>CM046383.1:20197715-20850715 GCA_025413485.1 Ficus microcarpa
AGAAAAATTCAGAAAATTGGAACTATTATTTTCACATCAAACATGCATATGCTTATTGTCAAGAGATTAGAATTTTCTAAGAACTTCAAATGTCACTAAAATGACTAGTGCTCAAATAAAGATAAATGGATCTGAACAAGTATCTCCTTTGCTTGAATTTAAACACGATACAAACTAGATAAACTTGTTATATTAACAATTAACCGTCCTGATCCTTGACCGTGAAGAGTAATAGAAACGAAGAAAAACAAACAAATAAGTGCCCACTAGATTTACCACGGGTCGTTCTACGTCCACTTTCAGCCGCCACAGAATTTTACAAAGAGAAATAACACACATCACACATATATACTACATTTATAGTTCATAAGAACATATAGAAGCTTTCATTAACCATTCAATTTGAGCTCACAAAAACAAAAAAGCTAGACCCTTAGCAAATTTCACACGCATTATATAATAAATACCAACCCCAAAAAAAAAAAAAAAAAATTCTTCTTTTGTAATCCATGAGAAAGACCGACCCGGCCAAATGAATCGGAAATGGCTTGAAAACCATGCCCAGTTTTGAGATCAACATTGAAAGCTAGCAAATGGGGAAAAGCGTCGAGCAGAGCCTGGGGAGGAGGATTGGAGAAATGGGTGAAGGCCAGATCGAGTTGGGTGTGTTCTTTAATGACGGAAAAGCCTTGCAAAGCGTGTTGGCCCAAGTAGCCTGTGCCTCCCACCACCAAAACTCTCTTTCTGTTCATCTCTTTCGAGCAAGCTCTGCTTCCAGACAATGGCGGTTCATCAGCGGAATTTTTTGTCTGATTTGTTTAGGTTTTTTTGGAGATTGGGTAGGTGCATTTAGTCGGGAAGGAAAATGAAGATGTGTACTTGGGGTTGGCTATGGCGGAATTGCTGAGGGCTGATTGTGAGAGGGAAGGAAACTTCTGCTGTCACTGCTTAATCTGTCATGCTCATAAGTGTTGTTCATGTGTTTTTTCTTTTTCTTTTTCTTTTTTTTTTTTTTTTTGAAAGGGGTATATTCTTTTTAATTAGGGTAGAATTACGGTAAAATCTTTTTTATATATATCTTATCAATTCATTTTTGAACCTTTTAGATATAATCAAATAGGTAAGATGTTTTTTGTGTATGATATACACTTTATCGTACAGTAATATTTGACTAATAAATTAACAAAATAATAAAAAAAAATCCAACCTCTTTCTTAGATGTTGATGACTTCCCTGTCGACATCGACGACAGACCCTGTTGACTCCCCTACGTCGGTGTTGACCCAATCCCTCCCCCCTCCCTCCTAATGCCAGTGGCGGACCCCCGTTCCTCCTAACACTGACTAGCCCAGCCCCCCTCCCCGGGGACGCCAGCCGTGCTTCCCCTTACTAGATCTGCCCCCTCCTCCTTCGGCGCTGACTAGTACACTCCCTCCCTCATTCCCGATCTTGGCGACAGAAACCTCCCCTACCCCCTTCCCCCCAACCTCTTACCACCAGTGGATTTTTTTTTATTATTTTTTTAATTTTTTAGTTAAATATTGTTGTAAGGTAAAGTGTATGATAATTACTGGACACAAACAATATCTCAGCTGTTTGATTACATTTAAATGATTTAAAATGGACTCTATCGATAAGGTATGTAAAAAGGGTTTTACCTTTTTAATTCATTAAAAAGTTTTTTTTTTTTTTTTTTGGATAAAGTTACGCTTGTAAAGATTTGTTCTCCGAATTTTGAAATTTAACATCTAGTTTTTTTTTTTAAAGGGAAATTTTCATTCAATTTTAATAGAAATAACAAACATATGCGATTGATCCTATGTTACAGGGATAAACACTCAATGAAAATTTGTACCATCAGTACATTTTGATGATGCACAAAGGTAAAAACGAATGTCTGAGACTCGAAAATGGGATAGTATCTCCACATACCACGATCGAGCATGCATAAGACTCTTTTTAATAATTTCTCTACAATTAATGGAAACTCTGGATCGATTGAGAGGCTACTAATTGTAGCACAAAGACCACTACTAAATCCGTTTAGATTCATATTTTAATGAACTAAAACACCTCACAAACTCAGATATGACGTGTAACAAACCAATTCAGATAGTGGGGAAACCACTACCATTATTACAAATTATAACATAAAAGAAAATAACAAAGTATTAAACCTAAAAAGCGAAGACAAAGATGTCATTACTAAAATTAAAATCCTACAAAAAATTAGGAAAATCTCAGCACCACAGATACAATAATTGAGAATAATTAGGCCACTGCATCCGTCAAGACCAAGCCAAACAAAGTCATTGAGAAGAAATTTGCTGTCGAAAGACAAAGTACCCAACAAGTCCTTGTCTTCTACATGCCGTATCTATCTCAAAATAACTATAAATAGTTATGCTATAACCCAGATCTTTCTTATAGTGATGACATCTCTTCTACACAGGTTGGGAATTCGGAGGCTAGCCCGAAGGTGCCGCCAAATTTCGACCCTAAAAAAAGAGAGGGAAGACTGTAAAACCCTTTCTTGCATATATTTAGAATTACTTGGGTAATGTAACATCGAGTTTCACTATAAGTTAATAAAAGTTTTCATTTGTGAAGTTTTTTTTTACCGAAATAACACTGTGTTAGAAGTTTAATATATCATCAAGGATATTCCAATAATTTTTTCCTATTTAAAATTTAATTTAGGTATATGTTTAGATTATTAGTTCAAAAAATATATTTAAGTACTAGATTTAAATTTTTATGGAAAATATACTTCAATAAATTTTTAAAATAATGTCCTAAAATGATCTTGAAATGTGATCCAAACAAGTTATAATATACGAAATACCTTTGCATTTTTTTTTTACTTTGAAATGGAGAAATCTTTTTTCTTTTTGTTTTTCTTTTTTTAATGTTTGAAATGGTGAAATTAAGTATGGAGTTATGGTTAAATTATACCAACAGTCACCAAGAAAACTTTGATTTCTTCAGCAAAGAAAAAAACCTTTCATATTAATATAAAGAGAACCTTGTTCTAAAAATATTTTTACGAAAAATAAAAACATTTATCCCTCATTGTCTCTCCTTTATCTTAGCGTGAAGAATCAAATGGGAAGATGTAAAGGAGAGCCAGCTAGGAAGATTTTTCTGCATTTGAGGGGAAATGTGGTCATCGGGCACTCCGAGACAGGTCGGTAACTCGCAATAGGGGCATTGGAGTAAGGGGAGACTCGCGGCGTCAATGAGGTGGGGGGACAACAACAAAGTGACATAGGGGGAGGGGTCACTCATGGGGTCAGTAAGTTGGGATCGAGAATGGAGCAAGTAATGACATCGTTGAGATAGAGTAGGGGGCACTCGAACGTCAAAAGGACAAATGTTTTTATTACCAACTCGCATAGCAATGCGTTTTCATATTTTTATTGATAGATGAGTCTTTTAAATTTTAATTAATGTGACAATTGTTTAAAGATTAACTAATAAAAATAATATGACAATTCACATGTCATGAAGGCATGGATAAAAATTTCTTCGATATTGTAGATATTCTGAAGGTCCCAAAGTATCTTTTGGGTGTTGAAATTTTTGATTTTTGAATGTCATGAAATATCTTTTGGGTATAAAAAAATCATAAAAATCATATAATGATGATATTTTTATCATTGATAGTTTTTTTTTTAATGGGAAATATAGGAAAAATATCGGAAAAAAATATCAGAAAATCCTAAAACAGCTTACAAATGTTCGTAGTAAACAAAAAATTTTTTTTTCATTTTTTCATTTTTTACAAGTCAAATAGTAGATTTTATCACTTTGTATACTTGTACATTGTGTAGATTAGCATATCATTGTTTCAATATTGCTTGAATCACTATAAGTTCTTGACCATGCTAGCACTTTAAAGGATTTTTTTTTTTTTTTTTGGGTATTGAGATTTATATCTAATATGCATAAAGTTTTTCTATCGAAATTTTTTATTTATGTAGTTTCAATGTAGATCATTTCTTAAAAAATCAAAGAGAAATATTTAATTTTAGAACAAATTCCTATTCTTTTTGTAATTTTCTTCTTGAAATTCTACCGATATTCATATTTTCTCCGAAATTTTTTTACATATGAAGTACTGATTTTTATACCGAAATTGATATTTTCATCCTTGCATATAGGTTACCCTTTATATGTGAACGACACAGTTTTGATTGAAAAGGACAAAAGGCAAATAATTTGGAATGATGGCGCTTTAAAAGTTGGAATGATCTATATTTTGATTAGTCTTTATTGGAAAATATTGGTCTATTTTGAATTTAATTTTCCCAATCTAACCACTTCAGGAGAGGGATTCATAACCAAAGTTCAAGACGTTCACATTAGGTTGAAATATTAGGAAAAAAAAAAAAAAAAAAAACAAGGTTATTCCTAAAAAAAAAAAAAAAAAAAAGTAGATATAATGTGGGTATTTTTGTTTTTACGCAAGAAATCAATGTGTTAGGTTTTTTTTTTCTTTTTTTAATTTTGAATAACTTGGTTATTATTTATAAACTAAAAAAGTTGGGAAAGGTTGTGGTAAAGACCTTTTGATATACACTATCGGTAGAGTCTACTTTTTAACCGTTTAGATTTAATCGAACGGTTAAAACATTATTGGTGTACCAAACTTACCATACACCTTACCTTATCTAATACTTCCCCTCTAAAATCTTCTTCGTCGCCGGCGATCTTCCCGCCGCCGGCGACCCACATCCGGCCCCCACCACCGGCCCCAACCCCGCCGCCGGCGACCCCCTCTCTCTTCCCCTTTCTCTCTCTTCTCTTCTCTCTCTCTTCTCTCTCCCCCGCAGCCCCCCACCCCCGGCCAACCCCCCACCACCGGCCCCAGCCCCGGCAGCCCAACCCAGCGCCGCCGGCGAACTCCCCCCTCTCTCTTCCCCTCTCTCTCTCTTCCCCTCTCTCTCTTCTCTTTTCTCTCTCTTCCCCTCTCCCCCGCGGCAACCCACCCCCGGCCAACCCCCAACCACCGGCCCCAGCCCCGGCAGCCCAACCCAGCGCCGCCGGCGAACTCCCCCTCTCTCTTCCCCTCTCTCTCTTCTCTTCTCTCTCTCTTCCCCTCTCCCCCGCGGCCCCCCATCCCCGGCCAACCCCCAACCACCGGCCGCTGGCGAACTCCCCCTCTCTCTCTTCCCCTCTCCCCTGCGGCCCCCCACCCCCGGCCAACCCCCCACCACCGGCCCAGCCCCGGCAGCCCAACCCAGCGCCGCCGGCGAACTCCCCCCTCTCTCTTCCTCTCTCTCTCTCTTCCCCTCTCTCTCTTCTCTTCTCTCTCTCTTCCCCTCTTCCCCGCGACCCCCCAACCCCGGTCAACCCCCCACCACCGGCCCAGCCACGGCCGCCCCCACCCAGCCCCGGCCGCCGGCGAACACTCCCTCTCTCTCTTCCCTTTCTCTCTCTTCTCTTCTCTTCTCTCTCTCTTTCCGTCTCTCTCTTCCCCTTCAGGGAGTGCTCCTCTACAGCCACGCGCATGTAGGCTTTTGTGCAACTCCACAATCATTTTCACACATTTTGATCTGAATGGTCCAAAAATTAGACTCCATGAGATTTTATGGTAGTGTCCCTCAAAAGGACTCTACTGTAACCTTACCCAAAAAAGTTAAAGTCAGAAGTTTTTCAAAAATGAAAAAGGATTTTTTTTTTTTCTTTTTGACCTTTTCCGGTTTGTATGATTAACGATTCTTTCCCGCTTGCTAGTTGCCACTCCTTCTAAGAATTCAAAAAAAAAATTTTTTCAAAAAAATAATTGATAACTTAAGTGGTACACAAGAAAACATAAGAACCTAATATATATATAAAACATTACATAACACTCTCGTATTCCTTGATTGACGTTAAAATTTTTAAATTAAAATTAATTGATTTTTAAAAAATTAGTTGGGGGTGTTTGGTAAATGAGTTTAGTTTAATGATTTGTTTGGCAACTAATTCAACTCAAACTTTTTTTTATCTTTTTCCTAAAAAGTTTTTGTCTTTTTCTCAAAAAATTTTTTGTCTTTTCTGAAAATTCAAAAAAATTTACTATTACAACTAAAATATTTCAACTCAAACTAACCAACCAAACATCCTCTAAGATTTTTAAGTTTTAATAGTAATTTTTTTAATAGTAATTTTTTAGAAAAGACAAAAAACTTCTTCAGAAAAGACAAAAATTTTTTTTTGAAAAAGACAAAAATCATGATGAAAAAAATACAATTTAATTTAAGTAGAACTTACAACTAAACTCACCCTTAAAGTTTTTTTAACTTTAAAAAAAAAAAAAACAAAAATTAATTTGGAAATTTTGAATTGAAAATGGATAACCAAACACACAACGAATAGCAAGACCCGCTTTCCCTGCTTGAATTTCTCTGATTTCCTGAGCACTGTTTACGCTACGGAAGTTGCTAGATACGCTGGTGAAACACCGAGAGCTCAACGAGGACGAGCTTCTTGGAACTGTTGTCGCAATGTGAAGAAGAAGCAGTTTCATAGGAAGAAGATTGTTTGGACGAGGGAGGGACTACCAAAGAAAAGCCGAAGGAACACGACAATAGAAAAGAGACGCTTTGTAAGTTCTGGGCTGCTGGGAATCGTGTGAAAGGCGATTGCTGCCCCTATCTGCATTCGTTGTTTCGTGGTGATCAAGCTTCTATTCTTGCAACCCTCCAAGGTCACAACAAGGTTAGCCTCCATCCATTGGCTTTTATATATACATATATATACACACACACACACACAGTGATTCAGGATATGAATATAGTGGGATACAACTAAAGGCAAGTCTTCTAAAGCAATTAAATACGTTATCATTTCTTTATTATATTATCCTAGTTAAATATTTTAAAAAATAAAATCCAAATATAACATATAAAATTAAAAAATTAGGGGGAGGATGGACACCATTCCATTTTAAACTCATTTCAAACTTTTTTTTGTCTTTTTTCTAAAAAGTTTTTGTCTTTTTCCCAAAAAGTTTTTTGTCTTTTTTGAAAATTCAAAAAAATTTACTATTACAATTAAAATATTTCAACTCAAACTAACACACCAAACACCCCCTTATACTATGGAAACTGAAGAGAGAGATATGAAAGAAAAGGGGGAAAAAAGAAGAAGAGAAAAAGTCATATGAGAAAAGAAAATCCCTTAAAAAGAAAGAGAAAAATATTTAAAAAAACAATTACGAAAAAAACAAAAACAAAAACAAAAAGAATTCAAAGAATATTTGAGATAAAAAGTAAATTGTGTTAGAAATTTGAAAGAGAAGTCCAACCCGAACAATAGCGCAGAAGTACACTCATTGCCCTAGGATGAGTACTTAGTTGAAGCACCTCTTAAATATATGTTAGAGGTTTCTATTATTTAGTTAAAGCACGTGTCCCCATTAGTCCCTAATTGGATCTGTGACTACACATACATATAATCGTTGTTTTATTGAGTAAGTAGTTTGTGTCAATAATGGAGTTAGCCTATTATTTTGTAGGACGTGTATGCTAAATAGTAAAGTTTTTAAAGGATTTACATTGCGATAATCAATTTTTAGTATGGAAAAAGTGAGAAAAATGTAAAGATTTTAAGTATTATTTCTAAAAATAAAAGCTCATCTTGCTCCCACTAGATCATTGATGGCTCTGCCCCTGGTTTGTGTTGCCTCATGTTTCTATGTTTTGTTGCTGTGATTTATTTCTTCCAATGAAGCCCAAGACTTCAACGGATTAACATATAGTAGATGACAATAAAGTTACTTGGAAATGTTTGAATTCTATAATAGATTTTTTCATTTTTTTTTTTTTTTTGGTTATTTAAATGTGTGAAAAGAGGCTTTCACTGGGATTGCATTACCTTCAGGAGGCAACAAACTGTACTCAGGTAGCAAAGACGGAACTATGCGAGGTTGGAATTGCCATACGGGGCAATGTGAGCATTTGTTCAACTTTGGTGCTGAAGTTGGTTGTTTGATTAATGAGGGCCATTGGATTTTCGTTGGTTTGCCAAATGTTGTAAAGGTACTGTAACTTCAACGATCTTCGCGTTAATTCTCTGTTATTAGCATCGCGATCACATCTTTTTAACCTTGATGCTTTGAACTATTTAATTCATTTCGACGTTACAAGTCTTGTAGGCTTGGAACGTTCAGAGTAATGCTGAATTCAATCTCGACAAACCTGTGGATCTAGTGCACACCATGATTTTTTATGTGAACATCCTATTTGTTGGGACACATGTGACGTATTAGAGGTCCCGGACTTATTTTTATTTTTAAATCGTCTGTAAGGAATAATCGAATAAGTAGAAGTGAGTAATGTGTTTCTTTTTCTGTACACAGAGTGGTCAAATACTTGTATGCAAAGTAAGTCGTGAAAGTGGAACTACACATCTGTTTCTACCCGCTCACTCCCTTGACAGTCACACTCATGGCGTACTATGTTTAACCATCGGTCGCAAAATGCTCTACTCTGGCTCCATGGACGGTATGATTAATGCAAGTTTCTTTTTCAATCACTAAGATCGGTTTTTTACTCTGCTTTCTGTAATGTTAATTTGTTTTAACCTTCGAAATTGTTTATTTGATAGATGCTTACTTGGTCTCTCTCTTTTTTTTTTTTCAAAGAAATGGGATTGTGGTACGCTACATCGTCTTGCGATGGTGAAGGGACATTCTGGTGCGGTGACATCTCTTACTTTTGGGGTCAGTTTTTGGTGTCAGGTACATTGGATAGCATGATAAAGGCTTGGGACTCTACACAAGAAGGTGGCTTGGAAGTACGCTATACCCACAAGGAGGAAAAGGTAAAACAAAAACAGAATAATACTGGTGCAACTTGATTTTGAGTGTAAATTATGTTCCTTCATTCATTTTTTCTTTTGTTCCAAATGTTTTTAGGGTGCCCTTGCATTTGGAGGGATGAATATTCCTGTGATGTTGAACGAAGACAATCAGCACGATATTTTGTTTTGCTCGAGAGACGACAATTTTGTCTGTCTATACCAACTACCAACGTTAGTACTAGACATTAGTTTGTTATGTTTTTTGTCTCTAAAATGTAATCCTTTTCCCCATTAAAAACCCGTCTTGCCTCTCTATTGATAATGACATGGATGAATTGATTTAATTCTGTCAATTCTGGATTGCCAAGTTGGCCCTTGAACATTTAATTCTGTCAAACTAACCGCCTTAAATCTAATAAAGTGTTACAGAAAGCTCCAAATCGATGAAGGTTGTTATTTGAACAAAATTACGCTCGTGTGTCATTGACATTGACATGAAATGGCAGAGTGACAATGATGCTTAACCAAAGATCTTGCTCTCAGGCGAGGCTCACCATGTGGCAAGGAATTCACCCTTGTGCAAGATTGTCAGCGTCCGAAAGAGCATGGTCTCGCACAAGGCTCACTAGTGTAAGAGCCAATGCAAATGTTCCTAGCCACATTTGGTTTGATCCGGCTCGGAGAAGCTATTCAGCAAGGTCCTCCCGACGGAATCTCCTCTGTGGAAATGCTCGTGCTCATCCACAAGGTTGCCTAGCCAATAGCCATATTCCATTTAAATCGTGTTTCTTCTATTTTATTGTCTAAGCATGTTCTGCGCCAGACTACTATTAGTAACGTGCAAGATATCGATAATAACAAAATTAAGAATCGGATATCACAGTAACATGGCATGATACTGTCAGTAACATGGTAAAACACCATTGATAACATGATGAGTTACCCTTAATAACATGATGTATCACCACTGTGACAATGTCCGAGTGGCTGAAAGGATCTCTAATGTAATGCTAAGTTACTGTTCTAATGGTAAATTCTGGCATTTGGATAATTGGATGAAAAAAGAAATCTCCAATAGAGTTTCAACTTTCATGCTAAAATTTTTTTGGCAGACTTATCACGAGGTATGTCCAATAGCAAATTATAACATATTTTACTTGATGTATGTGAAAATGCAAATCACAAAAGCAAAGTGAAATTTAATTACGAAACATAAAAAATGTATTTTTGAAACATAGATTGTAACAACCCCTCACGGACCGTTACAGTTGACTACTTATTTAATCATTCATCTCTTATAAAATTGCGGAAAATATTAAGCTTAAAATAAAAATCTTCACATAACGGAAAACTTTACTTAGATAATTTTATAAAAATCTAGAAAAATTTTTTTTTCTTAGGATATTGAGTCAGGATTCAAACTTTCTATAAATAGAACATCACCTCACAATTCTTATATTTCTATTTAAGGAAATTAGTTAATTACTTACTTGAAGAAGTTTGAAGTGGATACATGGCGAAGCATGATGGGAAGTAGGAAACCTCTCTGATATCATATCTGTAACGACCCATCATAGACCATTACAATTGACTTCTTATTTAACCATTTATCTCTTATAAAATTATAGAAAATATTAAGCTTGAAATAAAAATCTTTACATAACGGAAAACTTTACTTAGATAATTTTAGAAAACTCTAGAAATTTTTTTTGTTAACTATATTAAAATTAAACTTTATAATTAATTTATATATATATTTTTAAAAAAACCCAATTCATGAAATAAAATTTAAGTTCATATGAAACATCCAATTAAATAATAATAAACTTAAATCTCAAAACTTTATTTGAAAAGGTTAAGTAAGGCGTTTATGTAAGTACTTCTCACCTGCAACATGAATAAAAATTTGATAAGTATATGTTTTGATGTTGATGATGATGTTATGATATGCTTAAATAATATTTCTCCTATGATGACATTTTGATGAAAAGTATATATATGGTATGTATATGTATTTTATGTTTTAAAATGACGTTGTACACCCTTGATGATGATGATGATGATGATGGTGATGTTGTCCGGTAAGCGGACTTTTGTCACCATTTGTTTGGGATTTGCTACCCCAACCCTTCCGTGATTAGCGCGCTATGATGGTACAACACTGGGCCCAATATATGACTGTTTTAAAAGTTAAAAAGTTTTTAAATGATGTTTATATTTATGATGATAAAATAAAATTGTTTATTTACATTTGTGAGATTTAAGTGTCTTACTAAGCCCTTGCTTATATAAGTTAATTCATATTGCAGATAAAGGGAAGGGTAAGATGTAGTGTTGGAGAAGCCTGGAGCGGATAGCTAGACGATATGTGATAGGAAAATGGGAGGAACGATCATTAGATGGATATTTTTAATTTCAAATAAAGTTTTGAGATTTTAGTTTATTATTATTTGATTGGATGTTTCATATGGGCTTAAATTTTATTTCATGAATTGGGTTTTTAAAAAAATATATATATATAAATTAATTATGAAGTTTAATTTTGATATAGTTAATCAAAAAAAAAATTTCTAGAGTTTTCTAAAATTATCTAAGTAAAGTTTTCTGTTATGTAAAGATTTTTATTTCAAGTTTAATATTTTTCGTAATTTTATAAAAGATAAATGGTTAAATAAGAAGTCAACTGTAACGATCCGTGAGGGGTCGTTACATAGATTCACACAATTTTCTAGAATAGTTATTAAAGTTTGATTTTTGAAAGGTTTTGATTAGGTGCTTTAGGTGAGGTTTTGGGTGGTGCGGATTTAGAAGAACAAAAATTATCGTTGCACTTTTTATTGCTTTTAATTTTGGGAAATACACAGTGGAATCGACTTATTTTGTTATGTAAAATAATCATTTACTCTAATTAATTAAAAATAACGTTTGATAATAATAATTTACGGTCTCCTCCCTTAATCTTAGACCAGTGGCCTGAATGCATGTATTTGGATTTTGGAGTAGTTTCCAATTTTATATTTTGTTCATCATATAAGTCACTAAAAAGTTTGGTCAGTTTCTCTCTACCTCAAATTGTGATTATTACGAATTCAGTTTTCAATTTGATGTTGATTTGATACACCAAAGTTGATTTTTATATCACATTTTTATACCCTCCTTTCACTAACAGTTGATGTTAGGCGTATCGGTCTTACTTTTATTTTGTTTTATTGATTTTTTCCCTAACAACCTTTCATTCTAATACCCTGTTTAATTGACTGTTTTTTTTTTTTTTTTGAAAGAATGTGTAATTGTCTAATTTAAGATTAATAATTGTTAAACTTTTCCAATCAAGCGTAAAATTAAAACAGAGAATAGTGCCCGAGAATAACTACTGGTTTATTTTTCCTTTTTATTTGACATTTCGGTATGAATACTCTATACAAGCTGAGATTTCTTTGAGTTGCGTTGTTAAATAGAGGGTAGGGCCCTACATTTTTGTTTTTTTGTTTTTTTGTTTTTTTTTTTTTTAGTATTCACATTCACATTTCATGTAAGTAAATGACATACAATCTCACAAGATAGATCGATCACAAGAGTCTTTAGAAGGAAAAAAGTAGTGGTTATTTAGTCGTGGTCAATTCTTAAATTTTCCTAGTAGGATTTTTAGTTCTTTCACAGTTTTAACTTTTATAAACTCAGCCAAAAATTGAAAGGAAAATTCTAATGGCAATTTTAGGATCTATTATAAAATGAGAATTCCTTTCTTTAGTTCCAAATAAGTAAAAATTAGAGGATGGTGTGTGAATTTCTCATGCAACGTGGGAAAAAGAAACAGAGAGAGAAAAAAGTTCTTGAGAATTAAATAAAATGCTTGAAGAGACAAAAATGCTTATTTCAGTTGCAGGGGAAGGAAAAAAAAAAAAAAAAAAAAAAAAAAAAAAAAAAAAAAAAAAAAACAGAACAAAGAGGACAAAATGATTATAAGTCCACGCGATAAAAGTAAGACAAAAAACTAGAGGCATCAACAGAGGGTTATGCTAATAAAGGACACATAACAAAAAGCAACCAAGAACAAGTTCTCATAATTCGGATATCTCATAATTCGATCCAAGTAGTGATTCCAGTGAATTCCAAAACAAGTTGGAGACAAGTACGTATCGTCATCGTCATCGTCATCGTCGTCAAAATTCACAAGATGGAACAAAAATCAGGACTTGGATCATGTGCGATATCATAGCACACTACAAGTTGTGGACATGGAGTAATGTAAGGTGACGGTGAAATTGACGGATTATCAGGAGTCTCCTTGGGCTTGTCTTTTGTTTTTTCCTTCACTTCTTCCACACTGAGTAACGTTGCATAACCAACTTTCTTCCTTAGAGATTGGGTCAAGCAAACAGGATCAGTATTATCTCCAACAACCTCCACCCGATCTTTCCCTTCCCCACTGATCTGAACCGAGCTTACTCCTGCATCAATTTGATCATAATTAAATTATTGATTTTTAATTAAGTTCATCATTTATAATTAAGTTCACAATTTAAACTCCTTTTTACAATATTTTCCGTTACGAAAAAATTATTTTTCATTCTAATATACCATGCAAACCTATGATCCAAACAGAGGTTAAAATATGTAACTACTTGCTTGGTTGTCCCCGAACATTCGACCTTAATTGATCTAGTACCTGGCTTAGTTGCAGCGATCTTCATGGCTTTGGTCCTGCATTTCTCGCAGTTCATTTGCACCTTCACAACTATCTTTTGCTGCACATCATGAATTTTGTTAATCACCTTTACTGACTCCTTTTCCTTGCTCTATGTCAAATACATATTTGAGAAATTCATAAAATTATTGTACATATATATATATATTCCAGATTTCAATTTTATTTGAGAATTAAATATACCATGTGTTTTGAGTTTCGTCAATCGACCAAGTGACAGTATACGTTTGATCAACTCAAAATACATGGTGTACTTCTTGAATAAAACGAAATTCTCCAATATGATTTGAAGGGTTAAAAAAAACCACAAAAAAAAAAAAAAGTACCTTCATATTGTTGGGGAGAATGTAGCTGCCTAGTTGTGGCTCTGAATTGCGGAGAGAAGTTTTATGATGATAGGACTACTTTGTTTTGCAACACATGGTATTGGTCTATACATATATATATATATATATGATCTGAGCCTAGACAGTTTGACTCCAGCTAGCTTGGGTGTAAATTGTCTGGCACTGATTAACTTAGGGTCGGGGTTAGATTTTGGATGCTATTTTTTTTTTAATTTTAATTTAATATCAAATTTTCTCTTTTTTTTATTTTTAAAAAAATATAGATTTTAAAAACTCATAACTTTCTCATTTTAAATCAAAATAAGATGATTTTTATGTCAAAATATTCATAACGACGAGACGAATAAGATATAATTCATGTTGCATATTTTTTTCTAAATGCATCTCAAATTTTTGTAATATTTTCTCTATCACATAAATTTCTCAAAAATTTTACGACAAACATACATTTTCAACATAATTTTTAAAACATCATCTTCAAATGCCTTCAAATGGACCCTTATAAATTAATTGATTAATTTAGACAAATAATATATTAATTAAAGAATGGCACTGACTCATGGCCGGCATAGGAATTTCCACAAATATATATGTATTTTTTTATAAGAAACGAATTTTCACAAAATATATTGTAAATAATTATATCGTGCCTTTGACAAATGAACCCATGTAAGATATCATTTTAGATACATTGTCAACTTTTTTTTGTCTTTTTTTTTGCACTTTCTCCAGCCTAAATTTCGTGGAATCTGTATAGTAAGGAATATCAACTGGTAAATTTCCTAGACGATATCAAAATCAAACAATATATGAAATCCAAAGATAATTGGAGATTTAGTTTAAACACGCTTAATAAATTCTTAATTTTTTAACTCATAATATCATCCTATTCGTCGATAATGCATATTTTTGAAACTCAGATTATACCACCATATCATAGTTTATCAAGATTCAAATTTAAACAAAATCTATGAAAATCCTTTTTTTTTTTTTTTAAATCTTACGGAACAATTCTCGGTCCGAACATTAAAATTGTAGCGTGAATGTCAAAAATTTTATGGTCAACCATAGAGGTACTAGATTTGTGAGTTGACTGTTATATACAAGTGAACAAAATGAAAAAAAGAGAAGAAAAGAGAAATTATTGTTGTATTATTAGAAAGTACTTTTTTTTTTTTTAGTTGAATAAGCTAGCTTCACATGTGGACACAACTTTAAAAATAAAATAAAAAAATTTTAAGTAGTTGAATCTAACTCCAGCATATCGAGGTACGAAGATATTCCGTCTTCTGGACGTTCCAATACTATAATTAAAAATCATAAGCAAGATCATGACGAGTTATTTTATTTTATTTTTATTTTGGTCATGGCAAGTTTTAATATATTTTTTTCTCAAGAGTAGAATCATCCTCGTACGTGTATACTTCAGCTTCTATAACCTTTCATGAAACACGACAACAAAATTGTATTACAAATTCTTTTATCCAACCAAACGACAACAAAAGAATGTTTTACAATTAAATACTTGTGAGCATCCACTTTTAATATGATCACTTTGTTTGCAAATAGCATACATGATATTCTTGTTGATTTATCTTCATCATATCTCACATTCCTATCCTCAAACCATTAATGGGATGGAACACATTAAGATGTCTTTTTTGTCTTTAACCTTCTCAAGATGTCTTCATTTTTTAAACTGGACTAGATAACGTATGAATAGGGGTGGTAATACGGCGACACGACAACACAATTCGAAAATGACACGGATTTCGCTGGTTCGGGTTAGGAAAAATAGGGATCGGATCAATTTCGGGTCACCCCGAAAATTGACACGGGAAAAAACGGGTCGTATTCGGGTTGGACCCGCAAAACCCGAACACGACACGTTTTTTTCGTATCAATTTCGGGTCAATGTTTGTGTCAATTTCGTGTCAATTTTCGTGTCAGTTTCGTGTCAATTTTTAATTCTAGGTTGATTTTGGGTTGATTTCGTGTCCGGGTTGATTTCATGTCGCGAGTTGAATTTCGTGTCGCGTGTCAATTTCGGGTTGTTCGTGTCACGTGTCAATTTCGTGCCATGAGTCAAGTTCGGTTCGTGTCGTGTCAACCCATTACGGGTTTATGTCATGTTCGTGTCACGGTTTCGAGTCGTTTTCAGGTCGCAGGTCGTGTTCAGGTCCGGAGAAAAAAATTTCGACGCAGCTCTAACACAACACGAACCCGACACATGACACGAATTACCACCCCTACGTATGAAACACTTGAACCGTAAGTCGCCCACCATCTTGGATTTCTTTTTTTTCTTTTTCAAAAGGAAATTATCATTCAAATTAAAACTGGATATAAACACTAATATCAAATATAAAACAACTTTGTGATACAAGAGACACAATTATCGACTAAAACCGATTCCATTAGTAAAATCTGATCAAGATCAACGAGGAGGACATAAGCCGAGGTCCTAATAACGGGAAAATTCCTTGAATTTCTCAGTCATCATATAATCTAGTATGTACAAAGCTCTTTTAAAAAAAAATCTATAATTGATGGAATATTCCAATCGATCGAGGACAGTCACTCGCAGCATAGAAACTGCAACAAACTCTACATAACCATAGTACTAATGGAATGATTTGACATATACCGCTAGAAAACAACTCTAGCAGAACACACAAATAAAAACAAACCGGATGTGAGGGAGCTACCTCCTTTATTAGAAAATTGAAACTAAAACTCAAAAACAAAGTTTGAATATAAAATAATATCAACCGTAAAATTCTCGCCCCACGTGGAACAACCACTCCGCCATACGTCACAACTCAAGGGAAATCAATTGGCTTGATTATATGTAAGATTTCGCGCGCTAACCATCGAATCAACAAGACCTCACTAGATCCTAGACCACTGAAAACTTATCAGGTTAGATCTAGTCAGCAAACTCCCAACTAGAACCATTCGACACCATCCCTATTGATACCACCAAACCGCTGATCACCCTCGCCAGTCATGACGATAGTAGCAGCGGTAGTAGAAGTCCCATTTAAAGGAAAACCCTAATATATGAGAAATATAAAAAAGAGGATAGAGAAAAAGGGAAACCCTTTAATACCGTCTTGGATTTCTAGGTGATAAGATAGTAAATAACATATTTATGAAAATAAAAACCAATAAATAACATAGTTATAAAATTGTTGAAAAAAAAAATATTTATCAATAAAATAATATTTTTACCCGCAAATGTCTACTTATGTCCTCGTTTGGACAACAAGTTTAAAGTCAAGATTTAAACTCAAATTTTTATCTGAAAAAATATTTTATTTTTCTTGAAAATTTTTTTTTATTTTTTTTAAAAAATCAACAAAAATAATTATTTAAATTAAAAAATTTCAATTCAAACTCCTTCCTTAATCAAAAGACCCTTATTTTCTTCGTTTAACTTCCCTGAACGTGTATCTCGTTCTTCCGTGTTTCGTACACAAATATGGCCCACAAATGTTTGCACTCGTCAAACCTATCTTCCCATTTACAATTTCAAAGTTCCAACTAACAGCAAGGAGCATCTTTTCCTTTTTCTTTTCTTCCAAGTAAATTCGCCGGGGCCATAGACTATAGACTATAGACTCTACTCTGTCCAAATGCACTGCCTAAAGACTTGACTCCCTTCTCTTTTTTTTTTTTTTGGCTTAAAAAGACCTAGGCTTTTTTCTTTTCTTTTCTATTTTTTCCCCCCTGTTTCATAATTACTTTGGCCTGTCGTTTAGCACTAGGTTATTCTTTCCTACTGTATTATTGGATGAGTCAATAAAGACAAGGCCAACTGCTCCCAAAAAGAGTTTGCTATTGGGAAATTTCCTTTCCCCTGTCCCTCTAAATCTTGGATAAATTTTAAAAGCACCCCTGAACTTTGGTAACTTATATATGTTGCCCCATAAACTTGAAAAAGTAGTGGCTTAAACCTCCGCCTTTAAAATTTTAGCATAAATGTGTTTAGATTTTGTGAGATTCATTGATTATTCTTGTAACTATCATTTTGTGTTCTTTTTATTTTTAGAGATCATGAAAAGCTGTGCATATTAATTAGCTTGATTTTAGGTTTTCTAATTTTAATTCATTGGTATAAGTTCTTGTACAAATTCATCACAAATTGTGAAGGAGAAATACTTAGCTTGCGTTTGGTGCACTAATTTGGAATGAAATTTTATATTGAAGTTGATTGACTTTTTAAAAATTAGTTAAAATTTTTAATAACTTTTTAGAAGGAAAAAATTGTTTTTTTCAAGAACTCCGAAAAGCAAAACACCCATCAAAGTCGTTACCATCACGATGATCGTCCTCGCCAAAACCTCATGGTTGAAGAGCGTAAACACCGAAACCAACTTAAATTCACTGTGACATGTTGATCCCCGCTGTGTTTGTTATCGTGGCGTCATTCCAGTTCTAGATGCCACTATCGCACGGTAAGTCCGGCCGTCGTCCTCCACGACGTTGCACCAGTATACTGATTTTCATGACCAAAGGATCAGTGCCTTTCTTGTTAAAAAGCCCATATTACAGCGCTTGATCCATTTTCCTTGTTAAGTCATCATATATCTATATATATCTCTTACCTATATTCCTTGGACTTCTATTCATTGACTCTTTTGCTCACGTCTTTTTTGCTTGTTATGTCACATCATCGTTCCGAGGATTTTTTTTTTTTTCTTTTTACTTTGCTTGTTGATTCTACACGCACACGCAGCAAATGTGTGCCATACAACTAATATATGTATATATACATAAAACAAAAACAAAACAAAACAAAAAATTCCTTCTAATAATTTTGAAAAAAAAATTGTAAAAAAAATTGAATCAACAGGTTTTTGGTTGTTGTTCACGAAATCATTGGAGGATTTACAAGTGCACCCATTGTCATCAAAGTGTTGAAATTTCGTTCGATTGATTGATTATTCTTATAATTACAAATCATACAAAATTATGCACAGCAATTAATTTGATTATAGGACTTGATTTTAAGTTTCCTAATTATAGTAATCACGTACAAACTCATTACAAACTATGAGGTATGCTAAATGTTGATTTTTTTTTTTCAACTTAAAATAAACTCATATATCTTTTTTTTCTTTAATTTTTTCAGTTCTATATGCCGTTGTTGTTTCATTAAATTTGTGTATATATAGATATATGAATATATTATATTTTGTTTTTTTATATCTTGCAAAATTGTAATTTTAATCTTATAATATATATATATATATATATGGTAGCTGTTTTTCTTTTTTTAACCTTTTTTTCCAGTAAAATATTTAATTTCGCCTACAATAGAGCATTAAAATAAACAAAACAAAAATGTGGGTGTTAAAAAAAGAATTGAAGTGGTAAAGTACTTTTTATTTTATTGTAATTCGGGAAGGGGGGTGGGGGTGTAGCAAATTTAATCATTTTGAGTTTGAAAGGTATTGTGTTTAGAAGGAGTGTGTGGAGAGTCAAGAAGGTACGTTAACAAAATCACACATACAATTTTCTTATTTCTCATTCACAATTTGTGAATAAATTTATACATGATTATATATAAAGGAATTACAACTAAGAAACCTAAAATCAAGTCCTACAATCAAGCTAATTATTATTTACAGTTTTGCATAATCTCTAAAAATGAAAAAGAATTACATAGTAATAATTCTAAGAACAATCAATCAATCAATCCCACAAAAAACAAAATGTTCCTTCAATTGACATCTATTTTATGTTGAAGTGGCTGTAAATACGTTATTGTCATCCTCTAATATATCTCTTTGAATTTAGTTTATATATCCCCTTATTTTATGTCTTTATTCATATTTCTCTGATAATATTACGACACATATGCAACTATTATGATTTTTTAATTAATATGATGTGATATTGTAATTGAACATATAATTTTAATTGACATGACGTTATGATATTATTAGGAGGATATAAAAGGAATATGAATAAGGGAATACATGAGTTGAATCCCTCCTCTCTCATGACCATCACTTCGTTCTACTTCGGAATGCTGGCCACTGGGCATCAAGCAATGATCAGCCATGGGGAGGGGCAAATGATGCATGTGGACTCTAAATCTAAAGTTACCAAATTTCGCATTAGAGTCTCCAAATATGTTATTTAGCTCTCTCTCTTTTTAAAATTTATCCCTACATATTTGCTTGCTAAGTATAAGTAGGTTCTTGCAATGTTTTTCTAGCCGATGTTCTTAGTTAGAAAACATATTTTGGTCAAGTGGTTTGCACATGAAAGCAAATGTGATGAATGTGAATCATGTACAACACATCGTATTAGTTTACTCTAGTTCTTAAGACCACAAGGCTATGCTAAAAAACTCAATACAAGAATTTCCCACAATAAAGTTCACCCTCAAATGGGTTTCTTCCCTCTTTCATTATGGAGCTTGTTTGATTGTTATTTCAAATACTTCAAAACATCCTGATTCTTCTCAATTTGAAGAAATTAGATAATAAAATAATGTTCCCCCCACCATCCCCACTTTCTTCACCTAAGTTATATGTAGTTTTCTTTCTTCCTCCCAAACACAACCTTAGGCTCTATTTAGTTAGAGGGAAAGAAAGGAGAGAATTATTAAGAGCGTTGCAGGGAGGATTATAGGAACCTTCTGGTTATTTGGTAAGGAGGGAAAGTTCATAAGATATACTTATTTATCTAATTATTACATTATTATTTAGAAAAGTTGTTAATAACTTTTATGGGAGTAAAATTGTCTTTTTAAACTTAAATATGACGGAGAGCTTGAATCGTAGACTCACTCCACCTCTTCTCTCAGTGAACTGACCCTCTTCTTCCACTTCTCTCCATCTCTCCCTCCAACTAAAACACACTAACAAATGTTAGACGGACTTTAGCAATGTAGGAGAGCTAGGATTCTAGATTTTATCACCGTACTAAAGAAAATATAAACACTTAAGGCCTTGGAGAAGCGTTTTTGCTTCGTTTGGACCACACAAATTTTACTTTATTCTTCACTGAAAATAAAGTAAAATTTGTTTGGTTCTTTTATTTATTGTATTGAATACACAATTCTTAAAACAGTATAACCCACTCATTTTATTATCCACCTATTTCTTTTTTCTATATACTTTTACAAACAATATCACATACTCTCTCTCACTCACTAACACACGTTAGAATCACTATTCAAATGTAAATAATCCAAATACACACTCCATTTAAATACACACTACTCCATTAGTGGTTAAAAAAGACATTCAAGCGCATATCAGAATACATCTTGTGGTTTGAAAGAATAATAATTGTATATTTCTTATTTGATATTAGAAAGATTACATCAATAAATAAAGGGTTCACTCTTTGATATCCTAACCAATTCCTTTGATATCCTAACTAACTTAAGAGAGAGAAAATAGGGGGGAAAAAAACAACCAACTATTCCAAGATATCACTCAGAATAGCATTGGACAGAAAATAATAACTAACTAGATACTTTTAATATTCCCCCCCTCAAGTTGGAACATAGATTTCTATCATGCCCAACTTGCTTACAAGGAGATCAATATTGGGTTTAAACAATCCTTTAGTCAGGATATCTGCTGTTTGCTGCGTGGTAGGGACAAATGGCATGTACATAAATCCTACCTCCAATTTCTCCTTAATGAAGTGCCTGTCATCTCCACGTGTTTAATTTGGTCATGTTGCACGGGGTTGTGTGCAATACTTATTGCCCCTTTGTTATCACAATATAGCCTCATTGGAACCTCTACAGGTTTCCTCAGCTCCTCCAATATTCGTTGTATCCATAGGATCTTACAAACTCCATTTGCCATCGCTCGATACTCAGCTTCTGCACTGCTCCAGGCCACCATGTTCTATTTCTTGCTCCTCCATGTAACAAGGTTTCCCTATACATATGTGCAATAATCAGTAGTAGATTTTCTATCTGACACAAAACCTACCCAATCTGCATTTGTGTAGACTTCAATTATCTTTTGTCCACCCTTCTTGAATAGTTACCCTTTTGTCCACCCTTCTTGAATAGTTACCCTCTCCTTGAAGAACTCTTCAAGTATCTCAATATTTTGTACATGGCATCAAGATGCTCCATGTATGGGGTGTGCATGAACTGACTCACCAAACTAACTGCAAAGCCAATGTCGGGTCTTGTATGTGACAAGTAAGTCAATTTTCCTACCAGGTTTTTGTATTGGCCTATATCAACCGGGCCTCCCTACTTGTTATCCCCAAGTTTTTTGTTAGGTGGGTTGATCGGTGTTTCAATTGGCTTGCAACCACTCATTCCTGTCTCCTTAAAAAGGTCTAGGATGTATTTTCATTAAGAGACCACGATACCTTCCTTGGACTGAGCAACTTCCATTCCAATAAAGTATTTGAGAGATCCTAGATCGTTAATTTCGAATTCTAACATGAGACTAGCCTTCAACTGGTTCATTTCCTTTGAATCATCTCCGATGAGTATGATAACGTACACGTAGACAATCAACACTGTCACTCTTCCATCTCCTGAATGTTTGATGAACATGGTGTGATCAGTTTGAGCTCAATTGTAACCCTGTTTATTTGCTGACCAGGTGAACTTCTCGAATGAAGCTTTTAATGATTGTTTAAGACCATAGAGAGATTTCTTTAACTTACACACCTTTGATCTGAACCTTTGTTCAAAACCCGGAGGGGGATCCATGTACACTTACTCTTCGAGGTCTCCATTCAAAAATACATTCTTGACATCTAGTTGTTATAAGGCCAGTCAAGGGTCACCGCAAGTGATAACAACACTCGAATGGTATTCAATTTTGCCACAGGTGCAAAAGTCTCTGAGTAGTCGATACCAAATGTTTGCGTGAAGCCTTTAGCCACCAGTCTTGCCTTGTACTGATCTAAAGTCCCATCAGACTTAAACTTGGTAGTAAACACCCACTTGCAACCAACTGCCTTTTTTCCCTGTGGTAGCACTTCAACATCCCATGTCTGATTCTTCTCAAGTGCTCTCATTTCTTCAAGTACGGCCTCCTTCCACTTTGGAAACTTTAGAGAATCTTGAACTATTTTGGAATCTCTACACATGAAAGTTGAGAGGTGAAAGCAGAAAAAGAAGATGAAAGATTCCTATTAGACATAAATTTGGATGTTAGGTATAATGGACGACTTGTACATGATCTACTACTTTTCCTAATAGAAATGGGAATATCTAGATCTTCTAAAGGCATGTTTGGAGAATCGGTTTTAGGTTGAGAGGAATTTTCTAGAACAGTTTTGGACTTACTTGGTTTTTCTTGCAGCTTTTGGATGGAACCCAAATCGGATATTTGACTAGGTAGAGAAATGGTGGACTTTTTTCCTTGATCCGGATACTTTCTTTTATAAACCAGGCCATAGATATTTTTCAAACCTAGTTCTTCTCTATTTTTGGTACTAGGAAGATTTTTCTCTTGCTGTGGCTGTTCAAATTGTGTCACAATATCTTCCCTAGCTTGTGAACCCGTTTTTTCAGTTTGTTGAGGGCAAGATTCGGTTTCAAGAGGAGATTTTTTTTTATCAGATTTTTCAAAAAAAGATTTTTCTTGATTAGTTTTTTCAAAAAAAAAAAAAAAAAGATTTTTCCTGATCAGTTTTTTTTTTTTTTTTTGAAAAAAAGATTTATTCTGATCAATTTTTTCAACATTTTGACCAGGCTCATTGAATTTTTGATCAGTTTTTTTAAAAAAGATTTTTTTTGATAAGTTTTTTCTAACATTTAGACCAAGTTCATTGAATTCCTTTTTTAAATTCGAACTTGACGATTTTCCAATAGCTAAATCATCTTGATTTGAATATTCTTTGAAATTTGAAAAAAAAAAAAAAAAAAACTCTTGTGGTACCAAATCTTCCCTTTGATTTGCTTCAGCCAAATCTACCTTGGGAGAAAAAATCCATCTTTTGGTTAAAGGAAATCTGAACTTTGTTGGAGAAAATTCAAATTTTGTTTAAAAAAGCCATCATGAAAAAGATCATCACCCACCGAATCTTCCTGCCTGTAACGCCCCCATCCACGTAGGGCCGTTACCATTTTTACTTAAATTAAACCTTAGTCTTAAATACTTAATCTTGCTCTGATACCACCTTGTAACGCCCCGGCAATCCACGTAGGACCTACTACGTAAACGTGGGCCGTTACTTTACGTACTTAACTTACTTATCTTACTTAATATATTTCTAATGCTTAAGTTTTTAGAAAATTTCAGAATAAATTTTTTTTCTTCTTTTAAACTTTATTTAAACTTAACTTAAAAACATCACGTACGTAAAGCGTAACATGGTACATATTACTTAATCATACATGTACTAGTTCATAATTTAAAAAAGTTTGCGGAAATATTTGCATAATGATATCCCACACCGCCTTCACTTACTGCATCGTCTCATGGCCCACCAAGTAAAGCTGCAGGTATCTTACCTACAGTATGAAATATACTGATGAGCTTTCGCCCAGCAAATACAAGCATAATCTCACAAAATACAACAAATATCATGTAACTTATACATGATCAATTTATGGTCGTTTATGAATGTCTTATGCTTCATTATGGACTTAATCATGAACTTATTATCTTGCTTAACATATGAGCCCTTTGTGTACGTATCAAATGCGTGCTTTTCACAAAAGTTAAGGTTTGCAAGGTCCCTAACAATTTTGGGAATCATAAACGTAACCCTTCACGATCTGACGGAAGGTTGATTATACCCTCACGCATCAACGGGAGGTTGATAATCATATCTTGAACTTGAAACTTGTATAATCCTCCACGATCTAGCAGGAGGTTGGTACGACACCTTGCTTGTCTTATTTTATGACTTAATATGTTCTTACCATGTGGTTTAATATTAGTAAACATGCCTCATCATGTCACTATCTTATAATGTAATATCAATCAAAACATGTACGTACACATGGCATATTATAGCATAACATGGCATAACATGACTTAACATAACATAACATGGCATAACATGACTTGACATAACATGGTATATATGAAAACATGTCATATACTTGAAAATGGTTTACTATTTTCCATACTGTATGCGAGATTTGTACTTACCTGATGTCCTATACCCTTGACTTAATGTTCCAACAAGGTACATCAACAAGTTTTATCCCTATTTCAATTAAGGCGTAAGATAAGGTCATCCTATATTACGATAAATCATTACATACAATGTTGGTATCTTAACCAACATCCGTGAGTAACCCTAGTTATATGTCCCCCCTACATTACCTTATGATAACTTGTTTGGTTACTTAGAGTAACCTTAGGTACTAGACCCAATCATACTTGAATAATATTAGGTTACTATACGTAACTTCAGGCCTAAGCCCAATTACCTTTAAATAAATACCCCATTAGGTTACTATGGGTAACCCTAGGGTAAGGCCTATTTATACATGAGTGATATTCTATTGTGTTACTAGGGCTCAATTACTTTTAAAGCATCACCCTATTGGGTTATTATTGGTAACCTCAGGTGTGAGGCCCAACCCAATATCTTGGGTATCCTATCTGTTTACTATCGGTTATCTTTTGTTACCATGTTTTCAAAAACACTTTTTGGCTTATTTACTTTTTTCTTTTCTTGACAAAACTTTGTCAAGTTTTTTCTTAAAAGTCTTTGTAAAAACTTTAATTTCCGTAAAAGTACTGTATTTTTAGAAAACTGTTGCTTTTAAGTAAAAACAGTTAAAAATCGTCAAATTCTGAAATCATTCTTTAAAAACAGTTCATAACTCCAGTTATCAATGCATGTGCAGGAATTTCCTGCTTATGCATTGTTTTCTAAAAATCATGCACATGAATTTCCTGTTTCCTGCACAGTTTTTATCCATTATTATCTCAAAATCTGTTTGGAATTTGAAAAACTTTTCTTCATGAAAGTTGTAGACCTTAAAGAGTCCTACAACTTTTGTATCTTACTCAAAACCTAATTCTGCCTTTAACCTGACCTTTCCCTTGTTGAACCTGCCTGGCTGTACATACTGGGTCTGGCCAACCAGGCTCGGGTTTCTATAAAAACGGAGGTCTTTGGAGTCTTATTTTTGAAAACTGTTCACGTTGCCCCCTAGGATTTTCCATTTTCTACAACTTTCATGTTTTAAGTTTTCCCATATTCGGCTTCTAAGGACCTCAAAATCATCTTCCCATTAAACTATCCAGTTTTATCCGAAACTGGCAGTTTTTCCTTAAATCTGTTTTTTTACGTACAATTTACGCGCACACTAACTCAAACGGTCGTAACCGTGAGCCTAAGACACATATGCGACACTTACTAACATAAAACCTCATCATCATACATCCATACATACACATGCAAACCCTTGGGTGTTCTTGCACCAAGCTAGGGTTTGTAAATTGGGTTTGCATAACCATACATCAAATAAGCTAACAACCTAACTCAAACAAAAACATGCGTAACCTACAACTTCTTAGACACATTGGGGAGATACAACTAACATCATAAAACATACATGCAAACCCTAAGATCATGCAACCATAAACACATAATCATGCGTAAGTTTAAAAATCTAAACTAGGGTATAAGGAAATAAATTGAGTTTATGCTCTTACAATCTAACATTGGAAATACATAAATCTTCAATTAAAACTTAAATTGAAAAGCTTAAGAAACCATGGAGGATTACCTTAATCAACACAAAGATTGGTACTAGATTTGGATTCAAACTTTTTCCCCCTTGCTTTCTACCAAAAACCGGTCTCCCCTAGCTTGGTTTTCTCCCAAAATTTTCGACCACCACTTACTTAGGTGTTCTCCAAATTTCCGACCACCACCTCCTATCTCCTTTTCTCTTCCTTTTTTTTTTCCTCTTTCTTCTCTATGGTTTCGGCTTTCTAAGGGGGGATAGAGTGGGGTGAGATTTTGGCATAGTTTTGGAGCATTTCCACATAAAGTGAAGTAAAATGTGCACCCCACCATCACCTATTTATAGGTAATAATTATTTTATTTTTGGATTTATTTTTATTTTCAAAATTACATACTAGTCCTTAATAGCAAAATATTTGCCCATATACCCTCTTAGGTGGCTGGCCATATCATGCCTTAGAGCCAAAGAAAATTTCCTTGCTTATATCATCAAGCTTACATCATCATGACATCATCATGCTTATATCACCATGACATCATCATGCTTACATCATCAAGCTTACATCATCATCACTTACTTTTCTGAAAATTACACTTTGACCCCTAAGGATAAAATATTTACACTTTAGTCCCTGTGAGGTGGTCGGCTAGGGTAGAGCCACTTGGCTTCCAATTCATGCATAATTATCCACTTAATTCCAAAAATCCCTTAATATAATTATGCAGTCCATTTTCTTACTAACTTATAGGGTGTTTAGTAGAGTAGTTTGAGTTGAAATTTTTAAGTTTCAATAGTAAATTTTTTTGAATTTTCAGAAAAGATAAAAAAGTTTTTGTCATTTTTTGGGAAAAAGACAAAAACTTTTTGGGAAAAAGATAAAAAAAAGTTTGAGTTGAGTGGTTTGAGTTGTTCAACCAAACAGGGCTTTAGATAATATTAATACTACACTAAAACAGTACCATCATACTGGATTGTAGTCCAAAAATTCATCTTCATAAAATCGGACTGCGTATAAATTTTTCTTAATACTTAGAGCTACTAAGCCCTTATTGTTCTAAATAACGTGCTTGATTTTTTTTAGGGTAGTCTTGAACCTTAATCTTGCTTATTCATCCGTAATAATGGTTTTTCACAGTATAATCTCCATACAGTTGACTGCAGTACCGTCTTAGTCAAACCTAAAGTCAACTTGATCAAACTTTGACCGGAATAAAAATCATAAGTTCCTAGTCTGTCTTTTTCCTCAAAAGGCTTCATGCTTGATTAAGCAAGCTATCTTTTGAGTCTCGTAATTAATTAAACGAGAACTCAAACATATACTAATATTCAACTCAGATCATGATTCAGATTTAGATTCTCCTTGTATCTACAGAAATCACAAGTCATCAAAATTTCGGATTATTACATTACCTCTGTCCCCCTGAAGATGAGCATGAAAATATGGAGTATTTTCAAAAAAGGAAACATCCATGGTTACAAATAATGTTTTGGAAATAACATCATAACATTTATAACCCTTTTTGTTTAGGGCAAAACCAACAAAAACACATTTTCTAGCCCTAGGATCCAACTTCCCATGACTTTTGTCAATACGAATAAAGACAATGCAGCCAAAAACTTTTAAAGGTAAGGAAGTTGTTATCTTGGAGTTAGGGAAAAAAGTTCGAAAGACGTGTAAGGGAGACTTCAAACCTAAGGCTTTGGAAGGCATACGATTAATCAAATGTGTAGCCATGAGTACCGCTTCGCCCCAAAGATATTTAGGAACATTAGATGTAAAAAGTAGAGCATGGGCAACTTTAAAAAAATGTTTATTTTTCCATTTGGCCATGCCATTTTTGTTGTGGAATATCATTGCAAGAACCCCGGTTGATAATTCCCTTTTTGGAAAAAAAAAAAATTTGCCCCAAAATTTGATTAAAATACTCCCTTCCATTGTCACTTCGAAAAATTTTAATTTGCACTTGAAATTGAGTGTGAACCATAGTGTAAAAATTTTTAAAAGTATCTTCTACTTCCGATTTTTCCTTAAGAAGATAAACCCAACTAGTTCTAGTGTGGTTGTCAATGAAGGTAACAAATCATTTTTTTTTTCCCGAAAATAGAAGAAATTTCTGAAGGACACCATGCATCACTATGAATCAAAGAAAATGGTGTAGAGGGTTTGTAGGGAGTAAGAGGATACAAAATTTAGTGGTGTTTTACTAAAGCAAAAATTTCACATTGAAACAAAGATGGACTTTTCTTTTTAAAAAAATTCAAAAAAAAATATTTCAAATAATGAAAACTAGGGTAGCCCAACCTATATTGCCTCAACAAGATTTCCCTATCACTAGAAATAGAAATAGATTAGAAACAGGTTCGTTGGACCGAGTTACTTAAGTCGGTTCCATCTTCGAAGAAATAAAGTCCACCGTATTCTCTAGCAGTGCCAATCATCCTTCCCGAGCTCGTTTCATGAAACTCACAAATAGATGGAGAGAATTTAGCCACACACTTGTTGTCACGAGTAACTTTGCTTATAGACAACAGATTACAAGACAAATTTGGAACATGAAGAACATTTTTGAGTACTAAGAAGGATGAAATAAAAATTGACCTTGTCCCGACGACCATCGAAAAAAAACCATCAGCGATTTTGATTTTCTAGTTCCCTGCACTTGGATTATAGGATGAAAACAATTTAGAGTAACCTGTCATCTGGTCAGTTGCCCAGAATTGATAATGCACGGATCATAAGGAATGGGTTTGGAACTGGAAAGCGCTATAGGTGGGTAATTACCTAATTGTGCTAAAGAACAAGAGGAACGAACATTGAATTGGGAAGATTGGAAGAGATTGAACAGTTGCTCTAATTGTTCCTTCATGAAAGAATTTTCGCTTGAAATAACTTGATGCTCTTGAGAAGATTCAGCCATACTTTGCAGAGCACGACCATCGGGACGTTTCTTAAGATGCGAAGGCTTTCCATGGATCTTCCAACAGGTTTCCCTTGTGTGCCACGACTTCTTGTAGTGATCGCACCATGGCTTTTTCTTGCATCTCTATTAGACTCCGAGTTCTTCGAGACAAGGGCTGAGGTTTCAGGATCAGTCCTAGGGCCGGATGCAAAATTTCCCAACATAATCCGCTTTTTGTGTTCATCTTGTTTCACTTCTAAAAAGACCTCACAGATAGATGGGAGAGGCTTACGACTGAGAATTCATCCCTTTACTTCATCCAAACTCCTGTTTACATCTGCCAAGAAGATGTATACTCGATCATTCTCCTCCCTTTTCATATGCCGGCACAATCTTTGGACTTTCCCAAATGTCATTGTAACATTGATCTAACTCTTGCCACAGGGTCACTATCTTGTTGTAATAGACAGTAACCTCCTGATTGCCTTGCTTGTGTTGCCAAAGTTTTGACTTCAATTCAAATATCTAAGAAGAATTCTCTAAGTTGGAGTAAGTCTCTTGAACCAAATCCCAAATATCTTTGGCAGTCGGAAGGAACAAATTAGGTTTCACTCTCGTTGCTTCCATGGAATTGAGGAGCCATGCCGTCAGAAAGGAGTTTTCAGAGCGCCAAAGTTTGAAACTTGGATTGGTTGCTGCCAGTTTCTTGACTTCACCAGTTAGGTATCCCAGTTTCCCACGGCCATCAATGGCTACTTTGACCGATTGGGACCACTCCAAATAATTTTTGCCATTCAATTTTGTGAATGGTGATTTGAAGGGAGGAGCCCAAGGATGCATGATCAACATTGCCGCCGTCAAGTGCTGAAGACGAATTGTCACTCTCCTTGGAATGTCCAAAGACAACGTCAAAAAAAGAAGGAAAAGTACCAACACTGGTCATCTCGTCTTTGGTCCAGTTGTTTTAGCCATTATAGGTAAGTATGTGAACCTGACTCTGATACCATGTTAATTTACCAATTCTCCCAAAAGTTTAAACTGTTAGGAGGTGGGTCAATAATAGTTTTATATTTCAACATGTTAATGTACTAATTCTCCCAAAAGCTTAAGCCATTAAGAGATGGACTAACAATAATTTTATATTTCAATACTTTCCCTCACTTTGCAGGCTAGACAATGGGCAAACGTACGAACAAATATTAATTTGAAAGTCCAACACAAGTTATAAGAAGCTTGAAAAAAATTAAAGTCCCAACATATGATGATAATAAATGAGGTTAAATAGTGCAATTACAGATGTTCGAACTCATGATCTCGTTCTCTGATACCATGTAGTTTGGACGAATAATAGATGTATATTTCTTATTTGATATTAGAAAGATTACATCAATAAACAGGGGCTTCACTCTTTGATATCCTAACTAACTTAAGAGAGAGAAAATAGGAAAAGAAAACAACCTAACTATTCTAAAGGTTTGTTTGGTATGTTAGTTTGAGTTGAAATATTTTAGTTGTAATAGTAATTTTTGTTGATTTTTTAGATAAGACAAAAAACTTTTTCAGAAAAAGACAAAAATTTTTTTGAGAAAATGATAAAAACCATGATGAAAAAGTACATTTTAGTTTAAAATGAGATATTTTACCAAACAAATCCTAAGATATAAATATTATTAAATAGAAAATAATAACTAACTAGATTTTTAACATTACGTATCATTGTTTCATCAAGGTTCTGTAGAATATTTATTTTTATTTATTTATTTGTTATTATTATTATTATTTTAAAGGAAGGCCACTTGGTGCGTTGGAAGGCATTAAAAAAAAAAAAAAAAAAACCTTTCGACTGAATTGGAAACTTTTTTTGTTGTTCAAACTAACCATCACCAACCAGTTCTGTGCAACAATGTCTAATCAAGCTAATCAAGAAGACTGAACCGAATTGCAGGAAAATTCAAGATTCATTTGCTATCCAGTTGAATCTCATGTGAAATAAAACTTTTAAATTAGATTTTGTTTGGTTGATTGGTTTAATCCAACTTAATTCAAATTTATTTTTTTTTTTTGTCTTTTTCACAAAAAGTTTTTATCTTTTTTTTTTTTAATTTTTTGTCTTTTCTCAAAATTTAAAAAAAATTTACTAATACAATTAAAATATTTTAACTCAAACTAACCAACCAAACACATGCTAAGATAAATTGATTTTTTAAAATTTAATTATAATTTTTATTAAAAATTTTAGAAAACATAAAAAATTAACGGTAAAATATAATTGAGTTTTATCCTTGATACCATACATAAGCTCACTTTATGTTTCTGATTATTACGCATTTCCATATATAGTACAACAACAGCAGTACAATAAGTTTCTTCCTTTCCTGCTTCAACAAAACACTATCAAGAAAATATCATTACGAATCACACTTACTTAGATCGAAAAATCGCAACGAAATTCCGATTTTTTCCGGGTCAAAGCTTCGGAACAATGGCAATCTCCGCGATTCCGAGGACGCGACAGAGCTCCGGGAACATGCTCTTCCTAATCTCGGCGAAAACCTCGCCGTTCCACTTCCTCCGGGCCAGCTGCTCCCCCAGGCGCACGGCAGCTTCGGCCGCACTCTCCGCGCTATCGTGCGCCGACTCGGCGATCCCCATCGCCACGGCCTCCTCTCCCTTGATCTTCCTCCCGACGAGCATCACGTCCCTCCGGACCGCCGCCGATCCGATCTTGGCCCTCATCACCGCCGCGAAGTAGTCCGGCATCGGAAGACCGATGTCGACCTCGCTCATGTACAGGACTCCCCTGTCCTTGCGCATCACGATGTAGTCGTGGCTGAGGGCGAGCATGAGCCCGCCAGCGGCGGCGTGGCCGGGGAGGGCGGCGATGGTCGGCATGGGGAGGGAGATGAGGGCGGCGACGACGGGCTTGAAGGCGTTGACCATGGCGTAGAGGCGGTTGGCGGCGGCGGATGAGGATCCGGCGGATTGGGCCCAGGTGAGGTCGAAGCCGTTGGAGAAGAATTTGGAGCCCTCGGCGGTGGTGATGAGGGCGGAGCCGCGGGAGGCTTGGGATTTGATCTGGGAGAGGGCGGTGAGGAGGGAGGAGATGACGGAGGGGCTGAGGCGGTGGTCAGAGTCGCCGGTTAGGGTTAGGAAGAAGAGGTTGCCTCGCTTCTCTAGCGTGCACATCGTGATTACGGTGGTGGCGGCGCTGGTGGTCTAGTCCGTTGGTCGTTTCTGTGTGAGCGCGAAAATGGAGGAGGGGATACGATGGGGATCGACAAAGTTGGTTGAGTCCTCGGTTTGTGTGCTCATCTACTTCATTCATTGCTTTGCTGAAGAAGGCAAATATTTGGAAAAAAAAAAAAAAAAAAAATTTGTGACCTCTCATTCCGTCAGACTATTTACCATTAATGCCCCTAAATTTGTCATTTTTTTAACAATTTTTATTCTAAATTTTTAATTTGATAATTTATCCTTCGAACTTATTAAATTATAACCATGTATTTCTTATCAATTAATTTTATCTTAAATTGATTATAAAAAGCCTATGTACGTCTCATGTGAAGGCTGAAAAAGCTCCTTTTTTAATTAAAAAATTTCAAATATAATATAAACCCTAATACAAATTTTATAATATCAAATCTTTAATTTAGTGTAAAATTAACTAAAAAGGGTACATTACAATAATTTAACAAATTCAGAGAATAATTTATCAAATTTAAGTAAGTTGTCAAAGGGTAATAAGTATAGGAGGCTACATTACCAAATACCTTATTTTGTGTTATAAGTGCTTTTCAATAATGGATTTTTAGAGTTAGTTAGCATTTTTCAAAATGTTCTTTTTTTTTTTTTAAATGAAAATTTCTTAAATCGTCAATTAGTAATTGATCACATAATTTTGTAAATTTAATAAATTATTGATTGACTATAGTCAATCATTGATTGATCATAACGTAAATAACAGATTTTTAAGTCAATCATTGATTGATCAAATTTGAAAAAAATAACAATTGATCATTTTGCTAAATAAAATTAAATTAAATAAAAAAAGTTTGACAACCTATTAAATTGGGTGAGCAAAATAGATCACCTAGTCTAATTTTCCTTTCTATAATTTAAAGCGTATTTATTAGACCGCAAAAGAATGTAATAGGAAAGATAATAAGATTAAAAAGTAAAATAAAGAAATAAGAAAGAAAATCATTTATTCTCTTTTTAGTTTTTACTTACAAAGAAAAAGAATCTGGCTCCTTTCTAGTTGCATAATTAAAAAAAAAATTAGTACTTGAAAACTTATTAAAGAGCCATAGAAAACTTACTAAAGATGTATGAATAAATTTAGTATTTATTTTATTTGATAAGAAATCAATACCAAGGGATATAAGAATTGATATTCTCCTTTTTCATTTTCTATGTTATATAGGGTCCATTAAATTCCCATTCTCCATTTTATAGGTAAAGACATGCTTAAATAAAAAAAGAGAATGACTACACATTTTTTCTGTCTATTTGATGCAAAGTAAACAAGCCTTTATGTTAATCTTTTAATAGTATATATGGTACCATGGTTTGTGAGTGATGGTGTTTTCATTTTTTTTTTGGTTTTGTGAAGATGGTTCCTTTTAATCACCTAGATAATCTTAATGTATACTTTGAACCACGACGATTGGAATATTTAATAATTAGATTTTTTTGTTATTTTTATTTCTTTTCACAATAATTGATGGTTTATCGAGCAACCATGATAGAGAATGAAGAATGGAAATGTCAAGGGTGTTTGGATGGAAGATGTAAATCTAAGTTCTTAGATTCATTTTTGTCTTTTTCTAAAAACACCAAAAAAAATTTTAACTAGTTTTTTAAAAAACTAACTAATTTCAATCTAAAAGTTAATTTTCAAACCTGTGGTTCAAACATATGCTCAATATTTACATCATTCTAAGTATTGATTAATTATCAAAGGAAATAAATATCAAATTTACTTATATACTTCTTCTAAGTTTTTATAGAACGATATTTTATTAATTACATTAATAAAACTAATATTATTAAGTTTAGTAAATATTAAGAAGGAAATCATTTATCTTTACATCATCAAATAGACAAATAAACATTAAAGACGGGATCAATGATCCTCCTTTGTGTTATTTTACTTTATTTTTTAATCCTATTATCTTCTCGAATATGTTTTTAAGATGTGATAAACGCGCCCCAAATAGATTAAAGGGCAGAAGACCAAACTTGAAAAAGAAAATAATCATAACGACAATGACAACAACTCTGCCACATGGAAAATGAGCTGCCTACATGGGGCTGGTAGCGTAGGTGACAGAAGAACATTCGGACGATGTGAAAACTGATCGGGCTTTATTGGATCACTCTTAATGGCCATGACAAATGAACGAATAAAAATCAAGACAACTCTTTAGTAACGTATCTCACCTTCCAAAAAATAGGAAGTTATTAAATGAAAAAGCACCATAAATAAGCTCTCCAAGATTCATCACCCAACAAATCATTTGACATTAGCCCCAAAATCATAAAAATTAAACAATAAAACAACAGCCAAAACCGAAAGAGTAACATCGAAATATACAACCAAACGCCACAACTATTTAACATCCTTTTCTTTGGAACAACACTAATAGAAGGGAGGTCCCACGAGATGAGACTAAAATTAGACTCGCCTTTTATATTAGCAATGATGTTTACCACCGATGGTACTCCCAAGCATTTTTCTTTTTTCTTTTTTCTTTTTTTTCAAAAGGTTTGCTCAATTACTCATTCCATGTGATTTGGGATTCCTCTTGCAAACAGCAAGCAGCAACTTGACCAATTACAGCATCCCTTGAGTATCAAAATTCAAAAACCCTGGCAAAAATCCCATGAAAAACTACACTAATCAAAACAATGAAATTACGGGAAGCAGCTCAAATATCAAGTACCCATACAGCAACATCAGCAAAAGAAGACGACGTATGAGCATGCTAGTTCAGATCTTCTTACAGATGAACGCAATGTTTATGCTTCGTTTTTCTCTCTTCTTCATCGTTGACTAGCACCTGCGTCTTCAATGTGGATCGAATCTGATTTTGCATCCGCTGCTTGCAAGGGAGTATTAGACTTCTCAATGAGAAACTCGAGTTTCTGCACATGAAGATGAGTGCCACAATTTAAAAGCAGGATTGAAAAGCAAACATCTGAAAGCATTAAATTTTAAATTACAGAGGCAGCAGATGAACATGCAAATCAGCTATGAAAGGGCACCAAAAACAAAAAAACAAAAACAAAACAAATAAAAGTACACTACCTTTACGGATTTATTTACTTCTTCAAGTTTGTGAAGAAATAAATCTCCAGGTACTATGCCTCTGCGGTCCATTGGAGAGTAGCGTGGTGAAGCTGTCATCTGCACAGAATCAAATATCATAATTAAGTAAGACTACTAATCAACACTTCCAAGAAGAAGTACAAACAAGATATCACAAATTTAAGGAAAATTTAACATTGGTGTATAACTTGGTCCACTCCAGAAGAATTGATGAAAAGAGATCATAAGTGAACAAACAAGCAATTGGAAAACAACAAGATGTCTGTAACACACGTGTCGCAAATAGAGTCAGCTACTCAGGAAACTCTAAAAAAAAAACAAAAACTTAAAAACTTACAACTTGAGCATCTAATGTGGTTATGGAACTTCTAGATGGTGTCTTTTACCAATCCTAAAATATCAGTGCAACGCCGAGTAGAACCCTACTTCTGTAGTTCTGTCTAGTAAATCAAAGCAGAGCATAATACGAAAAATCCAAGGTTTGTGCCAAAAGGCAGTTTAACAGTCGATTAAGTAGTTAACACTCCAGAGTCCTTTTGTCGCATAACTTAACTAGTTTGAAGGCTTTTCACAAAGACGCCAAGTACTTTAAGGCCAGGCCTACAGATCGTTGTTAGCTCTTTTCCTAACTGAAAAGTGAATGCCCATCTTCTTTAGTCAATATGTTTCCCAGTCCCCACTTCGATATCTTGCACACGTATGTATATTAGGGAAAAAGGAGAGAGTAAGGGGCATGGAGATCTGCAGTTACGCAATTACCTTCAAGCTTTTGACTGGTGATCTCAAAATAGCTGGTCCCTCGGTCAATGATCCAACGCGACTGACAGTTTCGCCTCCAGCAGCAGGAGCAGTAGGCTTCCAACTTTTTCCAATGTCTTGCATGGTCTTTGAAGCTTCTGTTATGATGACCTATAGTCATGAAACAGCCCATTGCAATGTTACCATGTCTGTTTGATGATACAAAATCACTTAACAAACTACGTCTAGAATCAAACAGTTTTTGCAGAAAGACATATAACAAATTATAAAACACATAATAATCTTTGATTCACCTTCCTCAGAATATTAGGATCAGAAACGCCTTGAATCTGTAGTTCATCTACGGGTGCAGCTTTTCCATGTGCTATACTTTCAACTCTAAAGGTGTGTATTCCATAAATTGACTGCAAGCACCCTATAGACAACAGAAAAGAAAATTAAGTCTTCTTCCATATGACCATTGTTTAAGAAAACTTTCTTCGACACACACAAAAGAATCACATTCAATTTTTCAGGCAAGGAATCATGTGAAGAGAATGTGAGAACATGCAAAACTTAAAAAAAGCTTTAAAAAAATAAGGAAAAATAGTTCCTTTTTTTTTTTTTTTTTGGCCAACCTTTGCAAGGATAGTACCACACAAGTTAATACGTTGAGAAGAGAATGAGATAACATGCAAAACTTTAAGAGTTAAACCATATAAATGTTACTATCTTACTGCAAAGGTTCCCTTAACTATCTTACTGCAGCGTCTGGAAAGGAAATGATATTGTTACCTATGTTTCAAAGCATAATTTATTACCATAATAAACATGCAACGCTTCCCTTGTGTAAATGCACAGAAAATAACACTTCAAACCCCAGAATCAATGTTCAAATGCTGCACATTTTCCATGCAAACATAGTTCCATGCTTAGGTGAAAAATAAATAAATAAATAAACGACGCAATTCAAATATAAGAAACAAAGGAAAAGGCTCAATTCATTAAGACGTTTTACTTCAAGGAAAAATGTTGAGGGACAACGGACTGTGTCAGTACCTTGTTCAATGATGATATCAATCACCAATGATAGAGGTACGTGCTTCTCAATTTTTATGATTCCCAAGAAGGGTATGAATGATGGCCTTGAAACCTTCACGAGAGACAGAACAATTATGTTACTTCAAGTTCATGTTGCATTTTATTTCTCATAAAGAACAAGAGAAAGTATAAAACAATAGTTTTACCTTGTAAACAATTTCACTAGGGGTAACATATAATTTGCGCGAGGAAATATCCTTCCGTAGAATATATCTCCTAACGGGAAGATAAAGGAGCATGATGATCCCAACACCCCAAGCTAAAACCAGCAACAGCGATATAGAAAGCCATATAACAGTTTCGTACTGAATAATATTTTTTGCAAGCTCTTCAAAGGAGGCCGAGTAGAGTATCGGCTCAGAACTGTCTGCGGTGTCATCGTCATCTAACTCAAGTTCCGGATCAGCAAGTAGCTGATTCTGTGATAACCTATCCTCTGATAGACCATCTGTTTGACCCAACAACATTTCTTCGAGCTTAAAACTAGCAAATAAGAAAAGCAAAAGCCTCAGAATCCAACCTTTCTTCAAGCTAAGAACACAAAAGCAGAAACAAAAAACCCTCACTACTGAAATCCAAACAACTACAAGCACCATTAAAGATAACTACAAAATCAACAAGCAAAAACTCATTCTGCCCATTACAAATATTCAAATCTTCCGGGTCTTGAAAATTGTTTTTTAAGCAACTTTGAGCCATACTGAAGAGCTTGCTAAAGCAGCAATTTTCTCTACCTTGTCATTGTTTCACTTAAGTAAAACAGATAATCTAGTTGACCAATCAAACATTTAGAACATAATTCCTCATGAACGAAGAAATTATATATCCCTTTAAAAAATAAATAAATAAATAAAAGCCTTCAAAAACAAAGCTGAAACCAACATTTCCAGCTCCAAAACTCAAGTGGGCAACTTGGTTTGGGAACAGAAAAACTACAAACCTGGCTTTATCAGAGCATCTCATTTTTCAAAAAAAAAAAACAAAAAATACAACGAAAAATGTTTTTTCCCGTTTGTTTTTTCTCAATCGGACCAGAATTCAAGAAATGGAAACAACAACGAAAATTTACAAAAAGAGCAGGAAAAGAAGAAGAAGAAGAAGAAATTCTAACCTGGGTAAGTTTCGATTACGAAAGAGCTGGGCCGAATAGCGGGGGATTGCAGTGAGAAGAAGTGTATTTGGTGATTTTGAAAGAAAGTTGGGGTGGACATGAAAATTCGAGAAAGCGAGCTTGAAACTGCCAGTCTGACAATTTTGCTGCTACCTAATATTCAGCAGGAAAAAAAAAAAAAAAGTAAAAAGTAAAAAAGAAAAGAAGCTATTAAGCCTATCTTGTTTTTTATTTATGAGTTATTAGCACTATTGGTCCTCAAATTATGTGAACTCTATCCTTTTGGTATCTAAGCTTTTTACTTATCTAGTGTTTGGAATAACAACAACAACATTAAAAAAAACAAAATTCAATTCCTTTTAATGTTTTTTAATTAATATAAAAATTTTAATTAGTTTTAAACAACAAATAAATCCAACTTAAGAAATATAGGGTCCCGTTTGGGGTGCATATTGACATTTGGTTCTATTTTTTTATTTATGTTTCCTTAATTTAAAACTATTTTTCATTATTTACATCTTCAATTATCTACAATAATTTAAACTTTAAAAATTCATAATTTTATTATTTTAATTCTAAATGAGATGATTTTATTTTTAGTTCCATAACATTTGGAGAGGAACGAAACAATATCTATATTAATTTTTTTTTAAACACATTTTAAGTTTTTTTTTTTTTTTAACTTCAAACAGTTTTTTTTTTTAACCAAACATACATCCAAAAACTCCAATTCTAATATCACAAAAACTACGCCTATGCTTGGTTCGCTAGTTGGATATGAAATTTTTAAATCGGAATTATTTGACTTTTCAAAAGTTAGCTATAATTTTTTTTGAAATTAATATGAAAAAGTACAGTTTCGTTAGAATTTAGTTGAAATGTCAAATGAAATCTACATCTTTAAAACATCCCCTAAACAGGATCTCAACTCCAACCCTTGCACTAAATGATTGCTAAATTTTAAGTTTTCGACAGTTTTCTCTAATATTAAAATTAACATAAGATTTATAAAATTTAACAGCAATAGTCACATCTATTATGTAAATTTAATGGAGATAATAACATGTATTGCATAATATATAAATTACCTCATTAATCTTTTGATCAAATTTAATGTGATTGACCAAAATTATTTACAAAAATTGAAGTTTTAGAAATTATCAATTAAAAATTTCAGAACCTAAAGTGACGTGGTACTTATAATTCAGAATTAACAATGCTAATTATCAATCCTTCATTAATAGAATTGGAGAGGGAGGGTTGTAAGGATTGTGGGATCGAATTCATATAATTATATAGTTTCTAATTATTTATAAAATTGCATATGTTCATGTTTTTAATTTTTTGCTCGGATTATTATACATAATTTATATATGTTTACATATTTTTTTCACTTAAAAAACCTCCATTTATTATTTTTTTTCAAAGCCTTCATAAAATTGCTTGTGTTACGTATCAAAAGAAAAATACTTCACCACGGTTGCTTGTTTTGTTTGGCGTGATTTGTAGAATTGCTCCTAAGGGTGGCAATTTGTGTCGCATGTCGGGTTCATGTCATGTTAAAGCCATGTCGATTTTTTTTTACCCAGACCCACAACACAAAAACGATACTAAACCGCGACATAAACACGACACGAACCCATTACGGGTGGACATGACACAAACCGAAATTGACCCACGACACGAAATTGACACGAAATGAACACGAAATTGACACGAAAAAAAAACGGGTCGTGTTCGGGTTCTACAGGTCCAACCCGAACACGACCCGTTTTTTCTCGTGTCAATTTTGGATGACTCGAATTTGACCCGACACCTATTTTTTCCAACCTAAACCCACGAAATTCGTGTCGTTTTCGAATCATGTCATTGTGTCACGACCCGTATTGCCATCCCTAATTGCTCTCTTTCATTTCATTATTGTCATATTATAGTGACTTTAGTTTTTTGACCTCCAATAAATTATTCATGGCTGATAAAAATGATAATCCAGTAGATTACCAGTAATCTATTAGATATCATCAGAATCAACATGATTATAGATGATCTTTGAGTGCTAATGCCAGTAATCGGTTATTTAAGAGTATCCTAGTACATCACTTTAAATATTCTTCCAGAATATTTTTCATTGCTAATACAACATGGCCAGCCATATCTAGTTCCGATGGCTAAAGAGTATTATGATATATTATTTTTTACAATCTACCATATTAAATTTCATTTTGAAATGTTTATGTTTAAATATTTTCATTTAAATGTTTTTTGAGTAATTGATCAAAATAGTCCATGAATTCTTTCGAATGTAACAGTTTGGTCTATGTTCTTTTTTTTTTTTTTTGCCGAGATAATCCTAAACTCTTATTTTTTGGCCATTACAGTCCTTTCCGTAAAAAACTAACGGATTGGTCATGTGAGAAGTGTGTTTCTTGCTTTTTGAAGGTTAAATAGGTAATTTCCTATCTAAATTAGGTTTGAGGGGCAAACTGGATCAAAAATTGGGGCAAACCAAATCGGAAGCCTAGGGGGAAGCCGACAACCTGGAAATAGGAGAGGTGCAAGCTAGATCGGAAGCTTAGGGGGGCCAATTGGAAAACTAGGGGGCAGTGGGGGGCAAGGGTGATCGGAAACTGATGGGGGGGGGGAGGATTGAAACTTAGGGGAGAGAGGGCGAGGGACCAACCAAGTCGAAAGCTTTTTGAGGGGGGGGGGGAATCAAAAAATTGGGGGGAGGGGATGCGAACTAGATCAAAAGTTTGGGGGGCGGTAGGGCCAGGCCAGATCAGAAGCTTGGTCTAGTTTTGATTCTGAATCAGAACAACAAGAGGATAGGGGGGAGAAAGGAGAGAGAGGGGGGGGGAGGGGAGAGAGAAAGACATTTTGGGAGATTTGAGGGTATTTTAGTTTTTTTTTTTTTATTACAAAAAAGTCTATTTCAGTAAAATTCCATGAGAAATTTAATGGAGTTTGATGAAAAGGATTGTTATAGCCAAAAAAAAAAAAAAAAAAGAGAGTTTAGAGTCATTTCAACTAAAAAAAAAAAACAGAAATCAAACCGTTACCTTTAAAGAAGTTTATGGACTATTTAGATCAATTCTTCTTCTTTTTCTTTTTTAAATGACTACCTAACAAGACCTTAAAAGTATTTCGACCATTAAAAAAAAAAGGAGCAATTGACCTAAATGGTCTCTGAATTCTTTTGAAGGTGACAATTTGGTCCTTATTTTTTTAATTTTGGTCGAGAAAACCCTAAACTCTCTAAATATCGATTATTTCAGTCCTTTCTATCCAAAACTGTTAAGTTTTTAATGGAATAAGTCATGTGCAATGGGTGTGCTCAAATTTGAGTGGGTATTTTAACAATCTGACAATAATTAATTAAACAAAAATAAAAAAACTATATTAAAAAATAACTTGAATTCTTCTCTGTCTCCTTTCTCTCCTCTCATCTCTCTCTCTTTCTCTTCATTTCCTCCTGTCGGTTCTTATCACACAAGCATATTCAACTTTTGAATCTTTGTGAGTTGCTTTTGAATCTAAGCAACAAAACATAATCGAAAAAACCCAGAGAGATCGGACCTTGGTGAGGTTGGGAGCTGTGAGACGTTCGTGGGACTAGGTCAGCGAGACAGATGTTCGCGACATCTGGCGTGGCGCAACGTTCATGGGTATGGGGTGGCTCAGCGGTGCGACGGTTTGTGGGTCTAAGGCTGTAAAAGGGATGCTCGCGAGGTCTACTGTGACGCGATGTTTATGGGTCTAGGGTGGCGAGGCATGCGTGGTGGTTCAAGTGGTATAGGGCTGCCATTGGGATTACTTCGGTAGGTTGTTTTGTGATTAGTTGGTGATTTGATTGGATTTTGATGCAGGTATTGCAAATTTTTAGGGTTTGAATTTAGGTTTTGTTATTTTGTGATTAATTGATGATTTGAAGGGATTTTGATGCATGTATTGTAATTCTTAGGGTTTGAATTTTGGGTTTGCATTTATCGAAATTTTTTTTTTAATGTTGTTAGTGTGAGGTGTTATTTTAATAAGGGTATTTTTGTCTTTTGATAATTAATTGAGATTATATGATGAGTCATGTGACGCATTCCGTTAAAAAACTTAACAGTTTTGGATGGAAAGGACCGAAATTGCCAATACTTAGCGAATTTAGGGTCTACTCAACCAAAATTTAAAAACATGGATCAAATCATCACCTTCAAAAGAATTTAGGAAATATTCAAGCCAATTATTCACCAAAAAAAAAAAAAACACCTTAGTGATAAAAATTTTAAGATCATTGCAATAATATAACATAAAAATTTGATATTAGATCAATATGATAAAAAAATAAAACTAATTTGTGTGACGTTACCCAAGATGAGAAATTTTATGTCATGTTAATCAACAAATGTAAAGAAAAAATGTGACTATTTCAGTAATTTTTCTTAAAAAAAAAAAAAAAAAGGGGCAAGTTGTCGTTAATGACCAATAAAATGGTGTACCCAAAGAAAATAGGAATTTGTCGGTAAATAACATTTTTTAAAGAATTTAATAGTAAATGGTCGGAATTTAATAGTAAATGGTCGAAATTTTATAAAATTAAGAAAATGATTTCTAAAAATATCTTGCGAACATTCGTCAGACCAATATAAATATGTATTCAAAATTTAATAAGTCTATTTAAAAATAATAATAAAAAAGAGCATATTCCTTTTCGGCCAATCACGTAGAGACTCGGGCAATCTTTCGTCTTCGTCTTTCTCTGTCTCCCCTCGCAGCCTTAAATTAATAGTATTACTTTCCAACTTTCTCTCTCCTCTAATTCTTACCATTCCTTTCATCTTTCTCCGAATTTCCTCCCACATTTCTGAGGTAATTTCTTCTTTTTTTCCTAATATTCCTGATTGCATTTCTGCTTTCTTTTGCTTTCTCTTCTTTTGTTTTTTTGTTATTTAATTATTTTGGAAACTGTTTTCATTTTTCTTTTAATTTGTTTTCTTTTTAAAGATTTCTGTTTTATATGATTGTATCGAAGATTTGTGATTTCTTTTTGAATGACTTGTTTAAGATTTGGGATGTTCAAGAACAAAACGGTCAGCGACTTTAATTTCATACACGTAATTGGATTTTGTAAGCTTTTCTATTTTTATTTTATTTCTTGTTAATCAAGCTTTTTTGATTGGTTAATTGTAAATTTTTGTATGATAGTTTGAACATAATTCTATAATTACTTATTTGAATCACCAAGAAAAAAGAAGAATTTGTCGGTATCATTCATCTATTTCTAATAGATGTTATACATTTTCAAGCTTTTGATTGCACACAAAATCATGAATAAAATGCCTCTGTGGTATTTATTTTTTGCTAATTACAAATGACAATTCTCTACAATAGAGAGTTAGAAAAATGTGTTTAACAGTTATAGATATATATGTATGTGCAATTTTACTGCCTTTTCTACCTATTTGTTTGTTTATATTTTCATTTTGTTTTGATCGACACGGATGGTATCCATTTTAGTTGATTTTTGCTGGGAAGTTTATGTGTTTATGGTGATGTATATATGCATGTATATGTGCAATTTTGCTCCCTTTTCTACCTATTTGTTTGTTTACATTTTCGTTTTGTTTTGATCGACTTAGAAGCCAACCATATTAGTTGATTTTAGTGGGAAGTTTATGTGTTAATAGTAACATATACGTACATATATGTGTGTGTGTGTGTAATTTTACTCCCTTTTCTACCTATTTGTTTGTTTATATTTTCGTTTTGTTTTGATCAACGGGGAATGCATCCATTTTAGTTGTTTTAGCGGGAAGTTTACGTTGTTAATTTGTCTTTGCTATGTCTGTTTCAGATTTTGATTTAGCGGAAAGTTATGTGTTTTGTAGTGTTTACAAGTTTGAATGGTTGTTTAATGTATTCCCAGTACTGCTATATGGTTTTGTACGTTCCTAACATGTAAAATGTCGTTCAAAGTGCAAGAGATCATACAAAGGTATTAACTTTTCAGATTTTCAACCTGATAATCAGATGGATAGAAAACGGCATATTGCGATATTTACTACCGCCAGTCTTCCATGGATGACTGGAACTGCTGTCAATCCGCTGTTTCGTGCAGCCTATCTTTCGAAATATGGGGAGCGAAAAGTTACCTTAGTAATTCCTTGGTTATCTTTGAACGATCAAGAGCTAGTATATCCCAACAATATCAGATTCAGCTCACACGTAGAACAGGAGGCGTATGTCCATCAGTGGCTTGAGGAGAGGACTGGGTTTAAGTCCAATTTTGCTATATGTTTTTATCCTGGAAAGGTAATTACTAGTTCTATAGCTGTAGTTTGTAACCGTTTACGGTTTCATGAATCAAGTTCTAGTCTTGTATGAGGGTTTCTTATGCATTTGAGAGGACATATATGTATATATTATTTCAATCTTGAAGATGGATGTTTTTTCACGCAAGATAAAGATCCCAGCTTTGACTTTTTTGTATTTGTGTCATACATTCCAATGCCCATGCTATCCTGGCTTGTTGCATAACTTGGTTGGTGGTGCAGTTTGCTACAGATAAAAGAAGCATTCTTGCTGTTGGAGATATATCTGAAATAATCCCGAATGAAGACTCGGATGTTGCAATTCTTGAGGAGCCTGAGCATCTCACATGGTACCATCATGGGAAGAGATGGAAAAGTAAATTCCGATTGGTTATTGGGATTATTCATACTAATTATCTGGAATATGTGAGGAGGGAGAAGAATGGAAGGCTGCAAGCATTTCTTCTCAAACACGTAAATACTTGGGTTGTCGGTATATATTGCCACAAGGTATGCCTTGATAACTTAGTTTTCAGGAAATGACTTCAAATTCATGCTTCTATTGCCATAAGATAATGCATCTAGTATCCCCAGATGACTTTTGTTCTTTTATTGATGCTCAAATTCTAAAATCGTTCGTTTGAAAATGCGACTTTGAAGAAAAATGAATTTCTTTCCGGATATATTTACACTAACCAGATTTTCACTTACCTTGCCCATGTAGGTAATAAGATTATCTGCTGCAACCCAGGATTATGAAAAATCAATTATCTGTAATGTTCATGGAGTTAATCCCAAGTTTCTCGAGATTGGCAAGAAGAAGTTAGAGCAACAACAAAATGGTGATCAGGCGTTCAATAAAGGTGCTTACTACATTGGGAAGATGGTCTGGAGCAAAGGCTACAAGGAGTTGCTCAAACTTCTCCGTGATCACCAAAAAGAACTTATTGGCCTTGAGGTTGACTTGTATGGAACCGGGGAGGATTCCGATCAAGTTAAGGAAGCTGCTAAAAAGCTGGAACTGACTGTTCGAGTTAATCCCGGATGTGATCATGCTGATCCCCTGTTTCATGAGTAAGCTTTCTACATACTGTCGAGTTTCCTCTGATAATTGGTTTAAGATAAATGTTAAGTTGAGTTTAGATTCCTGAGATTGTTCTTCTCTTGGTTTTCACTTTCCTCGATGTTTGGTTTAGTGACTATAGTCTTGTCTTATTTCTGAGATTTTGTCTCCTTGATATCTATTTTCATGCGGTTTTGAAATTTTCACTCCTCATCTCACTCTTCTTCAACGCAATTGAGCATTAGTAAGGAGTTTAATGTTTACATAGATGATCTATATATATATATATATATATATAATTATTACCAGCTTGCATATGGATGTATACATATCAAATTCTCTTCTTCTTTCTTCTTTTTCAGTTACAAAGTGTTCTTGAATCCAAGCACCACGGATGTAGTTTGCACAACCACAGCTGAAGCCTTGGCAATGGGAAAAATCGTTGTTTGTGCTAATCATCCCTCTAACGACTTCTTCAAGCAGTTCCCAAATTGCCGAACATATAATGACAGCAAAGATTTTGTGAAGGTCACATGCAAGGCCCTGGCTGATGAGCCAGCACAGCTGACTGATGCACAGAGACACGAACTATCCTGGGAGGCAGCCACAGAACGGTTTTTAAGAGCTGCTGAGTTGGATCATGCATCAAGAAAAAACCTGTCAGAATTTCCTTCAAATAAATTCATGTCTGCATCGTTGAATCTTGGGGGGAAGATTGAGGACTTATCAGCACAAGCACATCATTTTGTTTCTGGATTTGAAGTATCGCGGAGGATATTTGGCGCAATCCCTGGAAGCTTGCAACCAGATGAAGAGCAACGCAAGGAACTTGGTTTGTTCATGCCTGCAGCGAATTAAGCTCAAGAAAATTGGTTCGTCGGATTCTCATGTGGACCACTGAGGTACTGAAATCAAACGAGGCTTATACGATTCATGCTGTTTGCCGGTGTACATCGAGTACTGCATTGTTTACGACACGAGTTAGACTAGCTTGTTTAGATTGTTAGTCGCACTCGATGATAAAACAGTTCCTCTTTGTAATTGAAATGTACATAAAGATTATTGTTGGTAGCTATCAATCTGTGAATTCACGTGAATTACTTGAGGTTTTCTAGATTTTGATTTTTCTTTTCTGACTGTATAGCAGTACGAAAAGCTACATTAGGAATATAGAAGTCTCCTCTCTTTAATGCTCTGTTCTGCTAAATGATAATCACGTTCATAAAATAGAAGTACCGGGGCCTTGAGCTTTGAGGTTAACATTTTTCTCCCATTGATCTGCTTCTGAGTACTGGAGCCTAGGATTACAGTAAGAACAGATTTTAATGTCTAATATTTGTGGGTATGGAAAAGAATAAAAGTAACGTGTCATTGTGATGAATTTGTAAATCAGTGATATATCCCCTTAATGTTAAAATGTAGCTAAATATTATAATAATATTTTTTAAAATAAATTTCCATTTTTCTAATCTTTTAGCTGCTAAAGTATTAGTTCTAGTAGACTTCTAGTTTAACAGCTACAACATTAGAGAAAAAGGAAAGTGATAAATAACGACAACATTATTAGATGATGATACTTAACAATAATAGAAGTACAAAATTGCCCCCGTTTGGATATCTCTTTTAAGCTCACCGTTGAAATGTTTTTCTCGGTATTTTCTCTCCCAAAAATATTTTAAATTTGTAGTTTAAAAAGAGGGTTTGATAATTCAATTTAAAAAGAGTGTCAACTAGAGACTTGGGAAACAGTCGATTAACCTAGTTAGTGTTTGACAGCATTTGTTTTTGTCGTTGTGCCTGGATAAAGCGTAATGCTAACCGTCACTGGCGTCCTGAAAATTGCTGGAACCAACCATTCCAAACACGAAGTTAGCTTTCTTTTTAGTCATTTAATAATTTCAAAACTATTTTTCACTTTATTATTTCATACTTTTTCTAATGTACGGGTGATGAATTTGAAATTTATATCAGTATATTCTTCGACGGAGTTAAATATGAAATTATTATTTTACCATTGGAGGTCGGATTGTTTTTTGTAACTGAGCGAACTTTAATTTCATACTAAGCCAAATTAATTTTTTCTACTAAAATTAATTAAAGGGATACTTCCAAATTAAGCCTTCATTTCTTTCTCGTGCACATCTTCTGGTTTTCTCTGCCAACATTGCCCCACGTGGAACTCAGCCGCTCAAAAGCATCTTTCTTCATAACGTCGACCATTTTATGATCATTTTAATTAGTGCCCGTGAGATTGTCACACAGAGACATTTTGAGTGTGTTTTGAGGACTAAAACAGTTCTGGTGGTGAGGGGATTCGGAGGGCAGGAAATAATGGTGGATGCGAATTCTTCTTCGAGCTCAAAGCCCAACAGGCGGGTTTTTGACGTTTCTCGTGTTGATCATGAGGAAGACGATAGCCTTGAGGCCAGGGTTAGTATTATTCCCTAACTTCAAATATAAGTACTGGTTTATAGACAAAAAGATATGAAAAACTATAACGCTTATGTTTTAATATTTCATTGTGCTGTGGGTTGCACATGGATTGCTTATCGTTCTGAAACCAACATGTATTTTGCTGTTTTTTTGTGGGTTTTTGTTTTCCTTCTTGTTGAGTAATGGTATGAAGAGTGTAGGATTTCAAACGGTTTTCTTTTTTTTTTTTTTTTTTTTGAATGTCCTTTGAACATCTTGTGTTCGGCAAATCAGTGCTTTAACTAAAAATCTTGGTTATTGACCTCTAAAGTTTCAAAATCAATTTTATTTAATCTCAATCGAAAATTGGATTATATATATATATATATATATATATTCATATGTGTGTTATGGTTTTCTTGGATGTGACAGGCATGTGACCTTCCATTGAGAACGGTCTATGTCTTTTTTACTCAAATTGAACCAACAAAACTCCCTTATTCCAACAACGGATATTCAAGGATGATCAACCCTACATAGGACTATGGGAGGAAGTTTTGTGTTCTTATGGCGTTCAAGCAAAATACACCTAGATTGCTCTAATTAGTAGGTACGTGCTAGTCCCATAAAAAAATCTTTAAAAAATTGACTCCATTTGCCAATGGAGGTTCGTTGCAACAGATTTGAAGTTCAAGGGGCCAGTTCTCAAGATTTTTAGTTCAGGAATTGGTTTTCAAAACTCAAAAAGTTCACGAGACAACTATACAAAAAAGCCTTTTTTTTTTTTTTTCACACTGTTGGGCGATATTGCATGCATGTACATGGATTTCTAAGGGGGACAGGATCATATTTTCTTGAATTGTTCTTAATTGTGCCCCTAAACTTTAGATTCCCTCGCACTGTCTCGTGAACTTTAAAAACTCCCCACTCTGCCTTTTGAGTTTTATCGAGTCCCATTTAATCTCTTTTATTAGCGTTTATGTTAAAAACATATGAAAAGGGGATTAATTGTGGTCATGTGAGACTAGTAGAAATTCAAACATTAAGGTTAAGTGAGATTTTTTTTTTCGGTCTTTTTTTTTTTACATAATTCTAATAGAAAGTGTTAATTGCGACTAATTCTTATGTTAAGAGTACAATCGGAGGTTTAAAATTTAGAGACAAAACTAAAAGTGATCCTAAAATTGAAGAAAAGTTTGAGCGATTTTATTGATTTTATATTTGAACTTACATGAAAACCATCTTTTTGTAAATGAAAAATACTCGAAGCAATTGAACTTAGTTTAAATTTAATTGTCTCCATCCTTAAAAGGTAAAAAGATAAAAGAATATTTTCCCAAATAACCCCTAAATAGACACCCAGTCTTATGTTAGTCTGTACCTTCTAATTTCACAATTACCTCTTATACAACCAGTGTCTTTCAACCTCAGTACTTATTTGTGCATGCTCTCAATGTGATAAATTAATTATTGAGTAATTTTTGTATTTTTAATTGATTTTTGTATATTTTTTTTCAATAGAGGTTTAGAACTTCAATAAAACTAGAATGCGGTTTAGTATAAAAGCATTAGACAGAAGGACAGGAATAAATTTCTAAAGTCTAATGCCCATGTTGTTGTGGCGTCACAATATTTTGGAAGGAATGCAAGACTTTCACTCAAAAGATCATGATCTATTTCGTGGTTTGGACGATCCAACGAGGGAAAACCAATAGTTGAGTCGAAACTAGCTTTTTCGATCAATTTCTGTATGAATTTTCTTTCAATTTGAAAACCATCATTAAAAACCGTCATGAAATGTGCACGTGAAGGTCCATGGACCATGGTCCCTGCAATCGCAGCGTGGAAATTTTAAAGATGGTTTTCTTGAACCTGAAGTAATAATTATCTGTTGACTGTAGGACATCAAATTTTTGCCTCACTTATAATTCCCAATATACCTAAATTTTTGTTAACTTCCTCTAAATTCGCATTTTTTTCTTGTTCGGTTTCGGTTTTCAGGTGAGAGCGGGTGGTGAAGCAGTTTTCTACAGCCCACAGTATTGGGGTCAGCCAGAAGATGTGCTCACTCGACGCTGTGATCAGTGCGGTGAAGTTGGTAGTCTTGCTTGTTTCGCACCTTCTTTTCGCAGATGGGTATGTACCTTCGGTTTAATTCTGCGACATCAATTACTTCTATTCTACTACATCCACGCTGATCACATTGTTTGAACTCCTACTCATCTATATATTTATGGTCCCTTTGAATAAGATTTTGAAAAGTATATTTGAACAGTAAATTTAAATTTGTGAATTCAAATCCATTATCCAAACGGGGCTTAGTATTTTACAAAGCACCAAAATCCTTTGGCAACTCAACATTTTCTCTGTCAGCAATGCCAATTTTGATGCAAGTTATAAATGTTCATTAACCATCGAGATCCAAGCATTAGTTAGGTTTTGCCAAGTCGCATTATACTATGCCATAATGTGTGAATTAACGAACGATTAAAGTAAAAAGAAAAAAATCGTATGATTGTAAAATTAAAAAATGTTGTTAAATCATAATTCAAAAGGAGATGCAGATTTTCTATCTTTTTCTCCCTTTCACATCCCACCACCGTCCTTAAAGACTTACAAATATTGGCAGCTAATGAAGAAAAACGCAGAAAAGGAGCGCAACCATTGCTGCTGTCGCTGCGGCGAAATGAGGCATAACTGCTTGTCCTGTCCCCTTCCAATAACCTTCAAATTGGTGCGTCTCCATTTTCGGTTTCAAAAAATTATCATCCTATTTGAACTATTGTTTCTGACCACGTAATCTTTATGTTTTTTTTCGCTCTAGTTAATTCATTTTTGTTGCGATTTCCCAGCCACAAGGTGCTGCGTTTCAACTTCAACTGATCCGCAGCCAAGTAGCCATGTTGAGGATCCTGCTAACCCAAGTTGTGATCGCGTGATCAGGAGAAGGAAAGCTCCTCGCTGTAGCCGTTGTGGTAAACTTGGCCATAACCGCAGGAGCTGTCGCCTGCTTATGGAATGAAGCCCTAAGAAGTTAATTACTGTCTCCCCCAGTACTCTTGTCTTCAATGGCTATACTATTGAAGGAGATTATCTGAAGTATCTAATTATTGAACTCATCTGTCTTTCAATAGGGATATAAATGGTCCTCCTTCCCCCCCCCCCCCCCCCCGCGCCCCCCTTTTTTTTTAAGATTTCCTTTGCGTTTTGAGGTGGTTTGTTTGTCTTGGATCATGCACTCTTTTTCCTTCTGTCGGATTTTTTTTTTTTTTTCCTTTAGGTTGTTTTTCTGACAAAAGGTTTTAATGAGGCACTGGATGTGTTTTGATACGTCTTGAGGAATGGTATTGTAATGTTAGTTTATGTGTTTTCTCTTCTCTTTAAAGTGATTTTTTTTTTTTAATTAACATGGTGTGTTTCCATTGAAAAATAATAATAAAAGAAATCTTATTATTATTATTATTTGCACTAGTTTTTCTTCTCTTTCAACGGCTGTAGCTTAGATAATAAGAAAATTAGGTTGAGTAACCTTTTTTAATCACTTAGTCAAATAAATGGCCCAAGTTTTTTTTTTATTTAAGAAAATGGCCATTTGTCATTTTTCGGGATTGGTCAATCAATAATTGGCTAATGGTTAATCAGTGATTGATTATGAAAGTTAGTGATTGACTATAAATTTAGTAATTTACGTTATGATTAATCAATGATTAACTGTTATGTGGTCAATCATTGATTGACTATTTAAGAAAATTGATTAACTATTTTATAAAAAAGGGTTTTTTAACTAATTTTTAAAAACTTAAGTCATTTATTAAAAAAACTTCTTAAAAAAAGACTATTTAGCTTTAAATCCCTAGATAATTTTAGTGCAAATGCAAACACAATATTTGACCCAAAAAGAAAATCTTACATTTAATATGTTGTTCTATCTTATTCTGTTTTTCATCATATATGTTGAGGTTTAAAACTTGTAATAAAATGTGATTGTGGGTATAACTTAGCGGTAATACCATACATGATTCTACCTAGAGGTGTAGAGTTCGAATCCCCCCACTTTCAAGTTCAAAAAAAAATATATAATAAAAGGAAATTTTTTTTCAAAAAATTGAAAAATAATAATTTTGTGATTACTAAGTGAAAAGTGAATACATTAATCAATAAATAACACAATCTAAAAATTGACTAATGCTATAGTTGAGGTAAGACTTCGTGTCTCATCTCTCATTGTCCACGTGTTGTTGCAAGTCAAGGATATCCGTTGAAGAATAAAGTCAACATCCAGTTAATTAAATTGACTCAAGATCCATATCTACCCAATAGCCAATCAGGTGAAGCCAACGCAATCGAGATAAGAAATCAACTCTGGGAGTTGATCTGAGAACCCATCCAAGATTGAAGCTCAATTAGATAAGGAAACTTCCCAAATTTAGCCGTGAACAAGAATCAAGTAAAGTTATTACATAATCAAGCCAAAAAAAAGGACATTTACTGGTTTTTAAAAAGCTTTCCCACAAGAAAAGTCAACATAGACAAGAAAATGTAATTTCCCATCTGCAATTAAGGCTTATTCTATACAAAATCAAGCATTCAAAGTTAGCAATCACCAACTAAAAATAAGGGGCATCATCACATGCCCAAAAGATCAGAATCCTCGCGCATTATGGCATACCCCGCATTCTCTATCCTATTCTCTCCACTTTCTGCATTTTCTCCATAATTACTGTATTCCCCCTGTTCTTTCTTTCCACTCTCACTGCTACACCATTTATTGTATCACTTTATCAAATGTAGTAAAATCTCCGGAGCCACCATATAGGAGTGGCTCTCCCGTTTGAGTGTGAACCTCTACATATTATGTGTATTTTTTGTCTCTCTTTACTTTCACTTCAGTTATTTTATAACTAACACACTCGGTTAAGTCAATGCGCATCTTATTGGTTCAATGATACAATCTTAAGTCATAAATTGACTCAATCCGATTTGACTGTATATTTTATTCTTTACAACTATATTTGATGATAATAAGCCGAATTTGACATTGGAGATGCCAAATTAATGTACAATTGTCAAATTACGAAACCAGTTTTTCAATAAGTACAATATTTTGTGCTTAATTCTACATATTTAAATTTGGCATAAAGTATAGGTCATTTTCAATTTTGATATTAGTAAATCTGTTGACCTTTTCATTTAAGAAAAATTGGGTAGTTATGCAGTTCTTGCATACTTATCTAATAGAATGGCCCAATTTTTTTTATTAAAAAAATGGGAAGTTCTTAACATTATTTTAGAACAATTTAATATTTAGGGCAATGATGAAAATGTCAACGTGGATGGAATTATCGAGGTTTTAATTTATGGATAATGTCAACAGAGATGTCGATGTCGATAGATATTCCAGAAAAAAAAAAATAGATACTTAAAAAAAAAGCTTACATTTTTTTGCGAAAATTTTATAAAATGTAAAAAGAATCAATATTACTTAATTTGAACTAATTTAAAACAAACAAAAAAAAATACATTTGCTATCAAATACAAAACTTTATATCCCATAATGTAATAGAGATCACAATAATTGTACATTGATTGTAATTTTCAGTGTGATATTATATACTTATTAATCACTACAAACATAATAAAATACTATAAGATAGTACATAAAAATTAAATGTCCAACATAAGAGAATACGTACAAATTTCAAATGTCTTTAATAACGAAAAAGAGTTTCTAGTAGGATGGAAAACATTGGAAAATATTAAGTAAGTACTGGTATTGATCTAAATAATACATTGACCAAAATATTACCCTCGAATAGTTTAGAAAGTAATTGATATTTTATCACATGTATATTTTTTAGTCTTGTAGCTTACAAAAGTTAACCCATAAATTGGATATTGTTGATTTATCGAACTTGATGAGTAATCTTGATGGATATACAATGATATTTCTATTTTAATTTGTGATAGAGATATACCAATATATCAAAGAAACATCTCAATTTTGTACTTTTAAACTAGACCTGATTTGAGAAACATAAGAAAGAGATTATAACCATATGAACTTTACTCGGTTCTTAAGCTCATGTAATCAAAACTAAAGACGATAAAATTACTCATCAGTTTGAATCATTTCAGTCATATCACGTATTCTTATATATTGTTTTGGAATAACTATTATGGGTTGAAAAATGCTATCACATTTAAAAAAAAAAAATGGAATAAAGGAGAAAATTAAAAGTTTTGCACAAAAAAAAAAAATTTTCCTCGAGTTTTTGAATATTTTGTGAAAATATCAATAAATATCCTAGATATTCACGGATATTTATGAATATTGCAGATATTTTTGAACATTGTGAACATTTGATGGATACTCCAGAAAGAAATATTTTTCCCCATTATCCATGTCGAGACCCTTGATTTAGATAACTGCTTCTTGATGTCCGGCAAAAAAAAAAAAAAAAAAAAAAAAAAAAAGGAGAAGAAGAAGAAGAACCGCCTCTTGATGTTTTAAAGTATAATGACAAAAAGTGTTATTGGATGTTTATTTCAAGAACTAAAAATGAAATTAATTCTTTATATAAATATTTATCGTGTTTTTAACTTATTTAGAAAATACTATCTATTTTGAATCTAATCAAATACATATATCATGATATTCAAATGTGTAATAAATTCATTTCTTACAACTTATCAAAATAAATAAATACATTCATTCATTCTTATTATAGTCAACACTATAGTTTTGAATAATCTAATGACAAAAATGACTCTAAGGAAAAATGGAAAAGAAAAGGAAATTAATATTTTTTAATAAAATAACATCGATATGGACGAAAATAAAACGACAGTGTATTAAGTTGAGATTTCCTTTTTAAAATTTACTTGTTATTTCAATTTTGTAACTTTTTTTTTTCTTCCTTTGAAGGTATTTGATCTTTTTAGGGGGAGTTTGGTGGAGTAGTTTGAGTTGAGAATTTTAAGTTGGAATAGTAAATTTTTTTGAATTTTCAGAAAAGACAAAAAACTTTTTGGGAAAAGACAAAAACTTTTTGGGAAAAAGACAAAAAAAATTTTGAGATGAGATGAGATGAAATGGTGTACCAAACTCCCCCTTAATAATCAAAATTGAATGTTAACCTGTACATATATGAATTTGTAATATGTATTGTAGTAGAGTTGAAGATGCAATTTTTTTAATAAACTCAAGATTTTTTTTTTTTTTCTATTTATTTAATAAGAAGGAGGTTACGTTGGGACGCCATCAATGACAACGAGGCACATTTTTTCACGGTGTTGGATCAAAACTGACCTAAATAACAAGAGAGCTGTACATGTGTCATCTTTTTTAAAACGTATATTGTGTTTTGTCACTCTATTTCGCTTCAGTTTCTTTTGTTTTCTTTTCACCTTCCCTTTCTCTCACTGACTTCTCTGTCGCACTCCTATCGATGACGACGATAGAATCAACATCATCAACCATCAATAACATACTTAAACTCAAATATATATATATATATATATATATATATATCAGGCACCCCTACTGCCTTGCCTTGTCAATCTCGTCGACGGAGAAGTGGGCTTTGAGACCCATCACTAGTGGTTTTCACGACCCACGAGAGGAGATCGTGCTGCAGTAGGGCAAGGTTGGTTTCATATCGCTGTTGCGAAGGTGCCTGGGTGGGTTTCACGACCCACGAGAGGAGACCATGCTGCAGTAGGGTAGGGTTGGTTTCACATCGCTGTTGCGAAGGGGCCTGGGTGGGTTCAAGCCGCCATCAGGAGGGAAGGTATTGGGTTCTCCATTGCTGCTGTGGGGAAGGAGTTTCTCGTTGGCGCTATCGCGTTCCTAGTGGTCAGTGACGGGGAAGCGGCGGCATTGAGTGTATTTATTTATTTATTTATTTGTAAATAAGAAATAGTTTTGTTTATCTAAGGCAAGGACCTTTTTTTTTAATGTGATCTCATCCAACGATTCAAATTGGATGATACGTCCATAGGATCAAAAACCGTGCCCCATAGTAATCTTCTCCTATTATTATATGTTTCCTCTTTGTTTCCTATAATTCCTCCAATCACCTTCCCGCTAAATTTTTTCTCTCACTACAAAAACCATATTTATACTCTCTTCTCAAAACAGAAAAAACCCATTGATAAAAAACCTATAGCTATAAGTATATTATACTCTGTTTTACCCTTGTATTTTCGTCTTGACGTTTTAGCCGTTACATTGTGTTTCTAAAAACCCATAAAAACCTTTCTCACAAAGAAACCTTCTCTCTTTTCTGGGCCTCCTTTTAATACTATAGCGTCTCCTTTTCTCTTTTCTTTTCTTGCCATTAAAATCTTTCGTTTGATTTTTCCCTCAATTTTTATTAGTTGAGTTTTCTCCAATTATGTCTTAAAACCCTTTTCTCCTTTCATTTTTTTTTTCCTAAATATTTTTCTCTTAATTAAACGTTTTGATATTTTAGAGAGAAAAAAAAAAATCATGGAAGAAGATGAAGATCATGATTTTCTCTCTTCAAGCCCTTCGGTATCCGATAGCAGTCATGGTAATGCCGTTCTCCATCAAGCTTCTTTTCAAGGGTTTGTATCTTTTCTTTTTATTTCTTCTTTTTCCTCTTTCAATTTTATTGTGTAATAACCGTTAAAGTCCATTAAGTAATTTGTGCTAATCTCTCTCTCTCTCTCTCTTTTTGGTTAAAAATTTTGTCTACTATGACTTGACGTCATGCCTTCGAGTGACATGGAGATATATATAAACACACACAAATATTAATGTAGAAATTATAAAAAACATTTAGGGTTCGTTTGATTCACCAGTTTGAGTTGGAATTTTAAGTTTAAATAGTAATTTTTATTGACTTTTCAGAAAAGACAAAAAGCTTTTTCAGAAAAAACAAAAAACTTTTTCAGAAAAAGACAAAAACTGAGATGAAAAGTTTGAAATGAACTAACGAAATAAATGGAGCCTTAAATGATTAGTTGTGTGTGTTTGTGGGTTTTTTTTTTCGAAATAAGTGCAGAATTATTATTAGGTTAAGCGTGCACAACTGTTATTATATATATGCATATATATATATATATTATGGGTTTTACTTTTCTTCAATGAGGAAATCAGTCAAACGAATGCTTATTCTTCTCTTCTAATTAATTTAGTGTACTTGACTTTGTTTTGCTATGTTATTTATGAATTTTGCATCTTTTTTTGTCATGTCTTTCATGAATTTTGCATTGTTTTATCATGTCATTTAGGAATGTTTCATTATTTTACTATTTACGTGATACCATATGAGATATGACTAATTAATGACCGTATAATTAGGAGGGCAAGAAAACCTATTAGAAGAAAACCGGGAGGGTGGACGGAGCTGGAGGTCAGTAGCTTGAGCTATGTTTTATCAATTCTAGCTGTTATAATTGCTTGGATTGATAGCCACCAATAATGGTAGTATAGCCGTTAAGGACGTTTGCTCTATGGCGGTTTCTTCTAATTGTTAGAGGTTCTGTTAATTTACATCTGCACTTTATCCTCTGGAATAGTGAGGTTGTGTGTTTGGCATACGTGGACCTCTAGACATAGTTGATGAAAGCGTGGACTGGTCCCCTTTTCATTCCACATGTCACCTTTTGAATGAATTTAGCAGCACTAACGAAGCGTTTACTTGGGCGGTGTTGCTTTTATAGTGGAATCAAGTGTTGAATCAGTTGATGACTCCATTGGTCTTGTTTTCTTCTTGCTAGGACAAAGTTTTAGCTGATGCTGTTCGGAGGTACAAGGGAAAAAACTGGAAAAAAATAGGTGAGAGTTAGCACAGATTGTTTAATAGCTTTTCATCTCTTTTCAGAGTTATTCGACAGAATCAATTATGATATTTTCATGAAATTATGCTCTCTCATGGCGGTCTAGCCTAAACTAGATAACTAAGGGTTCGTTTGGTGAATGAGTTTGAGTTGAAAATTTTAAGTTTCAATAGTAAATTTGTGTTGACTTTTTAGAAAAGACAAAAACTTTTTCATAAAAAATAGAAAACATTTTCAGAAAAAGACAATAGATGAAAATTTTAAGTTTGGAACGGGGAACCAAATGAAGCAAGTTAGTATTTACTTGCAATCCTTTATCTGTTCTGTTTTTTGCTTATACAAACAAAAGGTCAATTACGGATCAAGCATAATTAAGCAAAGTATTAGCATGTTTCCTAAATCAAGGCCTAAATAAAGGTTTCGTGGTTTCTTCATATTAGCTTAGTCGTTGGCTCGGCGATATTGTTGCGACTACGTTCATACTTTGAAGCATTAAGTTCTGCTCAACTTTCCTCTCCTTAGAACAAAAGTCGTTTTGACAAACTTATTATTCTTTGCAGCCGAGTGTCTTCCTGGAAGAACCGACGTTCAGTGCCTGCATCGCTGGCAGAAAGTTGTCGATCCGGATCTTGTTAAAGGAGATTGGACCAAGGAGGCACGCCCAAATGGGCTTAAATCTGATTCTATCATTCAGACAATTTTATGACACGGATGACATAATATTACGACTGTTTTTTTCGCAGGAAGATGATCTGATCATCAGAATGGTTGAGAAGCTCGGGCTTAAGAAGTGGTCGGAGATAGCAAAGCTCTTGCCCGGCCGCATAGGGAAGCAATGTCGAGAAAGGTGATTGCCCCTTTTTCCAAGTATTGTCGACACATTTCCTCTGAATCTTTCATAGTTTTTCCTTCTAAGCCGACTTTTTTTTTTCTCCTCAGGTGGCATAACCATTTAAATCCAGATATAAAGAAAACTCCATGGACCAAAGAAGAGGAGTCAACACTTCTCAAGGCCCATAATATGCATGGGAATAGTTGGGCTGAAATAGCAAAGATTCTGCAAGGAAGGTATACATATATATATTTTTAACATATATGTGTATATATATCATACTGTATCATAATATATAAATCTGTTACATGAATAAAAAAAAAATAATAATGTTTGGTTTTGGACAAAATGGAGCCATTTCTTTCTACTGTGAAGGCTTATTTCATAACTTTTTGTTAAGATAAATGAAGAAATTTGTTTTGATTTTCTTGTTTCTTTTCTTGGAAATGCCAACTTAACAGGACTGAGAATGCAATAAAAAATCACTGGAACTCCTCGGTGAGGAGGAAGTTGACATATCGTTCCGCTCTTGATTCCAATTCATGTGGTTTTAAGACGAAAAGAGGAAACAAAGAGTCCGAGGTGACAAAACAAAGTCTCAGCCAGCAAGTTGACTTTGGAAGAAGTTTAGATCTCGATTTAGTCCTTGCAACTCCTAGTCAAAGGGCGAACACCATAAGATCTTTACCTCAAGAAAATTCTTTGCTCCCGAGGGAATGGGAAAACGTTACGACCCCGCCACCTTCTAGAAGCGACAACGTAGGCAGCAACACTTCCAGTGTACCATCTGGAGTCTTGCATGAGAAGAGCAACGATGTCGAGGCCTCGAAAAGAAGAGTGAACTTAGAACTGAGTTTCTTGTGGTATAAGCCCCTCCAATCAGAGGACTGGGAAATCTACCTAGCGACTGGTGCATTTCCAAACTCAGACCATTATCTGGCGGCAGCTTCTACTCCGAGATGCTCGTGCAAAGAAACACCCAGTAATCATTGCAGTCCAGATTCTGTACTGAGGTGTATGGCAAGGAGTTTTAAGAATACACCATCAATAATGGGAAAAAGAAAAGGAACAGCTTCAAGGAAAAGTTGCAACACTAATTGTAGAGAGGAAATTTCAGCAGATGAGGTGATTATTGAGAATTGCAATTCCTCTCAAAGACTTGGAAATTCTACTGCCAAAAAATCTGTAAAAAAATGTCTTCAACATGTTCTTGATGTTGAGCACGCTAAAACTCTATTTATGTCTACTTCATGACCCTGAATTTACTTATTTAATGTGTGATTTTGTTACAGTTACAATATTTCATCATTAATAAATTATATATATATATATATGTATATGTATGTATGTTTGGAGGGAATGTATGTAATTTTTAGGGTGTTGCTATGGTCTTCCTGTTGGAATTGGGAGGACCATTCTCAATTTATTTTAGGCCGTTGAGATTGAATTCAATGGTCAGGATCGATGAAGGACCACAGAAAACTGGTTATGGTGAGTGTCCGTTTAAATAGCCAATTAAAGGGTTAATTTCAAATTTTTTTGGTATGATAGATATCGAGCACAGAAAGCACGCGCACACAATTACCCATAGTACATATCGACCACAAAGGTTAATTTTAAATTGGACTCTGGAGAATAATGCTTCGTTAGGTATGATAGATTATTGGAAAGAAAGAAAAATGAGTAGAGAAAAGGAAAGGCAACAAATCCGTTGATGCTTGTTTGGTAGAAAAGAAAGAAAACTAAGAAGAGAAAATAGGAGGGAAGGTCTACCATTTCTTTTTTTCTTTTTAAATGTGGATGGTTTATGGAAGGCAAAAGTACTGTTTATGTCCTCGACTGTAAAGTATAAATTTGGCCTTTTTAACTTTTTTTTTTTTTTTTTTTGAGAATCTGTGATAAAGTTCTTTTTATATGTCACATACAGACAGATACATTTAAGGCCATTGAAATTTAATGTAATGGACAAGATATTGAGAGTGCATAATAACTAAAAGAAACACTCATCTATTAGATCATAGATAAAGAATAAAAAAAATTAAATTCCTTCTTTTATAAATTTTTTTAATTAAAATTTAAAAATTGAAAAAATAAAAATAAAAATTAAAAATTGAAAGAGGGCTACTAGGGATAGTGGAAGGATGCCAGGGAGGGGGCGCCAATAGGGGCCCAAAGATCTCGCAACGGGTGATTTGTCCGTGGGGGCGATTCGCGAATGGGTCATCATTGGGGGGAGGGTGGTCACCTGGGAGGAGGAGATTTCTGGGGAGAGGGGGTGGATTTCGCCTGGGAGAAGGTGATTTCCAATAGGAAAAGGTCATAGGTTCAGGGCCAGTGGGTGCCAAGAGGTCACTGGAAGTGGGGGTGCGGGGACGACTGTGGGAGGTCACAGGAGTGGGGTTTTCTTGCCTTTTCCAGTTTTTTTTTTCTTTTCTTTTTTTTTTTTTTTTCACTTACACTATAATACTATGCAATAGTATATACAATAACTCATCCACACATCAATTTCTCTACCATCAAATAAAATCTTAATGGCCTAAAAAGAAGCTCTTTGGTAATGACCGGCAGTGACTCTTAAAGAGTCTTTATCATAGTCTTGCCCTCTTTTTTTAATCTCTTAAATTTTATAATTTCTACAAGTACAAATTTTTTTTCCTTTTCTCTCCCCTTATCTTTTAATATCAAACTAAGTAAATGTAAGTTCTTTTTCTTTCCTTTGCCTATACCAATCATCATGAAGGAAAAACAATTTCTTTTTCATTATTCTTATTTTCCATCACCTTCACATTTCATTTTCATCCCTTTTTTTTTACTACTTCGTACCAAACATAAGCTAAAGGTTGTCTTATATTCTACTATACATCTCAAAATGACATAAAACTTTTACTAAATTTTTCAGAAAATCTGCTAATTTGGTACTTTAGTTATTGTAACATTGATTTTTTAACGATTCTAATCACATACGCTCGTCAAATGATTCATATGTGGTAAAACCCATTTAGATATTGCACTTGACTAACGCCTCACGACATGTTTAGAAGTGTTGAAAATATTGATATCTCAAGGCTAAAGTACCAAAGTTTTAACACATGATAATCTTTGGGAAATTTTGCTCCATTTAAAGTTGTAGTAGGCAAAATGAAATAATACCTATTATTTATACGGGCTCAATTTAAATTTACTCAGTAAAATTAAAAATTAAAGGGAAAAAAAAAAAAAAAAAAGCACAACATACTTCCCCTCGTTAAAGAGAGAGAGAGAAAAAAGAGTATAAATATAGTAATAAATTATTTGGAGTCCAAAGTAGCAAATAAAAACTAAGGCCCTGTTTAGGGCAATATCTTCAATGCTACTTTATTATCTGGATTTTAAATTCCTAATTCTACATCAAACTTTCTCTTTCTTCTATTTTAAGAAAACTCAAACTTTAAAAATCCATTGCTTTCTCGTTTCAAATCAAAATGAGATGATTTTTATATCAAAATAGTTTTATTGATGAGATATGCAAGATAAGATCTATATATCATGTATATTTTTTTCCAAGTACATTTTAAATTTTTGCATTATATTCTATATCACAAAATTTTTTCAAAAGTTTTTCCGCCAAATACATATTTCCAATCTAACCTTCAAAACACCATATCCAAATGTATCCCCAAATAGTCCCCAAGTAATTATTTATCCATTTAGATATTGCATTTTTTCATTTGTTTTTAACTGAAATTCTGATATAAGAATTAAGTGAGGTTAAATTCAACATTCAAGAAAATAATAACTCTTAAATAAAATGATTCCAATGAATTTATCAAATACTAAATTGTGCTTCCAAATAATTTTAAGATATATTCTACCCAAATTACTAATAAAAACCAAAATTCTATACCTGACCATGGAAACAAAAGTTAAAAAAAGCAAGGGGAATGGTTGAGCTAATTTAGGTTTTATTTGATATGTTAATTTAACTTCAATTAAACTTTTTATTTTATTTTTATTTTTTTTAAAAATAATAAAAAATATAACTAATTTTTAAAATATTAATTAATTTTAATTTAAAATTTTTAATTCTAACTAGGATACGTTTAATTTATCTTTTTGTTTATTGTCGTCATTATTGTAATTTGTGATGTCCAATTGATATGTCCCATCACTATCACGTGGAATATAAAATTATAATTTGATATTTGCAATCGATATGTGCGTCATTACTATGACATGCATATCTAATATCCAATATTATAATATGAAAATCTGCATAATTTATGCAGTGAGATCTGTAACTGATATGTTCAGCACTGGTACATTAATATTAAATTTTTTTTATAAGATGGATGGTAAATCATCCATTTTCATCTCATTTTAAATTTTTTTTTATTTTTTTCCTAAAAAGTTTTGTCTTTTTTCCAAAAAGTTTTTTGTCTTTTCTGAAAATTCAAAAAAATTTACTATTACAACTAAAATATTTCAACTCAAACTAACACACCAAACACCCCTTAATAAACTAGTTAATGTATGTGCGTTCGCACGTATTAATTATAATTAAAAATTTTATAACGTAAAACATGAAAAATAATTTAGAATTATGAATAAAATCAAAATCTTAAAATTAATAACTTAATAATATAAATTTATATTTTATCCTGCCAACATGATAATATTTTTTATTTACATCATAAAATATTCTCAAATAAGTAGTTAGATCTCCACAGTCTTCTTTTTGGAAAACAAGAAATAAGACCAAAAATAGAGAGAGAGAACTTTAACAATTCTCTATAATTGATTAGAAAGATCTAAAAAGATAAACAAATTTAATTATAAAAATAAGGAAAAAAAATATCTTAGCATAATTAGACATGATCACAATTAAGGACAAGAGTGTTTTTGATGAGAAATTTAAAAAATAAAAAAAAATTTTAAAATGGTAAGCTTTTGATGAGGAGAAAATGAAAGAAAAAAATACAAGCAGAAGTACAAGCTAAAAAATAAGGTAAAAAACAAAAAAAAATATATATATATATATAAATACGAATTAGAAAGAAGAAACAAAATAGAAGGCGGTTTAATAGAAAAGAAAAGCTGACAAGCAAATGACAACAAAGTAGAACAAAATTAAATGAGAAATGAATATCAAAATGGTTTTTCAATTAAAAAACGAAAAAAAACAAAACCTTCAAAATAAAGCGTGAAGGATAATGATGGGATGAATGAAATAAGATTTACCTTCGTTCTCTTCAACAAAGGAAAAAACTAAGAGCTTCTTCTTCATTATATTTATATATTTATTTATTTTTACTTTAGCTTTCACTTTGCATATCATTTTGAAATTAAATAAACCAATTTTAACTTAAGTTGCAATACATAAAAATAAACATGTAGAACATAGTTGACTACATCATAAGATGAAAATTGAAAAGTAAATTTAGATTCATTTTCAATTAAAAGTATTCATCTTAGAAATAGTGTGCTAATCACCCTAAAAAAAATGTTTTACACTTAAAAAAAACTATAAGGTATAAGTTAATTTTACAATTTGTATCAAAGTATTGCCTATTGGTCTCCTTTCCCAAAACCTTGGCAAACAACTTTAAAAAGATAAAATCGGAACCACCCCAAGAAAACATAAAAAGGGAAGAGACGAAATTAAGGTGGTTATTATTTTTTTTTTAAAGGAAATAAAAACTTCTCTTAATATCATATAAATTAAAATAATGACACAAATATTATCAAAAGTAAAGAAAATAGAATATCTATCATTAAAAAACCCTCCTTTTATCTATTGTGAAAATTCAAAAAGACATGAATAAATTGTCATGAAAAAAGAAAAGAAAACTTAGTGCAATTAGACTTGATCAGAAGCATGAAAAAATTATTCCAGTTCCAGTGGGAATACTAAATTCCAATTCTCCACAGTATATAGCTATTAAGATTATAAATACAAATTAGTTTTTTGGTCATAAAGTTTATATTAGATATCAAAAGAAAAATCTTTAAGAGAGGAAATGATGGGAAAAGATAAGTTAAAATCATTTAGACAAAAAATAATAATAATAATAATAATAAAGGCAAAAATGAAACAAAGTAAAATAAAAAGAGGTTAAAGACAAAAAACGGTGACAAGGAAAAAGAAAAATAAGAAAAGGCACCAAACGATTTTATAAACGATATTTTTTTAAGGCATAAATTCCTATTTTAAAACTACGTGTAAAATTTCAAAAAAAAAAAAAAAAAACTATGTAAAACTTCAAGCAAAATGGACATAACAAGTAAAATATTTATCAAAAGAATAGGTACAAGTGAAATGTGATTATTTATTTTTCATTTTAATATTTGTTTAACATTTGTGCTGTAACTTTATATGGAAAAAAGAAAAGCATATACTGCCATTATCATCTATGATATGAAAATAAAACATATTTAGCACGTGTATTTACCAAAGGGAGAAAGAGTGGTTTTATTTTATCATTGAAAAGAAAAAAAACGTGGGTTCCACTTTTGTGAAATATATTTTATCGTTTTGCTATGTACATGTGGAGCTTTGCAGTGTTGGAATTCGTGCTCTATAATGACATATTGCTGAAGCAATCAAAAAGTTAGAGAAAAGGAAGGGAAAACAAAAGGCAGAGAGCGGCACCAAAACGAGTTGTTTTTGACTATCGAAAAAATAAACAGTACTCACCTTGTCTACTCTTTTATTATAGTTAAGAAATATATATATATTTTAAATAAAAATATATATATTTTTACGCAAGGTCTTTTATCCGCCACCATTAATGGTGCGGCATTGCGGTGGCATGTGGGTGCGGCAGTATTTATGGGCCGGTGTTACCGTTTGAGGATAAGAGTCTGCCAAAATGCAGTTGAATATTAAAATGAAAGCTGTCAGGTTTGAAGGAGAAAGTGGTAATTTTGTTAATATTAAAAAAAAAAGTAGAATAAGCAATTTTAAAATGTATTGGCTTGGATTGTTACTAATAAGCAATTTTAAGCTGTAGGAATGTGACTAAAAGTTTTCTTGGGCCGGTGGGTGCCAGGAGGTCACCGGAGGCGGGGGTGCGGGGATGACTGTGATGAGTCGGCAGGGGTGGGGTTTTCTTGCCTTCTCCATCTTTTTTTCACCTACTCTATAATACTATGTGGTAGTATATACAATAACTCATATGCATATTGATTTTTATGCCATCGAATAAAATTTTAACGGCCTAAAAAAAAAGCTCTACAGTAATGATCGGTAATGACTCTCAAAGAGTTTTTACCAAACACTTGTCCTTTTTTAATCTCTTAAATTTTATAATTTCTACTCTTCCTTTATCTTTTAATACCAAACAAGTAAATGTAAGTTCCTTTTCTTTCCTTTGCCTATACCAAAGATCATGAAGGAAAAACAATTTCTTTTTCATTATTCTTATTTTCCATCATCTTCACATTTCATTTCCATCCTTTTTTTTTTTTTTTCCACTTCATACCAAACACAAGCTAAGGGTTGTCTTATATTCTATTGTACAACTCAAAATGACATAAAAACTTTCCCTAATTTTTTCGGAAAAGCTACTACTTTGGTGCTTCAGTTATTGCGACATTGGTATTTAACGATTCTAATCACATACGCTCGTCAAATGATTCATATGTGGTAAAATCTATTTATATATTGCAGTTTACTATCACCTCACAAATGTTTAAAGGTCCCAAAAAACTTGACATCTCAAGGCTAAAGTACCAAAGTTGTAACACATGATAAGCTTAGGGAAATTTTGCTTCATTTAAAGTTATAGTAGGCAAAATGAGATAATACCTATTCTTTTTGAGGGCTCAATTTAAATTTACTCAGTAAAATTAAAAATTAAAGAAAAAAAAAAGGCACAACATAGTTTGTCTCATTAAAAAGAGAGAGAGGAAAAAGTATAAATATACTAATAAATTATTTGGAATACAAAGTAGTAAATAAAAGCTAAGGACTCGTTTAGAATAATATCTCTAATGTTACTTTATCATTTGAAATTTAAATTCTTAACTTTATATTAAATTTTCTCTCTCTTTTATTTTAAGAAAACTCAAAGTTTCAGAGTTCATAACTTTCTCGTTTTAAATTAAAATAAGATGATTTTTATGTCAAAATGCTTGTATCGACGAGATATGCAAGATAAGATTTATTTTGTATATTTTTTTTCTAAGTACATTTAAAATTTTTGTATCATTTTCTAAATCAAAAAAATTTTTCAAAAGTTTTTTTCCCAAATATATATTTCCAACACAACCTTCAAAACACCATCTCTAAATGTACCGATAAATATATCCAAACAATTATTTATCCATTTAGATATTGCACTTTTCCGTTTGTTTTTAATTGAAATTCTGATATACGGATTAAGTGAGGTTAAATTCAACATTTAAGAAATAAATTGAGATTTTTCAGAAATAAAGTGGAAGTAATTTTAAAATTCAAGTGATATGGATTGGAATAACTCTTAAGGGGTGTTTGGTTCGCGAGTTCATCTTCGTTCCAACTCAAATTTTTTTTGTCTTTTCCCAAAAAATTTTTGTCTTTTTCCCAAAAAGTTTTTTGTCTTTTCTGAAAATTCAAAAAAATTTACTATTACAACTAAAATATTTCAACTCAAACTAGCGAACCAAACACCCCCTTAGTGTGTGTTTGGTTGGTTAGTTTGAATTGAAATATTTTAGTTGTAATAGTAAATTTTTTTGAATTTTCAGAAAAGATAAAAAACTTTTTGAGAAAAAGACAAAAACTTTTTAGGAAAAAGACAAAAAACAGTACGGCTAGAGTTGGAATGAACTAATAAAACAAACAAACCCTTAAATAAAATGATTGGAATGAATTTATCAAATACTAAACTGTGCCTCCAAATAATTTTAAGAAATATTTTACCTAAATTACTGATAAAACGAAAATTCTGTACTCGACCATGGAAACAAATGTTAAAAAACAAGGGGAGTGGTTGACTTGATTTAGGCTTTATTTAATATATTAATTTAACTTTAATTAAATTATATTTTTTTACTGAATTTTTTTATAAAAATAATAAAAATAATAATTTATTTTTAAAACATCAACTACGAATTAAAAATTTTAACTCTTGGATCTAAAATAGGCCTGATTTGTCTTTTTGTTTGTCGCGATAATTATTATAATCTGTGACGTCGAATTGATATGTCCCATATCACTATCACATAAAATATAAAATTATAATTTGATATTTGCAATCGATATGTGCGTCGTTACCAGGACTTGAATATCTAATATTATATTCTGAAAATCTGCGTAATTTATACAGCGAGATCTGTAATCGATATGTTCAGCACTAGTACATTAATATTAAATTTTTTTTAATAAAAAATATATATATATATTTAAATAAAAATATGTATTTTTACACAAGTTCTTTTATCCGCCACCGTTAATGCTGCGGCACTGGGCTGGCATGTGGGTGCGGCAGTATTTGTCGGTAGGTGTTAACGTTTAAAGATAAGAGTCTGCCAAAGTACAGTACATCAAATCATATAAAAATGAAAGCTGTCAGGTTTGAAGGAAAAAGTAGTAATTTCGTTGATATTTAAAAAAAAAAAAAAAAAAAAAAGGAGAATAAGCAATTCCAAAATGGCTGTAGGAAAGTTTTCTTCGGCTTGTAAAAAAATGAACACAAAATGCCAACTCATTTTACTGGGGCCGGAGGAAAAATTAAGAACATGTTTGAAAATTATGTCATTTTAAATTAAATTGTATTTTTTTCATAATGATTTTTATTTTTTTTTGAAAAAATTTTTTATGTTTTTTGAAAATTTTTTTTATCTTTTCTAAAAAATTACTATTAAAACTTAAAAATTTTAAACTAAACTCATTCACCAAACACCCCCTGAAAATAAAAAACGTCATTGTATCGAAGAAAGAGGATCACTTTCAATGAGAACAGAAGGCCAACTCCTTGGCTGAGCAACACGAAAGGGTCTAAAACGAGCTCGAAAGGGAGTGCAAAAGCAAGGGAACCCCGTGGAATCACGCACTACAATATAGATCCCAGCTTTCTTGCCCTTGAAATAAGCATATCAAAATTAATCTTGAAAGTTCAGCCAGAAGGTGGAGGACTCCATTGATTTGTAGGTGAGAAAAAAAAAAAATCAAACCAGTGATCATAAAATCATGAACTAAAACAGAGATCCATAAGTTTAGGGTCCGTTTCGTAACAAAGTTCAACTATAACCAAACTATACTTTTTGATCTCAATTTTTTTTTTTTTTTCTGAAAAGTCAATAAAATTTATAATTACTTTTTAAAAAGTCAACTCAACTCAAATTTAAAATTTTCAACTCAACTTAAACTCAACTCATTCACTAAACAGACCCTTAAATTTGATTTTGGTATAAACAACTTCTGGACATAATTAATAGGGGAATAATTTTACAGATCAACTTTTTAAAATGTTTAATACAATTCATGAAAATAAGACCTCTTTCTCTTTACTTTGGACGTGTCTCTTGCTCATCATTTGACCGAGTTTTTTTTTTTTTTTTTTTAAGTTTGTGATAATTAGTCTCGGCTGGTGGGGCCGTATTTCCGACAAGTGGCTCTTCGGCGTTTGGCTACCCGGAGAGGTTGACCATGGAGCTCAAATGTCTAAGTTGGAGGCCCGAGAGTGATGGTTGTGTTGGTGGAAATAGTCCACTTGTCGTTTGCCTGAAAGTTGTGGAGTAGGTGTAGTTTGACGGTAAATTCGGTTTTTTGTTTGGTGTGTGAGAAAGAGTACAAAAAGAAGAGAGAGAGAGATGAGTTGAATTTGGTGCACATGACGTTCAGGGGAGGGCGCCCCAAAGCCAACTCTCAACTTTGTTTTGTGCAAGAACGTGACAAAACTATCACTTTCAAAAATACTACTCAGAGTGTATTGCTTTTTTCGAGGTTCCCAGCCATGTCTAAAATGTTGTCCTTCATTCTTTTAATCGGTCTTCTATATATACGGACCTATATTTTTTAGAACATCTCTTACTAGCCCCTACACCTTAAAAAGACAAAAAAACAAAAAAAACATTCATTGAGATTTCGTTTAAAGTTTAAATTTAATTTTAATTAAATTAATCCGACGGTGTATAAGACCGGCCGTTTTCATCAGCAGGAAGTACACAAGACATTTCCTATATTTTTATTTATTGTAGCTTGTTGACACGTGAAACTTATCGAGCAAGAAAAACTGTGAGATTTACAAGATATGTAAACCTGTGGTCATTTTTGTTCCCTCTGCAGCTCTCTCTCTCCCCCCTCTTATTCATAGGAGAAAAAAAAAAAAAACAACTCTCTCTCTAACCAAAGATGGCCATGGAATGCAACCAGAACCAAAATGCTCTTCACATAGTAATGTTCCCATGGTTAGCCCATGGCCATGTAATGCCATATTTTGAGCTCTCCAAATTCTTAGCTCAAAAGGGTCACAAAATTTCCTTTGTCTCGACCCCTAAAAACCTCAACCGCCTCACAAATCTGATTCCCCAAAATCTTGCCCATCACATAACCTTGGTTTCTCTTCCTTTGCCTCACGTCGATGGATTGCCTCAAGGCACCGAGTCGACCTCCGAGTTACCGATCGACAAAGTCCCTTTCCTCAAAAAGGCCAACGATAGGCTCCAACTCGGCCTCACTCAGTTCCTTGAGGACTCAAACGACGTGAATTGGATAATCCATGACTTTGCCTGTCACTGGCTATCCCAAGCTGTGAGTCATATGCGGATTAAGTTGGTTGGCTTTACCGTTCTCAACGCTACAACGTTTTCGTTTTTCGGATCGCCGTCAGAGATATTAGGCGGTACTTGCCGCCAACGACCGGAGGACTTCACAGTTGTCCCGAGTTGGATGGAGTTTCTACCTTCAAATGGCATCGCTTACAAGTTGCATGAGATTACGAATCACTGGAATTGCATGGACCCAGAGGTGTCCGATCTACAGCGCTGGGCTATGGTGGTTGAGGGTTGTCATGCTGTGATCGTAAGAAGTTGTCCCGAGTTTGAGCCTCACACACTGAATCTTCTCAGAAAACTTTACCAAAAAACCGTCATTCCCATCGGGCTACTACCACCACATTTAGGAGATGATAACTCCCAAGGAGACGAGAGATGGGAAGGTTTGAAACGGTGGCTTGATAATAAAGAAGAGAACTCGGTGGTCTACATAGCACTCGGTACCGAGTTGAGTTTGAGTCAAGAGTTGATGCATGAGTTAGCTTACGGCTTAGAGAAATCCGGGTTGCCATTTATCTGGGTGGTCAATGATCGCCCTCTGGTTGAAGGAATTTTTGGTGCGGATATAATTCCTCCCGGGTTTGAAACCCGCGTCTCGGGTCGGGGGATGGTGTGGAGGGGTTGGGTGCCTCAGCTTAGGGTTTTGGCTCATCGGTCGGTTGGCGGGTTCTTGACTCATTGCGGTTGGAGTTCAATTATCGAGGCACTCGGGTTAGGGCGAGCCTTGATTTTGTTTCCAGGGGGAAGCTCAGATCAAGGGTTGAATGCAAGGTTATTGCATGGCCAGAAAATCGGGTTGGAAATACCCCGAGATGATAAAACCGGGTCGTTTACGAGTGACTCGGTGGCTGAGTCGATTCGTCGAGTCATGGTTGATCGAGAAGGAGAGCCTCTTAGGGAAAATGCACGACGTATGAAGGACATTTTTGGAAATGTACAACTTCAAAACAAGTATTTGACCGAGTTTGCTGATTTCCTTGTGAAGAAGAGTTCAAATGGAACCGAGTAAGTCGGTAACTTTAGCTTGACTTTGCTATATTATTCTTTGATAGAATAATCCGCCCATGTTTTCCTTCTTTACTTCTTGAACACGCTTCTTTACTCGTTCATCCTCAGCCGCTGCTCACAAGATGCCATCGAAAATAATAAAAGCACAAGTTGGACTCTACTCCATAAGACTCCAAAATAGAGCCGCGAACTCTTTACTGTACGTCAGATTTGGTGTAGTGCTGTTGAAGAAGTCACATCGCTCTCTCTCCTTTATTATTATTTTTATTATTTTTTTGCTTTATGTTTAGTAATAAAAAATTAAAGAAATATTTTAATGGTAATAAAACTCTTGTTTGACTCGTTTCACTTCAATTAAATTATATTTTTTTATCTTAATTTTTATTTTTTTTTAAAAAGTCAACAAAATTTATAATTAATTTTTAAAAAATCAACTAACTCAAATTTAAAAATTTCAACTTAAATCGTTTTACCAAACACAAACAAACTATAATAAAATAAAATATAAAGGGAAAATTCCTGTTACCACCCAATGCATGGCATCATTTTTCTTTTTCTTTTTTTTTTTCTTGTTGATCTCAGTAGTTTTTTTTTTTGTTGGGAAAACTTTAATCGATGAAAACTATCATTAAATCTAAGATCTCATATTAACTCATCAAGAAAAATTAATCGGAAGCGTACATGAATCCATAACAAGAAATTAAGGAATGATGGAGTTTTCCATAGTCAAATCTCTTTAATTTCTTAAGGTGTTCTATGTATTCTATCTCTTAATGGCAAGGAGAAACAGAGTAAATATTATATATTATAATTTGACTTGGGGACCACAACCCTTATAATTAGGTTCCCATCAACTCTAATTTAATTAGTATTGGGTTTCTATACATTAAAACCCATATTTAATAGATATTTCTAGAGCCAAATTAATATATCACTTATTTGACCATATTAAAATTAGATAGCATATAATATAATTGTTATTCAATATACCAGCCTATAATAGGAATTAATAAAATCCTAACAATCTCCCACTTGAGCCACATATGTTTCCTGAAATAATTATATTGTATAAAATTCTAAGTGCGCATTAAAAAACTATCTATTTTGAAATATCTCTTTAGTTACAATCTCGTCCATCTACTATATTAGCATGTAATTAAAGCGATCTTCGTTATATATATTCGTAACTAGACCTATCAATAGTAACCATACCAATATATTCAATGACATAGATCAAGTATGGATGCGTAGCATGAAAATTACATACAACGTGATCTTAAACATGCTTATTTTCAACCGGTCCAACTTTGTTATTTAGTGAGATCAAACATAAATAACATTCAGAGTCTCTAAATGAATCATATATTTTATTCTGCAAAAAATAAACACAAAATGTGTTTGTCCCAAAGCACATCAAAACACAAAACCTCATTAAACATGCACATCGTCAAATAAAACAACACTAATATGAGCAGTGGGCTCATGAAAGACCTTAGGTGGTAAACCCTTAGTAAGCGGATCCGTAATTATGGAGTTTATCCCAATATGATCTATAGCTACTTGATGACTTTGAACTCTTTTTTTAACAACAAGAAACTTGAAGTCTATATGCTTCGACTTTGTAGAGCTTCTATTGTTATTGGAATAAAGTACAGCCGAATTATTATCATAATATACTTTAATAGTATTCAATACCATCCACAATTCGTAGCCTAGTGACAAAATTTCGTAGCCATATCCCATTATTAGATGTCTTATAATAAGCTATAAACTCAGCTGTCATAGTGGAAGAAGCTATAAGTGTCTGCTTAACACTCTTCCAAGAAATTGCTCCTCTAGCTAACAGGTAGACATTGCCCGCTGTAGATCTTTTACTGTCTTGGCATCTAGTAAAATCAGAATCAGAATATCCAACAATCTCTAAATGATCTGATCTCCGATAAATGAGCATATGATTTTTTGTTCTCTGCAAATACCGCATAACCCATTTGGCTACTTTCCAATGATCCATCCCTGGGTTACTTAATCTACCTAGGATTCCCACTATGAACGCAATTTCCGAACGCGTGCATATTTAAGCATACATAAGACTTTTTACAGCTGACGCATAAGGAATCTTTTGCATTTCTTTCCGTTTCAACTCATTCTTAGGGTACTGACTGATACTAAACTTGTCTCCTTTAGTAACAGGGGTGTCTCCTGGTGCATAACCTTTCATGCCGAATCTATCTAGAACTCTTTCGATAAAGCTTTTTTGTGATAACCCAAGGATACCTCGAGAGCGATCTTGATGTATCTGTATGCCTAATACAAAAGAGGCATCCTCAAAAACTTTCATCTCAAAATTCTTAGTCAGAAATCTCTTGATTTCATGCAATAAGCCTATATCTGCTAGCAAGCAGTATGTCATCGATATATAACACCAGAAATATGTACTTACTCCCACTGAACTTATGATATACATAATCATCAACCTTATTTACTTCAAAACCATATGAGATAATGACTTGATGAAACTTGTAATATTATTGACGAGAAGTCTGTTTCAAATCATAGATGGATTTCTTCAGTTTGCAGACAATTTTCTTTGGGTCACCGGATACAAAGTTTTCTAGCTGCACCATATATATTGTTTCATCAATGTCACCATGGAGAAATACAGTCTTTACATTCATCTGATGGAGCTCCAAATCAAAATGAGCCATAAGTGCCATTATAATCTAAAAAGAGTTTTTCGTTGAAACCGAAGAGAAAATCTCTTTGTAATCAATGCCTTCCTTCTGAATGAAACCCTTGGCAACTAGACGAGCCTTATATCTCTCAACATTGCCTTTTGAATCCCTTTTGGTCTAAAATATCCATTTGTAACCAATGGGTTTCATACCTTCAGGCAATTTGACGAGATCCCAAACGTCATTGTCTTTTATGGATTTCATCTCATCATTCATGGCATGTATCCATTTTTGAGAATTAAAACTTTCTTTGGATTGATGGAAGTTGATTAGATCATCTTCCACTACTCCTATATCAACCTCATGTTCTTGGAGAAAAACAATACAGTCATCCGGAATCGCATTTCTCCTTTCTGTAGTGGACCGCCTCAATGGCATATCCGTTTGAGGTTGTTGAGTTTACACTTCAGGTATAATTTCTTCATTTTGCATAGGGAGTTCTTCTACATTGTCTTGATATTCTGGATTTGCATTTTGAACAATGTCAGGAATAAGAGCCTGATCATTATCAATAGCAATAATAAGAAGAGAAACGAATTCATCTTCAAAGACAATGTTTCTAATCTTATCTCCCTCCACAAACTCAACTTCCTCAAGAAATCTTGCATTTTCCGTCTCGAAAAATGTCTTAGTAGTGGGATCGAAAAATTTAAAACCCGTTGACCGTTCAAAGTACCCAACAAAGTAGCAGCTTACAGTTCTTGAGTCCAATTTCTTTTCATTTGTTATGTAAGGCCTTGCTTCAACTGGACAACTCCAAATGTGTAGATGTCTAATACTAGGCTTCTTGCCTGTCTATAGTTCATAAGAGGTTTTAACTACTGTTTTACTTGGAACCCTGTTGAGGATATATGTTGCAGTCTTTAGAGCTTCACCTCGGAGGGATTCTGGTAAAAAAGAATAATTAATCATACTTCTTACCATATCTTTAAGTGTTCTATTTCGTCTTTCAGCAACATTATTCATGCTAGGTTTGCCCGACATTGTGTATTGTGAGACGATATCGCATTCCTCTAAGAATTTCGCAAAATGTCCTGGACGTTGTTCACCGGATCCGTCATATCTACCATAGTATTCACCACAATGGTTAAATTTTACAGCTTTAATTTTCTTGCCAAGTTGATTTTCAACTTCAGTTTTGAAAACCTTAAATAAGCTTACGAAACCGACATAGACTCTGTTCATAATGGTAATAATAATAACAATAATATTTACATCTCTAAAATATATGGTTAGTGTTGGGTTTAGAGCAAAGAAAAGGCGAAAAAATGGTTGTAGAGTGTAAAGAAACAAAACTACAGGAAATTAAAAATGTTAACTCAATTTAATTAATATTTGATAAAGGCTTATTAAGACATAAAGAAGAAAAATAGATGGAATTGCACTGAGGCTTTCAGTTTTTATTTTGGGAATTAAGTGCAACTGAAGAGAGGAAATTAAGAAGACAATAGGTTATTTAGCGGAAAAAAAAAAAAAAAAAAGGAAGATAACAGTCAACAGGTAATTAAATGGGTGCCACACATTCATTTTGTATTCTCATACTAAAATTTTTGTAAATATGTTCGTCAAAATAAGTTTTATAAGACAGGAACAATTCCATTTTTTTTTCCCCTCAAAATTCCAGTCTTAAATCTAAATTACAATTAAGTCTAATTATGATGAATTTTTTCTCCCTCCCAAGATGAATTTGTGTATGTGTTTTTTGGATATACTCAGTAGATTAAGTCTTGCCTTCTGTGGATTTCTTTTTTTGGATATTCTCGGAAGATTAAGCTTTTTTTTAAATTTTATTTTTTAAAACTAGTTTCTGAGCACGTGCTTGTTAAATTTTTAGACATAATGAAAAAACAATATTTAACTAAGAATATATTTGAGGAAAAAAAAATCATATTTAACAGATGTAAATCATAAAGAAAAAGTATTTTTATAAGACATAATTAAAAATTTAAAAGGCACAAGTTGAAAGGAAGAATGATAGGATTTTAGGAAAATGACAAAAAAACCACAAAAAAAAAAAAACCTACTGAATGATCAAAATAAATTGACAAAATTTTAAAAAGTAATCAAACTGAACTATCATTTAGAAAATTAAGGAGGAAAAAAAAAACACTTGGGAAAGAAAATGTTGTTAGAACAAAGGCGAATTTGTGAACAAAAAAAATCAATAGGATAAGATTCAATTAAATAATATATTAAAAGATGAAGGAAAATTTATATTTGAAAAAATTGTTTCCAATATGGATAAGAAAAAAGAAAAAGTTTTTGGTGACACACATTAATAAAATTAGAGGCATAAAGATTACGAAGTAAAAATTCAAAGAGTGTAAAAACATATGTAATCAAAGTGAAAAGAAAAGAAGAAACAAAAACAAAAACAAAAAAACAAATCACAAACAACAAAAGCAAGGAAAGGAAAAAAAAAAAAAAGAGAGAGAGAGAGAGAGAGAGAAGAAAAAAAGGAGGCAAAGAAACGGTGGAACGAAAAAGCAAGGAAAGAAAAAAAAAACAAAAACAAAAACAAAAAAACAAATCACAAACGACAAAGGCAAGGAAAGAAAAGAATAGAGAGAGAGAGAGAGAGAGAGAGTAGAGGCAAAGAAACGGTGGAACGAAAATGCAAGGAAATTGAAAAAAAAAAAAAAAAAAAGGAAAGAAACGGTGGGACGAAACCGGGGCAGGTGTCAAGCACTAGAGAAGTGAACTTTCACACTTATATATATATATATATATATATATATATATTAGTTTAGACACTTGCAATGCACGTATTTAATTATTACTGAAACTGCTATAATGTAAATATAAAATACGAATAATTATACATGAAGAAGAAAAAATATATAAAATTTCTTAGACATTAAAAAAGTACACATTCTTAATAAACTCTGAGAGCATGGGGAGTTTAGTATTATATTTTAAATTGTAAGAGGAAAAGTGACTAAGAGAGCTATATTTAAAGTAGCTATTTTTATTACGTAATATTTCTTATTGTTGCAAACATGGGAATATATAAATATGGTTTTCTGTGTTTTTAGTGATTTTGTTTTTTGGGAAAAGAAAATGAAAAAAAAAGAACACTAATGTTTCTTTTAAACTGAAAATAAAAGTCTTTTTCTTTTTACAAAAATTCTATGATGTCCTAAGAATAAACAAGACTTTTGCATTAGACATGCTTATCTATTTTAATTATTTTCCTTATCACAAAGTGCATCCACTTTATGAATGATTGAGTAGGTAACCAATTGTTTCTAGCCAAAAGTTCAATCACAACGTGGTAATGTGTTTGGCAAATTTAAATTGTGAAATAAATTGCAACAAAAGATTTTCCTGTGCTGTCAAGGTTTCTAAGCTTTTTTATTTTTTTTACTTTTTATTTATCTAATTCACTTAGATTTCGTTTAGGATCATGTTTAAAAATGATATTGTGGAGATTAGAGATAATTTAAATTTTAGAAATATACGTTTCACTACAAGAAATGTGACTTTAAGAGACCAAAGTTTTTGTTACCAAAAAAAATTTGGTAGCAGAAAATAGAGTTTCTGTTACTAAATTTTGGTGGCTGAAAGGTGTAGACATTTTGTTACCAATTTTGATAGCAAAAACAACATAATCCGCTACCAAATATTTATGGTAACAGATGGCAGGACGGGAATTGAATTTTAGTTCCCGCCGATAACATTTTGCTACCAAAACACTATTTGGTAACAAAATGCTAACATTTGCTACCAAAATTTGATAGCAAATTGTAATATTTTGCTACCAAAATTATTTGGTAGCAAAAAAAATTGGCGGTAGGCCAAATTTTTCCAAGGTAGTGTTATTTGCTACCAAATGAAATTTTGGTAGCACATTATATATTTCCGCTACCAAAATTTTGGTAGCGCAATCGTACAGTTTGCTACCAAACACATTTTGGTAGCAAAAATTTCCCCCTAATATCATCTGTTACCAAAAAATTTTTGGTAACAAAATATTGTATTTTGCTACCAAATTTTGGTAACAGAAGATAAGTTTCTGCTATCAAATTTTGGTAGCAAAATATGTTATTTCAAATATAAAACCTTATTTTGGTTGTAAAAATGTTAGCGGGAAACGAAAAATATTCCCGCTCAACTCATGTGCTACCAAATCTTTGTTGGTAGTAAAATAGTGCATTTTGCTAACAAAATTTGATAACAAAAAATGAGTTTTTGTCACAAAATTTTGGTAGCAAAATATATTACGTTTGCTACCGAACATATTTTGGTTATGAAAACGTTGGCGAGAATTTAAAATATTTGCCAGGGATGGTTTTTCCTACTAAATTAAATTTGGTGAGAAAGTGATATATTTTGTGCTACCAAATGTTGGTGGCAAAATATAATTTTTACCTATCAAACTGTAAATTTGGTAGTGAAATATATTATTTTTTGCTAGTATATATTGATAATAATATCTTATTGCTTTATTATATAGAATAAGATATATCATTGTCGAAGTTGTATTTGGCGGTTAACCCAAAAATAGAACTCCCAAGCTAGTTTCCGCCCTTCTTTAAAAAAAAAAAAAGAAAAGAAAAGTCAGTTCCCGCCCTTCCACGAAATTTTTTTAAAAACTTTTTTAGTAGAAAGACTCTCTCTCCCACGATATATCAGTTGAACCCATTTTTTCTATTGTATTCTCTGTTCTCACGAATCACGATCCCATCACAAAGGGGATTGGGATACAAATCAATGTGTATTTACTGCTCTTCAAAAACGATTTCCCTCTCTCAAACTTCCCCTGTAGTTCTTTCTTCCAAAATTTCCCCTGTCAATTGCTAGGGCTTGAACTACAAGGCCACAAACTACTCTCAAATTTTCTCTGGCTTGAAAATTCCTCTGATCTATCTCTTCACCGATTGTCTCTGGTGAGTTTGCTTTCTTTCTATTGCTTTATAAATTTCCATTTTTTAGAACTTGTTTTTGTCTTTATTCATAATATTGTCCTTGTGGGTTATGGTTTAATGATTTTCGTTAAAACTTGTTTTGGGGATTTTAATATCTGATTCTTCTTTAATGAAATTCGGCCATTTATAAAGAGTTTCCTTGTTTAATTCTATTAAACTGAAGTTGGGATACATAAATTGCATGTTTCAACGACAGTAATCCACATCGAAAAGGAATAGGAGACGAAAAATTGGGTTTAGACGGTGTATTGTATTGCGATAAATGGAATAAGATTTTAAGAAGATATTCCTCTTAAAGTGGGTATGGAGTCGTTTTAATCAATTATATATATATATATATATATATATATATATATATACACATTTGTTTTTGTGTGGCTCTTTCTTATGATTACCTTGATGGTTACAATTGTTTAACATTATTTACAGTACTTTGAGATTATGTTCTAACATTTTTTTTTTAATTTATTCTAATTTTTATTTCTCTATTTGCAACTTTGAAACTTTGGTCACAGAGAGGTTTTAGAAAGCTGTTGTTGATTATAAAGCAGTAAGTTTTTAATTAATAATTTCTGTTAGGACATTATGTTTAGTATTGATCTTTATCAACATTTAAAAATGGCTTAATATGTTTATTTTATGTTTGTTCTGCATGACCTTTGCACAGAGGAACTGGAGAATGTGATTATAGTTGTTAAGACAAGCAGAAAGCTTTTAATTTAGAGCTAAAACCTGTCAACGAAGAGGTATTTTTCAGAATTCCATAAACTTGACATTTTAATATTAGTTATGTATTGTTCTTTTCTTATTTAGTGCAGTTAATATATAGCTTTGGTTTTAATTATTTGTTCTTTCAATTTGACACTCATTGTACCCCGAAGTATGAACCATTTCATGTATACGATTTGGTGTTTGATATCAGCTTTCTCCTTAGGATGGCTATGCAGTAGAATAGGTTGAGATATGTGTGCTATTGCATTCCTTTTGATTTAATTTGGGTTAGCAATCTGGTCCCTTTACCATACCTACTCCGGATAAATTTTCCCTTTCGTTCTGCAGACAAAGAGGAGTCGGATACCATCAACTAGTCAAATAAGCACAAAGCAGTATAAATCAGTCAGTTTTTAAAATTTTTTTATTTATTTTTATTTTTTACAATATTTATACTTTTGGATCTTAATTATTAATTATTACCAACATTTAGATTGGCTCATTTTGTTTGTTTTTAAGTTGGCTCTGGGCAACAATAGAGGAAATAGAGAATGTGATCATGGTTGTATGACGAGCTTTTTATTTTTTATTTTTATTTTATTTTATTTTTTTATTTTATATTTTTTCCTTGTGTCTTTGCTGATATATGAAAGCAACAGGGTATATGCAAGAAAGCTCATGTCTTATATGTTCTTTCTAATTCGTTTTACTATGGATCATCAGAGCAGATTGTGTTAATAGTTAATCGGTTTCTTAGGTTTCCTTTATTCTTATATGCATTTGTATGAGTAATTAGATTGTGATTGTAATTTTTTTTCATGACAACTTTAATTTTGTACTGTGTAGGGTTCTTGGGATTTCAACCGGAGTGCAGGTGCCGAAAGATAACAATCAAGTAGTAAACAGAGTAACAGGATATGTGTGAATAGGTTGGCGGGGTTGATATTTTTTATGCTTTAAGATTGATTAGATTGCTCTTTATCTGAATGTTGATCTTAAGGGAGACAGACATCAATTTTTCTGCTGTACTTTTCATTAATTGTGAGTTCCTTTTTTTATAAATAATGACAGTACTTTCTAATTTCTTAGTCACTTGTATTATATGTCTCTTATTAATTCATTTTCATTTTTAGTTGACATATGTATTATGCATTTTCCTTTTTAATCATTTGCTGCTTTATTGTTGAAGACCCTCAATCCTTTGGAGATAAATTTTGGTTTATTTTGTAGAGCTTGTGGTCTATGAAATTCGGTTGTGGGAAGATTATAACTACAAAGCATTCTCTCACTTGGCTGCATGGGGTGCTTGGCTATAAGCTTTTGATGGCCTTTTCACCCTATGGTCAGAAGACAATTTGGGAGAAGTGTTCTTTTACCTTATGGTCAGAAGATAATTAGACAAAGGAAATGTATTAGGATACACATAATTCTTAGGCTTTGTTGTTAGTGATTGTACTTTTTTGCGTTGATATTATGGTCATGAGACTACAATTTGTAATGTATAAAATGGATTTTTTCATAATTATTTATAGTTGTTTTATTTATTTATTTTAATTATAAAGTGTGTAACTAAAATTTACTCAAAGTAAAGTTGCTCTTAGAACCATCACTATGTTAAAATTATTAACATTGTAAACCATTAAAAGAAAATTAATTGGCAACAAAAAATAGTACATATATGCAAGAATCAATAGCACTCGAAAAATGCTATAATATATTACTTCGTAACACTAGAAAAATGCTATAACAAGCTTTTTTTTATAGCTTTGCAAAAACGTTATTGAAGTATTAGACTTTTAATAACATGAGCTAACATAGAGTTCGAAAAAATGCTATAAGTCACAAACGATAGCATTTTTCACATGCTATGGAAACACATGTTTGTTGTAGTGTTGTACAATTTGCTACCAAATAAATTTTGCTACCAGAAAATTTGGTAACTAAATCACATATTTTCTGCTACCAAATACCTTTTGTTACCAAAAATTTGGTAATTGAATCTCCTACTTTTGGCTACCAAAATACATTTTGTTACCAAAATTTTGGTACCTGAAATTATAGACTTTTTGTTACCAAATATCTTTTGTTACCGAATTTTTTTGGTAACTGAATATCACATTTTTCGCTACCAAATACATTTTGTTACCGAAATCAATTTTGGTAACAAAAAGTTTTTGCTACCAAAAATTTGGCAACAAATACTTTTTGTGACTGACTTTCCGTTACCAAATATATTTGGTAACAAAAACTTATTGTTACCAAAAACATGACTTTCAGCTACCGAATTTTTGGTAACTGAAAATCGATTTTCTTGTAGTTTGATAACAATATATTATTTGAAATGTGAAAAAGTATAAAAATTTAAAATATATTTGGAAAAAATTAATAATATAGATCTTATTTTGTATAATTAAAAAAAATTATCTTGTTTTGATTTAAAATAATAAATAATAAAAATTTTGAGTTTTGTAAAAAAATTCAAAAAAATAAATAGTAAAAATTAAGAAAATTTTAAAAAAAATTAAAAACTTATCCTGACGGGGCCTTTTTTTTTTTTTTTTTTTTTTTTTTCACTCCTATTCTTACAAGCTTTAAATCGCAGGACATACTCAAAGTTTTAACTTTCTTTTCCAAATCTTTACCTATTTTTCTCTTTCTTCTTCCTCCCTCTATCTCTGTCGCCATGTCTCTTAACTCCATCGATCTTCTTATGTCTTCACCCTTTTCATCTGCTGTCAAGGTTTCTTCTTAAGTTTGTTTGTTTGTTTGTTTGTTTGTTTTTTTTTTTTTTTTTTTTTTTTTAAATTTTAAATCTAATTCATTTAGAATTCTTATATATATATATATATATATATATATATATTTATATAGGAGAGATTTTCTATAAATCTAACTCTAACTTGCTTGCATTATGAAATTTGATTTATTCAAATATGAGAAGTTGTGAGTGCTCGTCTTTTAACATATTTTGCTCGGTATTATTAGATAATTAATTGTACACACTTATTGCAGTCTAATCTCACTTCCATCGCCATCCTTCTTCAGTAATCAGTATTGTTGAAATTACTACCTTTGTTATCATCTTTTCAGATAAAAATATTCTCTTTTTTCTCAACCCAAAGTTGCAACAACATAAATATATATGTATATATATTTTTCTTTTTATTTTCACTTTTTTTCGTTCTAATTAATCAAAAGTTGAGAAGATTAAAAATTCATGGCTTCATTCTATTTATCCGGTTATTCTACAAACCAATCTCCATAAGGAAGTACTATAAACTCTTTTCATACCCATATTCTGTCGGGATAGGTGCTCATAAAGCAGATGATGCTACAATTTTTATGCGATTTATATAAATTAACATTTTATTTCATTATAGTTTCTATATGTATGTATGTTTAATACTTATAAATATCATTAAAATTCTTTAATTAGTATGTTTAATACTTATAAATATCATTAAAATTCTTTAATTATCTACGTGACTTCAAATAGTGTATGTAAGAATTATGTACTAGAAGATAATATTTAAGGATGATAATTAAAACAGTTCATGATAGATAATCAATTATTTAGTTGATTAAGCAATTAAAGTATAGAATCTTTAATTGAATATCACTAGTGCATGTCATTACCATTAAAAATAAAACAGTCTCAACCGAACCATTAATGTAGTGAGACATTTAATGAGCGCGTTATACATAATGTGATTATTATGTAGGATGGGGATGTGATATGATATTAATTGATGATAATTTCTGTTAAGTATAACGAATTCTAATCATGTCAACTGATAGTTTAATACAAAATGACCTTAATTTTGAATTTTTAGCAAACTCATATTTATGGAATTATATTTTTTGATTTACTCGGTACAGATTTGATTATTTAATCTTATTCCTTATATTTGGAGATATGATGAAGCAAGTAGTTGGGAATGTTAATATTATAAGATGTAATTCATTTCTTCTTAACAAGCAGATAAATAATTCCCTTACATATTGATTTGGGGCTTGAATGATATGAGCACTCAATTCGTGATTAATTTCATGAATTTGTCATTCATTAGAGAATCAATGATACTCAAGGATCAATATGTAATTAGAGAGGTTAACGGATTTCACCTTACTCTAATTATGTATTATTTATGGAGAATTAATCTTTATGTAATGGTTATATCAAATGGACGATTCTATTTTTTGAGTAATTTTATATCTATAATTTTAAGAGTGCAGTTCTAAGTAACTTTGAGTTTAATAAAGTTGATAAATTAATCAAAGAGTTTGATTAGTCATCAAATTTATTAGAGCTTGAAATTATAGGTCCATTGTTCCCCCCACACCTCCTTTGTTAGCAATTGAACAAGTGTATTTGAAGAATTGTATTTTTAGGTCACTAAATGTGTGATATAAAATATAAAAGAAAAGTGTCTACTTTTATTATATTATTGTCATAAATATTTATTTATTACCCAAACAATTAATTATGAATTAACTGTGTTATTTAAATAATAGATGTTATTTAAATATTAAAATTGAATGAGACAATGGATCCCAATATGTTTGTGCCTATTATTAGTAGGTTCGATCCATTAGCGTACAAATATATGCTAGTTTCCTAATATTATAAATATTTATATTTAAAATTAGATTTTAAGTTAAATATTTATAATATATACGAGAAAGGGAGGGAATTCTTCTTTCCGGTTAAATTATATATATATATATATTTCTATGTGATATAAATAATATATATTAATTATATATTTAAAATTAAAAAGGGGAAAGTCCACGACCGCATATATACATATAGTTCTATATATATAATCGTTTTATATTAATATATGTATAATTATTATATATTATATTATATTATATTATATTATATTTTGAATATAATATAATATAATAGATTTCTAATTTTTATTGATCTTGATTTTAAATATTCTAGAAGGTTTGGATAATCTACCTTATTTTATGAATGAAGATTTATATAAAGGTAGAAGAATTTTAGTTCAAAATTTTTTTTTGGTTGTAAACTTTTAGTCAAATAAGAAACTCAAAGAGAGAAAAGAGAAATCGTTAAAGGCAACTGGCCAAGTCCCACAAAAAGAGGTTTCCAAAGCGAAAGCGCTTGAAGTTGAATATTCTTTCACGAGGCGGGACCCTTCAAGCACGCTTTATTTTGTAAAATACTTTGAAGTTTAGACAACGGGTTGATCCGCTGTTGTAGATGAGAGAGTGGATCACTTGCAATATCTTCCTTCAGCGCCTTCGGGTTAGTTCTTTATGGAGTGCTTTCTTTCATAACTTATGGAAGTCCCCCACAAGATCAAGAATGCTTGTTGCCGCGGCTTTCTTGGTTTTTCGCTTGGTTTGGCTGGCTCAGTTGCTTTTAACATTATCTTAGTGCCTTGATTCTTGCGGCAATGCCCCTTTAAGTGCTTTAGTGGGAATGCGGAAGATTGATTGCTTGTCAGGTGCACATGAAAAAGGGAGTGTAATGTCAGTGAGGGTATGCTCTCCTTTGTTAGGAAGAACGGTTAGCGGTCTAGGCACGCTTGCTCTTTGTTTTTTCTCATGTGTTGACAGTCGAAAAAAAGACAAAAAAAAGTGAGTGAGTGAATTAATCATTCAATAGTAATGCTCACCCGTTCGTTCAATCAAGCATCAAAGGTAAGGTGTGAAAGAACGTAGTCTTGAAAAATATGATTGTTCATGGGTTTGAAAGTTTATTTTGAAGAAATAGACCTAATCGGACGATGGTATAATTTTCACTTTCTACCTCTTTTATATATTAAATTAATATAGTTATAGAATAACATAAAATTTGAGAAATTTTTATTTTTCTCAGTCTCACGCTTCTGCTAAATTTTTGGCAATATCGGCTTAAGAAACATATACTCTCTTCATAATAGTAACAACAACAACAACAACAATATTTACATCTCTAAATGGTTAGTGTTGTGTTTAGGGAAAGGAAAAGGCGAGAAAATGGTTGTAAAGTGTAAAGAAACAAACTACAGGAAATTAAAAATGTTAACTCAATTTAATTAATATTTGATAAAGGCTTATTACGACATAAAGAAGAAAAATAGACGGAATTGCACTGAGGCTTTCAGTTTTTTATTTTGGGATAAAGAATTAAGTGCGACTGAAAAGAAAAATTTGAGACGACAATAGGTTATTTAGCCCCCCCCCCCCCCCCCCCCCAAAAAAAAAAAAAGGAAGACAACAGTCAACAGGTAATTAAACAGGTGCCGCACATTCATTTTGCATTCTCATATCACAGTCAGTGTACAACTATCAAAAACAAAAAATCAAATCACAAACGACAAAAGCCAGGAAAGAAAAGAAGAGAGAGAGAGAGAGAAGAGGCAAAGAAACGAAATTGCAAGGAAATTGAAAAAAAAAAAAAAAAAGGAAAGAAACGGTGGGACGAAACGGGGGCGGTACCAAGGAGAAGTGAACTTTCACACTTAAATATATATATATATATATATATATATAAAATAATAATATATTATTATTATTACTAGTTGGGGGATATGAACTTTCACACTTATATATTATACAAGTGGAGATCATATGTGAGCTTTTTTTTTTTTTTTTTTTCACTGGTATAAATTAGAGAGAAGAAAAAAGCTCTATATGAAGTAAAAAAAGTTGGGGGATATGAAATATAAACGTGCGTGTATGTTTAGAGGGAGAAAGAGTTTATTTCCAAAAAAAAAAAAAAGTTTAGTTTTTTTCTTTTTTTACCAAAGAAGATAATATACTTAAATAATATAATTATTAATTTATAAAGCAGTAAATAAATATTTATTCTGTAAACCATTTTAAATAAATTATTTACTGATAAATATTTGATTTATTTTAGATATTTAAAATTTGTTATTTATTTTGTTTTCAAAAATAGCCTACATGCTACGATTTCTGATACTCAGATGATTAGATCACACCTCAAGGCCAGATCCCCGATGATGCAGAAGTGGCGAGCTTAAAGATAAAAAGAGGCCTCAAGTGAAACCTTCATGTGAGGTGTATAAAAATCAATAATACGTACCTAAGCAATGTTTATGTACTATGTTAAATTTGTAAATATTTTTTTCTAAGTATATTGTGACGTGTTTTTTTCCCCTAAATTTTCAGTACTTCGAGTCTCCGAGTATTATATTAGATATGTTAATTGACATGACACTTTAAATATATGATAAAAAAATATTAGTGGAAGCTTATAAAATAAAGAGAGAGAGAAAAAAAAAGGACACAAGAGTCGAATCCCCTTATATAATACTCATATATATGTCTATAGATTTTATGTGTGTTATAAATTACTAGTTGACAAGTACATAGTGAATAGACAAACAAAGCAAAAAAAAATAAAAACTAAAAATAAATAAATGTATTTGGCGTTGACATGACTATCACGTGATTGTCATGTGATGAACATAGAAGAGATAATGAAAGTCTCAATTCACGCTTTTAAAGAGAGTTAAAGATTGCATGCTTAATACTCTTTTATTTTCTCCTTTTTTTTTTCGTTTTTAAGAGGAAGGATCAACTCTATTATATGGTTGCACAAATTTTCGATGTAGGATCGATAACCATTAAAAAATCAACGGTGCAAATTGTAACCAAACCATGCCCAAGTCTCACCACCTATATACTGACTCGCTGCTTGGTCTTCTCTTGGAGAACTTGTGGAGCCATATTTAAGCCTGTGATGCATTTGGAATGGGTCTCATAAGCGTGATTAATTTCTGTCGAACTGAGAATTTGTAATGGGTCTCTTACTCCTCCAACTATGGATCTATTTCACAGAAATTTTACTTTTGTTTTTGTTGGAAAGTCAGTTTTAGTCTTCCTATAATTTAGGAACAATATTTTTGTTATTTAAATATCCTACGTGTATTTCCTAATTTCTAGGAATAGCATAAACAAGTTTTGCTCTGTACATTAATCATGTAAATATAAAGAGGAAAGCAATTTTGTAATATATCTAATTAACGAGGAATAATATTTTTTAAAGTAGTGTATTATTTTTGAATCCTTCCTGATATTAGCTTTTATGGTATCAAAGCAGTGAAAGCTAATTTTGGCTCAAGGATTCAAAGGTTGATATGGCCACTACCGGAGTAAGTAGAGATGGTTCGGAGACTACGTCTGAGTCCTCCTGACCCGTCTCAAAAATCACTCCCACTGCTTCTTTTGAGCCCTTATCCCTCCAAATTACGAATCACAAGCTTAACGGGAAGAATTACCTTCAATGGTCTCGTTCCGTCCGAACGGTGATTTGGGGAAAAGGGAAATATAGCTATCTCGAGTTCCATTCCTAAGCCCAATTCGACTGTTCCTCGTTTGCTAATTGGGACGTTCAGAATTCTATGGTTATGGCGTGGCTGATTCATTCGATGGAGGATGCCATTGGTGAAACCTACTTGTTTCATCCGACTATTAATGCCATTTGGGATGCTGTCTCTGGCCTATTTCGATCTTGCTGACTCGTCTCAGGTGTTCGAACTTCGAAATAGGGCTCGAAATCTCCTTCAGGGGACATGATGGTCATAATTTTTTTTTTTCAGCATGTTGCAGAAATTGTGGCAGTAACTGGATCTTTTCCACTTCTGTGAATGGCATCATCTCGAGGATGCCATTTTGCATCGCAAAATTGTTGCTCGTGAAAGGGTTTACAATTTCTTGGCTGGCCTCAACCATGATCTAGATGAGGTTCGTGGATAGATTTTAGGCATGAAGTCATTACCTACAATTGATGAAGTGTTTGTTGACGTTCACCGTGAGAAAAACCGCCGTCGTGTTATGCTTAGTGACTCTCCTGTGTTAGTTCCTGAAAATTCTACTTTGGCTGCACGTGGTTCTGCCAATCGTGGTTCTACTACTCGTGGTTCTGACACTCTTGGTGATGCCCGTTCTAAGAAGAATTCCTCTTGGTGTGATCACTGCTAGTGGCTATATCATACCTGGGACACGTGCTGGAAACTCCATGTCAAGCCTGATAATTGGGTCCTAATTCGACTTTGTAATCGTGAGGGCAAAGGCCTTCAAGCCTCAATTGAATCGAGACTAGAAAAATTTGATGCGCCTATCGCTCTCTCCAATAGCTAGTTAGATCATCTTTGCAAGCTTCTCTCCACAACTACATCCTCCAATTCTAATATGGCTATCACAGGTACCTAGTTGACTGCGTTTGGCAATCTAACTTCGCAAGGTGAGCCCTGGATTATTGATTTGGGTGCTTCAGATCAAATGACGGGATGTGAAAAAAATTCTCACATATGTTCTGAGTCTCAGTAATCACAAGGTTAAGATTGTGGATGGTTCTTTTACGATTGTCGATGGTGTGGGTACCATTTCCCCATATTATAGTTACGGGCGTTCTTCATGTTCCTCATTTGTCTTGCAATCTTTTGTCTATTAGTAAGATTACATAAGACTTACAATGTGTTATGAATTTCACGCCGTCTCTATGTATTTTTCAGGATCACCATTCGGTGAGGAGGATTGGTTGTACTAGAGAGTTATCTAGATTATATTACTTTGAGAATCCATCAAGTGTGGGTGGGCATTTGAAGGTGGTTGTTATCGATTCTACCCTTTCTCAACATCAAAAAATCATTCTTCTCTATTGTAGGCTAGGATATCCCAGTTTTTCGTATTTTAAACGTTCGTTTCCTTCATTGTTTCGTAATAAAGATTCTTTCCAGTATGAAGTTTGTCCATTGGCTAAACATAGGCATGTTTATCTTCCTCCTCAACCTTATTGTACTTCTAAACCATGTGCCCTAATTTGTAGTGATATTTGGGGTCCATCCCGTATTCGTATGCTTTCTAACGAGCGATGGTTTATTTCCTTTGTGGATGATCATACTCGTGCATGTTGGGTATTCTTATTGAAATATAAATTGGAAGTTTCACAAGTCTTTAAAAATTTTTATGCCATGGTCAAAACACAATATAATGAAAATGTTCAAATTTGGAGAACTGATAATGGGACGGAAATTTTTAATTCTATCCTTGACAGTTTTTTGAATGAACATGCCCTCATTCATCAAAGTTCTTGTATGAGCACCCCCTAACAAAACGGCATATTCGAAATAAAAAATCGTCACTTGTTAGAGGTTATGCAGTCCTTGTTATTTATGTCTGAAGTCCCTAAGTTTTTTTAGGGCGATGCGATCTTAACTGCTTGTTACTTAATTAATCACATGCTCTCCCGAGTCTTAAATTATCAAATCCCATTGGATTGTCTTTCTTAGTTATCCCTCAAAATCGTCTATTTTCTTCTCTAGATCTTCAGGTTTTTGAGTGTTTGGCCTTTGTCCATGTTCATGACCCCAATTGGCACAAGTTTGATCCTTGCTCCCACAAATGCGTTTTCCTTGGTTATTCCTCCAAGCAAAAAGGTTTTTGATGCTATTCTCTTGAAAAAAAAACGGTACTTTGTTTCTCAAGATATGGCATTTTTTTAAAAATCAAGCTCGTAAGGGAATGTCTTTGGTAGGGATACTAGTCTAGGTTCGGATGAGGAGTTCTATCATTCAAATTTATTTTGAAAGTGCAAATCGTCATTCAAATTGGAATTCGAATATTTGGGAATAATTTTGGGCTTCCATTCATCTCTCTCAAACCGATTCTCTCTCCACAAAATCAGCCACCAAATCTTGTCTCATAGCTTTTCCCCTCTGATTCTCCTCCTCCAAATCCGCCAGCTCAATCCACTACTAATATCCAATGCTAATATCTCCCAACAAGAAATTTCGAATATTGCAGTCCCTAGTCAGCCCTGTATTTTGGTTAATCCCACTGATTTAGATTCCCAAAACATTCAAATTTTAAACCCTCCTGCACCAAATCCGATCCTTCCTTTTGTTCCTAATGAATCTGGTCCGGTTTCCGCCCCTCCAACCATTCCTCAACAACCTATCTCCACATCTAATTCTACTCCTATGTCCACATCCATTCCACTTAATCTAGACGTGCAAATGACAGGGGGAGAATCGGTACAGCCGTTTCCACTTTACCTCTCATGCAAAAAATATTGTTAGGTAAAAAATAGAAATCCTGATAACAATCTAACACGTTAGGAATCTAACTTGAATCCTGTACCTGAGAAAAACATAGAGACTGAGAAGCTTGTGGAGACCGGGAGAATGAAGAGAGAACCAGATATTCCAATTGTCAAGAAAAAGAGAGTCCATTCTTGCACCCAACACCCAATTTCGAATTTTGTGACATTTGTCCATTTGTCAAAATTGGTTCAAGCTTTGGTTACCAACTTATCATGTGAAGAGATTCCAAACTTGATTTAAGAAGCGTTGGAGAATCCAAAGTGGAGAAAAGTCATAGTGGAAGAGATGCAAGCTTGAGAAAAGAATGAGACATGGGAGATTGTTCAAAAGCCAAAGGATAAGGTACCCGTAGGATGTAAATGGGTGTTTACCATCAAGTATAAAGCAGATGGATCGATCGAACGGAACAAAGCCATACTAGTCGCCAAGGGGTATGCGTAGACATATGGAATTGACTATTTGGAAACTTTTGCATTGGTTGCCAAGATGAACACTGGTCATGTCCTCCTATCCTTAGCAGCTAGTTTGGATTGGCCACTGTAGCAACTAGATGTGAAGAACATGTTCTTGAATGGAGATCTTAAGGAGGAGGTATACATGGATTTGCTGCCTGGATTCAGTAATGGAAGCACAAAGGGATAAGTGTGCAAGTTAAGGAAATCACTTTATGGTCTAAAGCAATCACCAAGAGCTTGGTTTGATAAATTCACCAAGGCGCTTTGTTAGCAAAATTAAGTGCAAGCCGAGATTGATCAGACGTTGTTTTTTAAGCATCAGAATAGTAAGATTACCATTTTGATTGTTTTTGTTGATGATATTATTCTCACTAGTGATGATAGTGGCAAGATGGAAAGGCTAAATCAGAATTTAGTGTTAGAATTTGAGATAAAGGATTTGGGAACTCTATGATATTTTCTTGGGATGGAGGTGGCTAGGAAAAAACTGGAATCTCAGTCATACAACACAAATATGTGATTGATCTTCTTAAGGAGACAAGAATGTTAGGCTGTAAGCCAGTAGATACTCCCATTGATCCTAACGTGAAATTAGGAGTAAGTGAAAATAGCATTCCGGTTGATAAAGGAATATACCAACAGTTGGTAGGAAAATTGATTTATCTCTCCCACATTAGACTTGATATAGCTTTTCCGGTTAGCTATGTAAGTTAGGTCATGCACTCGCCATCAGAGGAACATATGGAAGTTGTCTACCGAATCTTAAGGTATTTGAATAGGACTCTGGGCAAGGGACTATTTTTCAAGAAGAACGGCGCTCGAGGGGTTGAAGTTTTTTCCAATGCAGATTGGGCAGGATCCATTAGTGATAGAAGATCTATATCAGGCTAGTGTTCCTTTGTTTGGGGCAATTTGATCACGTGGAGAAGAAAAAAATAGGCGGTTGTGGCTAGGAGTAGCATCGAGGCTGAATTTGCTGGGAATGCCTTAAGAGTGAAATACATTTTGGTTGTATTTCACTTATTTTGAACATATTAATAATACATTTGAGTTTTTTTTTTTATTTTTATTACATCCTTGTTATATTGTTCTCATTTAGTTTACATGTTAAAGTAAATGTAAGTAAATATGACTCATTGACTACTTGGTGTTTAAACTATTAAAATGTTACATGTAATGGATTTTTGTATGCGAGAAGACAACATTCTAAACTAAGTAGTCTAAATCTATAGTCCGTATTCTATGAGGTTAGAGTGAGCATCTAACTCATATGAATATTATTATGTTGTTTAAAGCCAATTGGAGAGATGGTTTGTCTTGAGTACTTGGAGCGAGCCAATTCCCAAGTAGAAACATAAATATATTGCCTAGTGATAGAGATATATTGGACTGGACCAAAGTGTAATTAATCTATGCGTCCGCTTGATTAGATCAATTCACTTTTGATGTTCATTATGCAATAATCTTAATTCTGAGTAAGTAAATGACTTTATGTTTATGACTTGTGTACTTTGATGTTCCAAAGGCTAAAGTGTCTTGGAGTAGAGTCATGGCATATGTGAAGCTTTGTGATTAAAGAGACTTGTAGAAGAGATGAAGGTTAGAATTGCAATGCCTTTGAAGATTTTCTGTGACAACAAGGTGGCAATTAACATTGCCCATAACCCTATACATCATGATCAGGCTAAACACATTGAAGTGGATAGGCATTTTATCAAGAAGAAGATTGAAGAAGGTATCATTTGTGTGGTGTATGTACCAACTTTGGAGCAAATTGCTGACATCTTTACGAAAGGTCTCTTCAAGCTGACATTCAAGAAATTAGAAGACAAGCTTGGAATGTACAACTTGTACAGTTCAACTTGAGATAGAGTGTTCAGATTTTAGTGTTCCTTTAACTTAGGAATAGCATTAATTACGCACTACAATTTAAAACCATATGGTCTAATGTTTGTGTCAAAGTAGTTCTAGTTTTTTCCGCGGTTTGGAATTTTCTTCAATATGGCCTGCTTGCAAATTAGCCAATGGAGGGGTCGGGGGGGGGGGGGGGGGCACATATTTTCCAACGGAAAGAAGATAAGCAAAAAATCACAGCTCTCTAGGGTGTTTGGTGAATGAGTTTAGTTTAACATTTTTAAGTTTCAATAGTAATTTTTCAGAAAAGACAAAAAACTTTTTTAGAAAAGACAAAAAACTTTTTCAAAAAAAGACAAAAACAATGATGAAAAAAGTACAATTTAGTTTAAAATTAACCTAACGCCAAAGTATAATTGTTTGGGAAACACATTTTCAAAAGAGTTTTTGAAGTTAAAACTAATTTTAAAATTTTTAAATACGTAATAAAAAAGTTAAAATAAAGTTTAAAATGTTTAGCTTAAATTCTGATACACGTTTTAAAGTCTGCTCATAAGAGTTTTATCTGAAAGTCATTATTTTTACTTCAACGGGAAACTCTTTTGGAGACTAGAAGAACTTTTGACTAATCATCCAAATATTTTTAAAAGTAGCTTTTGGACTCAGAAAACGACAAGCAGCTTTTAGGAAGTTATACCAAATAGGCCTTATGTTGGGTACAATAGAAAAAGGAGATAGAGGAAATTAGACGAAGGATTTTATGAAGGAGAAAGAAATCTTAGATTGGTTGGGAGAGTGAAAAATGGGAAGAAAGGAAGTTGTAAATCTATGTGACCCACCATATTTTAATCCTTCTTGTTTCGAAAAGAAAAAATAAGAGGTAATGGAAATCGAAGTTAAATAGATAAAGGAGAGAAGCCTGATAAATGTACCCACCCTTTACCTCCCCATCTATCCCTGTGGGTGTACTTATATACATTTAGTTAAACAGTATAGGATTTATGATTCATAATTATTAAAAAGAAATAAAAACACGAAAACCTAAAAGTTTTTATCTGCTTTAGAAGGAGAAGCCCGTTTTGGCCCTTTCCTTTGAAACGAGATTGGCCTTAGATACGAGATTAACAAAGAGCACAGACAAGTCGCAGACTCGACAACACAAAAGGAAGGGGAGGAAGAGCATTAAAAATGGCGAAACCCTCGTCCGATCATCTTCCTGATTCATTGTCGAACATTCTCTCTCCGACAGCGACAATTTCCTCAGACGTTTCTCCAGTAACCGTCGCTAGAGTCCTTGGCTTCTTGTCCGATGTCGGCGTATCCGCCATTCTCCCCGATCACTGCACCACCAAGGACTTCTATTACGATTTGATCTCCGGCTTCCTAAAGCCCCTCCGAATCGAACCAGGACGTGTTACTTGCCTCCTAACCGTCAGACCTGCTGTCCTTGTAAGTTTCTCCTCCTGATTTTGCTTTTTTCCTTCTTGTATGATGCTGTTTGGTTGCTCGGAAAATTCTCAGAACTTTTTTATGTCATCTGGTGACATAAAGTATACATCTTGTCCGAAAAGTGTTATCTATTGAGTTATGTTTTTGATTGAGGTGATTTTTTCTCTCAATTCTGGTCTCTTTGTGGATTAAGGTGATTTTTTTTTTTTATTCTTTTACTTGGGTCGAGAACAAGGTTAGCTCATTTGCCTGGTTGGGTACTCCGAAAATGTGGGAAAGGAGGGGAAATTGAATTTCAACGTTGATTTCTTTAGGGGAGGTCATATTTTGTGCTTTTGGAAACATTTTGAAGTGAGAAGTGGGAAAAATAGTGCTTTCCTCTTTTTTTTTTTTTTTGGTCATTTGTTTTTACTCTCCATTTTCTTGGAAAGCAAACAAAGAATGTTGTTTATGATTCCTCAGAACTTCTTCAGAACAGTTCATGGAGGAGCAGTTGCAGCGATCGCGGAGGCCATGTCCATAGCTTGCGCAAGAACCGTCGTTGCAGAGATAAGGAAGTTTTTCTTGGGGAGCAAAGCATATCTTATCTCTCTGGTGCCCAAAAAAATGTGAGTCTCTAATTCCTTCACTTGATTCAAGTATATCTTAGATTCATAGCTTCTAAGCTATCATGTTTTCAAAATCGTAAGTCGATAGGTTATGTTGCGATCTTGTTCGCAAATTCAATAGTTCCAAGGATATAAGAAAATGGTCACTGATTTTTGGTAATTAGAGATTGAAATGCAAAACTGTGTGCGGCTGTATTCTAAATAAAAAATTTCAGAGTTGACATGTGAATTTATGATCAATTGAGAAGTTGCAGTGATGATCACCCTGTGTCAGAATAAAGCATTGTTCGAATGAAGGGATCAGTCAGATCTAGTGGAAGGATGAAACTTCGCATGTTATTTGGTAGTTGTATTTTTTTTCTATCTTCCAATCCTGTCTTGCATCAATCATTCAAAAAATCTTAAACATTACCCAAGCATGAGCATTGGACATGTTTGATCATGACAAGTATCTCATCTACACTATCAAACTTTACATTTTTATGCTTTCAAAATCATGACATATATCGTATTGACAGGCAGAGGTGATAGTTGATGCACATGTAGTAAGGAAAGGAAAGAATTTGACCATAGTAGAGGTCGATTTTAAAGTTAAACTAAAGAAAACCGAGCAGTTGGTCTACCAAGCCCGTTCTACCTTCTATAACATGCCTGTTGCCAAGCTATGAACTTCTGTTGTTCCAGGAATCTGGTAACCGGTATCCCGATTCTCAGTTCAGTAACGAGAAAAACATCCTCAAAGAACTTATTTTCATATAATTGCCTCAATGTTCAGTGACAAAAATAAGTCATCTACTTTTTGTAATATATAGATTTTTTCCGTGCATTATTGTAATAACACAATAACATCATGATCTGTTTCCGCTGGTGAAAGATCTTTTATGACTCAGTTCACTTACCCTAATTTTATTCTAAATCTTGTATTTGAAAGTGGAAAATTTTGTCTCTCCCATTCAAGTAAAATATGCAGCCAAAAATTACTGAATATATCTTCAATTTAATTTTTTACAGTCAAAGGACACGCAACAAGCTCTTCAAAAGTAGATTAACAGCAATCACTAGTTACGTAGAGGAAATTAACCGAAAAAGTGGATAAAAACTTCTTCAACAAAACATCAGTACAAAATGCCTTGCTCAATTGCTCACACTGAAAAGACTAGTTTCCACTGCTCGTGGATCAGCATACGCATCGGTTGCCTGGAGTCGAGATTCTCTTGAACTGAAGTCTGCAACATGAACTTTTACTCGGCTCTTGAATGCGAAATTTTTGGAAAAATCTGCTTTGCAGCCTGCAGTATTACAATTATTGCACTAAATACACTTCACAGTGCACCAATTTGCAGACAACCCTGTGCTTCTCTGCAAAATCAATATGTTTTACTTGTCATATTTTACTGTTTCCTTTATCTATCTGTATGACAACCCTGCAGAGTGAAAGGTGACGAAAAAGTGATTGTTTTGCAACACTTCTTTTGTAAACTTGTGGAAACTAGACATTAGTGTTGATATGTCACTCAAACCACACCTTTTTAGGCCTAGGGAAATATGGCATTAACAAAGGCCTCCGCATCAAAGGGTTGGAGGTCCTCCACCCCTTCACCAACACCTACAAACTTCACTGGAATGCCAAGCTCGTCGACCACACTTACCTGCAAGTAGACATGATTTATTGTGCCTCTGTAAATGGTACGAGCATCCGAAAATATGGAAACAAAGGGATTTATTGATTAATATGATTAAAAAGAAAGGTTTGGCTCAGAGTTGGGACATACCACGCAGCCACCTCTGGCAGAACCATCAAGTTTCGTCAATATCAAGCCAGTAATTCCAACCACCTGTTCCATAGGACAAAACCAATCAATGAAGACACTAGGAATCTTAGTTTAAAGGGTGCGTGATCCTAAAAAAAATTCCGGCTTATGGAAATGTTCATACATTAGAAGAAAAAATCACGGAGAAAACGAAGAAAAACATGGCTAATCTTAATTCAATGGTTTATGGGGACCCTATGAGTTCTCTACTATGGTTCAAATGAATTATGGTGGAATATTTAATCAACTATCAATCTCCTATAACACATTGTACATAGAACAACACGAATAATACTCACACACACACACACACACACACTCACACATATATATCTAGTGATATAATCTTGACACATAGAAGCTCATAGGACAGTAACCATCAATGTTAATATATAAAGCTAACGCCAGGAATATTACGTCATTAAACTCCCTTGCTTGTGGAAGCATGTTTAAACCAGTCGTCCCATCCAGAACTTGCAGGATCTCCTGCACGTGTTCGGAAGAATATTGCATTGGAAAACAAGATATGAAACTTAAAACTGTTCTTTCATAGTACCAGATGTTATAATCTGATTACAGAAAGGGATTTGGGGTAGGAGGAGCCAACGAGTTGAACTCACATTAGGAGCGCCAGAAACAACTTTGCTAACAGCTTTTTTACATGCAATTAACTCTTCCATGAGGCTATAATTAGTGTGAAGACCTGGAAATTTTGCTTTTATAAGAACTAACTCGTGATGTCAAGAGATTAATAACCAACACAGACTGTTATGATAACTTACGTCCGGAGGTGTCACACAAGACAATGTCGTAACCTTCTTCTTTTCCTCTCTTCACGGCCTGTGAAAGAACTATTCAGAAGGCACTTTAAAATCATGTATCGGTCTTCATCCCATGTTTTAAAATCTCTGAATATTATCTGGTGTTCCAAAAGAGATGCAAACACGGTATTATTTGTCAAATAAATTGACAACCTGTTGATGCTTTGGCCTTCTCTCCTTCAGCCACAACGATCTCACAACCAGTCCTCTCAGCCCATATCTCTAGCTGATCGCTTGCAGCAGCTCTAAATGTATCCCCTGCTGCCAACAATACCTATTACAAGTTCAAATGAGTATGCAATTAAAAGAAAATTCCTCTTGCAAACAAGCATGCTTTTCTCGACACTAATTATCGAAAAATAAAGAAAAGAAAAAGAATACAAGTCTAAATCAACAGACTCCAAAAACTCCTAAACATGATGTTGACACCCAATCTCGACTCCAACTTTTGGAGATAACAGTATGTACACCAAAACCCAACACCTAGCTTTCCTCATAACCTTGCTGGCTCTTTCCTTTCAAATGCAACTTCTTGCCTCCATGCCAATTTTTTTTTTTTTTTTTTTTTTTCATGTTCTAACTTCTGGTTGTCCACAAAGCTTTACTAAATTTAGTAACATCATAGGGATTTAGTAATTGTAGTCAAGTCCACCCAACTAAACCGACAAACTACTGGTGTTGCTACTAAATGTTGTTTAAGTCAAAAGTAACATGCAGTTGTGTGTTATATCCTAAAAAATATGGTATTTGTCTTTATCTTCTATATTCATCTTTGTCTACGATACCAACGAAAAAAAAAAAAAAAAAAAGAGCTATTACACAAAGAACAGGTTAATAGACCATGACAAGTTTCTTAAGTTGCACAATTGAGGAAGAATCTCTTTATCAATCGAAGTTTCAACAACAAGGACTCTCTTTATTATATTTCTCACCTTTGCTCCTTCATTCTTCAACCTATTAGCCAGCTTCCCTGCAAAATTCCAATTGGAATCTTATCCATTTATACCACAAAGTGGAACAAAAGAAAGAGATGGAAGAAATCCTCAAAAAACTGTGACCCAAAGGAAGTAGTATATTATGTTGCATTTCGTGTTACGTGCTTTTCTTTTTTCACAATAAGCTTAGCTTTCTCGCTAAATACACCCAGAAATGCATCAGGCCATCAACAAAATTTCATATATATCCAATTCTCACTTAAAATCGTTAGAGAGTTTGTTGCAACTTAAATTCACCAACTTACCAAGAGATGTTGTCTTCCCACCTCCATTTACACCAACAACCATAACAACTGCCGGTTTCCTGGCGGAATGAGACAGTATTGAACCAACAATAAAAAAACAAAACAAATGTAAAAATAACAAAAAACCAAATTGGCCCAAAAGATCCAAGAACCTGAATCCAAGCTGAAGTTCAGTTTTGCTACCCTTCTTAGTCAGCAAGTCCAGCACACTCTTCTTCAATGCATCCTACAACCATCGCAATTGAAATCACCACCATGGCCTCACCTTAAACTAATTAACAAGCCCTGCTGCGAGCCCGTCAACTCCTCCCCCCCCCCCCCCCCTTTTCCGGAGAATACAATGATAGGCTATAAAAGAAGAATGTAATGACAATGTATTCTGATGGTTAAAAATTGTGTTCAACCACTACCGTACGTTCATACCTTATAACAAACTTCTCTCATTTTTTATCTATAACATAGGAACAAAAACCTTCCTTTAAGCAAGTGTTGTATGGTTGCAAGCTTTATCTAGTGGTAAATCCACACCCTTTTCTCGAATATTAAAGTTGAGGCTATGAGTTCAAAACTCCACACCCCGATATTAGAAACAGGGGCGGATGTTGATTAACCACCATATTAAGCTTGTAACCATTGATATAACTGTAGGAAAGGTGTTAGAGTTTGTTTCCTTTGTTAATAGGCATCTGAATCTTTCAGTTTAAAATTCAGATTTTAAATTTAAGCCTAGACTAGATATCAGCGTACTAGGTTAGATTTTTCTTAAGCAAGTTTGTTAGGATTGCAAGGACACTAATTATCCTATAAATAATTGTATTTCTGATTTAATTCAATAAAGGAAAAAACGTTATCTTTTCCTCCAAAAATCACGTGGTATAAGAGCCAACGGGGATTTCATAAACCCTAATAGCAAAGATGACTAGTTCAAAGACGGCGGAGCCCAGCACTGGCGACTCACCTTCCTTCTCTATGGCAATCCCACTACAGCCACTCTTTCAGCAACGGCCACTGGAACTGGCAATGTTGACCATCTATCCTCTAGATCCTCTCTTTAGATTACCATTCATTAATTAAATGGTAAAAACTATTTAGAGTGGTCCCAATCGGTCAAACTAGCCATTGATGGCCAAGGAAAATTGGGATACTTGACTGGCGAGGTCAAAGAGCCTGCTACAAACGATCCAACATTCCAACATGGAGGTCCAAGAATTCATTAGTTACGGCTTGGCTTCTCAACTAAATAGAGGCGGCTATTGTGAAACTGAATTTGTTCCTGCCAATGGCGAAGGATGTCTGGGATTCAGTTCGCGAAACCTATTCAGATTTGGAGAACTCTTCTCAAATGTTTGAATTGAAGTCTAAACTTTCGCAATCCAAGCAAGGAGATCGCGAGGTTATTGTCTACTAGAATCAGATGGTCACATTATGGCAGGAATTAGATCAATGCGACGAGGACGTATGGGAGAATCCGAATGATTGTGCGCAGTTCATGAAACGGGAGGAGAGTGATCGTGTCTTTATGTTTCTTGTAGGAGTCAATTGCAATTTAAATGATGTGAAAGGACGAATCCACGATCGAAAACCTCTACCTTCCATTCATGAGGTTTTTTCCGAAGTCCGACAAGAAGAGTGCCAAAAGAGCATCATATTGAATAAAGCAACACCTAGCAGCCAATTCGAGGCCGATAGCTCGGCCCTTGTCTCCCATGGATCAGATGTTGAAGGAGATAGGAAAAAAAAGCCGTGGTGTGATCATTGTAAAAGACCATGGCACACGAGGGAGACTTGCTGGAAGATCCATGGAAAGCCAACACATTTGAAGAAGACATCTGATGGCAGAGCATTCAAAACCAAAACTGATTCTCAAGAGCAATCCATAAACTCAGAAGTGTCTCCTTTCACAAAGGAACAATTAGAGCATTTATACAAACTCTCTAAATCTCCACAACTTTCAATCACTCCTTGTTTAGCTCACCAAGGTAACCCTTTCCACGAAGTCTTTTCTAATGTCAAAACCGAATCTCATATTGCCTAGATTATTGATTCTGGGGCAACCGATCACATGACAAGTTGTTCACAGTTGTTTTCTTCTTATAGTCCGTGTGCAGGCAATAAAAAATCAAGGTTGCCGATGGATATTTTTCGGCCATAGCCGGAATGGGTTCAATCCAAATCTCTCCTTCCTTAACCATACATAATGTTCTTCACATCCCAAATTTGTCTTGTAATCTTTTGTCCATTAGTAAAATAACCTCTTATCACAATTGTCGAGTTAATTTCTTTCCTTCCTATTGTGAGTTTTAGGACCTAATCTTAGGGAGGACGATTGGCAATGCTAGGGAATGCGGAGGACTTTATTTCCTTGAAGATGGGCCAAGTTCGAGTACACAAGTTCATATTTCCTATTTTGAGTCTGTTTCTTTTTCCAGTACTCATGAAATAATGTTGTGGCATTATAGGCTTCGGCCACCCTAGTTTTCAGTATTTAAAACGCTTGCTTCCAAATTTGTTTCATTATAATAATCCATCTTTTTTAAATGTGAGGTTTGTGTTTTGGCCAAACAACATCATGTTCCTTATCCTCCACGACCTTATAAACTGACCAAACTGCTTTCGTTAATTCATGGTGACGTTTGGGGCCCTTCAAAGACCCATACCCTTTCTTGTAAAAAATGATTTGTAACTTTTATTGATGATCATACAAGGGTTAGTTGGGTGTATTGACTTAAGGATAAATCTGAGGTCGAAGAGGTTTTTAAAACATTTTACACCATGGCACAAACACAATTTTCTAAAAACATTCAAATATTTCAAAGTGACAATGGCAAGGAATTTTTTAAGAATATTTTGGGGTTTTTTTTCTTAGAGAAAGGAATCATTCATCAAAGCTCTTGCAATGACACCCCTCAACAAAATAGGGTAGCCAAAAGAAAAAACAAGCATCTCCCAGAAGTAGCAAGACTGTTACTTTTTACCAACCATGTGCCAAAATATTTATGGGGTGAAGCAATTCTTACTGCAACATATCGCATTAATCGCATGCCCTTAAAAATTTTGGATTTTCAAACTCCGTTATGTGTTTTTCATCAATGTTTTCCCTCCTCTCGGATCTCGGCTAATCTCCCCATTAAACTTTTTGATTGTATTGTCTTTGTGCATATAAATGATAAACACCGTGGGAAATTGGATCCTAGGGCAAAAAAAAAGTGTATATTTTGGGTTATGCTCCAACTCAAAAGGGTTACAAGTGTTTCCAAAAAAATGTTTGTTACCATGGATGTAACTTTTTTTGAAACCAAGTCCTTTTTTGGATCTCATCTTCACGGGGAGAAAAAATAGGAAGATTTGCTTTTTCAAGAATCAAAATTTTCAGATTTGGTGAGTCAAGATTCAGATTTGTTAAAAAAATCAGATTCACTCATTCAAAATTCAGAGATTGTTAAAAAATCCGATTCTGTTTCATTTGAAAATTTGAATTTTAAAAAACTTGATCAGCTTCAGTAGAATCATGCTTTCTCCGACAAGATTTGAATTCAAATATGTTTTGTGATGAATTTATTCAAATAGAACAAAGTTTAAATTCAAATCCAGCCAAATTTGCCAAAGATCCGAATTTGAAAGATAAAACGGTTGAAATTGTTCCTATAAAAAAAAAATAAATGTTTAAACACTGAAGACTCATCAAACCAACCTATTGTCTCGTCACAAAATCGTGATCCTACCGGAAGAAGAGGAGAAGTAAATATGGAAAAAAAATTCGGACTAACATACACAAAAGGGCCACCATCTCGAGGAAAAGAGTCTAAGTGTTCTCTATAAGGCCATGAGTCCAATTCACTACAAATCTGTGACTCACCAGGCATGTCTGAGTCGTGTCCAACCCCCCAAACACAGTCTAAGGACCTGCATATTCTTATTGTAGTTCGTAAGGGTGTTAGATCTTGTACTAATCATCCAATGTCAAAATCCACGTCGTCTAGAAATCTGTCACCATTGTTTTCTACCTTTAACTCTCAACTTTCTCTTGTGGAGTTCCCAAAAAATGTGCGGGATGCTTTACAGGTTCCTGAGTAGAAGAGAGCAGTTCTTGAGGAGATGAATGCACTTGAGAAAAAAAGGACTTGGGAGATAGTAGACTTGTCGAGGGGAAAGACAACAGTTGGGTGTAAAGGGTGTTTACCGTGAAATTTAAAGAGAACAGAAGTCTTGAGCGATACAAGGCTGGTTTAGTGGCCAAAGGTTTCACTCAAACCTATGGCATTTCACTACACGGAGACTTTTGCACCAGGTGGCTAAACCAAACACTGTCAGAGTTTTGCTATCTATTGCAGCTAACCTTGATTGGTCTTTGCAGCAATTGGATGTCAAAATGTCATCCTTAATGGAGACGTAGAAAAACAAGTCTTTATGGATCCACCTCCTAGCTTTGAAGGAAAGTTTGCCTTGAGAGTGTGTCGCTTGAAAAAGTCATTACATGGCCTCAGGCAATCGCCAAGAGTGTGGTTTGAAAAATTCAGTCGATCAGTGAAGATCCAAGGCTATTGGCAGGCTCCAACCAACCATACTATGTTCATAAAGCACTCATGAGATGGGAAGACAACGGTTTTGATTGTGTATGTGGACAACATCATCTTGATAGGTGATGATGTAGAAGAGATGGATCGGCTAAAGAAGGCCTTGTCAACCAAGTTTGAGATCAAAGATTAGGGGCTCTCAAATACTTTCTAGGGATGGAAGTAGCAAGGTCGAAGAATGGGATTATGGTCTCTCAAAGGAAGTATATTCTGGATCTTCTTAATGAAACCGGAATGAGTGGATGTAAGCCTGTGGACACACCAATAGATCCAAATGTAAAACTTAGAGAAAATAAGGGAGAACTGGTGGATACTACTTGGTACTAGAAGCTAGTGGGGAAATTAATTTATCTATCCCATACACGTCCCGACATAGCCTTTGTTGTGAGTTTGGTAAGCCAATTTAGGCACTCACCACAGAAGGAACCACAGAAGGAACATCTAGAAGCCACCTACAGAATTTTAAGATACTTGAAGAGTTGTACGGGAAAAGGCGGGTTATTCAAGGAAGCACAAAGCGAGACGTTGAAGCCAATACTGACGCAGATTGGGCAAGTTTTGCTATTAACAGGAGATCCACAACAAGTTATTGTACCTATGTATGGGGCAATCTGGTTACTTGGACAAGCAAGAAACAACACATAGTGGCTCGGAGTAGTGCAGAGGCGAGTACAAAACCATGGCCAACGGAGTTTGCGAGCTGCTATGGTTACAACGTGTTGTAGCTGAGTTACAGAGACGTGTGATGTCACCAATGAGGCTATGTTGTGACAACAAAGCAGCAATTAGTATAGCTCAGAATCCTGTACAACATGATAGAACCAAGCACGTTGAGGTTGATCGTCACTTGATTAAGAAAAGCTTGAGGCAGGGATCATTTGTATGCCTTTTGTTCCAAAGTCACAGCAAACAGCAGATATCCTTAAAAAAGGATTGTTCGAGCCTAATTCGAGCTACTTGATAGCAAGTTGGGGTTGATCGATATCTACTCACCAACTTGAGAGAGAGTGTAGGAAAGGTGTTAGAGTTTGTTTCCTTGTTAATAGGCATCTGAATCTTTTAGTTTAAAATTCAGATTTTAAATTTAAGCCTAGACTAGATATCAGCGTATTAGGTTAGATTTTCTTCAGCAAGTCAGTTAGGATTGCAAGGATACTAGTTATCCTATAAATAATTGTATTTCTGATTTAATTCAATAAAGGAAAAAAATGTTATCTTTTCCTCCAAAAATCACAATAACGTACAAAAATTTCCATATATCAAAATCAAATTAAAAGAAAATAAAAATAAAAATGATCAGAAACTTCATAGGCGCAAATTTATCATTATCAGAACCTTAATTTCGCTTCCCGATTTCAGCTTCCCTGCAAGAATATCATCTCTCAAGCTTTCTACGATCTTTATGGTAATTTTTGGTCCAAAATCAGACACCAGCAGAGCCTTTATCCAACAAAGACAACAACAAATACCAGAAAATCCATAATTAAGTTCCAAAATCGAACACACACGAGATTACGCTGAGCAAATTTTCTCGAGAAAATTCAAGAAAAAGAAAACCTCTTCTAGGTCGTCGAGAACTCGGTCGGTGTCGGCGAGTTTCCAGTAGAGAAGAAGCTCGTCGACAACGGCGAGGTTGTCGCGGGTCTTGGAAAATCCCGAGAAGATCTTCTCGACGTCGCTTTTGGCCTTCTCCTTAATCAGTCGGCCGAGCCGGGTGAAGAATCCGGTCTGACCGGCGCTGCATTTGAACCGGGAGTGGCAGGGCCGTGTTAGTAGAAGGCGTTTTGGTTGGGTTGAGGGAGAGAGAGGTGAGAGAGAGAAGAAGGACATGGAACGGCCATTTTCTTCCTCTGCTCTACGCTCTGAGAGAGAGAGAGAGAGAGAGTGAGAAATCAACTATTTTTAGAGAGAGAAAATGGATAACATTGGGATTGGGCAGCTCGAAACGTTATCGTTCTGGGTTTTTTTTTTTTTTTTTTTTTTTTTTGGTTCTGTTTTTTCGGCTTTTCCAAGTTCGTTGTCGTCTCAACACGGCATTATTTTTGTCGTTTCAAATACTAAAAAAAAAAAAAAAAGCTGTCGTTTATGTTTGAAACGACATACAGTTTTCTTTAGTTTGATGTCGTTTAGATGAAACAAACGTAATGTAGTTTGTCTTGAAAAGTTCGTTGTCGTTTGGACTGAAAAAGAAACGACAGATCGTTCTAGGTCAGTAGTTTTTTTTATTTTTTATTTTTGAGTAACTTGGTCAGTAGTTCCAATAATGTACGGGTAAGTTTGGTTAGAAAGTTGTTTGAACTAAAATTTTTGTCCTTTTCTCAAAAAAGTTTTTTGTCTTTTCTGAAAAAGTTTTTTGTCTTATTTAAAAAGTCAACAAAAATTACTATTTAAACTTAAAAATGTCATCTCAAACTCATTCACCAAACTAATCTTTCAAAATAAATAAATAAATAATGACATAATTAATAATGATATATCTTACAGCGTATTTAGTATTAATATCTCCTAAACTTATTATTCTTTGGTAACTTATCTCCTAAATTTTTAATTTTGACAATTTGCTTTTTGAAATTGCTAAATTGTTTCAATGTACCCTTTTTGTTAACTTTACACTAAATTAAAATTTTGAATTTAGAAGATTTACATTAGGGTTTGTATTATATTTAGAAGTTTTTAATTGAAAATAAGTTTTTCCTCTCTTTACATAAGTTGTACATGGGTTTCATGACAATTTAATAGAAAATTAATTGATAGGAGTACATTGTTATAATTTAGCAAGTTCAGGGGATAAATTATCAAAATTAGAAGTTTGGAGGTAAGCTGTCAAAAAGTGACTAGTTTGAGAGGCATTAGTGTTAAATACCCTATCTGTTCATATTCAATGTTTTTTATTTTTATTTTCCTTACATAAGAAAATAACTTAATCACATTTAAAACTTTTAACTTTTATAGAAAGAAGAATTATTTGATCGACATTATGTAATGCTTAATATAGGCGCAGGGACTCAAAAAAAAAATTTTTAATAAAAAAAACTTGTATATACTATATAATCGTATATTACAAATTGCCTCCCTTAAAAATTAAAAATTATCTGATCCTATAAAATTTTTCTTGTTAGCCTCCAATAAAAAAATTCATGACTGATCAATAGGGTTCTATTTTGTTATTTTCAGATTTCGATAAGAAAGTGTTCATTGTACACATATATGGAAGAGTTCATAAATATTAAATTGGGGTGAGTTTGATAGACTTAACGACAACGAACGTAGGCTATTCATAAAAGATCCTACCATTGAAAAATGCAAATAGGTGTGATGCAGTCTGCCACAGACAGTACTGATACAAGTAGTCAACATGCACTAGTTAAAACGCCAATCCCCAAAAGTTTGCACCTTTTCTTCTCTTTCTTTTTTGGCAAATCTTATAGTTTAGCTCTTGAACATTCATCACATGAAAAATTGTATTTAAAAATATGTATGCGACAACTCGCACTAATCAATGTTGTTTAAAATAATCTTTATACTACGTTTACTGGTCTAACTTTTTTTTTTTTTTTTTTTAAGTTATATTTAGCAATCTACACATAGTGAATGGTCAATAGAATGAGCATGTTATTCAAAAGTTTACAATATGATAGTAACAACGCATCCACACATTGATAACATTTAACATCTTCGTAACGGCGTGTTCTTGTGCACGTTGTCATAGATCTTACGTAGTTAGTGCGGACAATACTTTTTGTAATTATACATGGTTTTTTTTTTTTTAAAAAAAAAAAGTAATTGTAACTTCAACATTAGCGTTTCAAAAAAAAAAAAAAAAAACTTCATCAGTAGCCTACATTAAATATGCACAAAAAAAAATACAAATATAAACATTTGTTGCCCTTTTTCCTGCACAAGGCGGAAAGCCTAAAATCGTAGGTGAAATATCATAATATCAGAAACGCCTATTTTATAAGTACGATTTTTTTTGTTTCGGAAAAAAAAAAGAGAGAGAAATTGCATGAAAAAATTAAAAGGATAAAATCACAAGGCGAATCACCTTACAATTTAAGGAGACTCTAAACCTCAACTTAGACCGATCAATCAATAAATTTAAATGATACTTAAAGATGTGTATTAAATCTCGACTACGAAAAAACATCTACACATCAAAATTTGAGCACATATAAAACTCTTTTAATACCTTTATAACCGGTGAAAGCTTTACAATCAATCAAGGGCTACAAATTTATAGAACTAAGGTCACCCTTTACTTTGCATGAAACAAATCTAGTGAAACTAAAAGAGAAATACAGTGAAGACACAATTATGGCGTACACTAATCTCTTGAAACTTCTAATATGCCTTCAAAAAAAATCATGGTCTATGAATTGATATTTTCTCTCTGTTTTTCTTTCTTTCTTTATTTATTATAAATCTAATAACATGACATCTAAATACCATAAAATATGACGAATTTGAACGTGTAATGCAATTCAATCTGTCAGCTTACGTGTTGACTTCACTCATATTTTTCAGTCTCCAACGACTTTGAAGTTATACACTATTACACTTAAATGGTTTTCCTTCCATTACCATTATTACATATAATTCTTTCCGTTTCTCAACTTTTCAATTTTTAACCGCAAACATACGTGCTTCTATGTTACATTGTAAAAGAGAAGAAAAACATATATAAATCATGGGTCTGTTTGGAGAGGTTTTGGAGATGTATTTCGGTTATGAAATCATATGTAGTTTTGGAAATGTACGTTTAGAGGAAAAAAAAATATTTAGAGTGAAAGAATGTATAATTATAAAATATGTTTAGGAAAAAAATAAATAGATATTGTTTTGTTTCTCTTGAAATTCTATGTAATTTCTTTTAAAAAATCATCTCATTTATACTTGAAATAACAAAGTTATAGATATTTAAAGGTCAAATTTATAGTAGACATAATAAGATAAAAATATTAAAAAGTAACTCTTAGTTGAAGAAAAAGACAAACAAAAATATATGTTTGGCGATATGCCCCCAAACATGCCCTTGTTGTACTGATGAAACTATTGGTTTCGTAAACCGATATTGGCAAAAAATTAGTGGAAGCGTGAGACTGTGAACAACAAAATTTTCTCAAACTTTGTGTTATTCTATAGTTATATTAATTTAATATATAAAAATGATATAGGATGAGAATTGTACCGTCATCTGATTAGGTCGACTCTATAAAAAAAAAAAAAAAATTTTGAACCTACGAACAGTCATATCCTTCAAGACCACATTCTTCCACACCTTACCTTCGTTACTTAATTGAACGAATATGTAAACATTCCTATTGATGGATTGATTCACTCACTCACTTTTGATGTCTTTGTTTCGACTCTCAACATATAAGAAAAAACAAAGAGTGCAAAAGAGAACACTTCTCTCTTTGGGTTTCTAATTTACTAAAAGTCTACCAACCAAAAATCTTGAACCAAAAATTCTTCTTCTACCTTGATATAAATCTCATTTATAAAATAATATAGATTACACAAACCATCTATCATGAATTTTAAATATTCTCAATATTTAAAATCAAAATCAATAAAAATTGTAAACATGGTATATTATATTCAAAATATAATATACTATATATTAATTATATACATATATTAATATATAATAATTGTATATATAACTATATGTATATATGCTGCCGTGGTGTTCACGTTGTTTTCCCCTTTTTTAATTTTAAATATATAATTAATACATATTATTAATATCACACACATATATAATTATATATATATAATTTAACCGGAAAAAAGGAAACTATTTCGTTCTTTCCCTTTTTTGAAAACATTTAATTAAAATCTAATTTTAAACATAAATATTCAGAATCTCAGAAATAGAAACTAACTGCACATTGGTGGGTCCCACCCAATAGCAGGTGCACACGTAATGGGTCTCACTCACCGTATCATCTAATTTTAATATTTAAATAACCCCCATTATTTAAATAACACAATTAATTTATAATTAATTATTTGGGTAACAAATAAATATTTGTGATAATAAAATATTCAAAATTAAACACTCTCTTTTGTATTTTATATCACACATTTAATGAGCTAAAAATACAATACATCAAATACACTTGTTCAATTGCTAACAAAGGTGGCTGGGGAGCAATAGACCTATAATTTCGAACTCTAATAAATTTGATAACTAATCAGACTCTTTAATTAATTTATCAACTTTATTAATCTCAAAGTTATTCTACTAAAAACTTGGAACTGCACTATTGAAATTATGGATATAAAATTACTCAAAGAATAAAGTCGTCAATTTGGTATAGACATTACATATAAATCAATCCTCCATAAATAATTCATAATTAGAGCTAGGTAAAATCCATTAACCTCTGTAGTTACTTCTTCATCCTTAAGTATTATTGATTCTTTAATGACTAATAAATTCATGAAGTTAATGATGAATTGAACACTCATACCATTCAATCCCCGAATCAATACGCAAGGTAATTATTTATCTATTCTTAAATAAAAAGGAATGGATTTCATCTTGTAATATTAACATTCTTGACTACTTATTTTATCATATCTCCAAAATACAAGGAATACGATCTGATACTCAATCCGTACAGAATAAATCAAAAGATATAATTACATAAATAAGAGTCTATTAATAACTCAGGATTAAGATCATTTTATATATGACTATTGGTTGACGTGATTAGAATCCACTATACTTAACAGAAATTATCAGCAATTCATATCACTCAACATCTCATGTCCTACATAATCACATTATGCATAGCGTACTCATCAAATGTCTCGCTACATTATCGGTTTGGATAAGACCGTTCCATTTTTAATGATAATGATATGCACTAGTGAAATTTAATTAAAGATTCAATAATTTAATTGATTAATCAATTAAATAATTGATTATTTATCACAGACCATTTTAATTATAATCATTAAATATTATCCTCTAGTATATAACTCTTATATACACTATTTAAGGTCACATAGATAATTATGGAATTTTAATGATATTTATTAAGTATCAAATATACATACATACATTCATATTTTAATGATATTTAATTATGGAATTTTAACGATAATGAAATAAAATATTTATTTGTATAAATCGCAACAAAGTTGTAGCATCATATGTTTTATGGGCATCAATCCCAACAATTTCGCACTTCCTCTAAAGCAAATGAGACATATCCATAATCCTAGTCTATCAAGGTGTCCATCAAAGCTCTTAGTAGGCAATGTCTGATACATCACCTTCACTCGCAATTAATCTGATCAAATAATATTTTTTTCTCTATATGCATTCATCTATGATAGTTTCTTGGTTTTGCACTATCAACACAGTACAACTTAATTTATCCACATTTGGAACAAATTCCAGATCTTTCAGGAACCTACCAAGTTAGACTGATTCCTTAGCTGCTTCATAAGTGGCTACATATTCAACCTCTTTGGTTAAATTAGCAAAGCAAGGTTGCTGTATACCACTCCATATTACGATTCTTCCACCAACAGTAAATATCGAGCTAGATGTTGACTAACAAGAGTCTCTATCAGAGTCAGTATATCTAATAAGGATCAAATCCTCTCTAGAATACACTAGCATTTAGATTATCAGTCTCCTAAGATACTTGAGAATAATCTTGACTACAATCCGGTATTGCAATCCCTCATTTGAATGATAATGACTAACTACTCCCACCGCTCAATAGATATCCGGTCTAGTGCATGACATAGCATATATTAGACTCCTAACTGCAAACACATAGGGAATTTGGCTCATGTCTTCTTTCTCTTAAGTTGTCTATAGATACTACTCCTAGAAAGATGAACTCCATGCAGAGATGGTAAATTACATCTCTTGGAATTCTATATCTTATAATTGACAAATGCCTTGTCAGTACATGATGCCTGAAACAGTGCTAACATAGCTTGCCTCCCCCAAATCTCATTTGGAATTCTTTAGCTAACCAGTTTTTACTTTTTGATGAAAATTCTACATCATTCCTAATGAAAAGAATATCATCAATATAAAGAGTAAGAAGACCACATTTTCATCTTTAATGTACTTGTAGATAGGGCTAGCAATACAAGACGTGACACGATGATATGATTCGAAAATGACATGAATTTCACAGGTTTGGTTTACGAAAAATAGGGATCAAGTCAAATTTGGGTGACCTGAATTGGACAAAGGAAAAAACGGGTTGTGTTTGAGTTGGACCCGTAGAATCCAAACACAACCTGTTTTTCATGCGGGTCAATTTCGTGTCAATTTCAAGTTCGATCTAAACACGACCCGGGTCCAATCGAAAAAAATGTTTGATATGCTTAAAAAAAAAAAAAAAAAACCAAAAGCCCCTTTACCTTTAGTCTTTATATTTGTCTCCTAGAACTTGATATTTTGTTGGTGTTAAGTTGTTTGAATTTTAAACTTTTTTATGTTTGTATTTGGATTTGTGGACTTTATTATGATGTTTTTATTGTAATAGGACTTTGCCTAACTATGATTGTGAACTTTGCGCTTGAGTTGCAAGTTTAAATTTACGATTTTGTATTTGAAAACAAACCTTAAAACTTGTTGTTTTGTCAATGGTATGTTCTTGTTGAAGGTAAATTATTATTCTTCTAGGTTTTTTATGAATTTGGGATATAATTTTGCTTAAATTAAATTGGTTTTTGGGTCAAATTCAAGTTGTGGTTTCAATTTGCATCCAATTCGAGTTACAGTTTCAATTTGGATCAAATTCATGTCGCAAGTTCAGTTCGTGTTAGTTCGTGTCGTGAATCAAGTTCGAGTTGCATGTCAAGTTTGGTTTGTATGTGTCAATCCGTTATGAGTCCGTATTGTGTTCGTGTTGCAGTTTTAAGAAATTTTCATGTCATGAGTCGTATTCTGGTTGGGAAAGAAAAAAATCAAACCGGCTCTAAGACAACACAAATTCGACACATGACACAAATTGCCATCCCTACTTGTAGACACATAGTTCATCAAGATTTGATCAAATCCAGAAGACCTAATAGCCTTATCAAATCTGATGTACCATGATCTATAACCCTACTTAAGTCCATAAATAGGCCTTTACAGTTTGCAAACATTTTGCTCTTGGCCTTTGCCATAAAACCCTATGGTTGCACCATATAGGTGTTTTTTTCAAAATGATCATTCTCAAATTCCGTCTTGGCATCCATTGCTCATATCTCATACTCATAATGAGCTGGAATGGATAAGAGTATCCTAATGGACTTAAGTATAGCTAAAGGTAGAAGCGTATCCTCATAGTCTACTCTTCTTTTTGGGTAAATCCCTTTACCATAAGACTTACCTGAAAGTCTCCACTTTCCATATTTCACTCCTTTCTTTCTCTTGAAAATCCATTTGCACCCAATTGGTTTAATCCTTTCAAGTAGATCTACAAGATCTCAGACTAGTTTGGAGTACATTACTCCACCTCGAATTTCACAACCTCTTGCCATTTTTCCTTATCAGTTCTTCCATTGCCGACTTGTAAGTCAATGGATCATCAATATCACTATCAATGATAGCAACTATTGCTTCACCCTCATTGCAGTAGCAGATAGGTAATCTAATTACCCTCCCACTATGACGAAGTGGTCTATGACTCTGATATAGAGAAGTGGTCTCTACATTTTCTCTTATTAAAACATTTGTTGGTAGAAGATTGATTTCATTAGTAACTCTCATATAACTATTTTTGCTCTGTTCTATTATCTTAAGGCTATAAATAGATCTCCTCTTGTTCCATTAAGATATCATACAAACATGCATACATTATAACATGGTTCATATTCTTTATCCTCAAAATGATGTGGGTAATGATAAGTAACTTAACATTGATCTCATCATGTCAAGTGAAGTCTAATTTCTCCTATTTGCAGCACCATTTTGTAGTGGTGTACCAGGTGCAGTAAGCTGCAATAGGATTCTTTGTTCAACTAAGTGATCTTGAATTTAGAATCCAAGTATTCATCTCCTTGATTACATTCAAGAGTCTTAGTTGACTTGCCTAAACACTACTACAGAATACAGATTCAACGACAGTTAAAAACCATCGTGGTAATACTTATACGACGGTTTTTTAACCGTCGTGGAATCCACAGTCGTGGTATATATTGGATTCCATGACGGTTAAAAAACCGTCGTGGTATCTGAGATACCACGTTAGATACCACCACGACGGTTGTACAACCGTCGTCTACCACGTCGGTCCTAGAAACCGTCGTGGTAGCTCGAGCTACCACGACGATCAAAAACCGTTGTGGTAGCTCGTTGACCGTCGTGGTAGCCGAGCTACCACGATGGTTTCTAGGACCGGCATGGTAGCTCTAGCTACCACGCCCATTAAAAAACCGGCATGGTAGGCAGATCTACCACGTCGGTTCGAGAACCATCATGGTAAGGGTAAAAAAAAAAATTTTGCGAATCCGATTCATTCCCCATGGCAAAATTAGCCTATATAAATGGATAAATAATGACCTAAATTTGTACAATTAATATGCATATAATACAAAAAATAATATTGTTTTTATTCAATATTCAATATACCGCATAACAAACCTAGCCCACTCGATCCTAACCAAAGTCATGTCAGCATCGATATAAAATCCCTTCGTTTGAAGACCAGCTAGTCCATCAACAGTGAGGGTTATTTCTCGCATGAAAGCTAACACAAAATAACCGCACTCTACATAACCTTCTTGTATTGGACATTGAGCTGTCTCAATCGAAGTCTCCCAATTCTATCGCTGTCTTACTCCTCCTCCCACCAACACCTTCCAATCATTAAGTGCCATAACAATTTCAAAACAATATATTACAACAACAATTATTGTATGCGTAGAATCAGATATATGAACATCAAAAAAAACTTATGCCATAATTAGGTTTTTAAAATCATCACCCGGTTCGTTTCCGAGAGGATTAAAATATAGGACCGAGTCATCCCACGGATCAATAACTGCCAAGATCCAATGTTGGCCACTGTTATATGGCATGAGAAATAGCTTTCCCTGTAGAGCGTCTCTTAAACTCCGTATAATGCAATCAGCCCCCTCTCAAACGTAGGCGGTGCGATCGGTAACGCGTTGAATTGGTGAGACGAGGATTGGAGAAATAAACTCGAACTGTTGATCCACTCCTGTTCTTGCACAACATTCCGCTAAGTATCTGCAAAATAATTAGGCTGACTTGTTACACAAAAATTATGTATATAAGATAATTAAATAGTTTAAGGAAAAATGTATTACCTGATGTAAACAATTATGCTATTTGCACTGATTTCTTTAAATGTTATGAAATGGTAGACATCTTCAAACCCAATATATACGGGCATGTCATCGCCATTTGTGAACCGTTGTTGATGGCAGATTATTTGGGTACTGTCACGCATGAAATTTTGTGCGTAATTTGCCAACGGTTTCAAATCGAAGGGCATGTCAATAAAGTCAAACGAAGGCATTTCTTCTTGCGTCGGGTATTGTTGTACCTCCAGTTGTGACTGTATTTTCTTCCTCCCCACTCTCTTTTTGGCTCGTTTGCTCCCCTCGGCTTCTCGGTCAGGAGCATGACTAGGACCTTTGCTTGCCTGGCTCAAACTTGGTTGAACGACGACTAATTGTTTCGGCCAAGCAACAAACCCACCGACAGCTTCTTCAACACATGTGACTTCGTGCGTCGGAATAGGTAGGAGTGCACCTCTTAGTTTTATAACTATAATTGTCACTCGTACATTCTCCTCACCTAAAGAATCCCATGGACGGTGTCCGTTGGAACACATTCCATGTACTGCCATTTGTAACAAGAGCAACTCCTCCGTTAATTAAATCAGGCAAAAATAGATGGCATTCCTTACTTGCGTTCGGCATGGTCTTCGGATCCAATGCCTAAACTCCTTTTTCATTCAGAGTGCAACTAGCCTTGAAACTGTTGTGTTGATTAACTGTCGGTGCGGCCGGCTCCTCTGCCATTGTCTCTTGATTGATACCGTGCTTCGCACATAGTTCCTGTACGGTTCTTTCTAATGTGGCTAGCTGCCGTTTCATATTAAGACTTCAACATTTTCCGAAGAACTTCCCACCGGGTTGAAGTATTGCGACTGCTTGACAAACTTCGATTGACCTCGAATCCGACCTGAATGCTCGGCATTGTCTAATGCCTTGGTCAATATGTCCTCTGTCCCCACAGATTCGAAACTTCCTTGTGTCTGTTGTTCACTGATGTCATCCTGTAACAATTATACAATATGTTATGACTTCGTAAACATAAACGAGTATACAAGATAAATATAGTTTAATCGGATTCGAATACTTACTATTATATCGGTAATATGTTTATATGCTTCATTCTTGAAAAATCCATCGGGGTTGACGCGCATGTTCAGCCAATTATCATGCCGCTCTGCGTACTTTCCCGTCTTCTCGAATTACAGTTTAATAATTACCTTAGTAAACATATAAGATGGAATTGGAAGTACAACATACCATTTACAAATTACATGTAAGTTATTCACGTACGTGTGCTTGGTCACGTTTCCTATATCCGTCTCGGCCTCCCGTTGATCCGTATTTGAGTTTCTTTCTTGTCTCACTTTGTTGTTCCGATAGTTTTTTGAATTCCAAGGTCCGACGATAGGCAATGAAAGATTCCCAATCATCCTGGGTGATGGTGAGGTAATTGTGAATCACTTTTGCCGGTCGTTACTATACAGCTTCTTCGTTAATATGATCCCTTACAAAAGCTTAGTAAAGATCATATCTAAAATTTTTTGTGGACTCTGCACATGACTTTAAAACTTGTTTTTTAAATGAGTCATCTACAGTGAAAGAAGTTGCGATTTCCATCCACACTTTTTTTTTTTATAATTTTGGGCTAAATCAGCACTTCTAAAGTCAGATATCCAAAAGGGTATGTGCTCTCGAGCAAGCACTCCAATCCAACTCTGTAATGCATCTCCTCCCTTTCCTATTGGTTGCCCTTTCGAGTCGAATGAAACTTCAAGTCATTCTCCCTTTGTCCTAACTTGGTGGACTCTTCTCATAAGGGTTGCTCTACGTTTACCTTCTTCATCGGTATTGAATCTAGGTGAGTTGGTTCGTCGTAGTTTTCCAATTTGAGTTTGAGTTTGAGTTGAGTGTTCCTCCTTGTGCTCTTGCGACATTTTAAATCAATCTAAAGCAACTCCGTACCGAAACACATAACGAAACAAAAAATTATTGTCAATAAAGCATTATAAAATCACCAAAAATCCGTGCAAGTAAACCTAAGTTTCTAATTAATTAATTACGGAAATGACACACAACTTAATCAAAGAGGCATGTGATCTTTTAATATCATTTGCTAACATCTAAGTCACAACGTCAACGACGGTTTCTGGAAAATAATAAATACGTGCATAACCCAATCAATTTAATTTAATATAAAACTAATTCAAACTCAAATAAGCATATTATCGAATATGTCAAACGCTAACATATAAGTCACAAAATCAACACTTTTCCTGGATAATTGTTGAATCCGTGCCTTACCCAAGCCCTTTTATTTCAAGTTACAACCATGTCTAACTCAAAAAGCCAACTTAGCGAACATGTCATATACAAAATTTTAACTTCCAACGTCAATATTTTTTCCAGAAAATTGCCAAATCTGTGCATTATCGAAGCAAATTTAAAGCAATCTAACTCACGGCTATAATCAACCTTCACGGAATAGGGACAGATATAGGACGGAGACTTCCGAAATCAACCATCAATGCAAATTTGGTAAACCATCGCGTCACCCAACCATTGTACAACATATCGAAACTAAGTCTCACTCAAAGAGGAATTTGGTCAAACATGTAGTGTGCGTAAATTTAACATGCAAGAGCGACACTTTTTCTCCGTTTCAAAAATGACCCAAAACCACAAACACAATCAACAATCACCGAAAATAAAGTTTACAATTATCTTAGCTAACTTCTATCAACCGTTTCATGAAATAGCCAACATAAACTTACCGTTTAGTGTGGGTATGGGAGGGTCAATTAGCGAGGCGAGAAAGCTTAGGCGTCGGGCTTCGCCACGGCGTGGGCGTGGGCATGGGCGTGGACGACGGCGAAACACCAAAAAATTCGGATGGTTATAGAGACGGCGGCGAGGAAAGAGAGAGGGCGAGCAAAAGAGTTTAGATGAAACCCAAGAGAGAAAATGGAAGATGGAAGGCAAAGAGAGATAACGGAGGATTCAAGGCAAGCAAAGAGAGAGAATGGAGGATGGAAGGCAAAAAATTAGAGAGAAATAGGAGGTAGTTGCCGAAAATTAGAGAGAAATATTAGAGGGAGTTGTCGAAAATTGGAGAGAGAAAGTGGAGGGAATGATGTTTTCGATTTGTTTTTATGCATAAAAGAGCAAAATTTCGGCCACATGCACGATCGCACGCTTCTCGGATAATTTTTTAAATTTTCCGGGATGGATACCACGACGGTTTTACAAAAACTGTCGTGGTAGGCCCTAAAACTATGGCTTCGTGTACCACGACGGTCAATAACCGTCGTGGTACGCGCCCACTGAGAGGCGCTACCACGATGGTCAAAAGACCGTCGTGGTACACGACTTACCATGACGGTCTTTTGACCGTCGTGGTAGTGCCTCCCAGTGGCGCTTAGCATGACGGTCAAAAGACCGTCGTGACTGTCGTGGTACACTATGTACCACAACGGTTTTTGACCGTCGTGGTATCCCCCACTGTGGGGGATATGACAACGGTCTTGGAGACCGTCGTCGTATCTCCCGATCTACCACGACGGTTTATTCAAAAAACCATCATGGTATAAATATACGACGATGGTTTTTTAGATAACCCGTCGTGGTATTTTGACATTAAAAATCTTCGAACTCATTATTTTTTCAACTATATATATAATCCCACAGGCGGCCACACATGTGTGTTATGTATAAATTATTCCATACCAATTATCTTTTTGATCTTATATTTGCTTAGACTGTGGCATATAATAAATATTATAATGTGCACATGCAATTAATATATACCGTAATAATACTTATTATAAATTATTTATACAAAACCGGGGAAAAAAACGCGTTAAAGCTATTGTTTTTTTTTTTTTTGGACGTCTCAACACGTGTCCACTCGCATATAAACGAAGCAAGTATGAGGAATCATCGTCCAAATTATCAATCTCCTCCATCGGTGGTAAACCCGCCGTGATAGATGGAATGTCCGTGAAATCTTCAACATCTTCGTGACCATCCCGGATTAATTTTGGCTTCATTGGCACAACTAATGATAACTCTAAATTGTCTGGATCCGTTGTGTAAAAGACTTGTACTGCTTGCGATGCCATAATGAAAGGATCATTTTTGTATCTCATACGCCTAAAGTCCACCACTGTCACGCCGTCCTTATCAATCTTAACAAAATTATTGTAAGCCTACTTGCATTTAAAGAGTGCTATCCGCAAGCCGCAATAATCAAGCTCCTAACTATCTTCAATGAACCCAAAGTAGTTCATAAAACCGTATACCGGATTTTTGTCCTTTGCGGATGAAATATGCATAGACTCGGCACGAAGGCTCACACCACTATTTTGGACTGGATGCTTCTCATCTCTTTCGCGAGTGTAAAAGGTGTAGCCATTGACAAAGTACGATGTATATCTTGTGACTATCGATGACGGTCCTCTTGCTAGCTTCATTAAGTCTTGGGAAATGCTAAGCTTCATATGCAAATGTCGGCTATCCACTCCCTGAATGTCCGGTTGTGCTCATCTTGAATCCACTTCTCACATCTTGTTTTCTTTGGATGCGCGACTCTTAATTCCGTCATGTGAACCTCAACGAACGACTCCAGTTTTTTAGCATTGTGCAAAACATACAGACAAGCTTTTTCCCATTCATCTTGCTTTACTGGTGAATGAACGGCCACGGATAGTACTTTCGACGTAAATAGCCCACTCGTTGGCAACCTTATTGGCTCCGCGTTGGACAAATACTCAGAGCCAAATTCAACTGATTCCTCGGCTATGTAGTTTTCCACTATACATCCCTCCGGCCTATTTCGGTTCTTCACATAACCCTTCAAAACCTTCATGTACCTTTCGAAAGGATACATCTACCTCAAGTGGACCGGTCCACATAGCTTAACTTCATGAACTAAGTGCACCGTTAGGTGGATCATTATATCAAAAAAGACTGGTGGGAAAAACTTCTCAAGCATGCACAAAGTCATCACTAATTCAAATTGTAGCGAGTATAGCATAAGTGGATCGATTACCTTGGAGCAAATTGAATTGAAAAATGAGCATAACTTCGTAATTGCATATCTCACATCTTTCGTTAAAACTCCCCGCAATGCAAGAGGTAATAATTGTTGCATCAAGATATGACAATCGTGTGTTTTCATTCCAATGAGCCTTAAATCCTTCATCGACACCAACCTTTTGAAGTTAGAAGAGTACCCACTTGGTACTTTCACGAATGCAAGCCATTCACAAAGCTTTCTCTTTTCTTGTCTGGATAATGTGTGCTTTGCCGGAGGTAAGTATGTGCCATTCGATCTTTTTTCGGAGAGCAAATTTGGTCTAATCTTCATCTCTTTAAGATCCAACTGTGCTTTTTCACCATCTTTAGTTTTGTTTGGGATGTCAAGCAACGTGCCCACTATCGATTCACAAACGTTTTTTCTCAATATGCATAACATTTAGGCAATGACGAACATAAAGTGACTTCCAATATGGAAGTTCATAGAAGATTGACTTCTTCTTCTAAAGTTCATCGACAACGGGAGCCTTACGTTTTCTCTTTCCCAAAACTACTTTAACGTCTTTAACCATCTCAAATACGACTTCGCCAGACAAAATCCGAGGAGCGGATTTTTCTTCAGTATTACCATCAAAAGCCTTCTTTTGTTTGTGGTATCGATGATTTGTTGGCAAGAATCTTCTGTGACCAAGGTAAGCGGTTTTCTTACCATTCTTCAACCGGATAGAGACTGTTTCCTTCATACACACTGGACATCCTATATAACTCTTAACGGGATAACCAGATAGGTTGCCAAGTGCAGAAAGTCATTAATTGACCAAATCAACATTGCGCATAGATTGAACGTATCTTGACGGTAAGAATCTCTAACTTGTAAACTATCTTCCCACAAGCTTTTTAGGTCATCGATTAATGGTGCTAAGTACACGTCAATGTCATTCCCCAGTTATTGAGGGCCTGAGATCAATAATGTCAATATCAAGAACTTCCGCTTCATCCACAATTCCGGAAGGAGATTGCAGTTGACAAGTATGACTGGCCAGGTACTATGCCGACTACTCATGTTACTATGTGGGTTCATTCCGTCCGTCGACAAACCGAGACGTAAATTCCTTGGTTCTACACTAAAATTTGGATGATTGTCATCAAAGGTCTTCCATTGTGGTGCGTCGGCCGGATGCCTAAGTTTGCCATCGTCAACGCATTTATCATGGTGCCAGGTCAAATTCTTAGCATGCTCGGTATTACGGAATAAACAACGCAAACGTGGAGCCGATGGAATGTACCATAACATCTTAACCACACTCCTTTTCTACCATTCGATGTCATCTTGCCCTTCTTCCATCTTGACTCCTTACAAATCGGACATTCATCTAAATCTTCATATTCTTTCCGGTAAAAGACACAATCATTTGGACAAGTATGTATCTTTTCATATTCCATTCCCAAAGTGCTCAACGTCTTCTTCGCCTCGTACATACTAGGTGGCACTTTGTTATCCTCCGAGAGAACATCTTTTAGAAATTGTAAAAAAGTCGTGAAACTAGAATTCATCCACCCTCCTGACGCTTTCATATTCCATAATTTAACTAATGCCCCTAATTTTGTATATTTTGTACACCCGACATACAAGGACGTTTCTGCATCATTAATCATTGCCTCAAATAACTCCAGACGATGCACAAAGTTTTCTTCCAAATCATTTATCATATTGAACATATTATCACTAACGTCTTCCTCTACAATAGGCTCTTTACCTTTAGAATTCGTCGATGTATATTTAATATCGAAAAAATCTTCACCATGTAAATACCATGTTTGATAAGAACAAATAATCCCATAAGCGCGCAAATGCCCTTTAACATTATCAATGGAATGAGATCTATGATTACCACAAAGTTGACACAGACACGGAATCTTATAATCTTGTATGTGAGCTTTGGCAAATGACAAAAATTATTCAACACCATCTACATATGCTTTAGACAAGCTATCAAACCACATCCATTTCCTATCCATGATCTGCAAATCCTATATAAAAAAATTAAAATACTTATAAGTCAAACTAATTATTACACCGGCCCATTCATTGATCAACAATAAAAAATCTATGGAACAAAACAAAACCATCTAAAACTACAATGAATAATGTCTAATATTTAAATACCGGGGGAAAAATAACATTTATTAAACACCCATTACACAATTTAACTCTAAATTGATCCCAAACATATATATATATATATATAACATGCACCTTATGGTTTTATATAAAACATACATATACATTGATACCACTCATAATGAATAACAAGAAGACGTTAATTAATCAATTATCACTTAAAAAGAGTAATTGGTGACGTTCAACGGTGTACTGACTGTATTCGGAATAATTTGATCTTATTTTGAGATATGCAGACGGTTTGTTGCTGTGAAAAAATTCAGGACGACAAACACTTAGCGTTTTTTGAGAAATTTTGGTGAAGATTCCATGACGGTTTTTGAGAAAACCGTTGTGGAATATCGAATATTATACGACGGTTTTCAGAAAACCGTCGTGGAATCTTAGTATATGACGACGGCTATTTCAACCGTTGTGGAAGCTCCGGGGAATCCACGACGGTTTTTGAGTCACCTTTTTTACCGTCATGGAATTAGGAGCTTCCACGATGGTAACAGAAAACTGTCGTGGAAGCCAGACCTTCCACGACGGTATCTAAAACCGTCGTGGAAGCTCTAAAATCGTCGTAGAAGGTCAGGCTTCCACGACGGTTTTAAAAAACCGTCGTGGAAGCTCAGGTTTCCACGACGGTTTTTGGGTGGCTTTTCGGCTCCATATTTTTTCCGAATTTACGATGACGGTTTTTTTTTTAAAACGGTCGTCGAATATCTGTCGTGGTATCCACATTTTCTAATAGTGAAATGTTTTTCAATTTCCACATGGAATTCTTTAAACTTTCCACAAGTTTTAGACTTCCTTTGCATCGATTATGTATGTCCATCTCTAGAATAATCATCCATACAAATGATGAAATATTCGCAACCATCTCTTGTTTTGTGAACTAAATGGTCCTCACATCATAATGTAATAATTCAAAAGGTGCTTTAGATCTTTCACTTTTGGCCAAAAATGGTCTCTTAGTCATTTTACCTTCCAGATAGGATTCACAGACGGATAGAGAACCAACTTTTAATTCTGTAAAATGACCATCATTTGTTAGTCTTTCAATTCTATTTAGGTTAAAACGACCAAGTCTTAACATGTATGTGTCATCTTTATTAGAAATCTTTTGCCATCCATGCAATGAGTTTAGCAACTTTGAACAATTCAATAATCAGTAGTGTATTGAATATGAATTTAATGAAATAAATTCTATCAGCCACATATTCGGAACAAAAGATTACTGTTGCTAAGACCTTGACATAATTTTTTACTCTCATCGCAAACTTCATAGGCAAGCTTTCTTGAAGAACTAAACATGATTAGACACTTATAAATCAACTATTCAGGATAAGAAATCATTTTCAACTAAATCATGTTTATATAACAAATAAATCATATTTACTTTGTTATTTTTTCCTTTTAGTTCATTCAGATACTTTTACACTTGCCAAAGTTATCACCGGTTAATCGTTTAACAATAACAATTGCGTGTATAGGTTGGGTATATGGCGATAAATTAAATGAAATTATTCATTATACATGCATAAATATCATTTAGTAACAATTTCAAAGCGTGGTGAATATGATGCATGATGCACATGAAAACACATAAAACATGTTCATTACTTTGCTTTCAAAAATCCAATCACCATAAAATAATATGCTGTTGTAAGTCATATATTTTGCTAATTGAATCGAGACTCTCTCCATTAATAAATGTTAATCAAAATGTCTCATATTTTGAACATTTATTAATGACCGTAATTTTGATCAAAATGTAATTAACAATTTTAATTACATCTTTATGAATGTAACCCATCATTTTAGATTCCTAAGACTAAACTCTAAAGTGTCGCTGTAGGATAGGTCATATAAGAAATACATCCATAAATCCTATCGCAAAGGAGGCCAACTTTGGAATTGACCCACCATCAGTAGAGGGATGGAATCCAAGCATCTCGAGGGCTCATTTGAGTCTCATGGTGTTGTTTAAACAATGGAGACCAATAGGTCGTATTGTCATATAACCCGCTCCCACTCTTTATGTAATAACTAAATTTTTCGTCAATACAATTTCTTGTAGATAAGTTCAAGCTGAACCATAAAGGTATTTGTGCAAATTCCTAATTAGGGTTTTTGAGCTATTTTATGAGTTCTTATTAGCTTTATAAGACTCAGTTATGAATGATTTAGTTAAGCAAATGACTTTTTGGGTAAAAAGAGGAAGAAAACCCATGATTTTATGATTGGTCAAAGTTGGTCAAGGAAGTCAAACTTTGACCAACTTTGACCAAGAAAGTCAATAAAAGTCAAAAAAGTCAAAAAAGTCAAAGAAAGTCAAAATTTAACCAAAGGAGTCAAGGTTGACCAAGGAGGCCAAGTATGGTCAAAGAAGTCAAAGGTTGACCAAAAGTGGTCAAAGAGTTGACCACATAGATAAATGACGAGCGGTATAGAAAATATACTGCAAAAACCAAAATTATAGTCAAGGAAATGTAGATAAGAAATCAAACTACCATAGAAAATCAAGCACAATACATAGGTATTTTTGGGCCAAAAAGTTTTAAGCAAAAAGAAAATTTTTCGTACTGTCCATTTTCACACAGATAAAATTTGGACTGCTATACTATGCCACAGTAGTGTGTATTAGTGAGCTCAGTACCAAAAATATCTGTGTAGACTTTAAAGTAGATAGTTTTTAAGAGAAAAAGCCAAACAAGTCCTATGACATCATGCATGACATCACCTATGTGATTTATGGCATCATTAAGATTTTAATTAAAGAAAAAAAATGATTAAAAAACTTAAATAATCTTGACAGCTCATGCATTGATGGCCGGCCATAATGGGGCAAAAACACAATTAAGAAAACTCATGGGGTTGTTTCAAAAAGGAGAACCAAAAATAATCACAAAACCACCCTAAAAATTGCCTATAAATAGCCCCCTTTGTGATCAGATTTTGGGCTGAAAAAATTAAGAAAAAGCAGCCAAACTCTTGCCAATTCTTCCCTCAACAAATCCGAAAATCATAGGGTAGCTTGAGTGAAGAAAAATTTCAATAAACATAGGGGTTTTGGTGCTTGGAGTGTGAGGTTTATACTAGTGAACCAAAACAGTTTTTTTGGGCAGCATATGCTCAGTTTTTAGAGCTCAAAAACCGGCTGTAATGAAGTGAAAAAGTGACCAAAATTTGTGTTTAAGAGTGCTTAGTATTGAGTGCTAGCAGTCACCCAAAATCAGCCACAATCTTGGTGCAATTTGGAGCCAAGAGAACCGGCCATAGGGAGGTGCAAGGGGGAGAATTTTTGGGTGAACCAACCTTAGCTTCCACTTGTGTTTTTAATCAAGGTAAACCCTTCTAGACCCTCATCTTTTTCAATTAAGCTTTCAATTTGAAATTTACATGTATTTCAAGTTGAAATTGTAAGAGCATAAGCTCAATTTATTTTTATGTCCAAAGTTAGAACCTAGGGTGTGCTTGAGCTAGATTAAGGGTGGTTTGATTTTATCTTTGCATGCTTGCTTTAAATTTGTAAATTTCATGCAAAATGATGGTCTATGGTATGTCCCCTAATCTGCCCTAGGGTGTTAGTGGATGAAAATTTTATGCTAGGTTGCTAGAATTTCATGACAATGCTTGATATGCTTGCTATGACTTAAATCATGCAACTAGAAATTATCTAATGTTAATTAGGCTTGCATGGCAAAGTTAGAAAATGTGTTTAAAGAAAATTTACGTTAGAAAACCGCTGTATGTGTGTATTAGAGCTCCCGCGGTGGCTGGTTGAGCTAGGTTTCACGTTTAGGACGTAAAACAAACTCTAAACCGAAAAACTGACAGGTTCGGGTAAATCCTGACCAGTTTTTTAAAAAGTGAATTTTGAGGCCTTTAGAGGCCGAATTTGGAAAAACTCAAAACATGAAAGTTGTTCAGAACAGCTTTTCCTAGGGGGAAGTGTGGACATTTTTCTAAAATAAGGCTCCAACAACCTTCGTTTTCATAAAAACCTGAGACTAGTCTGCTCATACCTAGGATATACGACCAGTCAGTTTCAAATTAAAACTGACATGGATACAAGCCAAACTAGGTTTTTTAGTAAACATGAAAGTTCTAGAATTTTTTGAGATCTAAAAGTTTCATGAAGACAACTTTTTCAGATTCTACCTAGATTTTAAAGTATAATTGGATTTACAAAGACTGTACAGGAAGCAGTAGATTCCTGTACAAGATTTTCTAGAAAAATGTAAAAATTTAGTATTTTTGAATCAAAACTGATAATTTGACTTCAGGAACTGTTCCAAAGGCAGTTCCAACCCTTAATAACATTTTCAAATATTTTGATAAGAAAACCAAATTTTTATAAAGAGAATAATGAGGATTTTTGTAAAAAGGTGGTGGAAAACACCTACATTTTCTAAAGAAAACAAGTAGAACTATAGACTTAGGTTTTCTTAAAATTAAGGTAAGCAAGAAGTTTACCACCAATAACTAAGTATTACACCCGAACTATAGCACTGGGTCCAAAGCCCAGGGTTACCTATAGTCACTCAATAGGTTACCCCTTAGTTGGACCTTAATAACCCAATAAGGGTTAACTTAAGATAAGTCACCCCAAGGGTTATCCAATGTAACCCAACGTGATACCAAGGTTAATAAGACTAAGGGTTACCTAATGTAACCCAACATGGTATCAAATTAATAAGATCAAGAGTTACCCAATGAAACCCAATATTGTATCAAGATAGTGATACTTAAGGTCCAATAATAACCGAGTAGGTTATGGGCTACAACAAAGTTTAAGAATTGAATGATAGCCTAGTCTAAGTATCTATGTATGGACTTAGCCTACAAGATTACCCTAGGTAACCTAATAAGGTATGATCCAAGATTGGTAATGTTAACCACCAGGGTTACTCGTAGTAACCCACTAAGTTATTATAAGTTATGAAGGGGACATACAACTAGGACTACATGTATGAACGTTGGTTAGGTTACCAATATCCTAAGATTAAGAACTTATTCATATGTCCTTCAATGAAGCAGGAGATTACCTGCACAGGCATCCTAATCAGGAGTAGTCTCACATAGGACGTAACCATCAAGGTAAGTACAACTCCACCTACAACATAGGCTTGTTTGTGGTGCTTACCTAAGCATGTTAATGTAGTGCTCAATGTATGCTATGTTGGTTGTTATGTGATATGCCAAGCATGTGGTTAATGTTTAATACAATGCAGGCTATGTTATGTGATATGTTAGGTTGAGATATGTTTATGTTATGTCATATGAAATATTGAGATCATGAATATGATACGAGGCATGTTAGAATATGATCAAGTAGGTGTAACATCATGAAGCATGTTCACCCATGATTAAGATAAGACCAAGATCAAGAAAGAGATCATGAAAAACAAGTAAAATGGCAAGCGAGCTTGCCAGTGTCGTACCACCCGTCCGAGGTCGGGTTGGACTATGGTTTGAGTTGGAAATGGACTGGCCGCCCCAACCACTCCATAGTTGTGCACCAGGTACGTACACCTATGTAAAGGGCCCATAAGCAAGATAAGATAGGAAGTATGCTATGAAAGTATAAGGAAGCATAATGAAGCATAAATGGCTCATGCATGTTTAAGTATGTTATGCTGTTATGCTATGACATGTTAAGAATGCCAAGTTTTATTATGTGTTATTTTGTTGTGTCGATGATTAACAATGTTGTACTTGCTGAGCGAAAGCTCACGTCTTACGTCTATGCTGTAGGTAAGCAACCTATGAGCAACGGCTGATGCAATGATGGAGGAGCGTGGCGGAGCGACTGTGAAAAAGTGAGAACATGACCGCTACGCGTTTTGTATCATTAAGTATTTTATTCAAACAGAACAAAGTTGTGTAATTATTATATATGCGTACGCAAAACATCTTAAGTCAGTTAAAGTATGTATGTTCATATGCTTGTAAAAAAAAAAAATTTTTCTGTTAAATTTCGCTAAGTCAATAGGTATGTAAGTACGGTAACGGCCTGTGCTAGGCGAGTCGTTACACTTTATTTTGCAATGTTTGCATTTTATTTATAAAACATCTCATGCTTTATAAAATTTTAATAGAATCAAACAATTTGATTTATATTAAAACATTCTAAGTTTCCCATAATTTTAAACTCTTTAAAATTACTAACTTAGAAATTATTATGTCAAGATCTAATATTTAACAAGTAAATATTTAATCTCACATATCTCACACATTATGCAAATCAATTGATAATCCTTTAATTTAACTTTATTAAATTAAAATTAGCATAACATCATGTAAATAATACTAAACAACTTTAGGATAAGTAAATGAATGCGCATGAATGCATGTCAGACCATATGACATGAGTAGGCATTTTTCTATCCTATATGACATGTTATATGCTCGAACATATAATAAATATTATCAACATAATAAATATAATATGCAATCAAAATATTGAAATGGAATTTGACCGGGTGTCTTGAATAATTACAACTTAAAAGAAAAATAATTTAAACTAATCTTCTCGAGCTCCCACCAATTTTATTTTTGAAATTTCTTGAATTTTAATCTCATTATAATTATAATTTCAAAAATAAAAATTATTAATTTCAAATTATTGACCTTTCTCTTTTTTCAGAATTCAAAATTTAATTAAGTTTCCAAAACTTAATTTTCAAAAAAGTATATGAATTCTAAAGATAAAAAGTCAAAAATGAATTTGACTTTCCATAATTTAAATTTCCAAAATTTAAATTACAGTTAAATCTTTTAAATTTAAATTTATCAACCAAATCTAATTTAGTTAAGATTCCATATTTAAATTCAAAAGATAAAAGTCAAAATCTAATTTGACTTTCCAGAATTTAAATTTCCAAAATTTCAATTACAGTTTAATCTTTTAAATTTAAATTTGTGAACCAAATCCAATTTAGTCAAGATTCCATATTTAAATTCGAAAGATAAAAGTCAAAATCTAATTTGAATTATGAGAATCAAATCTTATTTACACTTTCCATAATTATCCAATTTCCAAAATTCGAATCTCATTCCATTAAGGATAATTATTGGGTAACTTTCAATTTCGAAAATTGAAATATTAAAAAATCTAATTTTTGAAAATTTTGAAACTTTCCGAATCACACTTCTAGAAGCATGAAAACATGCCGGCGACAAGACCATCCCATTTCTTGCTTGATGGGGTGGCAGGGGGGACAATCTACTACCCATGGGCTAGCCATGGCTCTTTTCGGCTACTTATGGCTTTTTTGTGTCCTTCAATGTTCCAGAAGAATTCTACACATTAAACTTTTTCATAATTAACCCACAAAAATTCCAAAAAATAGAAAATAAATTGTCTTCATCCTTTCCATCATTGAATTTTCATGCTCTCCATCTTTGAATCTTCATGTTCTTGATTGTCCATTGAATTACAAAATAAATTCATATACCGTTTCTAACGTATAAAAAATATAGGAAAGCAATAAAGAACTAGTAGAAAAAACACAGTGATGATAGACCGTCCCTGTAGCAATTACAACCCAATAAAAATATTACAACCAAAAAAATAAAATTTATCCAAAGAACCATAATTAATGACCAAATCCATCATTCATATATTCATCACATGAATCATAAACATCCAAATAAAATAGAACATACATTATATGCATAGTGTCTAGCCATATTAATTTACATACAGGTCAGATCACGGTTATCATATAATCATTATATTAAATTAATATAAGCTATAACCTTGGCTTTGATATCAATTATTGGTTTAGTAAACCGATATTGGCAAAAAAAATTAGCGGAAGCGTAAGACCGTGAACAACAAAAAAGTTCTCAAACTTTGTGTTATTCTATAGCTATATTAATTTAACATATAAAAATGATGAAGGATGAGAATTTTATTGTCATTTGATTAGGTTGACTGTATCAAATAAACTTTCGAATCCACGAACAACCCTATCCTTTAAGACCACATTCTTCCACACCTTTGTCGCTTGATTGAACGAATGGGTGGGCGTTCCTATTGAGGGATTGATTCACTCACTCTATTTTGATGTCTTTGTTTAGGCTCTCAACACATAAGAAAAAACAAAGAGTGAAAAGGAAAACTATTCTCTCTTTAGGTTTCTTATTGATCAAAAATCTACCGACCAAAAATCTTGAATCAAAAGTTCTTTTTCTACGTTAACATAAATCTCATTTATAGAATAGGATTAATTTCAACAATAGCACTTGTGGGAAAAATATTATTAAAACTAGTGTTACTTTTGTTTCCTTTCATTGTTAGCACTGTCACATCATCAACATCAATTGAAATGGTTAAAAAAAGTTAAAAATGCCCTCAGTCAATCCTAAACCTACATTTTTCCCATTTTCCTGCCCATTCCCCCTCCAAAACCCATAATATATAAGTCCTCTTTCTATTTCTCTTTTTTTTTTTTTCTCGTTTTCCTCACGTACTCTCTCACCACCATCGTTGAAGATCTGAACCAACTATTTAACTCTAAGTCCAACAAATCTCTCCCCATCTTTGTTCACTTTATTCATCTCACCCTCCTTATCCTCACCATAGTTGAAGAAGGTTGCAACTCATCTCCTGGTCCACTTGCAGCTTTTCCCACTCTGCATCAGTCTCGTTATAGCTTAGATCAAGTACATATCTGAGGTAATGTTGTTTTTTCTTTAGTTTTATTTGTTTTTTATGCTCTAAATAGATTTGTGTTTTGAATTATAATTTAAAAAATGACTGTGTTAAATTTTTGAGGGTAAAATCTTACAACATCTGTTGTCTTATGTAACACCTATGGGTAATAAGATAGACTTCTTGTGTTTTTTGGTCTCTTACTATAATATTTCCCGTTCTGAAAAATTTTCAATAGTATGAATGGTAAACAACATAATGACCTTTTGGTCGTCATTATGATAACCAAATCAGTCAATAATATTTTGACTAAACGGTAATTATGATATTGAATATGGTGAAAAAAAATATATAGATTTGTATAATATTTGATAGTTGAATCCAAATGGTCATTTTCATAATGATCAACAGGTCAATTTCATTATGACCTTCTTAGTGCTAATAGTGTGATACATATATCTTGATATTAACGTAATAACAGGGATTTTAAAACACAAATGAGAGTTGTCATATCTTGTCTATAATGAAAAAATTATTAGATTTGTATAATATTTAACAGTTTAATACAAATTGTCATTTTCATAATGACTAACAGGTCAATTTCATTATGACTTTCTCAGTGCTAATAATGTGATACATATATGTTAACATTGACATAATAACATGGGTTCTAAAACACGAATCAGAGTTGTAATGTAACGCCCCGACCACCCACGTAGGGCCGATCACGCGAATGGGGGGAACGTTACCTTACTTGCTTGACTTAAACCTTGTAGAAAATTTTGGAATAAATTTTTTTTTCTTCTTTTTTTTTCTTTCTTTTAAAACTTGAAAACTTGAACTTCATTTTAAAATCGTAATTTGAAAAACATTACATACATACATAATGTAACTTGATACTTGAACATACATGTAAAACTTCGTAATTAAAATAGTTTGCGGAAAATATTACGTAGTGGTATCCCACACCGCCCTTCACTTGCTGCATCGCCTCCAAGCCCATCAAGTAAAGCTACAGGCCTTTTATCTTTACCTGCAGGATGGAATATATCTGATGAGTTTTCGCTCAGCAAGTACAAACATTAATCTCACAAAAACATTTTAATATTACATGGCATATGCATGAACCAGTTACGTTCAATTATGTGTCTTTTAGGGTTGGTTATTATCTTGAACTTCAATGACCCTCCACCTGATGAGAGGTTGAAACGACACTTTACTTGTGTGATTCTTACCATGTGGTTTAATATTAGTGAGCATACCTCATGATATCACTATATCATATCATAACTTTATACTTCATTCATAACATGGCATTACGTAAAAACATGGCATTTAAACTTAGTACTTTTTCAAACATAGCACTCTTTTTTTTTTTTTTTTTTTGTAACATGACATTCAAACATGACATTTAAACATGGCGTTACGTAGAACATAGCACAAAACATGTTATAGCATATTTCAAAATAGAATACAATTTTCATACTACATGTGAGGTTTGTACTTACCTGAGGTCCTACGCTCTTGACTTATCGTTCCTCGTGATATATCAACAGGTTCTTATTCCTGTTTTAATCAAGGTGTAAGATAAGGTTATCTTATCGTACCATAAATCATTACATTTGATGTTGGTATCCTAACTAACATCTATGAGCAATCCTAGTCATGTGTCCCCTCTAATTCCTTTTGTTAACTTGTTGTGGTCACTTTCTTTATCCTTGGGCTTATGTCTTATTTTTATTTGGTCCGTAATCCATTGGGTTATTATCTTATCAACAACCCTAAGTCTTGGCCCAATTCATTAATCTTGGTATCCTTTAGGGTTATATTGGGTAACCCTTATGGTCAACCAAAGTCAACATTTGGTCAACTAAGGTCAACCCCCTTTGGGTCAAACTTTGGGCTTTGGGCTTAGCCCAGTAACTCGGATATAACTTCCGGTTACCATCCGTAGTCGTTTCGCTTACTAATCCTTAACTTGAAAAATCTTATTTTCCCTTAACTTGGAAAATTTGTAGATTAACTTTAAAATTCCTTCACTTAACTTATAAAAATCCATTTTCTTAAAACAGGGCTTCATAAAATCATTAAGGACTAAAAACTGCCATTGGAATAGTTTTCATAGTCAAAACAGTGGTTTTGAGGAAAAATATAGTTTTTCGGAAACGTTTGTAAAAATTCATGTGCAGGAAAAAAACAGTGAAAAAATCCATGATTAATAAAGGGGTGTAAAGTGCCAAATCCGTTCACATTACATGCATCTCCAAAGACCAACATCAAAAAAACATTCCAACAAACACCTTTGACTCCAACCGGTGTTGAAATTGCATGGGTTGTTAGTTGTTTTGTTAGAGAACAAAAATAAAAGAACTATGGAAGTCACCTTGAATTTCTCCAAAGAAAAAACCGAGCACGGCCACACCAAGAGAGGGAGATGGTAGGCGGCAGCGGCGACGGCGGCTTGACCGGATTTTAACTTTGAGGTGGTGGCGGGTGGGCATAGTAGGTGGAAGAAATGAAGAGAAAACTTGTAGTTGTGTAGAGAGGGTGAGGACGGCGATGAAGAGAAATGAAGAGTAAACAATGTAAAAGTGTGTTTAAGTAATGGGTTTTCGCGCGGATTTCAAAGCATGAAAAATTAAAATTTTCAAAATTTTCAGAGGATTGCACGATGGTTATTTAAAAACCATCATGTAATCATGTGATTACACGTTGTGTAATCACATGATTACACGAGGCTTCAAAGAACCGTTGTGTAATCCTCGATTACTCGACGATTTTGTCCAAAAATACCGTCATGTAATCCTCGATTATACGATGGTTTTTTCAAAAAACCATCATGTAATTCTCGGATTACACGACAGTTTTCTCCAAAAACCGTCGGCTAATTATATTCCAATTTTAATTATCATCGCAGTTTTTCTTCTCCTATCATCACACGGACCTAATACCCGTCTGTGTGTTAAAAAGTAATCTTTCACGGTAATATTGATCCCTGTTCAAAATTATTGTTCAACATATATATAGCAACTAACATAAGAAAATAAATATAATATAGCTTGAATTAAAACAAAATAAAACTAAATGACAAAATGTTCAAGTTTTTTTCTTTTTTTTTTCTTTGCTTCCTCACCACATGTCCATGTTGGAAAAATCGGATCCGGTATTGGAGTTACGGCGCAGCGGAAGTTTTAAAAATTTTATGCCGTTTCCGGAAAAGAAGCTCATGATGCATATAACAATAAATTAATTCATGATCAAGCATACCTTATTTCTTGGATTCTGGAATTGCTAGAGCGTTTGACCGTGTCTTCTCTACTATTCTCGAGTTCCACGTCTCAGAGTATGTGTGGGCACACGTTCTATGAATCCAAGCGACCGGTAATACTTTCCGAAGTCTATATCCCTCCTTCTCAATTCCGATGATCCTCGTTGAGAATTTGATCCAACTTCTTTCTTCAAAACTACAAAACAAGAATCGGTTAACCTCCTATGAAAAATTATCACTCGGTTTAACCTTCCTTGCAGTTTTGGTTCAATGGAATTTTCTTTCTTTTTCTCTCTCACAAGAAAGCCGAATTTTTGATGTGGAAGAAAAACAAAATTTTTTTTTATTATTAAAAAACGTTTTTTTTCCCTTTAAGAAAATCAAAAATTGGTTTTTCAAGAACTCTTAGCCTTTATATAGTATTCCAATCCTTTTCAAAATTTATCTCCTTCTTCAAAAATAATTAATAATTATTTTTCCGGATAAATCTTGAACCAAAAGATCATACAACTTTAGGGCTAGATTCATTGAACCTAAAAACAAATTTTTAGGAGGAAATCCCCTTTAAAAATTCGGCCACAAAGTGAGAGAAATCATGATTAGTGGTTTAAATTTTAAATCAAGAATCTAGACTAGTCAAAAGATCCTAGTCCTATCTAGATTCAAACTTCTTTTAAACCTTTTCGAATTTAAATAGGATTCACATATTTGAATAAATATTTTCCATAAACATTATCCATATTAATTAATTTAAATTAATGAAATATTTCAAATTTTCTTTCCTCACAAAAACCATGCACCTATTTAATTAGGAAAGAAAAATTCATGAAATAATCTCCATTATTTAAACCAATTAATAATTAAATGTTAGGAATATATTTAAATAATTTTGAAACAAAATTTTCTTCCCTCCATACAATTAAAAAAACGTGCACCACTTTTAATTAAGAGAGAAAAATTTTGTTTTCCAAAATTCAAATACAATCTTATTTTCAAAATTCAAATTAACCAATCACATGTTGACAAATCATTTGTCTACAAATTTCACATGTCCAATCCTTTTTGGATTGCATGTTAGAGAGTACCATGTCTTAATAGACATTACAAAATTCCATTTACAATTTACCGATCTCATTAGGAACAAATCCCGAGACGCTTCGTGGAACTATATGAGCTAATAGAGGGACCCGATGGAAATATATAAAGAGGCTCCTATAATTGTGAAAAATTAATCCCAGATTAATTATCCATCAATTATCAACTTCAAAACTATTCCACTAAAAGTTTGAAGCTGAACTCCTGTTTACATACCGTATTACGAAAGCTCTCTCACGTAGTGCTTCTTCCATGATTTATTCATCGCTTGCTTAATCCTCATATGTTATCCATGATTGAATTAAGGACCTTTTCCGTTTTACCTTTTCAATCATTTTAACTTAAAGTTCAATTATTCTCCATTGAAAGAACCACCAATTGTAAAACCATACAATTGGAAAACCACCAGAGAACACAAAGTAAACCGATGGCCAAGATCTTGTTATACTATCTTTCAATCCCCGAATAATACCTTTAAGTAGATAACATTTACTATCATTAAGATAGCTATGGATTCCGTATCTATGAATCTTGATTTCTCCATCCATAAGTCATGCACCCAAAACACAAGTATGTTGATCATGAATTAACAGTGTCTCACCTTTAGTGCATCAAAGTACATAAGTCATGGATGCGAACTCAAGTAATCATTTCAGGATTAAGATTAATGCAGGATGATAATCAAAGTATCATTGATTCTTATAAACGGAATTATTAAACCGAATCAATTAACACTTTAGGTCCAGTCCAATGTCATATCTCAATACTGGTATACATTAAAGTTTCTACTCGGAACCTATCCGATGGTCAAGACAAACCATCCCTCCAAGGAAGTAGACAACCTTTACAATCTTATCATGAATAAGATCCCCAAATCTTATTCCGTTGATTGCGGACTATTTATTTAGACTGTTATCAAATTACCACGTCTTCTATGCATACCCCGTATACATATGGTAATTCGATATATTACCAACAGCCTAGGAGTATTTTATGTTTGCTCAAAATAATTATATAATCAACAAATGAAAGTAAATAGGACACAACTTATTAAACATGAATAATTTCCTCTTATTAATATCAAAATGTCATATTTACAGAAAATCCCTAAGATTTTCTATCCTTATGGCACCTATAGATCCCAACAGTCCATTCAATATCGGGGCGAAGCAAGTGAGAAACATGATCATCGAATTCATCAATCTCCTCAACTGGTGGCAATCCCTTTGTGAATGATGGAATGTCGAAGTAATCTTCCTCATTTTCTTGACCATCACGAATTAATTTTGGCTTTATCGGCACAACTAAGGACGACTCAACATTGTTGGGATCCATTGTATAAAATACTTGGATTGCTTGTGATGCCATAATGAACGGATCATTTTTGTATCCTAATCGTCTGAAGTCGACCACTGGATGCCATCACTGTCAATCCTGACATAATTATTGTCGGCCCACTTACACTTAAAGAGTGCTACTTGAAATCCACAATAATCAAATTCCCAAATATCTTCAATAAAACCGAAGTAGTTCATAATTCTATAGACTGGATTTTTGTCCTTTGCAGATGAAATATTCATGGCTTAACACGGATACTAATGCCACTATTTTGAATGGGATGCTTCTTATTTCTTTCGCGAGTGTAGAATGTATGACCATTGATGAAGTATGAAAGATACTATGTAACTATCGTCGACGGTCCTCTAGCAGGGTTCATTAAGTCTTGCGAAAATCCATCCTTCTGAAAGACATGTCTTCGTATCCACAGACAAAAAATCCGATTGTGTCCATCTTGTAACAATTTTTCATTTCTTCTTCTTCTTGGACTTCCATCTCTTAATTTCTGTAGGTGAACCTCAATAAAAGGCTCCACTTCAACCCTATTATGTAAAGTATAGAGACAAGTTTGCTCCCATTCACCTCGATCTACCGGCGATGGAATGCCGACGGATAGTCCTTTCGAGTCAATGTTTGTAGTCTTAGGCAACCCAATCGCTTCCGCGTTGGACAAATATTCGGAACAAAATTCGACCGCTTCCTCCGCTATGTAGCTTTCTACTATACATCCTTCCGGCCTACTTCGGTTCTTGACATAACCCTTAAAAACCTTCATGTACCTTTCAAAAGGATACATCCATTTTAAGTACACCGGTCTACATAGCTTAACTTTCCGTACTAAGTGCACCATTAGATGAATCATTATGTCAAAAAAGGAGGGTGGAAAGTACTTCTTAAGCAAGCACAATGTCTTAACCAACTCTGATTGTAGCGAATCTAGTGTAAATGGCTCTATTACCTTGGAGCATATTGAATTGAAAAATGAGCATAACTTGATAATTGTGAATCTCACATCTTTTGTTAAAACTCCTCGCAAGGTAAGCGGTAATAACTGTTGCATCAAGATATTACAATCATGTGTTTTCATTCCAATCAGCCTCAGATCCTTCATAGACACTAACCTTTTGAAGTTGGAAGAATAACCGTTGGGCACTTTCACACAGCTTTCTTTTTTCTTGTCTTGATAATGTATATTTTGCCGGAGGTAAATAAGTAGCATTCCCTCTTTTCGAAGGGAGCAAGTTAAGTCTAATTTTCAAATCCTTAAGATCTAACCGTGCCTTTTCACCATCTTTGCTCTTATTAGGAATGTCAAGCAACGTGCCCACTATTAATTTACAAACGTTTTTCTCAATATACATCACATTCAAGCAATGACGAATGAAAAGTGTCCTCTAATATGGAAGTTCGTAGAAGATTGACCTCTTTTTCCAAGGTCCATCAACCACTGGATCTTTGTTAGTCTGTTTTCTTTTTCCGAGCACCACTTTCAAATCCTTAACCATCTTGAAAACGTCTTCACCCGTCAAAAACCGGGGAAGGTTTCTTTCTTCGGTATTACCATTGAAAGCCTTTTTTTGTTTACGGTATCGATAATTTTTGGTAAGAATCTCCTATGAACTAGGTAAACGGTTTTCTTACCATTCTTCAGCCAGATGGAAGATGTTTCTTTCATACAAATGGGACAACCAATAGAACTCTTGATTGAATAACCAGATAGGTTTCCATAAACGGGAAAGTCATTAATTGTCCGCATCAACATTGCATGGAGTGTGAATGTCTCTTGACGGTAAGCATCTCTAACTTCGATCTCCTTTTCCCATAAGCTCTTTAGATTGTCGATTAGTTGTGCCGAGTACACATCAATGTCATTCCCTAGTTGTTGAGGACCAGAGATCAATAAAGTCAACAACAAGAACTTCCGCTTCATGCTCAATTTTGGAGGTAGATTGTAGTTGACAAGTATGACAGGCCACGTACTATGCCTACTACTCATGTTACCATGTGGGTTCATTCCGTCTGTGACAAATCAAGACGTAGATTCTGTGGTTCCACACTAAAATCAAGATGATCGGTATCAAAGGTCTTCCATTGTGGTGCGTCGGCTGGATGTCTAAGCATGCCATCTTCAACATGTTTATCATAGTGCCAAGTCAAATTCTTGGCATGATCGGCAATGCAGAATAAACGCCGCAGACGTGACACCGGAGGAATGTACCATAACACCTTTGCCAGCACTCCTTTGCTACTGTTCGTTGGCTTCCTGCCCTTCTTCCATCTTGACTCCTTACAAATCGAGCATTCATCCAAATCCTCATACCCATTTCGGTAAAGGGTGCAATCATTTCGACATGTATGAATTTTTTTCATATTCCATTCCCAAAGTGCTCAACGTCTTCTTAGCTTCGTACATACTATCCGGTATTTTATTATCAACCAATAGAACCTCTCTTAGAAATTCTAAAAGAGTCATGAAACTAGAATTTGTCCACCCTCCCGAAGCCTTCATATTCCATAATTTGACCAATGCGGATAATTTCATATATTTAGTGCACCCGTCATACAAGGGCATCTCGATATTATTCATCATTACATCAAATAACTCCGGACGATGCACAAACTATTGTTCCAAATTATTAACCATATCAAAAAAAGTATCTCCTACATCTTCGTCAATAATAGGTTCTTTTCTTTTGTTCTTCGATGTTGGATTCAAACACATTTCACCGTGTAAATACCATGTTTGGTACGAACAAATAATCCAACGGGCGAGCAAATGTCTTCTAACTTCATCAACTGCATGAGATCTATGATTTTCACAATCCACATAAGGACATCGAATCTTATCATTCTTCATGTGAGATTTGGCCAATAACAAATATTCTTCAACACCATCACAGTATTTTCTAGTCAATCTATTAGCCCACATCCATTTTCGATCAATTTGCAAGAACCCGACCTAAATCCAAATAAAAAATCTTACAATTCATTCAATAATCAACCTTAAAATAATACATATTAAGCTTTTTCAATAATTTAACAAATCATACTTTACAATAAAAAAAACGAGATTTTACCGTTTTAGATATTTAAATCCTCTACAATAATTCATCAATACAAATTAAATAACTCAAAAGAAGAATAAGTAATAATCACTACTTACAAATAATTACTATAAGAGAGCGTTGGTTTGGTGGACGGTGGCAGCGGATCAGAGGTTATGGTTTCGCAGGCCTGTGTAATGTTTTTCACGGTTGTGGAACCGATCTGTAAGATAAAAAGAGGGCTGCTGCTAGGAGTATTAAAAACCGTTTGATTACACGACGGTTGATCAAACCATCGTGTAAACTCGATTATTACACGTCGGTTCTGTTAGAACTGTCGTGTAATCCATCGGATTAAATGACGGTTCATTAAAACCATCGTGTAATTCAAGGATTACACGACGGTTACTTAAACCGTCGTGTAATCCATTGGATTAACGGATTACACTACGGTTTGTGTAACCGTCGTGTAATCCATTCTTTGAGAATTCGAGAACCATCGTGTAATCCAACGGATTACACAACGGTTTGTGTAACCCTCGTGTAATCCGTTATTACACGACGGTCCTCAGTTTACACGCAGTTTCACAAAACCAGCATTTAATCTCCGTAGTGTAATCACATTTTTGTAGTAGTGTATTGATTGGCTGACAACCACTCTCTGAGATTTTTCATCAACTCCCCAATGTCTATAAATGTATTTACCTTGGCGCAAATTATATCAGCATCAGGAACGCACCTCATAAATTGAACTATCACAAGAGATAGTAATAATATTTATAACCTCCAAATCATCATTAAAATGACCGATAGGTAAAAATATAAATGACCTCAAATAAACATACATATAACCACACAACAAAACCAAAACTCCCTCAATTTTTTAGTTTTCTCAGGGGCAAAATCCAAAAACCAAAAAAAAAAAAAAACCACAATAGACAGTATCAATGATGACAACACATCCACATTTTGAGAAATATATAGATTTATAAATAACCACCATCCAAAACCAAAACATAATATCATGTTTGGAAATATACAAAATTAACAATAAAATTTTAATTTATATAACAAAATAAATTAAAAATGCAAACTTAAAAAAAACTCAATTAAAAATGCAAATTATTTTCAAAAAATCTGTTACTTATCCCAAAACATGGAACTAATACACACTTGTATAGCTACCTTGAATGAAAATTTACGTATAATTCAAAATTAAGAACTGAACTAGTCTATTGTTGTCTTAAAAAAGTAGACAATTACGATAGTAGTAGTAGTGCATTTGTGTGTGTGTGTGTGTTAATTTGTTTGCAAAAGAATCAATACAATAAAACATTAGCCTATTATACTAAAACTAAAACAACAATATAAATATAGTTAACTTCATTTCCGGGAACAACTCGTTTTTTTTTTTTTTTTTGCTCCAAAATTAATGAAGTTCATTGCATTAATAAGAAAGTGGAAACTAATCAAAAAAGCAAGGTGCAAATAACACAGACAAACGACATGTTATGAAAAAAAATATATATAATAAACTAGCAATAGATGAAAAAGCTAAAAGAAAGTTTATAGTGAACACAAACTTCCTTTCCAATATTTACCCAAAAAAAAAATAAAAAATAAAAAGAAAATTCCTTTCCAACTAAAGCATCCAATAGGTTTTGTAGTCACCTTCAATCATCACCATCTGCCAATTTTTGTCTCAGCCAGTTTCTTAACCCTTCAAGGTACAATATCTAGCCAAAGGTACCAGCCTTCTAGGCTCCTTTGTCCAAGCAATCACCCGCCGCTGCCTCAAAGTAGCCTTCAAGACTATCATTAAGAATTCCAGCAAATATCAAGCCATCCCTCACCTCCTAAATATGAGTTGGAAAAAAAAAAAAAAAGAAGAAGAGACCCAAAATGACGGCGGCGGCGAGAGCAAATCCAAATCCAGCACCAAAACTCTCTTGTTCCCTCTTTCTTGTTTCAAATTTTTAAATGGATTTTAGGAAAAAGGAGAGGAGAAAAGGCGCAATAGAGATAAAAGTAGAAGGGATGGAAGAAAATTGATTTAGGTTTCTACTAAGGGCACTTTTGACAATCTAATTATGTGGGACCCATAAAAGTTGATATGGAAATGCTACAAGTGAAAAGAATGAAAAATGGTATTAAATTTAAATTAAAATTTCCTGAGATGCTATTATTGAAATTAACCCTATAGAACAAGGTAGATTATACAAACCTTATATTTTGAAAAATCAAGATCAATAAAAATCAGAAATATATTATATTATATTTAAAATATAAAATAATATATATTAATTATATACATATATTAATATATAATGATCATCTATATGCGGCCTTGGACTTTCGTTGGAGGAAAGTTCACGATCGCTACCCTTTTTAATTTTAAATATATAATTAATATATATATATTATTTCTATCACATGCATATGAATATTAATATATATATATATATATTAACCGACTCCTTTTTTCCCTTCTGATAAATATTTAACTACAAATCTAATTTTAAATATAAATATTCATAATTAACTAACTGCACACTGGTGGGTCCCACTCATAGCAGTAGATGCATACCTTTTATCATCCAATTTTAATATTTAAATATCCTTCATTATTTAAATACCACCATTAATTCATAATTAATTGTTTAGGTAACAATAAATATTTGTGACAATAAAATAATAAAAGTAAACACTATCTTTTTATTTTATATCACACATTTAGTGAGCTACTAAATAGAATCCATTAAATACACTTGTTTAATTGCTAACGAATGCGGTATGGGGAACAGTGGACCTATTATTTCAAGCTTCAATAAATTTATAATTGATCAAACTCTTTGATTAATGTCTCATCTTTATTAATCCTAAAGTTACTCCACTAAAAAATTGAGATTGTGCTCTTGAAATTATAGATATAAAATTACTCAAATAATAGAGTCGTCTATTTGATATAGCCATTACATATAGATCAATTCTCTATAAATAATTTATAATTAGAGCTAGTTAAAATCCGTTAACCTCTCTAATTTCATCTTTATCCTTGAGCACCATTGATTCTCTAATAAATGATAAATTCATGAAGTTAATCATGAATTGAGCGCTCATACCATTTATGTCCCGAATCAACATGCAAGATAATTATTTATCTGCTTTCTAAATAAGAAGCAATGGATTCCATATTATATTATTAACATTCCCAGCTATTACTTCATCATATCTGTAAAATATAAGGAATAAATTTTGATACTTAAATTCGTATTGAGTAAATCAAAAGACATAATTCCATAAATAGGAGTATATTAATAACTGATGATTAATATCATGACTATTGGTTGACATGATTAGAATCCGTTATACTTAACGAAAATAATCGGCAATTTATATTACGTCACGTCTTCTATCGTACATAATCACATGATGCACAGTGCATTCATTAAATGTCTCGTTACATTAACGGGTTAAATAAGACCATTCCATTCTTAATGATAACGACGTACACTAATGATATTCAATTAAAGATTATATACTTTAACTAATTAATCATTTATATAATTGATTATTTATCACGGACCGTTTTAATTATCATATTTAAGTATTATCCTGTAGTGTATAATCTTATATACACTATTTAAGATCACATAGATAATTATGAAATTTTAATAATATTTATTAAGCATCAAACATGCATGCATATAGAACTATAATGAAATAAAACATTTATTTATATAAATCACAAACTTTTAATAATATTTATTAAATATCAAACATACATGCATATAAAACTATAATAAAATAAAATATTTATTTATATAAATCACAACAGAGTTGTAGTATCATAAAGCTTTATGGGCGGCTTTATGGGCCGGCACCAATCCAAACAGAAACTTCCTTCAATGGCTTCCCTGACTCTTCCAAACGGGAACCCCTCTGACAACGCCTCCAAAGTCATTCTTCCCGGGCGGCACCAAGCTCGAATACTCCGCCGCTGCCCAATGCGGATACTCCTCCGTCGCCGGCACCTTCATCCTCACAGAGATATTAATAATTCCATTCCTCCCGCCCCTGGAATCTCTCAATCTGTAACTCAAGAACCGCAAGTGAGTCTCAGGAACGTACCCGCCCACAATGTCCGACACTGGAACCGACGCCGCCCCGACAATTATGTTTCCAAACGCGGTCTTGCAGTGCACCTCCAGAGTCACACCATGTGCGTGGGACGGCAGGCCAAGGAGAAACTTCTCGTTCCAGCTGGGGTAGCTTCCGCCGTCAATCTCCGTCGTTTGGAACTTATTTGTGTCGGTTCGGACGACAACAAAAGCGTTCTTCTTGACGGATCGCCGGTAGATGCGGAGATCTTCGCCGGATAAGACTGTAATTTCGAGTGTTCGAGATGGAAAGTGATGGTGCTCCGCCATATGCTTACTTGACAGTGCGTGAATGGAGTGCTGATACATGTGTGTGTGGGTGTGTGGGTGTGTGTGTGTGTGTGTGTGTGATGTATAGGAAAATGGGGAAGGTGGGGTTGAAAATGGAAAAAATGGGGAAGGTGGGATTGTGTTAAAGTACGGGTTGGTTTGGAGGAAGTTTCAAGGAAAGAAGAAAGAAAGTAGTGGAATGGTTCGACTGAACGGAAACAATAGGGATCCACCTAATTAGGATGCGTTCATTTAAAGAAAACTTCTATAATCCAACCACAAATATTCTACCATCTAAATTAGGCCATTAATTTTCCTTTAACAAAAAACGAACAAAAACTTTATTATTATTATTATTATTATTCTTATTATTATTTCAAAAATAAGATATTGTTTGAATGTGTAAAAAATTTTCTTTTTGAAAACAAAAGATTATTTGGAATGAGAAAAATAGTGTTAGAAACAGTGAATTGTGATAATATTTTAAAAAGATTCTTTTTTCTTTTTCAAATGAATATTGTACAAAGTAAATTTGAAAATGAGATGTTTTTTTTTCCTTCAAAATAAGAGAGTGATAGAAAAAGTTAAGACAAACTTTTCTACAAAAATTTTCCAATTTCGGAAATTGGATATATCATCCAAACATATGGTTTGTTTGTTTTTTTTTTTCTAAGGTAATTTTTTCATGAAAAATATTTGAGAATATCATTGGTGTTAAGCACAACAATCAATAAAATGTAAGCTCTCTTTGAATACTATAACATGAAATCCATCATTCTGTTAAGAATAATATTATAAAACATTAATGATGTTAAACATCAACTACTAATAAAGGATGTGTGTCATTGTATGAGACCTATCTTTTTATTAAGATAATTTTTTAAAGTATTTTTCTTCTATTAATGTGTGTGGGGCTTTGCGCACCACTGACTTCTTCCATTGTTGTTCTATTTTCAATACTGAGGTGACAAAAAATTGAAAAAATTGGATATCCATCATAATCTTATCGACCGATGTTGAAATATAAATATATATATATATATATATATATTATAATTAGCAAAAGTTTTTCTCATTTAGTTTGCTAATTACTAAATATGTTGTAACAGAAATATAAAAATAATTACGATAATTACTATGCAATTATAAAATATTTTCTTAAAAAAAAAAAAAAGAAAATTTTCTTATTTGAATTCCACTTTTAATGTCATTTCGTTAAATTTCTCGAAATATTAAAAAAAAAATAAGCATATTAAACGGCCACATTTCCAAATGCAACATTTTTTTTTGAGGAGCATCAATATGCAGGTATTGGTTAGAAGTTAGAACCATTAATTATTTTTTTATTTTACCTCATTTTTATCATTTTTATCTTTGGACGTGAAAGTGTTTTAAATTCTATACCTTAAAAGTTAAAAAAATATCTATACTGATAATGAAATTAAGTATTAAATTAAATTAGATTATGCCTGTAATGTCTTTTTAATTTTTTCATACTAGCAACTTATATATGTGATCGATTTGGTAATTCATCAGAAGATAGTTTTTAGCATTAATAAAAAAGTTCTTTTTAGTAATTTTTTTCTAATAAAAAATTTAAATTAAAAAAAAAAACTAGAAAACAAAAGTGATCAATTTTTTTTTCTTTATTTGGAAATTCCTCAATCTTTTTTAGCCTACATTTAGTGTTTGAATTCATTTTGAAGTTAATTGTACTTTACAATTGTTTTTTTTTATTTATTTTTTTTTGAAAAAAAATCAACAAAAATTATAATTAGTTTTTAAAAAGTCAACAATCTTTAATATAAAAAATTTCATTTCATTTCAAACTTAACCCAAATACCAAATGCACCCTTAATTTATGTTTGATTAGAAGGAAAGAAAACAAGAAGGAAATGAAAAATATAGGTGAAAGAAAATAAGAGAAAAATGAAAGACAAAAAAATAAAAAAAGATTATGTAATTAATATTTTATTTATCTATATACATTATTTTACTTTAATCATAAAGACAAAAAAATAATTTTAATAATTATTTGATGGATTTTAGTTTTTCTCTCCAAAATTTTTGAAGGGAATAAAAAAATGTACAGGCTATAATATATTTTTATCCTATTTTCGTTTTTCTTCTTACCAAACAATCAATTTAATCCATTTATATATACTTTTTCCTTGACCTATTTCCTTCCTTCTTTCCTTCCTTCCTTTTTCCACCCTACCAAACATAGGATTAGTACTGCAATTTCCTTCCCTGCACATTTTGGACTTCGAATCACCCACTAGGAAGCTTCCTTTCAAAAGTTCCCTTGATACGCACACCAAACAGGAACCCCAGTCACAACATCCCCACACTTACTCTTCCCACCGGCACTCCCATCGTCATCTTCTCCGGCACCGACACCTACGCCGGACACGTGTACTCCGTCGCCGGCACCTTCGTCCTCACAGAAAAATTAATAACCCGACTCCTCTGGCGTCTTGAATCCGTCAATCTGTAGCTCAAGAAGTGCAGGAAAGTATCCGGCACGTACCCGCCTGCAATGTCGGACACTGGAACCGACGCCGTGCCGAGAATTCTGTCGCCAAAGGCGGTCTTGCAGTGCACCTCCAGAGTCACGGCCTGCGCGTGGGGAGGCATGTCGAAGACGAGCTTCCCGTTCCAGTTTGGGCAGCTTCCGCCTTCTTCGTTGTCCATCTCCGTCGCTCGAAAATTCTCCGATTCGGATTGGACGACGACATACGCGTTCTTCTTGATGCTTCTTCTGTCCAGCCGGAGATCTTCCCCTAATAACACTGTGATTTCTAGAGTTCTCGATGCGTAGTTAAACACTTACGCCATTTATACATCTAATGACTTACTTAGTGTAACAGTTAAATTGTATTTTTTCATATTAATTTTTATTTTTTTTAAAAAATTAATAAAAATTATAATTAATTTTTAAAAAATTAATTAATTTAAATTTAAAAATTTAAACTCGGACCTTAAATATATATATATATATAGTTTCAGCAGCAAATAAGTGAATTTGATTGTAATTAGTTAAACCTAATATATCAACTAGCAACAGGGGCATTTGTCAGAGAAGACACTGTGCGAGTGACTTCTGAAGTCAAGCCTGCTGTGGTCCTGTGCATATATATATATATATATATAGCGATAGGCTTGTATCCGGATGTGGTGCCGTGTTGACGTGGGGACTATGGCCGTCAGATGTTGCAGTTTGTGGACGAAATTGCTGCTGCAGCTAGCGACAAATGGCGACCGCAGGATGCCGTGCAGGTGATAGAGCGATAGAAGCGAAGACCAAACCCGAAGATGTGGCTTTTGAAGTCAACGCGGGCAGCAAATGTGGAAATTAATCTAGTTCCACAGAAACATGGATGTGATTGAGCAGTGCAAAACCGGTTTACAGTTACGTGTTGTAGTGGGCACTTTCTGAGATTGTAATGCTTCCACTTGCCAGATGTAACAATTAGCAGATATAAATTTCTAAGTTTGGTTGGTGAGTAAGTGTGATGGAAGAAACTAGAAAGAGAGAAAGATATGCGTAGTTTCCGGTGATGCGTCGACTTTGTGGAAACGCGGACCATAGAAAATGCTTTTGGAGAGTAGCTAGGGTAGCGAGCTGAGTTATCTTACTATATATAAAAGAACCAATTGAACGAATAAACTTTTCTAACCTTCTTTTTTTTTTTTTTTTCCTGACACTTGTCATCATTTAAAAAAAATAGTTTGGTTTTAATTAATCTAATTAAAAAGTTTTTTTAATTCATTTCTCTTTTAACATTTATCATCGTTTTAAAAACCAATCCAACTAAAAACTTTTTAATTCATTTTTCTTTTTGACACTTACCATTATCTTAGAAAAAATTAGTTTGTTTTTAATTAATTCAATTAAAATTTTTTTAACTCCTTTCTCTTTTGACATCATCTTTTCTCATCATTAATTACAATTGAAAAGCGAACCAGAGAGTAAATAATTAAGGAAAAAAACAAGTAATTAAGTAAAAAAAGATGAAATCAAATTAGTGAAAGAGTGATACGTGACTATTAAGATAAAAATTTAATTGAATGTATATATAATAATAATAATAATAATAATAATAATATAATACACATAATTATTTTTTATTTGATTTGTCTTTTTTTTTTTCAAAATGTATATGGCACGTGCGGAGCACGTGCTACCACCAGTCATACATAAAGAAAGAATAACAGGAGGATTCTCCAATTACATAAAAAATGATGGGGTCTACAAACGAAAAGCAACCTGGTATGAGTGATAATAAAGATTCGACCCTTTTCAGTTGAATACCTATATAGATATAAATAGTATTTCAATAAAAACAATTATGAAAAATAATATTTTTAAAAAATATTTGAGAGAAATAACATGTTTATGGTAGTAAAATTTATTTAGAAAATATAATTACACTGAAATTCTTTTATTAATATTTTTTTAATGTTTTGTTTTATTTTATCTTCTTTGAACTTTGGTTGGAGGATGAACTTCACGTCTTATGATAGAGTCTCACATCTTATGATAGAGTCAGTTGTAAGATTACCGTTAGAGCATATCTATAATTATTTTTAAATGTTTTATGTATTGTAACTATTTTAATATTCTAAGATATGTTATTTATCAAAAATATATATTTTTTAAAATGATATATTTACTGTAATTTTTGTGTTTGGATTATCATCTCTTATAAGTAATATTTAACTCCTACATAATGTGTATTCAGTTGATAATGAAAGATTCAATTGAATTTAAATTATTTCACTATTTCATAATAATTCAAATTCAAAATTTTCACTTTTTAAAAACCCGCACTACACTTATTTTTCTATTTTTATGCTATTCAAATGTTACATTTAACAAAAATTATCAAAATAGTCATTAACTTAAATTGACAATTCACATTCTATATTTGAATATGCAACATTCAGCTTAAATGAATATTCAAATATAACATATAATCCAAACAATCATTCATCATCGAGTGAGAGTTTTCGCCTCCATTAAACTTTTATTTTTTAAATTTTTTTTTGAATTTATCTCTAATAATTTTACATTTTTATTTCATCAAAAAAAATTAATTATTTATATATAAATAATCTAAAAACTTTATCTTCAAATATATATCTCTACTGAAACAATAAATTGACTTTTACTTCTTGATTCAACTTGACCCTTTTTCCATAAAGCAAGCGGAAACAATTCTAGTGGATCGGAAGGTGTCTAGCAGGTGACGTATCAATGTTTCCACAATAAACGCGTGGTTAATTATTAACAAATTTAAAAGCAAATGGAGACGAGGCTTCCAAATTGCGTATGGGTAGGTTTTGGTTATGACGCCAAGTAGGGAACACGTTACACGTCCACTTTAAGTCCAAGAGCACAAAGAAATAAAATAGTAATTAATGAATGAAAAGGGAAAGCACATTTGGTTACAATTCATAACTTGTTTGAATAAAATTTAGGAGGTAATTTGAGGGTAAGTTTAACTCAAGTTTAACTGTATTTTTTTTTCTTTTTTCTAAAAAAATTTTGTCTTTTCTGAAAATTTTTTTTGTTTTTTCTGAAAAATCAACAAAAATTACTATTGAAACTTAAAAATCTTAAACTAAACTCATTTATCAAACACCCCTTAATCAAGTGTATTTGTTAATGAATTTTAATTTCCATAGTTATATGTATATCTTTAGTTGTCAAAATTGAGAGTATCATCAGTGCTAAGTACCAAACTATAAAATGTGAGCTCTGAAGATGTTATATCATGAAATCTACTGTTCTATTAGTTTGTGGGGCTTTGCACCATCGATTTCTTCTAGCATTGTTCTGTTTTTAATACCGACGAAAATTTAGAAAGTTTAGATATTAGATATACATCATCGTCTTATTTATAGATATTGAAAAATAATGAAATATTTTAAATTATATTTTAATAATAATAAATTATTAATAAACGCCCGCATATCCCATCCTACAATTTTTTTTTTCAAGAAGCATTAATACGCAGGTATTGATTAGAACCATTTATTAATTTTTACTTTTATTTTATTTAATTAAGTTTAAATGTGTGATATGGTTCGCTTTTTTGAAATACTACAAATATAACTTTAAAACTTTTATGCAGTATTTTCTGTCATATTATTCAAATTTAATTTCCAAAACCAAAGAAACAAATATATAAAAACTTTCAGCATAAAACACAAAAACTCAAAAATCTATGTGTGGATGCATGCATAATCTAACGGTAATATTACATTTTATTTAGTGTAAAGTTCAAATTCTTTCACTTTAAATTCAAAAAAAAATCTATATGGTCAAGCCTTTTTTTATTTTAAATTCCTATGATTTGAATGTGCCAAACCGAAATATTACAATTCCAATGGTGGTACCCAACGGAGCCTTCTTTTTTAGGTCTTGCAGTTTTCCTCGTGTATTTTGCACGTTTTGGACTTCAATCATATTGGTCATTAAAAATATAAAAAAAATAAATAATAGTACACTAGCTAGGAAGCTTCCCTTTAAAAGTTCCCTTGATACGCACACCAAACAGGAACCCCAGTCACGACATCCCCACACTTACCCTTCCCCACCGGCACTCCCACCGTCATCTTCTCCGGCGCCAACACGGACGCCGAGCACGTGTACTCCGGCGCCGCCACCTTCGTTCTCACAGAAATATTAATAACCCCATTTCTCTGGCCTTTTGAATCCCTCAATCTGTAGCTTAAGAAATGCAGGAAAGTGTCCGGCACGTACCCGCCCGCAATGTCGGACATCGGAACCGACGCCGAGCCGACAATTCTGTCTCCAAACGCGGTCTTGCAGTGCACCTCCAAAGTCACCGCCTGCGCGTGGAGCGGCATGTCGAGGACGAGCCTCTCGTTCCAGTTTGGGCAGCTTCCGCCTTCTCCGTTGTCCATCTCCGTCGCTCGAAAACTCTCCGATTCGGATCGGACGACGACATACGCGTTCTTCTTGATGCTTCTTCTATCCAGCCGGAGATCTTCACCTGATAAGACTGTGATTTCTAGAGTTCGTGATGGGTAGTTATAGCACTTTGCCATTTATATGTCTATATATATATGGTTTCAGCAAGAAATGCGTGAATTTGATTGTAATTAGTTAAACGTAATATATATCTACCTGGGTTTTGTTGATAAAAGATTTTGTGTGAGTGAGTTCTGGGGTCGAGCCTGTGTATATATATGTAGTTTGGTCCGGGAGGAAGTGTGGTGGAAGAAAGAGAGAAAGAGATGTGTTGTTTCTGTTTTATGCGTTGACTTTGACCAAGCGCGGCGCGGCTCTCTCTCTCTCTCTATATATATATATATATATATATGCGCGTGTACGTATATAAAAGGAGATTGCAGACACAATTGTAGCGGAACCTGCCTATCTGATGGTGATGTGTTGATTATGGTGTTAAAAAATAATGTGCGGTTAATTAATTATTGATAAAAACTAAGAGCATTGGAGACAAAAATGCCAATTTGTGAGCTTATTATCACTAGCGAAATTATGTACCAATGAAATTTATAACAGATTTTTAAAATGTGATGATGGATAGCACAATTTTATTTAATTTTCTCTTTAAAATAAATATTGTATTTCCAATTTTACCCCCTTTCTCTCCTGATTGGACTCGTCTCTGTCTGTTACCCATGGTGCAGAGCCGGTCAAGTCACCACTGACGGAGGGAGGGGGGGGCCATGCTTGCTTTTTTTTTTTTTTTTTTTTTTTTTTTTTTAATATAGTCGGGTTTTTTTTAATTTAATATAATATATACATATGTATAAATTAGTCTTGACTTCTTTTAAATTAATAATTCTCTATATTTTAGAAAAATTTTATTTATACCAATAATATCGATAAATATCCCTATAAAGTCAATAAAAATTTTTAATGTATTTTTACCCTACAAGAAAATTACCTTTAAATCATTAAGAATGCTCATACTCTCACATATATATAAATGAAAATATTTTTTTATAAAATAATTAAAACAACTCACAGCGGCTTTCTTGTCAATGAACGTGATACCGATCTCACCGGCACTGGCGTTCCCTGTGTATCGGTTTGATCTACTGGAGCTATGCTGGGTTGGTCGGCGACGATGGCGACCGAGCTTCGACGCGAGACGACGGCGGGCTGAGTGGGAGAAGAAAAAAGGGTGTTTTGGGAATTTCAAGAACAAACACTTATGCTTTGTTTGGTGATACAACTTAAACTCAAAATTTTCATATCAGTTTTTGTCTTTTTTCTGAAAAATTAACAAAAATTATAACTAGTTTTTAAAAAGTCAACCAACTCAAATTTCAAAATTCCAAATCAAACCGTTTCACCAAATAGAACATTAAAAATATGCTATAATTTAACTAGATCAAAGATTATGCGATAATTTTTAATTCCAATATATGATTATGTCATTTTCGTCATTCTCCCTTATAACTATGTCCCCTTCTCCCCAATAGGGAACGCATCTTAAAGAATAATGTTGAATAGAACACGTGGGGTAATTTTTTTTTAAAATTATTATACTTAAGAGAAATAATGATGACACACCAAAGAAGATTTGGATTACAAAAGAGCACACGACTACCACACTATAAGCACTAACTCACACACTTTACCATTAATTGGTCGCAAGCTACGCTCACAAACTTTCCCTCCACTTACTCACAAAGACTCCACGCATACACAGGTATAGTTGGACAATTAACTATTAAAATAAATAAATTAAACACTGAAGATTTTGTCACTTTCCAGCTTTGTGCATGCAAGAACTAAGCATGTGTGGCTCATTTCGGGGGAAAAAATAAATAACGTGTGGCATGCGAGTGGACAATGACACCGTGCCTTGTGGGGTGGGAATTGACCAGAAAAGGCAATGTTTTTCCAAGTCCTAAAGAGTGAATAATATTGAAAATTTCCAATGGAGAAAGTGGACTCAAACACGATGGTGTATTTGGTAGGAAAGAAAAATGAAAGAACGGAAAGGAGTAAAGAAATTAATATAAGGATATTGACATGCATGATTGTTTGGTAGAGTAAAAAAATGAATTAAGAGTCTATTTAAATCCTTCAAAACATCTTAATTTTGATCAATTATTAACTGTAGAGATTATTAGAAGGATTTTATTCTGAACAAAATAAGAGAAATTACATCTCCTTCATATTTCATGTTCTTCCTACCAAATATATACTCTAAAGTGTGTTTGGCAGGAAAAAAAAAAAAAAAAAGGAGAAATTAGAAGAAAGTAGAGAGCTGGAAGGGATAAGTGTAAGGATTTTGACATTCATGTTTATTTGGTAGGAAAAAAAAAAAAAAGAAAAGAAAAGATGAAGGAAGTGATTATAGGAGGGACTTCAAATCCTTCACAACATCCTAATTTTAATCTCCAATATTTGAAAGATTGTTGAAAAAATTAGATGACATCATAAAAACATTGATCTTTCCTTCATTTCCATTTGCTTCGCCTAAATATTCTATCATTCCCTACTTTATATTTTCTCTCATTCCTATCAAACACACTTAATTTATTAGTTTCCTTTTTTAAATAAGCAGCCATTTTTTGGAGACAAAAACAGAAACAAAGAGAGTCATGGACCCATGTTGAAATTAGGGATTTTTTTTTTCTAACGATAGAAATTAGGGATTTTTAATTCCCTCCAACACTTTAAAATATTATAGTGTTTTTTCTTGTCTCATTTTTTTTAAACTCGAAGTAGAACATATAATTATATATCTTATAATAAAATCAAATATAAAATCATCGCTAACTATATTTACAATCATGTTTTACACTCCTTTAAAAATTTAAAAAAAAAAAAAAAAATCATGTTTTACGCTTCAAGTCCTATTGTATTATAAAAGAAAGACCACAAATCAAACGTGACGAAATTTCATTAAAAGTTTCTGTTATTGTAAAAAACAGGAACCCCAGTCACAACGCCTCCAAAGTTACTCTTCCCCACCGGCACTCCCACCGCCATCTGCTCCGGCGCCGACACCGACGCCGAACACGAGCACTCCGGCGCCGGCACCTTCATCCTCACAGAAATGTTAATAATTCCATTCCTCTGGCCTCTGGAATCTCTCAATCTGTAGCTCAAGAAATGCAAGTAACTCTCCGGCATGTAACCGCCTGCAAAATCCGACACCGGAACCGATGCCGTCCCCACAATCTTGTCCCCAAACGCAGTCTTACAGTGCACCTCAAGAGTCACAGCCTCCGCATGGGGCGGCAAGTCGAGGACAAGCTTCTCGTTCCACTTGGGGTAGCTTCCACCTTCGCCGCCGTCCGTCTCTGTCGTTCGAAAGTTATTTACACCGTATCGAACGATAACGAAGGCGTTACTCTTTCTGGATTTACTGGCCAATCGGAGATCTTCGCCGGATAACACAGTCATCTCTACTGTCCGCGATGAGTAGTTGTTGTAGTACTTTGCCATCGCTGTAAGCGGCTACTTTTTTAGTACTGAACTTTGCCTGATACAAGGTTTATGTTAAGAATAGCTTGAGAGAGTTTGTGGGGGTGAATTGTATGAATCTAAAGCTTGGTGGTGGATATATATATACACACACATACATACATGTATTTATATATAGGTTGATTTATAGCCGTTAGAAGTATTGTGGAGGAAAGGCGGAAGAAATAGAGACGTTATTTCTTTTTAGTGACTAGGAATTTTAAACGTTGACCTGACACGGTCTATTAGAAAAATATTGTTTCGGAAGAAGCTACTATGAGTTTGCTAAGAAACGGATAAGAAGACTAGTAGTAACCACCTAACAGATGTGACATGGATTTATATGTGTTAATTAACTTTTAAAGCTTCACAGAAATATATATAAGGGGAAAAGAAGACTTTTAAAGGGGGGGAAAAACGTCATAAATATTAAATTGTTTATGAAAGCAGATGGACAAGAAGGCCGAAGGTATTATGAAAGTTTACAGATTAATTTTGTTGCAACGTAATAAGGCATAACAAATTTATTATTTTGCTTTGATAATCAATATAAGCATATAAACAACGTGAAATAATTGGAACAAATTTCTTCAACATCTAGGATATAAGATTTTTATTATTAAATTTTTTTGGTTAAAACAGGATAATGAGTTGACTTCATAGGAACAATACCATTATCTCATTCAAATTCCGGAATTCATTCGTCTTGACTCTTGATTTAAGCTCTATCTTTTGAAGGTTAATTACAAAACATCCCCTCTAGCTAAGCTTTTTTTTTTTTTGGTCAAATAACCTTTGATTTTTTAAAATTATAGTTTGATACCACATAATTTGATTTATTTTTTTGTCATTATTATTATTATTATTATTATTATTATTTTTTGTAAATCCCTCCCATGCGTTGTGTTATATATATATATATATATATATATATTAAAAGTTGCGTTGTTAATTTTCACTTCCAACATTTACTGTTTTTTTTTTTTTTTTTCCTTTTCTCCAAGAATTTTGGGATTGGTTCCAAAATTTGGTTCATTGCCACGTGAGGAGTAAGAAGTAATAAAAATTATAGAGATCGTCGTATTTATGGATAATTCCATAATAACAAATTAGATTTGTTAGAAACGGGTGTGAGGAGAGAGCAAAGAATCAGTAATTCAAAACTACGTATCTTTCATTTTTTGTTCATTGCCACAAAAATGCCAGTAACAAGTAATAATGGTTAGATATTTAAAAAAAAAAAAAAAAGTAATAATGGTTAGACTTCACCAAAAAAAAAAAGTGATAGTGATCATAAAGGACTTGAATCACGTGTCAAATTTTCTATCTTAAAAGTCTGTCCAACAAATCAAATGTTGCCACATCATGAAAGTAACTCAAAGAGTAAACGGGGTTAAATGGTCCATCTTTTTCTGTAATTAGAAATAGAGGGGGTTTATTGACCCCTTTATTTTACTTTTCCCACCCACTTGTTTTATAAATTATTTTATTACAATATTGTCCAATGATTAATTAATAGTACAATTATATTTTCAAAAACTACTCATTACAATACTTAAAAAAAAAAAAAAAAAAACGCTTGTGCCCTAATTGTTCAGAAGAATACAATATGGACAAGAATAATGATTGTGAAAAAGTAAAGTGCCTTTTTCCCTTCACAATGTATGTGTATGAATTGTTTGCTTTGATATTGTTTCTATTCCAGGGTGGATTCTTTCTTCTTCTTCTTCTTCTTCTTTTTTTTTCTTTTTTTTTTTTTTTTTTTTTTTTTGAGTTTGTTTACAATTTTTTCACTAACTTTTTCTTATCTTTTGAATTCGTTTAATTTTTTTTAATCTTTTTTTTTATGTTGTTAATCACATTTTGCATCAATCATGACAAGAAAAGAATATATCATCTTATCTCTATTTTATAATTAGATATGGCAGCAACATTAAAGAAAAATCTTTAAAAAAAAATTTAAAACTAAAACTAAAAACAAAAGATAATGGTTATAGAACGCGGGATATTTGAAAACCAAAAAAAAAAAAAAAAAAAAACAAAAACAAAAAACAAAAAACAAAAGAAAAAGAAATACGTGGGATTTGATTGGTGAGTGAGAAAATCTAGGAGAAAAAAACAAACCAACATTGGTTTAGTGGGTGTAATTTGGTGGGTGAAAAAAGGATAATAAAAAAGAGTATAACAAATAATAATTAAAATTTAAAATATTTACAGTGGGTGGTTTAAGTGGAGGGGTGGGAAAAGCAAAAAAAAAAAAAAAAAAAAAGTGTCAATAGACACCCACTTAACTTGGATTGTTTTTGGGAGAAACCACCTAACTGACAAAATTTAAAAACCATTGTATCAATGGGACACCAAAATTTAATATTAGACTAATATAATATAAAATTAAACTAAAGTTTGTGTCATATATTGATCAAGAAATAGAAATTTGTGTCATGTTAGTCAATGGATAAAAAAAAAAAAAAAGGCTATTTGGGTAATTTTCTCTCTCTCTCTTTTAGTCTAAACTTAGTTTCAGTCAACATTATTACTACGTCCAATCTATGGCCTAAAGAAAATTCTTCAAGCAGAGAAGCCATAAAATCTGCGAAGGATTAAGGAAACAAAGCTCATGACGAACGCGTTAGTTCTTATTTTAAGTAACATATATATATATATATGCACATACAATTTTATTAATGTAAAAAAAAAAATTCTAAAACTTAAGATTCTAAATCCCCGCTAGCCCTACCAGGGATAATGAAAACGTTTTTTAGGTAGCATTTGTTTAACAAATACTTTGAAAGCGACAATGAAAAAAAAAAAAATGGTGAGAATGATTTTGTAAAGGAAATGAAAAATTATTAAAAACTATTTTCTCATTTTTGTTTTCGTTTTTAAGACTACATACATAACTTAACATATGTATTTAGAAATATATAATCCAAATACAATTCATAACTTTTATATGCAAATCAACCTCTCTAAAAATATAACCAAACACAATTTCAAAAATATCTCGACATCGTTCTTAAAAGTATTCTCATTTTTTTTTCCTACCGGAAACAAATTCCATAATCAAAAGAAATAAAAGCAATACCAAATATCACCGTCGTATCTTATAAGTGCATGCAAGAGCTAAATAAAAACGTGAGGCTCATTTGAAAAGAAGAAAGGGAAAAAAAAAAAAAAACGAAAACAAAAAAGAAAAAAGAAAAGAAAGGATAAGGAACGTGTGGCATGCGAGTGGATGATGAAACTGTGACTCGTGGGGATTTGACCAAATAAAAAGCCAATGCTTTTCCAGGCCAAAAAGTGAACAAATATGGAAAAAAAAATGCCAAACGGAGAAAATGGACTCAAATTACACAAACAAACTTTTGTTTTTAACTGACATATGGTTTAATATTTCACGTACCCTAACAAACTTTTGAACACCAAGCTCCAAGCTCAAACGAAGGTTTCTCTTGATGTTAGTTTTTTATTTTTTATTTTTTCTCAACAGTGTGACAAATGAAAAGATAACAAAATACTTGTTGAAAATGAAGCAAAATAACTCAGAGGAATCATTAAGATTGAGAAAATGATACAAAGAGGAACACATTTTTAAAATGATTCGGCTGTTAATTAAGTTTGCACCCACTAATCACTAATATTAATTGTGAAAAGATCTACAGTCTTCTTTCTGTGATCTCCTCTTTTTTGTCATTTACAAAAGAAATGGGTGCCTTTTTTGGTCATCCAATCCCCTCTTGATAGGAGAATTTCCATTTTTTAATATAAAGCACGCATTAAGAGTGGGTTAAGGGAAATAAACCACCCTTTTTTTAACTTCATTTATATGCAACAGTATCACTTTTAAAACCTTTTTTTATTTTCCCTAATGTGCATGATAAGTCAATACAGATTTCGAGATATAATGTTTTTTTTATAGTGTTGTATTTATTTTCTAATTAACATTTTTTTTAATTTTTGATTTGAGCTAGCTGAGACTGACCTAGATCTCGATCTAATCTTGAAACACGATCTCGATTTTGGTTTAGATTTGTGACCTCAATCTTGACCTGAACTTGATCTTGATCTCGACCTTCTCTGATTATATTTCTGCAAGACTTCTTAACCTCCATGACAGTGTGTAAAGTAATCCCATCCAAATGGATTATAGCATGACAGTTTCTATAGTTTTCTTTTTTATAAGAATGAGAAAATTCACCGTTTAAAATCCAAATATTAAAGATCAAAGTAACTTTCATCCGACAATGTCTGTGGCCGTATCTCAAACTTGAGATTGAATTAGACACGTGATCAAAATAATATCTTTCATTAAGGAAAAAAGTTCAATTTCCTTCCCCGAATTCAAATGAAACAAGAGTTTTAATTCCAAATTAACGAACATATATATATATATATATATATATATATATATATTCTAATTTCAATCAAAGTAAGCCTCCACTCTATCTCAAGTTTTGAACTTCACTTGAGTAATACAGTTAATAGATAACTTCATCAATTTATTTGTCACTTAATTAATTACTCTCCTTCTTTAATTAACAGCCATTTGCATTTCTTTTTTTTTTTTTTTCCTAATTTAAAAGTGAAATGATTCAAACTCTAAATTTTACTAAGGTCCGTTTGATGAAATGATTTGAGTTGAAATTTTTAAGTTTGAGTTGCTTGACTTTTTAAAAACTAATTATAATTTTTATTGATTTTTCAGAAAAAAATAAAAATTGAGATGAAAATTTTGAGTTTAAGATGTAATGCCAAACGGAGCATTAGTCGCTTTTAAAATCAAATTCAAAGACTAAGACGGTTAATGTTGACGGTAGATTGTAGTACTCTATACTTCTTCCTTTGATTGCAGTATAATTCCGGTGATTATTTATAAGTAGATATAATTGTCACATTGAGAGTTGATTTTTATTTGCTTCATTTGTTTATTTATTTTTATTTATCTTTGTTTTTGTTTTTAATTCCATCAAACAGTAGAAATTGCCCACACGTTTGGGGCAGAAAAAAAGTATTTTCTTCTTTCTATTACTCTTCAAATCCTATTTAACTCTTAAAAAAAAAAAAAGTTAAGAATTTCCATCAAAAGTTTCTGTTGATATTGTAGGTATTACAAAACAGGAACACCTGTCACAACGGTCCCGCACTCCCACCGTCATCTGCTCTGGCGCCGACACCGACGCCGAGCACGAGTACTCCGGCGCCGGCATCTTCATCCTTACAGAAATGTTAATAATTCCATTCCTCTGGCCTCTGGAATCTCTCAATCTGTAGCCCAAGAAATACAAGTAACTCTCCAGCATGTAACCGCCCGCAAAATCCGACACCAGAACCGATGCCGTCCCCACAATCTTGTCCCCAAACGCGGTCTTATAGTGCACCTCAAGAGTCACAGCCTCCGCATGGGGCGGCAAGTCGAGGACAAGCTTCTCGTTCCACTTGGGGTAGCAGGTTCCGCCTTCGCTGCCGTCCTTCTCCGTCATTCGAAAGTTATTTACGCCGTATCAGACGATAACGAAGGCGTTACTTTTTATGGATTTACTGGCCAATCGGAGATCTTCTCCGGATAACACAGTCATCTCTACTGTTCTCGATGAGTAGTTATTGTCCTACTTTGCCATTGCTGTAAGCAGCTCAACTTTTAGTACTGAACTTCGCTTAATACGAGGTTTTCTTAAGAATAACTTGTGAGAGTTTGTGTGAGTGAATTGCATGAATCTAAAGCTTGTGGGTGGACACACACACACACTATATATATATATGTAACACACGTAACCTCTGTTATCCGGCACTGCCGGACGTGCGCACCAACGTGGCGGGTAGGTCTGTCAGAGGGCATCGTCATGGAAGGCAAGTGTCGAAAGCGTAGACAAGGGAGGCTGACAAGACTCAGAATAACAAAAGAATAGCTGTCAGCAAAGGAAAAATAAAATAATGTTAATTAAGGAGGATCGTAAGGAAATTTCGCAGGTCAATAGAAAATGGGGAGGGGTACAGAGATAAACGGTTTTCTACTCTTGTTCCAAAAAGGACGTATGAAAATGCATTGAGATTTGAAGTTCCTTGTACATAAGAAGCAAAATCGTTGTAGTACTGAAGAGTAGAATACAGTTTGACTGAAGTATTTGAAGCACACTTATTTTATTCTTCGAAATCTCAAACGCCAAAAATCAAGTTCTCCGCAAAAGAAATGCCTTCTTATCTGCATTTAATGATGCTATTATTCAGGTCCATGTTCAATGGGCTCGTTCCACACATCCTTAACCAAATTCACGATGCCACTACTTCTGCACCAAGATCAGCACCAAAACAGAGAGACTCAAGACTAACAAGAGCCCCCAGAAGAAGAACTTGAGGATCAGGCTTAAGAAGGGCAAGAAGTTTGTGGATTTCAACAATGTGATTGAGCTCCATGGAGGTTTATCTATTCCGAGCCCCCAAAAAAATAAAAAAAAGCCCTGGCGATCCTTATTTTCTGAGGTCTGAGAAAAGGTTCTTTAAGCTGAGACATCAGCAAAAAACCCATCATGGGAAGAAGCCAAAAATTTTATTCTTTTTTTAATCTTCAGCCCCCAATTTTTTAGTGTATGTTTGGAAAGGTAGTTCAAACTACCAATTCAAATTAAAATTTTTGTCCTTTTTTTAAAAAGTTTTTTATCTTTTAAAAAAAAAATTTTTGTCTTATCTAAAAAGTCAACAAAAATTACTATTACAATTAAAATATTTCAACTCAAACTAACATACCAAACATTGTCCATTTTTTTTTTGCGGCCTATACCTACAAGGCTGTCAGTTTTTACTTTAGCCTATCCTTTAAACTCATCCTCAAATCATAGCCACCCACTTATAATACAACGTGCACCATTCATCTGTCGTTTCTGTCTGACCGAATACCATTGCCGTATGCAAGAGTTATATATATATATATAATATATTGGTTTATAGCAGTTGGAAGAATTGTGGAGGAAAGACAGAAGAAATAGAGACGTTATTTCTTTTTAGTGGGTAAGATTTTTCAACGTTGACCTGACACGGTCCATTAGAAAAATGTTGTTTTGCAAGAAGGTACTATGAGTTTGCTAAGAAACGGATAAGAAGATTGGTAGAAACATTTAAGGTCGTTTAAAAGAATGAGTTTGAGTTGAAAAAATACGGTTTGAATTAAAAATTTTTATGAACTTTTTAAAAAAGATAAAAATTAAAAAAAAAAAAACAAAAACTGAGATAAAAAATTACAGTTTGAGTTAAATTACCAAACGAGATCTTACATTTTATTTTATTTCACCTAACAGATGTGACATATGGATTTATATCTGTTAATTAACTTTTAAAGACCAGAAAACATTTTAATTGAGGCAAATGGACGAGAAGGTAGTATGATGAATTAATTAATCTTGTTGCAATGTAATAAAGACTTTTAATTGGAATTGAATTTCAGATGTCAACAGTGGAAATTATTAAAGCTTTATATTTTGAAGGTAGCTGAGTCAAAGAACTTTTAAATAGTTTGGATTCGAGAATAAATATTTGGGACTTGAATCATCTGTCCAAAATATTTTATCCCAAATCATGGATGAGGATAAAGAAGTAAATCTTGTAATAGGGTAAACGTGATAAATATTTAGCATTGTTTAACTGTTTGTGGGACCCAGTAGAGAGCAATTATATCGAGAAGATAGTGAATTGAACCCCTCTATAAACCGCTTGGAAGTCTGTTAATTACCCATCTTGATTGATTGATGTAAGTTAGTATTTTTAATTTTGCCGTCAACAGTGGTCATAACTGACCGCTACTTTCTTAGTAGAAAATTCGTTATGACCGCTTCTATTTATAGAGTAGCGGTCATAACGGTTATGACCTGGTGGTCATAACCGTTATGACCACTACTATTAGAATTTTCATTCGTTATGACCGAATAGTTCATAAATTTTAAGATGAGTTTCATAATATTCGGGTAGTTGATGGTTAATAGTAGCGGTCATAACGGTAGAATCATAATCAATTATTCCGGAACTTTTATTGAACCACACTACTATTAGAATTAGCGGTCACGTTTTGGTCATAATCTTTATGAACCTAGTAGCTTTTTAATAATTATGATTAGGTTATAATTATGAATAAACATCGCTACTCCATGAACTATTATTTTTTTTTGGGGTCAAAGAACCTAATAGTAATATTTATTCATAATTATGAGTTTGGCTACCAGTAATTTTGATGGTTAATTTTATTTTAGTTTTTTGTCAACGTCTACCTTCCGTTTATGCGTTTGTTGAATTTTCAATATCAACTATATACTTAGTTCTATTTCCGTTATCCAGGGATTTATCCAAAATTTGGTCATAACGATTATGACCACCCGGTCCATACTCATCTGTCATAACGATTATCCAAAATAAGTTCCGGTCCATGTCATGTCCATCCACTAATTTTATGTTGCAAAATCAGACTAACCACATTCGGGAGTAATGTCGTAAGACATGGGTAGTTTTTAAAGAACGTTCGCAGAGCGGTTTATAAGTACGGTTTCCGAGCGGTTCCGGCCGACTGCAACTCTTTTTTTAGATTTCAGTTTTTCCTCCTAAAAAAGGGGCTAAACTTGTGCTACTCAGTGGAATTAGTATCTTCCTATTAATGTTACCCTTAATAATAATTATAGTGGTCACTGTATTTATGGGTAATTCCATAATGGCAAAATTTGTTGAAAGCAGGTGTGAGGAGAGCAGGCGAAGTACAAGTAACTAGGGAACTTTTTCCTTTTTGTGTTCATTGTCACATGACACGACATGAAGTAACAAGTAATAATGATTAGAAAAGGGTCACCGTGTCTTGTTAATTATTTTGTTAGTCCAAACTTAGGTGATATTTGGTTGGTTCACTCTAATCAAATAATTTCAATTGTTATTTTTTTTCTATTTTTTATTTCAAAAAATAAATTCAATTTTATTATTTATATCTCTAACTCTAGCTTAAAATACTTAAATTTTAAAAGTTTAAAATTTTTTATTTTAAGTCAAAATAAAATGATTTATTTTAGTTACGTTGAATTTCAAAAGAAATAAAACAAGATCTATATCGATATATATTTTTTTCGAACATATTTCAAGTACACTTTTTAACTCTAAAGAGTTATTTTTAATAAAACTCACAGTTTCAAAACTCAACTCTAATAAAAAATAAATTTTAACTCAAGCCGACCAATCAAAATAACCTCTTAGTCTACAATCAACATTACTACGTCCAATGAATGGCCGAAAGAAAATTCTTCAAGTAGAGAGGTCCCAAAATCTGTAAAGGATTAAGGAAACAAAGCTCATGTCGAACGCGTTAGCTCTTATTTATAAGTAATACATATATTGTTTACAAGTATCCATTTTTATTAATTTACAAGAAAACTTCTTAAATTTATCTTTCTAAAATCCCAAATCCTCATCTGCGGAGCTAGTCATAACGGGATAAACACATGCAAGTAACCTTTTTCAAATGCCTCTATATACACCGACTTCAAATTAGTCAACTACCAAACTTCCATATATTACACCATTCAAATTAACTTCTGTTGAAAAGAAAAGAGTTCGTCAAATGATTTTTAGACTAACAAATTATGTCTAAGTAAAATGTCTTAGATGTTTTCAAGTGATTGAAATGAACTGATTTTGATCCCTTGTAATTTGGATGGATTATTTACAGTACAAGAGCATAATAAATAGAGGTGGCAATACGGGTCGCGACACGACAACACGAATCGAAAACGACACGAATTTTACGAATTGAAAACGACACGAATAGTGGACGGGTCAAATTCGGGTCACCCGAAATTGACACGGAAAAGAACGGGTCGTGTTCGGGTCCAACCCGAACACGACACGAATTGCCACCCCTGGTCGCGACACGACGACACGAATCGAAAACGACACGAATTTTGCGAATCGAAAACGACACAAATAGTGGATGGGTCAAATTCGGATCACCCGAAATTGACACGAAAAAGAACGGGTCGGTTCGGGTTGGATCCGTGGACCCGAACACGACACGAATTGCCACCCCTAATAATAAAGGGGTTAAGTTAGAGCAAATTAAGCTGAACATTAGTAGCAGACAACATAAGACGTTCAAGTATGAACACTGAAGATCCCTTTCTCACTTTTTTTATTCTTATTTCTTTTTTAATTTGTTTAATGAGAAAGCATGCTCTCACTTTTCAGTTATATCGGCGGTGTTCGGTTTTGTTTTTGGAAATATTTTCACACGATCTTTTGAAGCGTGAACATTAAAACGTTTTAATTGTGCTTTAACCAATACTTTTCAAGCAAAAGTGAAAAAAAAAAATGGCGAGAATGATTTTGTGAAGGAAATGAAAACGATTAAAAATTATACTCTGACATCTACGTTTTCATTTTTAAGGCTATATATATAAATTAACAAATGTTTTTATAAATATATTCTAACACGATTCACATTTTTTTTAATATATGTAAATCAACTTCTCTAAAAACATAACCAAACACAATTTTAAAAACTATCTCAACATGATATTTTTATTTTTCTACCAGAACAAAATCATTATCAAAATTTAAAAAAAAAATTTCCAATATCACCGTCACATGCGATATGTGCATGCAAGAACTAATTAAAAACCGGCCGCGGCGGCGGGGGCGCTGGGAAAACGAAAACGAAAACTAAAAACAAAAAGAAGAAGAAAAGAAAAGAAAAGGAACGTGTGGCGTGCGAGTGGACAATGATACCGTGACTCGTGGGAATTTGACCAAACAAAAAGCCAACGTTTTTCCAGCCAAAAAGTGAACAAATATGGAAAAATGCCAAACGGAGAAAATGGACTCAAATGACATAAACTTTTGTTTTTCACTGACATATGGTTTGGTATTTCACGTACTATAACAAACTTTTGAACAGCAAGCTCCAAGCTCAAACGAAGGTTTCTCTTGATGTTAGTTTTTTTATTTTTTGTTTTTTCTCGACAGGGTGACAAATGAAAAGATAACAAATACTTGTTGAAAATGAAGCAACCTAACACAAAGGAATCATTAAGATTGAGAAAATGATACAAAGAGGAATACATTTTAAATGATTGGGCTGTTAATTAAGTTTGCACCCACTAATCACTAATATTAATAGTGAAAAGATCTACAGGCTTCTTCTTTCTGTCTCTTCTTTTTTGTTAGTTAAAAAAAAAAAAAAAAGGGTACAATCCCTCTTAATAAGATAAATCTCCATTTTTTTTCAATATAAGAGTGGGTTTAGGGAAAGAAAACCACTTTAAAAAAAAAAACTTTATTTATATTCAAAAGAATCACCTTTAAAACCACTTTTCCGAATGTGACAAGCCATTACAGATTTTGAGGTACGATTTGGTCTGGATTTGCAACCTCAATCTCGACCAGCAAATCTTGTTGCACGGCTATCTCGACCTTTTTTGAGCGTATTTCTACAATACTTCTTAACCTTCATGACAGTGCGTAAAGCAATCACGTCAAAATGGATATAGGCACAACAGTTTCTATAGTTTTCTTTCGAAAAAGAACGAGAAAACTCATATTTAAAGTCCAAATATTAAAGATCAAGGTAACTTATATCCAAGGACGGAGACAATGAAGGACTATGAGGGTTTAAGAAATGAAAAACTTTATCTTTAATAGCTTCGAGTTATTCATTATATAGTTATTTGTCCCCCTAATTAAAAATTCTAGTTTTGTCACTGCTTATCTGTGGCCGCATCTCCAACTTGAGATTGAATTGCACACGTCAACGTAATATCTTTCATTTACGAAAAAGTTCAATATCCTTCCCCAAATTCAAATAAAATTAGATTTTTAATTCCCAATTAACGAAGATTTACATGTTTTACTTCAATCAGATTAAGCCTACCCTCTATCTCAATTATTGAACTTCACTTGAGTAATACAGGTAGTAGGTAACTTCATCAATTTATTTCTCACTTAATTAATCATTCTCCTTATTAAATTAACACAGCAGTCCACTTTCTTTGTTTTTTGTTTTTGTTTTTGGTTTTTTTTTTTCCTATTCTAATTTAAAAAATGAGATGATTCTAACTTTATATGTCTTACATTAATGTTAGGTGTGAAGATTGCAGCCATTTTCTGGAATCAAATATCAAAGACTAGGATTATACTCTATACTTCTTACTTTTTTTTTTTTGGGGGGGGGGGGGGGGGTACGTAAGCCCCCATGTGCACCCCTCAAATATTAATTAACCCATTACTAATAGATTGTAGTATAAGTCATGTGCAGAAATGTCAAACGAACTGGGCCGATCGATTTATTTTGAGCCTATTAGTGCTTCATGTCGTAATCGTGCTAGCCCATTTTATAAATGTGTCGTGCTGTTCCGTGTTCATAAAAATTTATAGCGTCAAGCCTGACTCACAGCCCATTTATAAACTTGTAGTGCCATGCCGTGCCGTGCACATGCCTTAAACATGCCCAACAATAAAATTTTTAAATAAATAAAAAAAAAAGTAAGTTTTGAATATCATAGAAAAATTTGTTTTTTAACAAGAAAAAAGCATATCATTAAAAAGAAACTACGATATTAAAAACCTTAATAAGTAAAAACTCAAAAGAGATAAAATCTTCCCAATAAAATTTAAAAAAAAAAAAAAAAAACTATAAGTCTTATATGAAAATTATTAAAATATAATAGAAAATGAGAAATGTTGTTGTGCCATTTTTGTGCCCTTAATCGTGCTCATGCCTGTGCCGATGCCTTTAGAGTGCTTTGTGCCTAAAAATCGCATCAAGCCTGACCCATTTAATTAAATGTGCCACGTTATACCCATGTAATAATCTTGCCGTGATGTGCCTTACCCATTTTTTAGCATACCGTACTCGTACCAACACACTAAATCCAAACCATTTTAACATCTTTTTTTTTTTTTTTTTTTTTTTTTTTTTTGAGAAATCCATGTGGTAGTTGATAATCAATCTTGTTAGCCAAAAACACAAACCCCATCTTCTTTATCTCAAGAAACAATCTAGAGAGAGAGAGAGACATGGACCGTGCATCTATATATATATATATATATATATATATATATATATGTTAGGAATCGAAGTGAGAAACGAAACAGGGCTTTTGAATAAGGAACGTGGTGGAGTAACATTGCATAACATGCATGGACGCCATTGGCTGTTGAGAGCTTTTTTTTTGTTTTTGTTTTTGTTTTTTTTTGTTTTGTTTTGTTTTTTAAGTGTTAGTTGGGGATTGAATGGTCAACTCTGAACTGAATTCTAAGTGTTGACAGAGTAAGAACACAAAGTCTCCGTCTTCACCAACAATGGTGGAAACTTCTTGCAGCAAAACCCAAACAGCTTTCGCCACATTGACGTCGTCATCATTGTTTCGATTCGACACGACAGAGTTGGGAACTTTTCCTAAGAAACGTATCTGAACATAGAATTAGGGATCCCTAAAGAAAGTAGATGGAAAATAAGGTGAGTAATTCACTGAATGACCACAGTTTATTTATCGACACCGGTTAGAGTTAGTCAGTGACCTTTCAGAACCTCGTGTCGATTGTCAGTCACTCACAGTGATGGTTATCATAACAAAAAAAATATAAAATAAAATCGCATTCGACTAGCTCCAAGCTCCGGCTAGACGGCAAAATTACACGATAAGAGGGATGTTGTAATGACCCGCACTTCCATTTACAAAAGGAATATTGATAGCAGAGAAAGAAAAACTGGAGATGTTTTTTCCTTAACAATAATAGGGCAAAAGAAAAAAAAATTCTCTTAAGTGTGTGCAAATAGGGATAAACCAATGTCACAAGCATAAAACACCTTTACAAGGGACTGTTGTATATAAAACCGATAAGAGTACTTTCCGTGTGTCTATTCATTTCGCCCGTCTTTTCTCACTCCAAAATCACATCGCCACGATGATCAAGAAACTTTTTTGATGCGGAAGTATCCAGATGAATATGATCATCCTTACTTTCGAGAGAAACAGAGGAATCCATCCATGGCCCGTCCGTGGAACTGCTTGCCGGTTGACCGTCGATGGAATACAAATCGAAGTCTATTTGGCTGTCTAGCGCGAGCTTCCCAAAGGCCTTGAACCGGTCATTCTGGGCTACCGAGCTGTAATTGACTGTTGGTGCTTGGACTTGGATTTTGCCTTCGAGCATACTGACCACGGCGGACATGGTTGGTCGAAGAGAGGGAGACTGGTTGGTGCATAAAAGCGCCAGGTTTAGCATATTCAACGCCTCTTTTTTCGAGTAGTTTGAACCGAGACTAGGATCCATGAGTTCTAGTAGATTTCCTTGCTCTTGTTTGACATAGGCCTTCAAACACATGCACAAAAATGAATGGAACTGTAAACTCCTCTTGAACGCACTCGAATAGAAAATCAACTTGTGATAAGATACGAAGAAATCAAATTTTTTACTCCTCCTAAATGCACTCAGAAAATCAGTTTCCAAAGATAATATGACATGAAGAATAAGAAACATTTTACTTCTTATATGCACTAGAGACTGGAGAGAATCAGTCAGTTGCCCAAAAAAAAAAAAAGTATTGACATGAGGAAATCAGAAATTTTTATTTATGTGGCTTTACCTATTTAATACGAGTGATTTGATAATTAATTGATTTAAAAGTTCAGTCTTGGGAGGTTCGACTTCTGTTACCAACACAATACAAAAATGGGCAAAAAAGGGCGTTTTTTTCTTTGTAGAGTTGTTTCAAAATCTGTCAAAACAGTAAACTTTTATTTCCGTATAGTTCTTTCCAAAAGAATCCTTTGAGATATTGTAAGTGTCGGAAGGAAAATAACAAAAGATCCACAAGAAACAAGAGCGAACGATGCACAACTTACCCAATCCAGAAGATAAACAAACTCCTCCTTTGGCCTGTAATTTGTGTTGCTCTTCCCGGTGGCAATCTCTAAAGCAACAACTCCAAAGCTATAAACATCCGCCTTGTCAGTCAAGTAACCTCTTGTTGCGTATTCAGGAGCCATGTAACCTCTGAAGAGAGAATATATGGTTCCAAATGAGTGTTGTGCCAAAGCCAATAAATCAAAAGAAGTATTTTCAAACTATTCCTAGCTAAATGCTAACAAGGAATCTTTCTTTCATGCAATATCTAAAATTTATGAATGGTGTGCAACTTCATTGTAAAAATTAACTCCGAATAATTAGAGTAAGTGATATAAAGAACCAGACATTGTTCCGGCAATTCGAGTACTGATATGAGTATTCTCTTCTTCATCCAGCTTAGCTAAACCAAAATCGGATATCTTGGCATTTAGATCCTGATCAAGTAGCACATTTGTTGCCTTTATATCTCTGTGAACGATTTTCAATGTTGACTCCTCATGAAGATAAGCTAACCCCCTTGCTATCCCCACACATACCTTCTGCCTCGTTGGCCAATCCAGGTGCAACCGGTTTTCCTCGTGACCTATCAATGTCAAGGCATATAAGTGAGCGGAAGATGTAATTCTTATAATAAATATTTGTGACATGAAGCAAGCGGCAAATACCGAAAAGCGCACGGGCAAGACTGTTGTTTTCCATGTATTCATACACAAGCAGCAGTTGCTTTCTTTCAATACAGCAACCATGTAATCTCACAAGATTTGGGTGTTGCAATGCAGATATCATGCCTATCTCATTCACAAATTCCCGATTCCCCTGCTTTGATTTGGACGAGAGCTGCTTAACAGCAATTATACTGCCATTTGACAGTACACCCTAAGAACCAAGCAACTAATTTCAGTACAGAAGGTGTCAAATGATATTGGTATTGAAATCTTTTTCTTTTGGCAAAAACATTGGCACTGGTTCTCGTAAAGTAATCTTAAGGACATCATCAAAATGTGGCAAGAAACCGTAATACTTGGTACTTACCTTGTAAACTGGTCCAAAGCCTCCTTCACCTATCTTGTTTGCAGGGTCAAAATTACCGGTGGCAGATTTGATTTGTTTAAATGAGAAATAACCTGTTTGAAGTTCTAATCCACGTAGTTCTGGAAAAGAGAAAGGTAATAGCAAGCTGTAAAAAACTAAGCTCATTTAAAATTTTAAGCATTTCCTAATTGCAGGAATTTAAGGTATTTAATTTTCACCTTCATCTTCAGGGAGTTTGCCCCCCAAGTATCCCTTCACTCGGAGAGCCAACAAAATCAGCAGAACAATCAAACAAGATGAAGCTACAATGCCAACAATAACTCCAACAGATAAACCCCCGGTATCAAAGTCCTCATCTGCATGAAAGAGAAAATGTTATGATGAAATGGCATTACAGACATGGAAAAAGTCATAGTTTGAAGGCAGACTTACTCGATGTCACGCTAATGGCAGATATGAGAGGTCCATAGACACCTTTTTCAGGAATAGCAGTAGTTCCTTTGCCCGCCCAGTATAAGTGGATCTCTAGAGTGCTACCATCAACAATGATATCATCAAATGTCTGATTGTAGCCTTTGTTAACACCTCCAGCCTTCTCCGCGATATTGAAATCCTTCAAAAGTGTCTTGCCCTGTTCACTGATCGAGTTAAACCTCGGCTAGTTTCGACAGAAAATTTGTAACTTTCTCTTTCTCAAAGCAAGAGAAAAATCTTAGAAGAACAACAATAACGTAAATGTTAAAATAATAATAATAATAATAATAATTCTACTTTTACTAACTTGAATTGAGACATCAAAGATGCGCCTTCCAAGACTGCTAAATGTCTGGTTATCAGAAAACATTATTTCAGCAAAGTGGAGTGTCACTTTGTAACTGCCTCTACGCAGGCAAAGGCCATAATACTTGAGTGATAGAGGGGCAATGCGAGCTGTTTGAAAAATCTCTGGATAACTCTCGTTTGAAGAAAATGCAGTTGTCACTTTGTAATTGTTAATCCCGTTGTTGTCCATATAATCCCCCGTACTACTATAGGCCCAGTTTACTGATGACATACTGCGAAAGTATGACGTCCCCTCATCAGTTTGATCGGCTTCATATTCACCAAGAGTCGGCCCTCCACAATTGATATACAAAGAATGAACTACAGGTGGAATGGAAGTTATATCTGAATTATGTCCATTTGCCACATTTGCTAGGTTGATAAAGCCAATACAAAGTTCATGAACAGCATGAAATCTTATATTAACCTGTTCTTACATTTTGGTTCCAGGTCAGGGCAAGGAAGATCCTTCATGAAGCACCAATATTTACTTGTTGAAGTCGATCTGAATCATTTTTTATTAAAAAGCAATAAAATCATTACTATAACGGGCTTGGAGATATTTGATATAAAATTTGGGGTAGACGACAGCATCAAAAATCAGGAAAAAAAAAAAAAAAAAAAAAAAAAAAAAAAGAGGCAGAGAGAGAATAAAACAGTTGGAAGTTAAAATAGCAAACTTACGACGAATCGTTAAGAGAAGAGTAACCAGACACAAGATTCCTGTTTAAATTAAAAGGTAATAAGTAGGCAACTAAGAACAGCCCCTTGTATAGGCATTACATATGGAAAAGCTTTTCACAGAAACAAACTTACACATTTTGCATTTCTGTACAAGATTCTGGAGGTGTCCCAGTAAAATTGTTGTAAGATAAATCACTGCAAACACATTAGTCACGGCATTAGTGTTATATTTTTTCGATTGGAAATTGTAAACCGCAGCCCGTGATACGAGAATAACTCTACATCCAAACGAAATAACAACATAGGCTATATAGATAAAAGACTAACAAATGCTTGTTATTGTTAGTCTCCATCATCCAATTCGGTACTTCTCCCGTCAGGGAATTGTCGGTCAAGTACCTACATCCATGGAACAGTAATCATCACTTTTCTCAAGAAACAGGTAGCTAAGGAAACTATACAGAAATAGCTAATTTAAAAGGTAAATGGACTTCAGATAATGCATGATTAACTAGGAACTCACAGGAAATCTATGTTCCGAAGATACTGGTCATTTTTCCATGGGATCTCACCAGACAACCTGTTAAAACTTAAGTCTCTACAGGGGAGGCCAAAAAAGAAACAGAATCAAAATACAATGCATAACATAGCCAAATTATTTGATCAGCTTGGAATCACCTCATCTCTTATTTAACACTAAAGAATGCAATCATTTGCAATTAAATTATGATCACCACTAATAAGTTGGGGATTAGTATTTGGCAATTAAAAAAATCCAAGAGTCCACCGAATAGCATAATCAAATAAATCAAAACGAGCAAGCTAAGTTCGCTTAATGTTCCAAACCCCTTTTATCCTTGGTTTCGACTGCAAGAATCTTTCTTTATCTTTCTTTTTTTAGTTTAAATATATAAGAATTTAACAAACATCTCATAAAATGGGGAATGATCTTAATTCATTTATTTATTTTTTTCAGAGAAAAAAGGGGACTCATCAAATGAACGTAAAGCAAACAAATAACTATGATTAAATACCAAACAAGTTATAATTTGGTATTTCCCTTCAAACAAGGACCAGGGTAAGTAGATTAATTAAGCACAAATAACAACTCAAATCGAGCTCTGAAACATATAATAAGAAGTCCAGTTCTAGAACAAATTACTAGTGTAGTTAATCAGACAGACACAAATTAATGTTAAGGTCAGTTCACTATCCGGTACAACTAGTGACGGAGTCAGGATTTATTCGTAAGGGGGGGCCAAAAAATTTTTTTTTCAATCAAGCCACTAGGCTCACTAATGTTTATGGATTTAATAAAAATGTCTTAGATTTTAAAACCCAAATTGTTTGCCCAATGAAATATGAGTGGTTATATATACATGCACAATATTAATAAATATCCCCATGAAATAAATATTTCCTAACATAAAAATAATAAATCTATCCTTTTATATATGCTTTTTATATAATACCACATTTAACCCTCTCATACACTCACTTTTATTTTAGTTACAAATCTAATAAGAAAAAACGATATATTTTCATTCTCAAAAAGAAAACATAAAGCCATTTCAAAAAAAAAAAAAAAAAAAGAAAACATAAAGTATCTCTAAAAAAAATGAGAGGAAATAGTAAAGAAGAAAAACTCAAGTAATGTCTAAATCAAAAATGAAGTAATGTTATACTGCATTTAAAAAAATACATAAATATAGAATTATATAAACGAATATAACAAGAAAAAATAAATAAAAGAATAATCATATTAAAAACCGCATAGAATCATTTTCAAATACTAAAATAAAAGAAAAAAAACACAAAATATTAATTAATTAAAAAAATAAAAATACAAATTCCAATAGTTGTTGGCTCTTCAAGAGACATCGTTCTTTTATTTTTATTTCACTGGAATTCTCCATCGAAATTTTTCATATAGTTATAAAAATTTCTTAAAGAAATTGATAAAGAACAATTTAGAGTTTATAACAATTTAGAACAATTTCTTAAGATTTTTTTTTATTTTTTTAAATATTATTTCTATTTATGGTTAATGTGGTGTATGTGCTGGTATGAGCATTCTTAATGGTTTTAAGATAATTTTCTTGTAGGGTAAAAATACATTAAAATTTTTTATTAACTTTGTAGGGATATTTATCAATATTGTTAGGGCAAGTAAAATCTCTCTAAAATATAAAGAACTATTAATTTAAGGGAAGTCAAAACTAATTTATACACATACCTACTATATTTAAAAATAAAAAAAATAAAAAAAATAAAAAAACCCCACCATCTTAAAATTAATTAAAAAAGAAAGAAAGAAGCAAAAAAATTGTCATCAGAAATCTAAATTTTCATTTTTGGAAGAAAATGATATTACTGTACTAAGCAGAAAATAAATTCACATCTCAGCAAATAAAATAACAACAATAATATATTCAAAAGAAATTTAGTTTTCCTCTTCGACTGCTCCAGTTGCAAGCACTTACAATGTTTTTAAGGCCGGCATGTTTCCGATGTCCACAGGAATCTGACCACTAATTGAACAGTTCCTCAGTATCCTGAGCCCCAAAAATTTTACCACGAGCTTAATAAGTTCCAGAGAAAGGATATAAATTACATAGAACTGCTGTTAGAGCAAATATGGACATATATTAAACTCACAATCTTTCTAATTTTGCCAAATTCATCAAACCATCAGGGAAAGTTACATTTGGTCCACTCAAATCAGATATCCTCCTGAAAAAGAAAGTCAAGTCAGTCATTTAATTAACCTTTCATCTAGTTCACTAAACTGAATATTTATAGTCCGTTTGGGTCACTGTTTTGAGACTGTTTTTAAACACCATTTAAAACGTTTTGTACAGTATTTTCTCTCACAAAAATTTTGAATTTGCTATTCAAATATATGATCCAAACAAAGGCGTAGTCACTAGATGCAGAAGCATTGTCTCACAATTCTGTCAAGTTCAGCAAACCAGACATGTTCGGAATAGGACCCTCCATCGATGTTCCTTGCATATCCCTGAAATAGATTATGCTCAATATACAACAAACTAAAAAATGAAAAAATAAAAAATAATAAAAAATTTCCTCTGAGAGAGAGAGAGAGAGAGAGAACGAAAGTGCAATACTCACAATCTCTCAAGCTTTGTCAAGTTCCCAATAAAACTAGGTATTGGTCCTGTTACTCCGCTACCATCTATCATACTGCAGGCAGTAAATGAGGATGATGAATCTTTCAAAAAAATTCCAAAAGATTATGTAAATCCAAAATGCTGGCAACACGCATACAACTTACAATTGGGTTAAGTTCTTTAAATTTCCGAATGTTTGGGGTATTGTTCCTGTAAAATTGTTTGAAGATATGACACTGTAAAATGAAGAAACTGTTAGACAAGCATTCCGTGATGCAACGAGAAAAAAAGTATCAAGTAGACACTAGAACACATATGTAACATAACAAGTAATACTCCAAAAGAAAGGGAAAAGAACCATGGATACTGACATCAGTTCACCTCATACGCAAAAGATGTGTGTGTGTGTGTGTGTGTGTGTTAAAGTGAAAAAAAACATATATAAAATAAAAAATAAAAAAAGATGTCTACTATATATGCTTATATATACTGAAACTGCCTTAATTGATGGTACTACGCCAGAAGTGTCACTTTTCCTTAAAAAAAAAATATATATATATATATATATATACAGGTCTTGGATGCAAGTATAAGGATTTTTTTTTTTTTTTTTTTGCCTAAAATGATGCGAGTTTGAAGTTGGATAATGACTAATGAATAAGCAATACTTTTTTTTTCCTTTCTTTCTTCACCTTTCTTTGTCATAATTTCTACCCTCAAATTGTAAATTTAAGGCAATAACAAATTTAAAACAAGCATTGCATCATAATGGTATCCACTTATCTAGTAATGACATCCATGGATCCTGTTTTTAAGGATAATTCCCAAAAAAGAAAAAAGGCTACGCTATTTTTGTGCTAAGGCAAGTGCAAATTCAAACCAAGGTCGGTGTAAACTACAAGAGTTTGGGCTCGGAGTTCACTGTTCTGATACCATGTTCGTTTTCTAATTCTTCTAAAAGTTTAAGCCAATAGCAAGTGACCCAATATTAGTATTTCTTTTCTAATATTAAGGCTGTGTTTGATAAAAAAGAAAGAGAGATACATGAAATGGATAATCCTTCTACTAATCCTCTCACCCTTGTTTCTCCTTCCATTTTTCCCACCAACTAAACAAGCTCTAACTACAACCAAAAGAAAAGGGAATATTCTCATTGTTACCCCTAAACTTTAGGCTCATTCTTAGTTTGTCCCTTTAACTTTAAAAAATCTTACTTCGCCCCCTAATAGTGATTTAGTCCCATTTAACTCCATATGTCAGAATTTCCATTAAACATGGTTAAGTGCAGTCATGTGATCTTTTTATTCCTCGTATTAGAATTTCCATTAAACAGAGATTTAGAAAAGGGATAAGTGCAGTCACATGATCTTTTTAACAAAAAGGGGTTAAGTAATTCTAAATTCTAATTCCTCTATTTTGTCTTGGGTTTTAATGGAAATTCTAATATAATGTATTAAGTGAGACTAATTAAAAAATAGATTATTCTCATTTTTGTTCATGAACCTTAGGTCATTCCCACTTTGCTTTACCCCATGAACTTTGGATTTGCCCCCACTTAGCCCATTCTATTAGAATTTTAATTAAATATAGACGGAAAAAAAGTCAGTTAACTACAATCATTGATCTTTTTCCATTTATTTTTAGTAGAAATCAGAACAAAATGGGTTTACTAAGACTAATTCTCTTATTTTTAGGTATGTTTTTAACCAAAATCCTACCAAAAGGGGTTAAGAGGAACAAATTCGAAGTTCAGAGGATAAAGTGGGAGTTTTTAAAGTTTATGAGACAAAGTGGGAATGACCCTAAAATTCAGGGGTACAGATGAAAATTATCCTTGAAAAATTCAAGTGCTAAGTGGGATTTTTTAAATTTAGATGACAAAGTAAGGAGCATAAGGTAGTTTAAAAAAAAAAAATAGATAGAAGGAAAGGCTTACAGTCTTTGTAAATTACTCAAACCCTGAAGGGATTCGGGAAGAGGCCCTTGGAGCTGATTTTGCGCCAATACCCTGAAAATTTTAAATTATTTCACTCAACTTCTGAATATTAATTAACCCATCAAAAATCAAAAAGTAATCATTTCTTCGTTCAATTGTACGATTAAATGACTTACAACTCCGTGAGCGTAGAAATCTCGCCGATCTCCGCAGGAATCGAGCCATTGAGCCGGTTTCCCATAAGAGAACTAGGTCACACAAATCAAAGACGATTCAAATTTTCCAAAAATCAGATATTTTTGGATTATGGATATATATACACACCTATACATATATGTGTGTGAATATATATATATATATATATTTATATATATGTAATAAGAAATGCGTGATATGAGAATCGACTTACAGAATGCGAAGTGGAGAACGAGAAAAGCTTGAAGGAATTGATCCATGGAAGTAGTTGCGAGTCAGATCTCTGTTTCATGATAATCCAGAAAACTACGTCAAAAAAAGACGTCTTTTTTCAATTTTCAGTTGCTTCAGCTAGAGAGACAGAGGGGCGAATAACAATGACTAATTGCATTAGTGCTCCCTCAAGTTTGGTCAAATTCTAGTTTTTTTTTTTTTTTCTTCAACTTTAAAATCAAATATTCAAGTCCCCAAATTTTATTTTCACTTCTATTTAATCATTTATTTAAAAACACAAAACAAAACAAAAACAAAAACAGTCTCAAATTTCGAAAAAAAGAACTCCTACCTAAACCGTTAGCCTCCCTTCCATTAAGTTATTTTTAGTGGGATCAAATGAATAAAATCCCTAAATAATTTGAAACCCCTTACATTACAATTTTTTTTTTAACTGGTCGTATTGTTGAACCCTTTTTTTTTTTTTTTCCTTGGCAGTGAATGATGTCAGAAAGATTTAGCTTGCATTGGTTCACTGTTTGGAATTAAACTTTTTGTGTTAGAGTTGTTTAACTTTTCAAAAATTAATTAAAATTTTTATTAATTTAAAAAAAAAACAAAAATAAGTCCGAAAAATTTAATTTCAACCGATAAGCGAAATGAGATACAGCTCAAATTGAAATAGTTCAAATTAATTATTTTTCATCATTCGATATTTGATATATGTAATATATGGTACGATAAAAAATAATTATATCATAAGTTGGGTCTAATAGTTGGAATCATTTATTAATTAATATGAGAAATTTATATTTGACTCACAGTTCTTGAAGATGAGTAAGATTTCCAAACTCGTCAGGCAAAGTTCCTGTTAAATTGAGGCGCTTCAAATTGCTGCAAGTATAACAGAAATAGGATTGACATAAATAATAAACTAAAGAAAATGACATTAATATCATAAAATGGAGTACAAAAGAAAAATGTTTTAAGCAACTTTTTTTCCTTTCCAAGTTATGCTAAATTCAATGTAACAAATATGCATGGGAAAATAAATAAGTACACAAAAAGGGAGAAAGAAGTAAATAACAGTGTTTAGAAAATAATTAAAATAAATAATAGGCTTTTAAAATATTTAGAGTAAATAGGAAATTTATCAGGTAAGTGATTTACGTCAGATTTACTAAATAACTGATTCATTTATGTCTTATAAAAATATCATTTACTAAATTTACTAGATAAATGATTCATTTAAGTCTTGCAAATATATCATTTATCTAGTAAATTTTCTATTTAAATAGTTAATCCGCTATTTATTATAAATATTTTTAAAACCTTTTAATTATTTCAATTATTTTCCTAAAATTACTATTTACTATAATTTCCCATTAAATTAAAAAAAAAGGACACATTAGCAAATTAAAAAAACATAGTAAATGGGAAAAAATAAATAAATAAATAAAATGAGACTTTATACAGTAAAGTATCCGTGTTACTAACACAGTATATCAATTTCAGAACCAAATTTTTTTAAGATCAAACTCAGCTATATTTTTTAAACTTTAAGGTCATTACCATTTAGAATTGGTCCAACTGAACCTTTATCATTTCTATTATAGTACCATATATAGGAATTCAAGTGGGACATTATTCAAAACTAAAGGAGTAAAATAGGAGTTTTAAAAATTCAAAACTCATGACACCAGTAATTTTCAAATTCAAAGGTCGATATGAGAAAGAATTTGGATCATACATTTTTATGACGTGGCAAACATTGCTATTGTTGTAAGTACAATCGCAAGGTGACATTGTGTCGAATTTCTGGGTCAGAGCTGATAACTGTGTTGTTGAAGTCTAAATCCTGTTGATTGCAAGAACTTTGGTTGATGTTGTTCCAAAAACGGCGCAGCTCTAGTTTCTCGGAAATTGTTTGAAGAGCTTGCACTGTCACATGATATGTATATATATAGATATATATAGATATAGTTACAACATGATCCGATGTCTGGTATTCATTAAATGATCCGATGCAGTTCACGTCACAAGTCACAACACACAGGTATGAACCAGTCCATTCAGTGGGCCCTGCTAACATATAGTTACGAAAACTCTTTTTTGTGTTTTTTTTGGGTGAACATCCAAAAGTTGACTCGACAAGAGTCAACATCTTTACAGTTTGCTAATCAAATGTTTCTCCCTGGCTAGTCCATACTTTTTGAAACATATTGAGTGAAAAAATGATTAAAAAAACAGCTTTTATAGTAAGGTATTTAGAGTATTATTTTCCCACACCACGTAATTTATTTTATTTTTATGGTGAAAAAAATGGAAAATTGAAGAAAATATAACAAATAACAGCTAGGAGTTATAACAATCAATTGTAACTAGTTTCAAAAAACAAAACAAAACAAAAAGAAAACAAAAAATTTTATTATTGAGAAAGATATAAAAATAATATTTTCTTTTCAATATTAATGAAGATCATGATCGGAAAGAACCAATAAACTCAAATACTTGTATAAAAAACCGCACCTTCTTCTTGAGGCAGAAGTTGAGCATTTAAGCAGAGCAAAGCCAGAAATCCATAAACGACAATATTGACAGCAACAATATTATTCTTGTAGGTCAGAAACGACACCATGATTTTGCCGCACCAGATCAGGAGCTAACATATATGACAGAGATGATGAAGAAGTAAAAGAATAGGAGATATATATATATATATATATGTGAATTTGTTGAGAAGGAAAATGATGAGAGCGAGGGTGGTATCGAAGAAGGAGACTGCAATCAGACAGGAATCTAAAGAAGAGTATTTATTTAGCCAACAGGAATCTAAAGAAAGAGATTGTACTTGGTCAAAAACCAGTGCAACAAAGTCAAAAGGTGTGTGGTTGTTTTATGACCATCCATTTAAATAAATAATCAATTTTTCTTAAAGATGAATGGATCAATAAATTATTGATTGGAACGAAATTTATTACCGATGGATCATCAAATAACTCTGGACCAACTTAAAAAAACAAACTGATAAACATTTTCTTAAATTAAGAAAAGTTGTAATATTTGTTAAAAATTACTTAAAATAAGGTCATCTTCACACAAGCCCTTTTATTTTTATTTAATTGCTTATGGTAAACAACAAGAAAAGCAAAAATAAGTTTAAGTACGGAAGGTTAAGAAGTAAAAAGGTCATTTTTTTTATGTTTTCGTTAGCTAAGAAGGTTTAAGGACTCGTTTGGAATAATATCTATAGATGATAATTTGAAAATTAAATTAGAAATGAGTGTCTGAGGGAAAAAATTTTTGAAAAAATTATTTGATATAGAAAATAAAGTAAAATTTTAGTAATACTAAAGGGGAGTTTGCAGCGCTAGTTGAGACTAGGATTTTCAAGTTCAGTCCGAACTCAAGGTGTTTGGTGCCTTAGTTCAGCTTGAACTCAAGGTGTTTACTGTTCAACCCAGCTCCCCTGCACTCTGCCTCTTCTCGGCGAAAACGGAGGCACGAGGGTGGCTCTGGATCTGGCGCGAAAGAGAAACTCCGGCGGCGTGAGGCTGGAACCGGCGCCGGAGTGTGAGCAGATAGAGAGGGATCAGAGGAGCGAGAACCACACGAGCTTGCAAATTTTCCCAAGGACCAAACAGGAATTGGAGGGCAAAAAAAAAAAAAAAAAAAAAAACAACGTAATCTAGCGAGAGATTCGTGCAGAGTATAGAAAATTGAGTAAGCAGAGAAAAAGGCTTCCAATTCAGGCAACCAACAAGAAGATCACAGAACCAGCTCCAACCTTACCCTCTGTTTCTCCCTCTTTCGTTCTTCTCCTTTTACTTTATCTCTCTCTCTCTTGTCTGTCTTTTTCTCTCTCTAAAAAGTCTTCTCTCTCTCTCTCCTCACTCTCCCCTCCCAAGGACCCGAACTTGAACTTTTTATTAAATCCAATTCAGGAACCACTCGTGACATTACTTGATTTTTTTTTTAATAACACTTGTTGATGTACTTTTAACGTTTATTTGTTTGTGGTTTGTTGTTATTATATTTTATGAGTATATAAGAAATTTTGTAAAAGATTTTGAGGTATGTTATTGATGTGTGTTTTTAATTGAGCATATTTTAAATTTTTCATTTTTTTCGCTAGAACTTATAATAGAATGTTAAATTGAGTTGAGTTTGAGTTGAGTTGAAATTTTTAAGTTCAAATAGAACTTTTGAAAAAATAGTTATAAATTTTGTTGTGTTTTTAGAAGAAGACAAAAATTGAGATAAAAAAGTACAGTTTAGTTAGAGTTAAGATAAGTTACCAAACACAAAAATAAAAAAATTTGTTTAACTCAATTTTTTAACATCCAAACAGGGTCTTATTTTTTTTAAACTTTTCAACTCAAACTTTTTTACCAAACAATCAACTCAAATTAAACTTTTTATCCAAATTTTTTACCAAACACTCACCTTTTAAACTAAACTTAATTTAACTCAAACTAAACTTAAAAATCTTAACTTCAAACTTACACACCAAACACCCCATAAATGAGTAAACAACAATAGCGTGTAAAACGAAACCAAGTCTGACCCAAATCAACCCCCTCCACTTTTTACCCACTTCGATATTTTACTTCTGCGATACACATTTCAATGTTGCCAAAAAACTTTTGAGGATGCTTCGCATGTTCATTCGTCGATAGGAAAAATAATAATAAAAGAGTAACTTTCATAACTTTTTCTGTTATTTTTCTCTTTTCAAAAATGCAAAGTTATCTTATTTTAAAATTTACTTTTTACAATATTTTTTTAGAAATTTTTTTTAACCTTTTTAAAATCTTCACTCAATATTCTCAATACTATTTCTCTTCATTCCAAATTATAACTTTTTGTTTTTAGAAAAGAAAATTTTTTTACATATTGAAACTCCATCTTATTCTCAATATGAAATAACTTTCTCAATTTTAACAAGAAAATTTTTCTTTTTAAAAATGGACATGTGATCTAAACAGAATCCTAAATTTTTAATATGAACGATATTTTAATACGGAAAATTTTATTCATATTAACAGAAATTTTTAGTTACATGTTAATGTGAATGACATTTTTATCCATGGATATGCACACAACCACGTATCCAGTCTTAAATCAGGCGGGTCTAGGAATATTACATGGATATAAGGTCAGATATTAGTGTTAAAATCACCTGCCCTTTTTATATTTATCCTTATAAAAATATATATACATATTTAAATTTTAATTTAATTTTTAAATACAAAAAAGGAGACACCTTCATAAAGAAAAAGAAAAAAAGCAAAGAAAAGAAAAGAAAATGGAACACAAGTGCAGTTTCTTCCGAAATCGATTGGAAAATTAGAAAATCTTGGACCTTTGGATCTAAAGCAATAATCCTTGGTAACTCAGCTACCGGTTGAGGTAAATTGTCTTCTTAAGTTGCGACATGTTTTGGCGCGCGTACAAGTCTGATAATAGACAGAGGAGTAAATACAAAGAAGGGAATTGGGCCGTTAGAAACGTTGCAGAAGTTATATTTTAAAGAGCTGAGCGAGTTGACAAAGTTGAGGAAGTTAGGCATGGATAAAGTTGAGTAGTCAAGACGTGAGGACTCTGTGCGGCTGTATTAGGAAAATGGAACCCCTTGAGTACCTCAGCCCAGCTTCAATGGCGGAAGATGAGATGGTCGACATGGAATCATTATCATCGCCCCCTAAATTTCTTCGGCATCTCAGGTTAAATGGCCATTTGTGGAAGTTTCCAGATTGGATAGCAGGTCTTCAAAATCTAGTAAAAATAGTAATTTTGTCGTCGAAGTTGGAACATGATCCACTGAAAGCCCTTCATACTCTTCCAAATCTTTTGGAACTTGGGATAAGAAATGACGCGTATTATGGTGAGAAACTGCACTTTCTAGAAGGAGCATTTCAAAACTTAAGGTGCTCTACCTCGTTCGTTTAAGTAGACTGAATTCGATAGTAATGGACGAAGGAGCGCTGCTTAATCTTGAAATGTTTGCCAATATGTGTCTGCCGCAACTGAAGGAAGCCCTCGGATTCCAGCATTTAAGAAACCTTAAACGTCTGGGATTTGTTGAAATGTCCATAGACTTCCTGATGTCCCAAAATTTCCCGAGTCTTCAAACTAAAGCAGACATTCAATTCTGCCGCTTTATTAATGGAGAAACAATAATCTTCACTTTGCAGTCATTTTTGAAGCTCCAAAAGCATATGCTAGGTTAATCGATTTGACAGTACTATTTCCCTTGCTCTCTACTTTGGCTATTTAACCAATTCAGAGCATGCTTTTGGTTTTAGTTTCTTATTGAAGATGTAAAATTCATGTCTTTTGGTATACACGAACGTAAACAATAATTAATGGTTCAATGTAATTTCTTTGACAGACCATCACGTACTTAGTAGACTGGAACGCGTTGCCCATTGTCAAAATCTTGAGTAAGTTTTCTTCATAATCGCCTTCTCAAATGTTCTGTATAAGCTTCTTTGAACAACCTTTTTTTTTTTTTTTCTTAATCTGTACTTAAAATTTGTGCTTATATTTACAGGGTCTGAAGCATTGAAGTAGGCAGTAGCTTGGTTAACGGAGTCGGAATTCTGTTCCTTGTGTGCCTTAGCTATCTCCCCGTGTGCTCCATTGTGAATAAATCATTTCTTTGTTTATGACCATGGTGTGAAACTATTATTTATCCTCTTGCATATGTGTTACATTTGGAATTCGCTGTCTTTGGTATGCTCTGGATGGTCAGTTGAATAAAACTACAATCTTTCTTAGAACTAGCCATCTACAACATTGATTAGGTTAGTCATTTTTGTTGCTGAGTTTCGTCTTGGTCTGGTACTTTTGCTCGTCTGCGTGCGATTTTTACTTTTGCCGGTTCGCCTGCATACCCATTTTTTTGTTCGTTTTGTCTTGTGTTATGAAGTTTTCCCCTACATCAGGTTAGAACTTTTGTTAATTTTTCTCTCTCGTAATGGAGGTTTATTACGTAATAGTTTGTTAACGGGTGTCAACTAATTAGGATATGTTAACTAATGTCAGTTGATTGATCTCTTCAGTTAAAATAAATAAATAAATAAAAACCACTATTGCTCTGTCTTATTTGTCCTCTTTTACAAGTGCAACCCTCTAAATTGTTTCCTTGTAGCGTAAGTTTGTCATGGAAGTTGAACAAAGTAGAATAATGCACTACATCATATTGGTAACCCTCTCTTTCTCCTTCACTGTGTGTTTGGTAAGAGAGAAAAATGGAGAGAATGAAACAAATAAGAGGGATCAGTTAAAGGATTTTGAAATGGATTATTGTTTAATGAGAGAGAGAGAGAGAGGGAAGGAAAGGATTAGAAGAGAGACTCCAAATCCTTCAAAACAACCGATCTTTTATCTTTCCTAAATTGGAGAGGTTGTCAGAGGGATTGCATACCATGCAAACATCATAAGAGAAATGACCTTTCTTTCCTATATCACCCACTCATTACTATTTTATCTCCTTCCTACCAAACATAGCTTAAGTATAACAACCCATGCTTCCCTTTGATGTAATATTATCCGATTTGGGCCTCGTACCACGGGATTTTGCTCTTGGACTTAACCCTAAAAGGCCTCATAACATTAGAGGTGAACTCTTGACTCATAAACTATCACATATATCAATTCCCAAGTGATGTAGGACTGATGATTGTCACAATCATCGTTCCTTTTGTGACTCAATGTCCTTGTTGACCACATTTCTAATTGGATATAGGCTCAATATCATTTGTAACAACTTATGTCTTCCTTTGATATGATATTATCCGCTTTAAATATCATCTATGCACGGTTTTTCTCTTGAACTTAAGCCTAAAAGACCTTATATAATTAGAAGGTGGTTTCTTGACTTATAAATCATCATATATATATTCATTCATAAACGATGTGAGACTGCATAGCTTAAATTTTTCCTTATGAGACTAATGAATATCATAGGAGGAGTGATGACTGTCATAGACAATGCGAAGAATGAAGAAAATTATAGAAATATTTTTGTTATTTCTTGGTAAGAGAGAGCGAGAGTGAAAGAATTGATGCCGATCATTTAGCTAATTATTATGTTGTCCGTGTATAAAAAGGGATAGGTTGGAAAATGACATTTTTCTTAAACATATTTTAATAAAATTCTCAAATTTATTAAATTGGGATTATAATAATTTTCTTAAAAATGACCGATTAGTGACCACTTAGTAGATTGTTAATCATTGATTGACCAATGTAAATTTTTGTTTTTACCTATCAATTAGTCATTGCTAACCGACTCTGGTCAATCAACATTTTAATGACTACCTATTATTTTTATGTAAAAAAAAAAAAACTAAAAATTTCAACCATTTTTTAATTAAGTGTCCAAAATTTGTTATATGACCTAGTTTCTCTTTACAAAATTTGTAAATATATTTTTTAGAGTAAAATTGATCGTTTTAAATTGAATGTAATGGGGAGCTTACATCATTTTATTGATAGAAGAATGTAATTTGGTGGGTCTGGAGGGAGACTCTCCCTTCACCTCTCCTCCCTCCCTCCTCTCTTCCATCTAGTCAAATAATGGATTGACACTCTCCCTTCTCCTCCTCTCTCTCTCTCCGCCTCCTTTCCCTCCAACTAAATACACTCCAACAAGTTAAGATTTTTAGTCTTTCATCTGTTGATTTCTAAGTCCACTAGTCCACGGTACTAACTTTATTGAAGAAATGCGGAGCAACATGTGACACACCAAACCCAGTCCAAAAAAAATTCAGGTAGTTTTCAAAGATCATGTAATTCAATAAATTAATTGGTTGTTTCATTTTGCACACATTAGAATATCATACACTTGTTAGGTGGCTGATACACCTTCCCTTCCAAAGTCACAAATGTTCGTGGTAGACTATTTATGACCACCAACATAATAATAATAATAACAATAATAATATATTTTTTTATTTTTATTATTTTTGTATACATTTCCCCACACACTCTCACTCTCTCTCTAGTGACAAAGAGTTGAAATTACACACGCAACCATGTCAAGATAAAATAATACATATATTTATATATAGACATATATATTTTAAAGATTTAAAGCGTGCCACTTGCTATGGTGACCATTCCACACCCTTCAATCCTTCGACATGATGCAAGTTGATAGAGGCAGCCCATGACCCAAAAATTGTTTTTATTTCGATCCATAGTTTTCAATGGAATGTCTCTTTTAGTTCCTATCCTTTGATGTTGAGCCCCACACATTTTTTTTAATTTTTATATTTAATCAACAGTACTAGGTGGATATACAAAATATTACTAAAAACATTTTGGGACCCCTTGTTGATATTTATTTTCATATCCGGGCGTTATGAGTTCAACATGATACAAGTACAGTGATCATCAATTATTAATGTCTCACCTATAGTGGATCAGAATGATGAGTCATGGATACAAACTCAAGTATTCATTTGAAAATTAAGATTAATGTAAGATGACAATCAAAGTGTCATTAATTCGCATAAATTGAACTATTAAATCGAATCAATTAACTTCTTAGGTCCAGTCCAATGTCATACTTCAATACTGGTATATATTAAAGTTTCTACTCAGAACCTATCTGATGGTCAAAACAAACTATCCTCCAAGGAAGTAGATAACTTTTACAATCTTATCATCAATAAGATCCCCAAATCTTATTTCATCGATTACGGACCATTTATTTAAACTTTTATCAAATTACCGCGTCTTTTATGTATACTCCGTACACATATGGTAATCCGATATATTACCAACAGCCTAAGAGTATTTTATATTTGCTCAAAATAATCATACAATTAACAAATGAAAGTAAATATGACACAACTTATTAAACATGAATAACATCTTTTTATTAATATCAAAATCTCATATTTACATAAAATCCTTAGAATTGATTTTCTATCCTTATGGCATATATAAATCCCAATAAAAAAAAAATCATTCCTCTCTTTAAAGCATTCAAATACTTGAAACATTTAGGCCTAATATGTCCTGGCAAATTGCTATAATGGCAAGTAGGAACAAATCTCTTTAGTTTACACCTAGGAGGTTTAGGTTCATAATTTATACTTGACTGAGGACAAGATTCAAGAGATGAAGTACGAAACATCCACCTATGTAACCAAGGCCATGAAGATCACCACTTGACTTTCCAACAGATAGGATGTGATCAAGTTTAGTTGTGCCGAAGTTTAGCATCTTAAAGGACTTTTGTGTGTTCTCCAACTTAATCATGGCTTTCTTCAAGACATCTTTCTCTTTATGAGGTTCAGCAACCCGGTCTTCAAGATTATTGTTAATCTTGTACACTTGGATCTATTTGTTGTATACCTCATTGTAAGCTCCCTGGATATCTTCATCATCTAGATCATCATCACTGCTACAATTTGATCGGGAATCATCAATTTCAACTACTATTGCAAATGATGTTGTACGAGTTATTGCAACTGCCTTTGCAACAGTGATGGCAGAATCAGTGACAACGTTGAAAGCAACGTAGTTTCTCACTTGATCTTCATCGTCCTCCTAGCTGCCTTTAGATTCCTCATCACTCCAAGTGGTATTAAGTGATTTACACTTTTTCTTAAGGGTATTTGCACACTTAGATTGAATGTGCCCGAAGCCTTCACATGCACATTCATGATATTGAATTCCATTGCTTTTCTTCTTGGATTCAAACAAGTTTGCAGTAGCTTCGTGATTTTAGAAATTGTTGGATTTGCCAAAGTTCTTCTTCCTATTCATCCTCTTCAAAATCTTGTTGAAATTTTCATTGAAGGAGATAAGAGTCTAGGTCAAATTGTCCTTGTCATCAACGTAGCCTTCATCAGTTGAATTTTGAACCTCGGCTTGCAAGGTGATGCTTTTCTCCTTTTTGTTATGCTTCAAATTTATCTCAAAGGTTTGCAAAGAGCCCATTAATTTGTCTATCCTCATAGACCTCACATATCGGGCTTCTTCAATAGCAATGACTTCGTATGCTAACCTTTGTGGAAGAAATCTTAGGACCTTTCTAACAAGTTTAGTCTCGGAATGTTTATCTCCAAGAGCAAAAGCTTTATTGGCTATGTCTCATACCCTAGCATTGAACTCAGCAATAGTCTCACTTTCAAGCATCCAAAGATTGTCAAACCAAGTAGCCAACAACTGAAGCTTTGATATCTTTATAACAGACGTTCCTTCATAGACAGTCTCTAAGATCTTCCACGCATCCATAGTGGTCTTATAGGTGGAGATAAGCTTGAATTGATAAGCATACACCACATTGAAGATTGCATTTAACGCCTTTGAGTTGTAATTTGCTAGGTGATCCAATCCATTGACCAACTTTCTTTAGCTTTGGGAATTGTGTGCCCATCATCATTGTTTTGGTGTGATGTGTCCAACTGGTTAGGATAGCACTCCAAGCCTTCTCATCAAGAGCCTTGATAAATGCCTTCATCTGAGCCTTCCAATAGGGATAGTTCGTTCCATCTAGTAGTGGTGGGTGTGAAACTGAGCTTCCTTCATGTAGGAATCCATGTCTGCAAAACATATTAGTCTCCAAGATCTAACCTAAACCAAAAACGTCAGTAACGCGCTTGGATACCAATTGTTAGATCCGTTTTCATCAATTTACTAGATTTAATTAAATTACTGCAAGCGTAAATAAATAAAAGAAACACACAATTTTTACGTAGTTCAATCACAACTACTCCTTGAGGCCATGCCCAGCTATCAAACAATCCACTAATATCAAATGATTACAAGTACTCACAGACTTATACATACCAAAAACTCCCTCTTCACACTCCTTCTTCCTACTATCACCTATCGTCTTAAACCTATTAACCAGATCTATTCAGCGAGCACCACTCGTCTTGTTTTTGAACTCACTTCAACTGAAAACGGTTTCTCCCAAAAGCTTCAAGTTCTTCTCCCGAAGAACGACAACGTCTCTTCCTGAAAAATCCAAATTCTTCTTCCGAAGAACGAATAATGATCATACAAACTAAATCTCAAATACGCGTGAATTTCCAAGTGTTCGGGGTTAAGCAAACTATATTTGAGACCCATATAAATAGCAGCAGCAACTAATCTCCAAGAAGATTTTGGATTAAAAAAATTTTAAATTTCAAACTATTTCCTGATCTGTTTTAACATTTTTGGAAACATTCTAAAATTCAAATATTCAAATTTGCACCAAAATCTGAAATAAATTTCCTCCATAATAGTTGCTAACAAATCACGAAAAATCTTCACAAGAATCGCCAAAAAATAAAATTTTCTAACTTTCTTGATTTCAAATGCAACATCCTTTTTAGGATAATTTGAATTTCTAATTTAAATAGAATAAGGAAACTTATTCAAATTAGAAACCTTTCCTTAAATGAAATCCCAATATTATCTCCAATTTAATTCAAGCAACCACCCTTGACTTGTACCAAAATCGAATCTACCAATATGTGCACCAAAATCAATTTGCAATTTGCTATGTCAACTTCCAAAACGTGCCACTTCTAAAATGTGCAACTTTCCCAATGAAGCAGCTAGCCACATCTTAAAAACGTATCAATTGTTGCAACACATATTGGAATACTAAGCAAAACCGAATTAAACCATTGTTATTTGTTTTTCTAAACAAGTTATCATAAATGTCAATACCTAAAAACCTAACAGAGGCGTTGCTCTCTGTGAATTTTGTGGCCAATTGGAGATCTGCGCCATATAACAGAGTCATCTTTACAGTTCACGATAAGTGGTTATTGTAGTCCTTTGTCATTGCTGTAACCTAGAGAGAAACTTCGTGATTTACAATAGTCTTGGACTTGTAACTTGAGACTTGTGAGTACTGAAACTTTGTTCAGTACGAGGTTTTTCGTAATCTGAGAGAGTTTGTGTGGGTGAATTGTGAATTGTTAAGGCTTGGGGGTGTGTTTATATATATATATATATCTTTTTATATATATTTATATATATGTACGTATATAGACGTTAGACGGAGGGTGAAGGACAGACGGATGAAATAGAGACGTTATTTGTTTATTACAAACTAGTTTACAGCATGTGCAATGCACGTGATTGGATATATTTGAGAAAATTTATCTAGATAAGAAAAAATATATAAGTAATATTAGATTAAAAAAAATCAACAAAGTACTTGAACATTAAAAAATAGGCATGTAAAAGAACACCAAAAAGATAAAAAGACAAAAATGTTAAAAATATACCAACACAAAAAAGGAGTAAAATGAAAAAAATAAAAAAAAATTGTGCCGAAAAAAAAAAAGGAAAACTAAAGGATAAAAAAAATTAAAAAAGTTTTCGCTAAAAAAATCAACAAAGTACCTGAAAATAAAATAATAAAAAAAAAAGAAATGCACAAAAAGATAAAAGGACTAAAATGTTAAAAGTGTACCAATACAACAAAAGGATTAACATGAAAAAAAAAAAAAAGGGATAAAAAAAACACTAAAAAGATAAAAGGACGACAATATTAAAGATATACCAATACAAAAAAAGGACTAAAATGAAAAAAAAATTTAAAAATTGGGACAAAAGAAAAAGAAGGAAAAGTAAAGGACCAAAAAAAAATTAAAAAAAGTTTTTCACCAAAAAAGTCAACAAAGTAAACCAAAAGAGATCAAAAAGCTAAACGGCCTAACCTCTTAAAAGTATATCAATACAAAAAAAAAAAAAAAAAAAAAGGACTAAAATAAAAAAATGAAAAAAATTGGACCGAAAGAAAAAAAAAAAGAAAATAGAAAATAGAAAGACAAAAAAAAAAAAAGATCTTCGTCCAGAACGAAATGTTTTGGACGAAATTAAATTGCACAGTAGTGAGGATTCTCACTCTCTAGATATGTATAGTTTTCGCCAAAAAAAAAAAATCAATAAAGTCGCTGAAAATTATTTAAAATAAAAAAAAAGGAGGCATGAAAAAAAAAACCAAAAAGATAAAAGGATTAAAATGTTAAAAGTACATCAATACATAAAAAGAGGACTAAAATGAAAATAAAAATAAAAATAAAAAAGGCATAAAAAACACCAAAAAGATAAAAAGACTAAAATGTTAAAAATATATCAATTCAAAAAGAACTAAAATGAAAAAAAAAAAAAAAAAGGGCCAAAAGAAATTTAAAAAAAAGGAATACTAAGGGACCAAAAAAATTTTAAAAAAAAGTTTTCACCAAAAAAAATCAACTAACCAGGAAGAAAAAAAGTAGGCATGAAAAAAGACTAAAAAGTTAATAGGACTAAAATGTTATAATTATATCAATACCAAAAAAAAAAAAAAAAAGGGACTAAAATGAGAAAATCAAAAGAACTGGGTCAAAGAAAAGAAAAAGAAAATTGATGGACGAAAAAAATAAAAAAAGATTTTCATCAAAATGCACAGTAATGAGCATTCTCACTTCTTGCATACTAGTTTAAAAATATGCGCGATGGACATGATTATTGAGAAATTTTATTTAAATAGAAAAAAATATTTAAGTAAATAATATACAAATAAAAAAACAAGAAAATCAACAAAGTACCTAAAAATAAAATTAAAAAAAAAAGAGGTATGAAAAAAAATCAAAAAGATAAAATGACTAGAGGTGTTTGTTTCATCTTTCATTTTAAACTAAATTATACTTTTTTCATAATGATTTTTATCTTTTTCTGAAAAAGTTTTTTGTTTTTTCTGAAAATTTTTTTTTATTTTTTCTAAAAAATAACTATTGAAACTTAAAAATCTTAAACTAAACTTACACACCAAACACCCCTAAAAATGTCAAATATAGACCAATATAGAAAAGGACTAAAATAAAAAATAATAAAAAAAATTAGTTCAAAAGAGGAAAAAAAAAATGAAGGACAAACAGTCTACCCCACTCTCTCTCTATCTCCCTCTCTCTCCCTCTCCCCCCTCCCTTCCGCATGTCAGTGAAAAAAACAAAAAACAAAAAAAACAACAAAACAAAACAAAACAAACGTACTCTCTCTCCTTCTCACTCTCCCTCTTTTGTCTCTCCCCACCCTTTACACCCCAAAAAGTTCTCTCACTCAGTCTCATTCTCACTCTCTCTATTTAAAATGCTAGTTTCGTCCAAAACGTGCGTTTCGACGAATAGTAACTCATTTTGACCTTTCTTTTGGATGTTAGCGCCAAAAAAACAAAGGTGGGTGGGTTAGCTTTATAAACGTTGACCACACGCCGTCCCAAAAAAAGAAAAAAGATTTTTTAGAAGTAGCTACGAGTTTGCTAAGAAACGGACAAGGAAGGTAGTAACTTTTTTATTTTATTTTATTTTATTTTATGAACAGATGTGCCATATTCATTTATAATATATTAAGCTTTCATTTAGTATTACAATTTGAATTAAAATTTTTAAGTTACAGTTGATTGATTTTTTAAAAATTAGTTATGATTTTTTAAAAATTAGTTATAATTTTTATTGATTTTTCAGAAAAAAAAAAAAAACTAAAGTGAAAAATTTAAATTTGAGTTGAATCACCAAACGAAATATAAGACTTTTAAATAAAAATAGAACGTGAAAAATATTAAATAGTTTATGAGAGCAAATGGAATGGAAAAAAACGTGGTTAGGGATGACCCTTTTTTCGTGAGTGCGAGGAAGCTCTCTCACCCTCGCACTCACTTCGCTTTTATGCACCTTTATATATAAATTTTGTATTGGATAGTAAAAAAAGAATACACCTTCAAATGATGAAAGAAAAAAAGGAAAGAAAAGAAACTATCCTTAATCTTACTTTTTTAAAATTATATTACTAAATTTTATGAAAAATTTTACGAAGTTTTAAATTCTAGATTTTCCCCCCTCTTTTATTAGGAAATTCCAACATTTCAAAATTCAAATTTTCTCTTAATTAATATATGACTAACAAACTTTCAATTTTAAAATATTCCATGCTGCCAGCTCAAAAAACTAATTAGTCTGAATTATTTCCTTTATATTTTTGTGAGAAATAAGGAGATTTGAAGTCGGGCTCTCGTGGTTTTATATATGGTTTTAATATAGTATGTTTTTGTTTTTAATTTTAATATAATGGATATGTGTATAAATTAGTCTTGGCAACCCTTAAATATTTTTGGGTGATTTTATTTGCACTCACAATATTGATAAATATCCCCACAAAATCAATAAAGATTCTTAATGTATTTTTATCTTACAAGAAAATTACCTTAAAATCATTAAGAATGCTCATGCTTCCACAAACCTATAAATAAAAATAATTTTTTTATAAAATAATTTAAAAAAATACACCACATTTACCATAAATGGGAATAATATTTCAACAAAAATCCTAAGAAATTGTTCGAAATTGTTCTAAACTCTAAAATGCTCTTCATCAATTACTTTTCTTAAGAAATTTTTATAACAACATGAAAAATTTCAATGGAATATTCAAGTGAAATAAAAATAAAAGAAAGATGTCTCTTGAAGAGCCAATAACTATTGAAGTAAATTTTTTTTTTTAAATGTTTTAATTCATTAGTATTATGCCTTTTTTTTTTAATCTTTTCTTTTAGTATTTGAAAATGATTCTCTGTGATTTTTTACATAATTATTTTTTATTTATTTTTTCTTACTATGTTCATTTACATAATTCTATATTTATGTTTTTTTTTTTAAATGCCGCGTGATATTTCTTGATTTTTGATATAGACATTACTTGAGTTTTTCTTATTCACTATTTCTCTCTTTTTTTTTTTTAGAGATACTTATTTTTGAGGATGAAAAAATATATATTTTTCTTATTTAGATTTGTTAATTTATTTTTAACAAAATAAATTAAATTTAAAATAAAGTGAGTGTATGAGAGGGTTAAATGTGATATTATATAAAAAGTATTTATAAAAGGATAGATTTACTATGTTTATATAGGGAAATATTTATTAGATGGTGATATTTATCAATATTGTGGGTGCAAATATAACCACTTATATTCTATTAGACAAACAATTTGGATTTTAAGAAATAAAATAGTTTATTAAAAACATAAATATTAATTGGTCTAATGACTTGATCAAAAAAAATTTTTTTGGCCCCCTTGTGAATAAATCCTGGCTCCGTCACTACATCCAATTAAATAAGTGACAATATTTTTCTTAAATTGTTATTTATTTGTTTATTTACCGTTGAAACATGAATAAAATGAGATAGGACGAGGAACCAAAACAATATAAGAATTGAAAGTATAAATCCTGCCAAGAGATATAGCAACAGTCCACGATTCATTGAGGAAACAATTTTTGAAAGCATACCAAAAGATATTCCTAAGATAATTATTTTTATAATTTATCCCAACAAATGCTAAAATGGAGTGCACCATGATCCAACAATACAGATTACTTCATGACCATGCCTTCCACGATCGCGATGACGACGGTCTCCACAAGCCTCTTCTTAGGTGGGGTTATTTTTCGTAATCCCATGAATTTGGTTATGAAGGCCTTCCTCAGTTCTCTCCAGCTCGAAATTGAATTAGGCTTTTTAACTTTCCGTACCAATTTAAAGCCGCGCCAGTTAGGGTGATGCTTAAGGCGCTGCACCTAATGGCATCTGGTACATTGAATAGGCTCATGTAGGATTCAAATGCCCTAAGGTGGTTATCCGGATCAGTCTCTCCGTCGTAGGGGACAAGCTTTGGCATCTTAGGATTTGTCCGGTAGGGGGGCCTCCAAATCTTAGGATTTGTCCCCTTCCCCTTCCCTCTTCCTCTATTTTCTCTCGCCTGCACCATCATCGTCTCTAACGACGGCGACCATCGGAATATTGTGACGGTCATCAATGGAGAGACGAGTGTGCAGCTGACGGAGACCCAGATTCTTCGTCATCGTCATCAGTCGGAAGAAAGCAATGGATCTCCGATCTCGCAAAATGGAGATCAGATCTCGCAACCAGAGAATAGATCTCGCGAGGCTCTCGCGATTTCTCTAGCTGTTTAGCACTAGTCTGGTGACTTCTACGACTTTCTCGCTTCGCCTCGCCGTGGCTCAGCGTCAGTCGCCCATGGGAGAATGACGAACTTCGAAAATCACGAAGAAAATGTCTGAAAATCGCAAAGAAAATTACCGCAAATCATAGGGAAAATCAGACCACGGTCGTCCGTCCTCGTCACCATCGGCACAGGATCTCCGACCTCCCAGCATTGGTTTCTCGGAGCATGCTGTCTTCTCCGGCGATGGTCACCTGTGCGGTTGCTTTGGTGGGTTAGGGATTTGGATTTGGGGGTTGTTTTAAGATTTTTAAATAAATAGGGCTGAATATGTAATTATAAAAAAATAAGAAAATAATAATAATTATTAGCAAAGAGTGATAGTGGCCTGATTTGACATAATAAATCTTAAAAATTTATTGATAAATATAGCATTTACGAGTAAATGCAGTATTTACATTATTATAAAAATTACCTATTTTTCAAGTAAATTAAAATATTTACTTGTAAATCTAAGTATTTACTCAGAAATCTTACTATTTATCAATTTATAAATAGAGAATGGGTGAAATAGCATAACAAGATAAGTGGCTTTAAAAAAATATCATATTATCTTATGGTGTAAAATAATAGCGTGTTATAAATATAGACAATTCATCGTAATTACATGTATTTTCTAAATTTATATTATAAATATGTTGGTTATATATATTTATGTTAAATGCTATTTTTTTTTGTTTGAAATTGAATACTTTTTTTTAATAATACTTGGTAAATACATGTATTTATTTTTTATTTCCAAGTAAATCCGGTATTTCTACTAGGGATGGCAATACAGGTCGCGACACAACGACACGAATTTTACGGGTTCGGATTGGGAAAAATATGTGTCGGGTCAAATTCGGATCACCTGAAATTAACACGAGAAAAAAAAACGGGTCGTGTTCAGGTTGGACCCGTAGAAACCGAACACGACCCGTTTTTTTCGTGTCAATTTCGGATCAAATTTCATATCAATTTCATGTTGTAGGTCAATTTTGTGTCAATTTCGTGTCGCGGGTCGACTTCGTGTCAATTTTGTATCACGAGTCAATTTCGTGTCGCGGGTCAATTTCAGTTCGTCTCGTGTCCACCCGTGACGGGTTCGTGTCGTGTTCGTGTTGCGGTTTAGTGTCGTCTTCGTGTCGCAGGTCGTGTTCGGGTCGCAGAAGAAAAAAATCGACACGGCTCTAACACGACACGAATTATCAACCCTAATTTCTATATAAATCCGATATTTACAAGATAATAACTAGCTTACTTGTAAATCATTTTCAAGTAAATCTAGTATATCCAAGATAATAACTTGTTTTCTTGTAAATGTGAAGCATAATTTTGGTTGAAATTAAATTTGGTATATGCTTGCAAATCTGGTATTTCTAAGTAATTCTGATATTTTAAAGATAATACTAGTTTTCTTGTAAATATGACGCATAATTTTGTTCGTAATTTAATCCGGCATTTCCTAATAAATCCAGTATTTTTCAAGTAGGATCCGATATTTTTAAGATAATAATTTGTTTTCTTGTAAATCATTTTCAAGTAAATCCGATATTTTCAAGTTAATAACTTGTTTTCGTTTTCTTGTAAATATGATGTAGAATTTTGTTTGTAATTAAATTCGGTATCTCCTTGTAAATCCGGTATTTTCGAGTAAGTCTAATAGTTTTAGGATAATAACTTGTTTTCTTGTAAATCATTTTCAAGTTAATCTGGTATTTCTAAGATAATAACTTGTTTCATTTTCAAGAAGTAAAACCAATCTTTCCAAGATAATAACTTGTTTTATTGTAAATCTGACGCATAATTTTGTTTGTAATTAAATTTGGTATTTCCTTTGTAAATCCGGTATTTCTCAGTAAATTCCAATTTTTTTTGTATTAATATGGTATTTACTTTGTTTTTCAATTTGAAACAATAACGTGTTTTTTTGTTAATATTATGCTTAATTTTGTTTGCAAATATGGTATTTCCTAGTAAATCTAATCTTTATTTTATTTTTTTATTTGAAATAATAAATTGTTTTCTTATCAATATCACACATAACAATCATTTGTAAAACTGGCATTTCCTAGTAATTCTAATATTTTCTAGTAAAAAATTGATATTTGCTTTATTTGATAATAGTGGGAAATAAAAAAAATATATTTTTTTTCATTAAAAAAAATGATAAATACTCTTTAAAAATTAAAATTTAATAGAATAATTAACACTTTCTATGGTAAAAAATTTTGTGTAAAAACCTCATAATTATCTGAAAACCCCAAACACACCGCAAAACCATTATTTATTTATACATAATTTTTAAAAATATTAAATCCCCTAAAAATTGTACCTGCGCCTAAATAAACATAAATCCTAGAGCCTAACTCCAAGCCATAGCCACTGCCACCTCCGCCTCTGTCGCCATCGCAGTTGCAAAACAGCAAATCTCGATTTTGCGAACAAAACCCAAGGTGGCAACTCTCTCCTCATGGCCGCGATGGAGTCCTATGTCATGAAACCATGGAGATCGCTTTGGCAATCTGCGAGACCATCCCTCGCCCACCCTACCTTAAGATGAAAAAGGACCTGCTCACAACAGAGGGAGTGACAGGATGTAGGGGGTGATCAAAGCTGCTCAAGATAGATAAATCAATGGCTACACGACCGAGAAAATGCTTGAGAGATAGAGAAATCTAAGCCAGAAAAAGAAGAGAGGAAATCCAGAGAGAAATCAGGTGACGATGTCTTCTCCGGTGACGATGTCCATGCTGGCGCTGGAGAAAAACATTCTCAGAGGATAGGGAGAGAACAATGTCAGGGGAATGATAGAGACGAGAGAGAGGAAAGAGATGCAATGGAAGATAGAGATTAGGTAGAGGGTAAAATTAGAAATAGATAATAAATTTTAAATGAAGAAATAAAAGTATAATTTATAATGTTTTAAAAACCTGTTATATATTTCAATAGTATTTATTAAGAGTATGTTTGGCAAACCAGTTCAAGCTGGTTTTTTTTGAGTTCAGCTCGAACTCAACCTGTTTGGGGCGTCAGTCCACCTTTAACCTCCCTCTGAACCGTTGCACAATAAACCCAACTGGGTTTACTGTGCACCCAGTGTTCCCTGCAAGCTCTATTGTTTATGCATGCCTCGGCTCCTATTCATCCCTCTCGTCTTCCTCCCCACAGGCGCCTATGTGCTGCTGTCAGTTTCGCTGTTGCCTTTGACCCCTAACCCCTCGACCAACTGCTGCTTAGCAGGAGGTCTGTTGACTACTCGTCTTTCCTCTTCCCCAGGTAAGCTTATATCCTTTAGGTTTTGCCTTCGCCCACCCCCCCCCCCCCCCCCCCCCCCCGTGAAGCAGATGAGGCACCGGTTGGGGATCTTGAATCGAAGACGAACCACTATTTTCGAGTTTGGGGATCTTCTCGACGACCCGTTAAATCCCACCCTAATCCGACGTCTTCCCCTATATACTCATCTTCCAATTCGAATTCAGTAACCTAAATATGTATTTCATTCCCTATTTCTGAAACGCAAACTAGTTTAATTCTCAAATTGATTGATTTTCATTTCCCACCCACGTAATCCAGGAAATGCTCTTTGTAGTTATTGGGGTTACTTCTCCAAACCGGATTTATGTTGATTAATTTGATTTATTTTGGATGATGAATTGGTTTTAGTGTTTATGTTCAGTATGTATCTCCAATAAGGATTTATGTTGACCTATTGTTTTTTATTCATTCTCATATTGGTCTGTCTTGGGTTGACTTGAACCATGTGTGGTTTTCCTAAACCACATTTTTTCACCAGTCAATGATTTTGTAGGTTTGAATCTGTTTTGGGATGCAATTTTGCTTGTTTGACATTCATATTTGGTGTTTAGGGTGAAAAAAAGGTCATTTGCTGCCTTGGCGCTGGTTTGGGTTCACTTGAACCATGTGTGGTGCTCGTAAGCCACATTTTGTCACCAGTCAATGTTTTTGCACGTTTAAATCTGTTTTGGGTTGCATTTTTCCTTCTCTGACATGCCTAGTTGGTGTTTTTAGGGTGAAAAAAAGGTCATCAATAGCCTTAAGTTTGTCTTGGGTTCACTTGAACTATGTTTGGTGCTCCTAACCCACATTTTGTCACCAGTGAATAATTTTACAGGTTTGAAACTATTTTTGGATGCAATTTTGCTTGTTTGGCATGCCTAGTTGGTGTTTAGGGTGAAAAAAAGGTCATTTGTTGCCTTGGGGCTGGTTTAGGTTCACTTGAACCATGTATGGTGTTCCTAAACCACATTTTGTCACCAATCAATGAATTTGCACGTTTGAATCTGTTTTGGGTTGCAATTTGCTTGTTTGACATGCCTAGTTGGTGTTTAGGGTGAAAAAAAGGTCATTTGCTGCCTTGGGTCTGTTTTGGGTGCACTTGAACCATGTGTGGTGCTCCTAAACCACATTTTGTCTTATGTGTTGCATTACCCATTTATTTTGTGTTACTTTTTCTTTGAGTTTAATTTATTGGGAATTCATACTTTAGGGGACTGCTTTCAGGCTCCGATGTATTTTTACAAGTACAAGGCCCGGTTAATGTTCCACTTTCATCCCATGTTGGCGATGATGTATACAGCAAATTTACATATCTTGTATTATCATCTGACTGGTGAGTTAGTTACCCGATATATATTGTCAATTACTCGTATATAAGCACATGTTCGTTGTTAAGGGGCTTAATTGTAGTTTATGCTTGTCATAAACTTGTTTAACCCCGAACCCATGGTTTCTATTCCATGGTAGCTGTATATGTATCGGGTCATTGACATGCCTCAGATGAAATATTGCAAATAATTTATACTGAGCCAACTCCTCCTCCTGTGCCTTTTTTATGTAGTTATGTGTTTTATTTTTTGGCTATCGCTTTGTTAAGGAAATGCCTCGAAAAACGACGGGTGAGACGTACGTCTGGGATCACGCAAAGGAAAAAATTTTCCCTGAAAAACTTGATTATCACTTGGCCTGCAATGGCGTTAAAAGTCCCCCACTTGCAACCCTCGATCGATGGGCCGCTGAGTTCAATGTTGAATTTGGAGGTGTTCATGCGTACAACATAACATTATCTCAAAAGAAGAAAAGGATAAAGAAAATATATAGGGACTGGAAGGCGTTGCAATGTCGGACCGGCTTAGGATACGATCCGTTGATGAATCAAGTCATCTACTCAGACGATACGTGGCAGAGCTTTATTAAAGTAATCAAAATTCGTAGTAATAAATGGCATGTCCTATATTTTTTTTACCCGCGATGGTTGGACATTTATGTTGATAAAACTTCATTTGCAGGTTCATAAGGAGTGTAACCATCTCTGTCACGAGGGGTTACGGAACAAGGAGCTTTATTATAACGTTTTTGAGAAAAATCATACGGCTGATGCCTTGGGGTTCGGCTCAATTACGATGCTAGATGATAGTACTGCAAACATCGAGCTTAATGCATCACTGGATAACACTGGCAATGGATCGGATTTAGGAGACAATCTAACACCATCCATCGGTGCCCGGCAGTGCACCTACAGAAGAGCCGGCACCGATGTAGGTCCGTCGCGATCTAGGGGCAGCTCTGGCAAGAGGAAGCATAGGGACGAAACGGATGAGATGACATTCATGGCTATGCAGGAAATAGTCAGTCACTTCCGTGGCCGATCAGAATCAGGCACAAGTACTTCCAATCAAGCCACACGGATCACATGCTGATGTGTATGACTAGTATGTCAGAGATAGGTATTCCAACCAATTAGCGGACAATAATGTGGCACTACTTCTCAACTCATCCATAGCTCAAGCGTACCTTCCACAAGCTGTCCGAGGTCGATAGGTGAGAAATTATTGCATCCATTGTTCAGTCCCATCTGCCCCCGACCGATTGATTTTCTTGTTTGACTCGGTTTTTATTTAGTTTTTATTTTTATCCATATGTTTGACATTATTCTTCTGATTGGATTGTGTTTATTTATTTATTTCATAAAATATTGTAACAAACATCGCGCATATTGGTTACACTATTTGATGTTTTTTTAATTCTGATATTTTAACTTACGTTAACGATGTCTCCAAACGGTTATGGGTGCAATTTTAGTTAAAATTCGCTTTGGTTCAAATAGTTGATCGGAGCATGATTGTATGGGAAATTAATTTTTTCCATTTCGACAACAATAATTTTTTACCAGGTAAACATCAAATTTTAGCATAGATATCAAGCTATGCAAAACATGAACGAGTATAGCTCCGCATCCGAGCAGCAAGACAATGGTGGTTACTCTGAAAACGAGTGTAGCGACGATGATAGATATCTTGCGATGGCAGTTGTAGCCGTGTCTGCTAGTCGGCATATCAAGCGTCGGGATCTACAACCAATGCACAATTCAAGACTAAATGGCAGCATGCGTGTAGAAAAGATATTAAATGGCCACGAAGAAATAATTCAAAGACTAACTGGTATGAAAACAGAAACATTCAGATCACTAAGTAATCTATTAGGTAGTCGGGAATTATTGACTTCAACTTCTAACATGAACGTGAACGAGCAGTTGTTCATTTTTTTAGCTATTTGCGCATAAAGCGCTACAAACCGACACATTTCATATTTGTTTCAGCATTCAAGAAAGACAATCTCACATTGGTTCTTTAAAGTGCTGAAGGTTATTTGTACGCTAAAGGATGAATTCATCAGACCACCAAACTACACAATAGTTCAACCTTTGATTCTGTAGCACTCGTACAAATATCAGCCGTGGTTTGATGTACATTATCGATGTAATCACATAATATCAGCGTATGACAGAATTAACATAAAATGAGAATTATTAATGATGGTACCCATAATTAAATAGTGCAATTATTCATACAGAGTTGTATTGACGCTATAGACGGCACACACGTCCCATGTGTGCCACGGCAGAAAAATGCGAACGCATGGATTAATTGAAAAGGGCATCACTCGTAGAATGTATTGGCGGCATGTTCTTTTAATATGAAATTCACATATATGTTGACCGGCCATGAGGGATCTTGTCATGATGCCAGAATGTTGGAAGAGGCAATAGCATTCCATGGTTTCCCAATACCTCCACCAGGTAAGTTGGTCTGTCAAATTATAGCAGTATTTATAAATAATAAATAAGTTACAAAATATTGGATTTCTTTCAATAATGTGATGTTTATTTTGTAGGAAAATTTTATTTAGTCAATTTGGGCTACACGAATAAGGATTGTTTTCTTAGTCCATTTCGACGAGAGACGTATCATTTACTAGAATATTGAAGACAACGCGTCGGGCTGGGCAACATGCGGGAAATTTTTAACCGCACGCACTCATCACTGCGGAATTTTATTAAGCAAACTTTTGGAATCTGGAAGGTAAAATTTAAAATACTTAAAGGCATTAACAGTTATCCAATGAAGAAACAAGTAATGATCTCAGTTGCGTGTGTGATACTACATAATTTCATAAGAATGGTGCAGGTTGGGGATCCCTTTCTTGAAGAGTATACGGCAGATTATGTACCTGTAGGTGGACTTATCGATGTTAACGTGGATTACGTGTTGGCCGACGGGGTTGACGGTACTAACCCTAGTACAGGAACGCAGCAGCATGAATCGAGGATGGGTGCAATGAATCAGATGAGAGAAATGATGGCCGATGATATGTGGGACAGATATCAATCATCTCCATAGTACAAATCTACATGAAATCAAGCTTAGTTTTATCATAGTAAGCCAAATTAGGATTGTAATTAGTATGTTTTTTTATTAACTTTTTCCGCCACCAACTATGTATTTCATGTTGTTGTATTTTATGGACATGTACAAAATTTTGTAAAAGGTTTTGATATACGTTGTTGATATGTGTTTTTAATTGAGTTTATTTCAATTTTCCCATTTTTCTGATTAGAACCTTACAATGGAATGAAAATAGTCTAGAGAGAGAGACAAAGAGAGGGAAGGAGAGAGAGTGTGGGATAGTGTATCATTGGGGAAGGTTTCGGATGTGTTTTTGTATGTTTTTTGGTCAGTTGTTTTGTTTTTGTTTTTGTGTTTTTTGTTTTTTGTTTTTTTGTTTTTGTTTTTGTTTTTTGTTTTGTTTTTTGTTTTTGTTTTTGTTTTTTTTTTTGTGCTTAAGAGTGAAGGAAAAAGAAGATGACTGGTATGAAGTTAATTAGCACTAAATTATGGCATCAACAGTTATCCCATAAACAAACAAGTAATAATCTCAGTGACTTGGACTTCTCTATTAATTTCATAAGAATGGTACAAGTGTAGATGAAGCCCATTTGAACTTCTCGTCGAAATCTGACGGGAAGGGCGATGCGCCAACCACATTCCCTAAAGGTTCAGTGTTTTTCAACTTTTGGTATTATCTTTGATGCTTTGCTTTGCGATGAGCGATGTGGTGTAGGGCTAGATTTTGTTTCCTTTAACGACTTCTAATTCTTTAACTGGTCGCGGCCAAGCAGGAGCAGGGGACAAGACCTTTACCAGTGGCAAGAGTTCCATGCCGAAAACACCGGAACCTCTGGAGCTGAGAATTGAAAACGATGAGCAAATATTTGGTTTGGCTATATCATATTTCCTTTTCACATGTGATGGCGTAATAATTCTTTGTGTTTCGATCTAGGGTGATGTCAACTACTAACAATAAATGTAGGTTCTAGACTAGTCGGCATATATGTTTAGAGTCTGAAATCTATTTAGCATTTAAAGGGCCAACTATTCTTTTTCTATCTAAGCAGAACTTCCAGAGAATGTCAAATGTCTAATGGCCTGTGAGGCTGCTGATATATTACAAGTAATCCAGGAGCAAATGATCCTCTGATCGAAGGATCTAACTATTAAAGCCTCTTTGTAAGGAACCTCCTTTTTTTTTGTTTTTTTTTTTTGTTTTTGTTTTCTTGTTTGTTTGTTCGTTTAGATTTTGGATCGGGGGTTGGTACCTATGTAAGGAACGTAATCTTGAATTCTGTTATAGAATAGAAGGATAGGCAAGTTACACGAGGCGGAAATTTTGCGTGTTATATATGAATGAGTTGCTAAACTATGTTGTTTGCTTTTAGAGCCTTTGACAGATGATTGCAGTATGCCAAAAGAGGGAGCCATTACACAAATCCCCAGTCCGTCAGAAAAGTTCTCCTGTATCCTTAATTTCGTGTAGGAGGTTTACGTGTTATATATGTCATACATCTACTCCAACTATATTATATATAGGTTTTTTGAGTGTTCTGTGTTATGTATAGATGGCCTTTTTTCCTACTATTAAATACCTTGGGGCAATTTATGGACTCTCACCAAATATGGTGTCACGAATGGGGAGGTGATAGTCTGAACCAGACCTACTTGTTCTACTTGGTTCGTAGAATGAATAGCTGTGATCTTAACTTCAAATGTGTGGCTGCAGATGTGCATAAATGTTGATGTTTGTCCAGAAACTGAATTTGAGGTTTTGCTCTAGTCCCATTTTTGGAGTTTATTTTAATATAAATAAAATAAGAGAATAAACAAATAGTTGATAATTGTGTCCTAGATAACGTTGTGTGACACTTAATTTTGCTGCCTAACTGTCTTAATCAATTGAAAATTAGAAATATGTCTAGTTACCAGTTGAATATCCGTGATTACCTTATTGCTCTCCATGACTTCAACTTCATTTCTACAACATAGGAAGATGCCATACAATAATCCGCTCACTCTCTCTCTGTCTCTCTCTTTAGGCTAAGAAAAGCGAGCTAAGGGGGTGTTTGGCAATGAGTTCATTTTAAATTAAGTTGTATTTTTTTCATCATAGTTTTTGTCTTTTTCTAAAAAAGTTTTTTGTCTTTTCTGAAAAAGTTTTTTGTTTTTTTTGAAAAATTACTATTCAAACTTAAAAATCTTAAACTAAACTCATTCACCAAACACCCCCTAAGTGCCCGCCTCAATGAGGTTTTGCTTGAGCTAGCCATGCTCAAGCAGTCGACACCAAACCCTAAAATGTAAAGATTATCGGTAAGATATTCTGATCTAACATCTTCTGCTTGGATTGGTATTTGTATGTCCATGCATTCCTGTTCCTTATCTATTGGTTTTTCATTCATAAAAACAGGCTAAACTTACATTGTTGGTGCTGGAGATGTGGATATGGACAGTTCCTGTGGTGAAGACTTACATGGATGATAGTCATCTTCATCCCTTTGAAATCTATACAACCTTTTCCTATCTTCTTTCTTGTGCGCCGGGGAGCTGAAGATGCTATGTAAATGAATCACCGTACTCATCGAACTGCTTTTTCTTGGAATTAAAAGCCAATCAGTCCACTGAGAGGTTTTTTTCTGATAGTACTGGAAGACTTGAACTTATTCAGTTCTAAGAGTGTGTTTGGCATATAAGTTTAACTCAAGTTAAACTGTACTTTTTTTATCTTTTTCTGAAATTTTTTTTTGTCTTTTATGAAAAAGTTTTTTATCTTTTCTGAAAAGTTAACAAAAATTACTATTGAAATTTAAAAATTTTTAACTAAACTCATTCACCAAACACCCCCTAAATAGTTGATGAGACGGGGAAATCCAAAACTTCAGAAATTGCGCAAGCTCTGGCGTGGTGAGATTAGTTGGTCGATAGTGGTGACCTCGAGAATGGCGCCGTGTGGTGACCTCGAGAATGGCGCCACGGCACAGCATTTGGTCAAACAAGGATGAGGCCGACGACGATGAGAAACCGAATGAGAAGCCCGACATTATCTTTCTCCCTCTCTCTCCTCTGTTTGTCTGTTTCTCTCTCTAACAATCCCACTCTCTCTCTCCTCCATTTGTTTGTTTTCACTCCTTCGAGCTCCGACGTCGTCGACGCGATACCCCATGACCATCGGCGATGTCGAAGGTGGTCTCCTTCTTCTACTTGTGCTCGTAGATGGTCTCTCGGGGTTGGAGGTGGGTTTGGCTGGGCGATGCCCGCCGGGGGTCTCGTGGTGGTGGTTCGCCGGAGAAGTAGTGGCCGTGGTGTGGCTGTGGCCGTGTCCGTGGCCGTGGCTGTGGCGGTATCATGTCTGTGTCCGTCGCAGAGCACCGACAGCGATCTGAGGTTGGCGCCGAACTCACCCTCTGCTTTGTTGACAGCATCGACGGCCGTGGCTATGAGCAAGCTCAGAGCCGAGCCGTAGCGAGTCAGACCTAGTGGCTGTGGCGGCGGTAGACCAATCGGCCGCTGAGATGGTGAAGAGGAGGTTGGGGGGTACGAGAGAGAGAGAGAGAGAGAAACAAGAGAGAGAGAGAAAGGTCAATGAAGAGAAATGAAAGGTCAGAGAGAGAAACGCTAAGAGAGAGATAGAGACAGAGAAAAGAGAGTTTAATATTATTATTATCATTTATATCATATTATAACCTTAATTTGGCATATCATATTAATCTATTCGTTTTCATCTGTTGGATATTACTATATTGATGAGGTAAAAATCCTTATCACATTGTAGAATCTCTAAATAACCATTATATGATCAATCATTGATTATTTAAGAAAATTGATTAACTATTTTAAAATGAGGAAAAAAAAAGTTATTTAATTAATTTTTAAATCCACTTGAAATTAAGGTCAGTTTAATAGATTTAAACCAGATTAGGACTTGTAATTATGATATTATTTTAATAGCACTTTTAGTTAGCAATTATATAATTTTATTGTTGTATTTTATGGCCATGTATAAGGATTGTAAAAGGTTTTAACGTATGTTGTTTATGTGTTTTTTTTTATTTTGTTTTATTTTAATTTTTTCATTTTTCTGATCAGAATCATACAATGGAATGTTAAATTTGATTTAAAATTTTTTTTCTCAAATTTTTTACATCCAAACAGGACCCTAACTCAATTTAAACTTTTCAACTCAAACTTTTTTATCAAACACTCAACTCAAGTTAAACTTTTTAACTCAAACTTTTTAACAAATACTCAACTTTTAAACTCAATTTAACTTATCTTCAACTCAACTTAAAAATCTTAACTTAAACCCAAACACCAAACACCCCCTAAATATGTTATTGGATACAATTTCCTAAAATTTAAATTGAAAATTTAATTTTATAGGTGATTTTTAGATTAGTTGATGACAATAGACACCCATTACTATTTATTTTATTTATTTATTTTTTGAAAATCCGCTTACTATTAATTTTAGTATTTCTTATTATAAAAATTCCACACTATTCCTTCCAAAAAAAAAAAAAAAAAAAAAAGTGCTGGGAATTTCTTATTAAGGTAAGGCAATAAGACAAATACTATATAATTTTTCTGTTTTCCACAATTTTTTCTATTCTTTGGTGTAAATAGTTTAATAATGGTTCAAGTTTATATTATATAACATATTCCTCCGATGAAGCAGTCGAGAAGTCAATAGAAATACCTAATCATTCTATAATGAATCTATTAAATGATTAATTTTCGTTAACTTCTGGTAAATATACACATGATTTTAGTTGAAATATAATTTTCATGTGAGACAAGGTCCAAGATGGTCCAATATCATAAAGAGGTAGACTTCTCCCAAAGCAAATGCGAAAATGTCTTCAAGAAGCCAAAAAAATTTCACCCTCTTTCATTGAAAAATTCCACATTTCAAAATTTCTCTTAAACTAATGTATGACTAACAAACTTTTAACAGTTGAAACATGAAAATTTCCACATTCATAATATTATTGTCTCTATTTAATGTTTAACAAATGCTCGTTAAAACTTATTCAAAAGGGCACCAAAATCAAACCATACAGATCACTTCAAGATCATGCATTTCATGATCGCGACGACAACGTCTCTGCAAGCCCCTCATTTGGTTGGGGTAAATGTTTGCAATCCCATGAACTTTGGTTATGTAATGCCTTATTACTCATTTCTCTCCAGCTGGGTATTTAATGGGGCTCTATGATGTTTGGGGAAGTTTTTTCCACTATTTACCAGAGAATAACATGGAGTATGAGAGCTCTGGAACTCAAAATAACAATAACTAGATATTTATCTGTAGTTTTCCTTTTGAATATGCTTTTCTAATTCCATAATTCTCGTGATCAACTTCCTCAAATAATTTAAATTCCATATATGTCTGAGAATAGGCGACTAAATCTTTGCTATGATTCTAACATGTGCAAAATTCCAGTTTAATATTATTTACAAAATCTTACAGGTGATTGATTCATGTCTTTTTAATCTGGGAGATGATCTACATAAAAATAAAAAATAAAAAATAAAATAAAATAAAAAAGGAGAGAGAGAGAGAGAGAAAAAATCTGTTATCGAGCATCTCGGAAGCCAATGCAAATGAACCTCACTATGCCTCGGCAAGTTTTAATCGGGGAACAATGTTCATTGACTGGAGTTCCTGTAAGATTGGATTAAGCAGTAGAAATCTGACAATTAGAACCATAAACTGAAGAAAATCCCGGCAACAGTGAAGTATGCAAAAAACATTTCAAAAGAAAAATCCGAATTGCACAAAACTAGCTCAATGAATATTTAACACATGACAATATTACATTAAAAGCATAACTTTTGTTCAAAACATTCGTCAGCACACGTTACGGTTTTGTAAGAGGAGACAATCTCCAAGGAAAGCAGATACCGATTCAAATAAGCATGTTCCCCAAATAAATTTTACCTGGATCAAGAGCTTGCATGCATACGGTAGCTTCATGGTCGATACATTTTCCCCGTTTTTGCATGATGAGCATATTCCGGTTTTAAGCTTATGATTGTAATATCCCAACAAGCCACAAACTCTGCAAACCTGTGTCCGTGTGCAAAAATATCGGCTCAAGACACTAGTATTTTTACATGCAATAGAGTATGCAGGGTAACGTTAGAGAAGCTTATTTCCTTATACCTGAACTTCAAAAGGATCACTAGAAACCATAAGGCGCTCGAATATCAACATACTTGCTCCATACGCAATCAAACAATCGCGTTCCATTTCTCCTACACGTAAACCTGAGAAACGAATACGATCAAAATATAACTAGATAGAAGGAAATTGTCTTTTCACAATAGATTCTATATGCATACATATAAAAATATAACGACAACTAAAAAACAAACCTCCATTCCGAGCTCTCCCCTCGGTTGGTTGTCTTGTTAGCATGACTCGAGGGCCACTACCACGAGCATGCATTTTATCCAAAACCTAAAATTTGCCAAGTTAAAGGTTAGTAAAATATAGAGTTAAGTAAAAGCATAGGATCAAAATGCTTAGTAATTTGAATCTGACCATATGCTTTAGCTTCTGGTAGTATATCGGTCCCATGAAAATATATGCTTGTAGCGGGCAGCCCGTAATACCTGAGGAGAAAAACAAACGAAGATTTATAGGCCCTTCAATAAGAAATTAAGTTTATTTTTTCATTTTGTTTCTATAAAATTAGGAACGAACTAAAAAGTTTAGCACAAAGTACCCCACTAGCTTTTGTTTTCACCATTTAAATTATCGAGGATTTAAGCATCATCACTTAAGAAGGAATTTGTAGCGCTAGGATATTATATCCACTTAATGTCATCGCACAAGAAAATAGTAAATTTGCAATATTTACAAAAATAAATAAATAAATCACAAAAAGATCCAAGAAGTTTCACTGTAAAAATGGCTACCCTTCCTAAACTCTCAAAAAACAACGAAAATGTGGAATAAGTGGCCGATACTTGTTCAATTTAGTAAAAGTATGTTTTACATTGCAGTTTCTTGGCCAGAACATTACAGCAAACTGAATGAGTGTTGTTAATTTCTATATATAGCATTTCTTTTGTCAGGTGGTGGACCTTTGGTCCTCCCTTCTTGTATTTTATTTTTTAATGCTTTTTAATAGCTCGGATTGTTATGTAAATCATCTCCTTCATATGGAATGACTTTTAAAAGAAAATGAAAAATAGACAAACCTGAATATATAAAGTCCTTGCCATTGTAGCTGAACCCCTTCTCCACAAGTGTTTTACTGATGAAATTGAAAAAGGAGGCTAAGAAAACGAAAATAAATTATAAAAAGAGAGAGGATGTCAAATGAAAGAGGCAAAGAGTCTGAAGCACCTTATATCCTCCACTTTGTCTGCATGACCACTTGGTTCCCCGAAGGCACTACCGTAATGGAATCGACCAGATGAAACTCCAGCTTTGCCACCAAGAAGCTCTATCATCTTGCCGACAGTCATTCGACTGATGATAAGAACACGACATTAATACTAAAACAACTTAGAAACCAGGAAATCCTTTCAGAGACAAACATTATTTTCTTCCATTTTTTCAAAAACACAACAAATTCTGTTAAATTGAAAATCAGATTCTAACAAGTACAAAAACAGAAACAACCACAAAGTCCATCATGCTATCACATATTTGTTAAAACAGAAAATTAAATATATATATACATGTATATTTGCATATACACATGTACATTTCGCACAATAAGGAGAACTATGTGTTGATTCGAATGTCGTCTATTTCTAGAAGCTGAAACAAGTTACCTTGGAAACCCATGAGGATTCATGATTAAATCCGGGCAAATGCCACGCTCAGAAAAAGGGAAGTCTTCCTGTTGGACGATGGTGCCACAAACACCTTTCTGTCCATGTCTGCTACTGAATTTGTCACCAACCTAATTTCTCAAAATAAAATTAAGAAGAGCATACTTAAAAATTAGACAAGATTCTAAAATGAGGCAAGAGCCAAACTCTCTTACCTCTGGTCTACGAGTATGCCGTATCAAGAATTTTATACACAAGTTATTATTCTTGTCAGAATAAAGCGCCACTTTATCCACAACACACGACTCTCCTTCGGGACCTTTGAACGTTTGATAAGCAGGCTTATAGTCACTGCATGTACAAAGATTACACAGAGGTTCAATATGTATATAGATATACATATATATATATATACACAACAGCTATGCTAAAAGGAAAACAACTGACCTATCTGTTAATCCAGTCCTCATTGGCCCCTTTGTAACTTTAGGTGATTGCTTGTTGATATAGATGTCGTTCGGTCTAATAATTTCACCAGGTGCAGCAAGTCCATCATCATCCAACACCTAGGGAAGAGCAAAAATTTTCAGGATAGAATTTTACTTTGAAATAATATCATAAAAATGGGGAAAACGGAAATCATAGAGCGCAAATTGTAGTGGACAAGGGAAGAAATGTCCTCCTAAGTCTAAAAAGACAAGACACATAAAAGTTGCAACAAGTGCCTCCTGTTCAAATAAAACGCTAAATTAAACCCTTAGAAAACCCATTAACTTTACAGAAAAGAAAATCCCTACTTTATAACTGTACTAAAAAAACATTGTACATTTATGCTGTGGAGAGTTCTTTTTCTCTCTTCAACCACCCCCACCCCCGCTTTTTGATATCAGCGATGGAAAGTAATCATAACCAGAAATAATAATTCAAAAAAGTGGCAAACTTATACTATATATCATAACATTAGTTCTTAGTATTGAGTCAAAATTTATGACAAGGATACCTCAGGCAAGGTCGTACATATACAACAACATATATTTAGAGAACCAAGCTTGTGGAAAGACAAAAGGCAAAAGTAAATTATGCAACTCATATTCTAACAATGAAACTAACAGTATGTTATGTGCATCAAATATCTACTACCTGCATCCTTGCTGCATCACTTCCTTCTCTATCGGGCCTAATAATTCGGTCTTGTGTGTTATTGTCATACTTTTGATTGATGGCAGAAAGCCTGGTCATATAAAGCACCCAAGATAAAGCAACCAGTAATCTACAACGTTTCTGCACATATTAGCCGTACAAAATGTGCAGCAATGACTTATAGTCCGCCCAATACGAAAAAATAAAAAGCTCAAAAAGAAAAAATAATGAAGACAATCAGGAACCTTTTCATGACAATACAACGGCCAAAACCACGATCTAGAGATGCCTTGTTCATTACTATTGCATCCTCTATGTCATAGCCACTGTAACTCATCACCGCAACAGTTGCATTCTGCCCTGCTCCGAGTTTATCATAACCAACCTGAAAGTATAACATTTAATTAACCATAATAGATGGCTGCAAACAGAATCTCAGGTAAAGCATACTACTAACCAGCTCAATCGTTCTCGTCGTCAATAGTGGTCTCTGAGGATAGACTAAAAGGTAAAGTAATGTGTCCATCCGGCAGAGCTACAAAATCAAGATAGAATGATTGCATTAGTGGCACACAGGCATGTAAATATGCCATGTGAACACACTAGTAATCTAATAAATAGTAAATAAGAAGCCAAAGCAATCTAAATAAAACTAAATGAATAAAAAGGGCACATATACAATGAGTGATACAAAATAAAGACACAAGTATGCAATGCAAACAGACTCGCAATCTTAGACGGCCATGGAGAACTCTGTTTCACCAAAAATATGACAAATTCTTCAACTTCAAGGAGGTACATATAATACAGAAGAACACGATGTATGATCTTTGGGACTTCACAACATCAAAAGTAATGGAATAAGACATCATCTGGTCAACAACTTGAAGCTCCATACGAAAGGAGAGAATTAGTATAATCATCTTCTCCTAATTTCGAACAAAAATCTTTCACTAATTTCTTGAAAATCATTTAAACCTTCACCAAAATTCTAAAGAGAGATGTACTAGATAGGTAGGTTGGAACACTTGCAAACACTGATCTAACCTCATTTACAAAGCTCTCTCGCTTAACAGGATTGCTATTACTATAAATTCTGAAATATGCCAAGAGTCAAATTCCTAACAAACAACCCCAAGCCTAAATACTTAATTTTATTGCAATCAAAATGTTTTTGCCTTTGTTGTCTAGTAGACCAAGGTTAAAATATTCACCAAATAATTATGTACAGTATGCTTGATGTACATTATTAAGGCACGTTCCATTAACTTGTTTTTTTGAACAGGCTACTATAGAAGGGCAATTAATGGAATGATTCAAGTTGCTCAAATTTATCTTCATAAATCGACAAACATAATCAAATTTTCTTGCCACAGAGAAGAAAACATATAATCCAAAACAACAAGAACCGTGCGGGGGGGGGGGGGGGGTGGTGTGTGTGTGTGTGTGTGTGTGTGGAGAAAGAAAAATAAAATGAAAAGAACCATACTTCTTTCTTAGCAAGAATAATCTTAAAGGCCAAAAAAAATAAAAAAATAAAAAATAAAAGAAGAAGAAGAAGAAGAAGAAGAAGAAGAAGAAAGCTACAACAATATCAAAACATATATATGACTAATACTTGCCTGGTTGTACGCAATATTTCCCATAGCTTGTTTTCCCATAGCACACTATAAATTTGGCACAGATTGATAATTTTAAACCATGATATATATAAAGTTTACTAATAAAATGTAAAAGGGCATTAAAAAAACCTGGTAAGTATTTCTAGGAGACTGGTTGTGATGGGGATATGGAATCAACCCAGCACAAACACCCAAGATAGTGAAGGGTTCTATTTCAAGATGGGTTGTTTCCGGTTTAACATCTTTTTCATACAATGCAATCTACAATAAATAAGTAATCATGGATTAGTAATGCTCAAAAAATAAGCATTTAAAACAAAATTCTGTGAAAATAAAAGGTAAGGAAGAAACCAAAGCATTGTTCTCTTCATTAACATCGAGGTACTCGATCAACCCCTCACGCAAGAAGTCATCAAATGTGCAGACTCCATCCTTAAAAAAAAAACGGAAACAAAGCGTGTTAAATATTAAACTAAACGGATTTTCCAAGACAACGCACAAATAAATGATTTACCGCCAACTCCTTCATATGATATTCTTTGACCTTTGACACGCCTTTCTCAACAATGACCAAGGGACGGCAAACTCGACCTCCATCAGAAGCAAGGTATACACACCGCTGATATAATATTTTGTCAAGTTTAGTCAGTTACTGCTTCAATAATAAGTTCCAAAACTAGCGGACCAAATTTAAATGCACTGGTGTTTTCAGGGGTAAATGGCAAGATACAAGAGTTACCTGCTTTTCATTAATGAAGACACTTACAAACTCTCCGACTTTTCCGGCTCTACGCAACATTCTAATTGATGTAGAAAAAGCCTTCAGAAAAAAGAAAAAATATATATTAAAGCAATGGAAAAGAAAAAGACAATCGTTAAAAGTAGAAAATCAAATCAAATAGCTAGTTGTACATTTATTTTTCCATTAATATATGGAACATTGCACATACCTGTGGCCTCCGGTGCTTACCAAGTATATGCCCATTGAATATAACAAGATATGAATTTGGTGCATGAAGCTCTTCTCCAGAGAGAAATGCCAAGTCCTCAACACCCAAAGTATAGCACTAATCCAACAATAGTTAAGGTAATTATATTATCATCAGTTAATAGGCACAGGTATTTATCAACTGATACATTCAACAACAAATTTATTTGCTAATTTTGACTCATTAAGGGAGAAAATACTATAGATTGCAATTTTGAAAGGTCGGTTGTAACATACTAAAAGCTTAGTATACACTCTAATTTTCGCCATGTAGAAAGGTCTAAATGCATTATTTTTGGATTTTTCTTGCAATTTATAACGTTCATGCTTGCAAGGTATAGTATATTGTTTTGTTTGCTAAGAAGGAAAACTTTTGCCACATAAAACAAAAGGAGAGCAAAGACTTTAGGAGAAGAAGAACAACTAGAACGGAAGACATTGCAAAAATGACACCTAGGGGAACCCCAGAACCCCTAATCAAATATAACAAGACAATACATCCGGGAAAAATAATCTGCAAAAGGTTGCTCTGCCCAAAAAGAAAATAAAAACGAAAATGCAGTAATAATCCATCTGTGGCTAAATTGTAAGGGACATTTACTGCTGCTTTACAATCGGACTAGCTCATTAATCAAGAACACAATTAAAACACCGTAATAGAAGAGTAATAGACAACATACCAGAGTAATTAATGGGCCTTCCTCTTCGTCAGTTGTCACATGAGTCATAAGAGCCAAGTTTTTCACAAGCCCGCAAGCTTCGCCCTCTGGAGTATCGCAGGGGCAAAGCATACCCCACTTATTTAAATTTAAAAAATAAAAAAAAATAAAAAAATAAAAAAGATATTCAAATTTCAACGGCTAAATATGTGAGATCTGAGATACATTTTTCAAGATTATGTTTGAACTCCTTACCTGACTAGGTTGCAAAGCTCTTGGACCACTTACTTTCCTCGATTTCTCAAATTGAGGAAGGATTCTGGTCATATGACCTAGAGTACCTATAAAAGATAACCTAGCTAGCACCTGACAGAAGGCTTAGCTATAAGCATGAGTTTATTTACAAAAAAAAAAAAAAAAAGGCTCAAACGAAGAAATGACGAAGAAAATGATACAAATGTCACATACACCAACACCAGATTGTATGTAAAATTAAAAAGTTATATGGTAGAAGAAAGTAAAGAAATATTAATTTCGTAATACAGTTTAAAAAAAAAAAAAAAAAACCTCTCTGTAATAAGCAACCTCCTTCCATCTCATTGTAGAAACCAAATCCTTTTTCTTTTTTCTTGTGGTAACTTTAATGATAAGGAACCATTAGATCTTGCTTCTTTCTTTAATTTCCTTCAATGTACCCAAAGGGGATCAGTTAAGGCCAAGGACTGACAAGAAAAGTGTTTTGTCCATTGTCTTGAGATACTCTATTGTAACTCTTTCTTTCACCTTCTAATTGAACATCTCCCTCTGACCAATTTCGAGTCTTTTCATTTCATTTAAAATTCAGCTTTCCCTACTAAAAATTTTTAACTTTTTTCCAGGTTTCTACAGAACAGTCGATATGAGATATTAATGATTGAGGCATAGTAAAAAGACTGTGTCATGCCATCACATAGTCGGTTCTTTATGAAACAACTTGAGAGAAGATAGTTCATTATTTTTACATTCTTAAGGTTACTGGTTTCTCTGGGCTGTTTTGTTCAAGATGCGTCTCTTTTCCAGCTTTTGGTTGTGTAGTGTCTGATACAGTAAGGAATTAAAAGACACTTAAATGTTTCGTAGTTTTCAATTCTTGGTTGGTATTGTCTCCAAAAAAAAATGAAACTTGTCAAGGGAATCATAGTAAATGGAATAGAAGTCATGACTAAAGTATGATTTCTACTTGGTGAATATGATATAACTAAAATATTATATAGATAAAAGTATTTAAGTAAATGCAGAATGAAAAGAAAGAAATTGCAGAGAATAAAACAACCTGTGTCATGCCTTTCCGGTTCATCTTAAACCGTTTAAGATCCCAATTTCCAGTAGAAAGGCTCCTCTCAAGGCCAAATGTTATGCTATCTCTGACTATCAACTGCATTAAAACAGCGACGACAAAACAGATGTCATTTTTTAAAATAAGGAAAAGCAATAGCAAACAAATTAAAACAAAAATTTATGTACTACAGTTGTCAAAACACTCTGAAAGATATGAAGATCTAAGAAAAACAAGGTGACGTAAGATTGCCAGTCAAATTTTCATTTTGAATTCTTTTGAGGTAATTATTAGTAGCACTAACCTGAGAAAAATCAAACCGACTTGACCTACTGGGCCTTGATAAAATAAAATCCACACTTCTCCTGACCTCAGTAATCATTGTCTTGAACAAATCCTGAAATATTAAGACGGTTGGTGAAAAGTATATGTGTGTGTCTGTGTGTGTTTGTGTGTGTGGGGTTCAAAGATCCAACCATTAGACCACAGAAGACAGCCAAGCATACCTCAAAAAGCAGAGAAATGAGCTGACCTGATAATTCCAACCGCTTATTCCCCACATAATCCTTAAAAAATGGCACGAAAGAATTCATTTAGTGTCCACACAACACACTCGCTCCAACTCAAAAGTTAATACCAATAATTACTAGATGAATCCCCTTTTTCAATTGACACGGCTATACAGTTATTCCCATTAGAGAGTGCTAAAGGTGAACAAAATGCCCTTAAGGAAGAAAAGGGAATTCTATGCTAGTTTGCATAGGACATCAACCCACAAAGGAATAGTTTTCTCATTGTCTGTGGAAAACTGTAAATTATCTACATATTCCCTATTCTTCTCATCATATTAGTTCGAAAACATAATGTGATGCAAAGGCCAGAGACAAATTTGTTGAAACCTTAACTTAAGGCCTTGCTCATCATCTACACTCATCACTCAGGCATGAAAGAAACACTATAGCAACAAAGATCCAGGTTTTCATGAGTCACCAACCTTGTCATCCATTGCATCCTTGTTTAAAATCGCATCCATTATGCGTCTTATCATTACAGCAACATACATGCATTTCGGGCGGAAGTTATTACCTTGGACCTAAGCGGATGAGAAACAAAAGCAATAGACATGTGAATGAGTACAACATATCAACACTATCAAGAATATTAGATACAAAAGAAAAAACAGAAAAAGTACCCGAACATTTGCGAGGAACACATCTTTGAGTATTGTAATTACTCTACCCTCCTATTTGATAAGCAAAAAGCAGAGGATTTCACATGTTTTATCAAATTAAAGAATATCTGAACAAGACACAAATACATAAACAAGCACATAGCATTGAACGAAATAGAATAAAGAGTACAGAGGAAGGAGTGCGTACCTTCTCAGATGAGCCACCAAATTTCACCTACAAGAAGCACTCAACTAGTAACTAAAATATAAACAAAAGAGAGGCACCTATTAAACAATAAAGAAACAACAATCCAACCAAGGACAAGGTGTTCTTGGCAAAAACAAACAAATATAATAAAAACTAAAGAGGTCTCATAGCATCTGATGACATACAATCTTTCCAATTTTAACAAGATCAAAGACAGAGGTTAACACTTAAAATCTGTCAGCCGAAGCTCAAAGGTAGGCTAAATATTAAAAGTTCATTTATTAAGGTCCTGCATAAATGCAATGCCTTTTGATAAATAAAATGTTTCAAGGAGAATAAAAGGCTCACTTTTACCGCTAATCTCATAACAAAAAGAACAACAGAATTACTCAGAAGATAATAAACTCTAAAAGAAACTAAACAAAAACAAATCATGAAAGTTAGATCATCTTTCTTGTCTCTTTGATTACAATTAAGAACATGAAATCCCTGTTCAAACTAGTGGGTGAATAAGATTTATGATGCTTAATTTCAGTTAAGAACGTGAAATCTCTTTGACAAAATTTTGATGCTTAAATATCTATGATCACTTTAATCCATGTTATGCATTACAGTTAATAATGTTAGTTTTACCTTTGATTCTAGGTACTCCAAGGCTTGCTCTTGTGTGTATATACCTTCCTTAGCACATTCCTGAGATTAAACCAACATTATCTAAAGATAAGAGTAATAAAGAAATTGAACAAAGACAATACAAAGGCCTCAAACTCGAACAGTCAAGAAATAAAACAAAAAATTACAATTCATAAAGCAACAGCTAGTATAATAAAAATTATCTTTTTTTTTTCTTTTCAAGAGGCAAAACTTTGTTAAACCAAAATAAAAAGTAGAAATCAAAAGGCATTCCTATCCCACAGGAAGATTTCATCATGATGTTTATCTTAAAAAATATGGGAATCTCTCTGACAAGCCAAATGGTCCAAAAGAGCAGCAAGAGTAGCAAGACTTTTCCACATGATTTCTAATCAATAATTCCAACTGTTGGAAGTATTTCAGACATAGAACATTCCCATTAAGAATTCATCCGTGAGTTGTGGATTCTTACCTCAAGAGATGGCATAAGAAGGGCACCATATCGAGGATCTCTTCCAAGCATTTGTATTACTTCTTGATCACTCTCCATTCCCATGGCCTTCATGACCACCATAATAGGAATCTAGAGAAAATATTAGGAACGTAAACATCACTGCTATCAAGCTAGGATTATAAGAAAAGAAGAAACATAAGCAAAGGTTGAAAAACAAAAAAACAAAAAAAACAAAAAACAAAAAATAAGGTGAAGACCTTTTTCGTTGAAAACAGGTTGAGCATCAAATATAACTTCTCATTTTCCATTTGAATGATAGTTTTACTCTTTATTGCCTCAGAGCTGCTCGTAACAGATGCGTTTATGCTGAAGCAAAAAACAAAAGCAGCCACAATTACAAGTAATTATCATTGATAATAAAAGATTAAATGGAAATTCTGTATATTACAATGGGGAAATTGTAACAAAATGAGAACAGATACTCACTTTCCCTTCTTGTCAGCATCAATAATGATCCTATTCTTAGAAAGTTGTTCTTGGATGAGAAGAACCTGGAAGATAAATAGTCATGCCACATTTAGAGCACATATCATTAACCAAAAGGCAAAAACAATCAATAGGTGACCCCACTTTAAGAACTCTAATAAGATGAAAATCGAGCATATTTGAAAATGAAAAGATCCAAAATACAAAAGACAGGACTTCACCTTCTCAGTTCCTTTGACAACAAAATATCCCCCAGGATCAAGCGGGCATTCACCTTTAGGCAAGTTAAAAGAAACATATTAAAAAAATGAACGTTTTTTTTTTTACAAGAGAATGGAGACAAAAAGGATTAAAACAAATAATTACTTTGACTTAAACAATGCACACAAACCTAGCTTTGCAAGTTCAGCTTCATCTTTTCCGTATAATACACAACAGCAACTCCTTAACATGATGGGCATTCTTCCAATAACAACATCAGTCTGTAAAATATAGACAAGATATAGCAAAAGAAATACGAATGCTCGACAAAATACATGTACCAATAGCTCTGTGCATACCTTTACTGATTGGATTTTTTGGCTATGACTTCCATGAATATATTCAATATCCACCTTTATGGGAGCAGCATACCTAGGTAAATTTAAGTAGCGGAAAATAAAGAAACAATCAAAACCACTGGAAGATCAAATTCAACAGAGTAATCTGATAAGATTGCAAGCAATGGCAAATGAGTCTTACGTCAGATCAGACAACCGGCATGTTTGTGGATTAAGCTTTTCACTGACACCATCCATTGTGACAGAAGGCTCCCCAATTCGAACATCAGTAAACCTGCATAGAAAATTTAAACAAACTTTAGCATAAAGAAAGAAAATCCATCTTAAATATCTAACTTTGCAACCATTACAACAACAGTAGATTAAAATTTGAAATAGCATAATTCGAAGGTCATTAACCTGAGATATATACTTGGATCGACACTGGACACGATCCGATTGTTGGCACGTACAATCTTCTTGATATCGGTATTGACAAAATAATTAAATGAATCCAAATGCTGCTTAACCAAACCCCTCACCTACATTTCCATTAAAAACAACACACAAAATGACGATAACAATATATATACACACCTGAAATACAAACACAAATGAGCGAATTTCCGATCGGCATACCTTCAAGAATTCAGGGAGAAGCTGGTACTTATCGACCGCTCTTTTAATAGGCGCGGCGAGGAATTGCTTATCGATGACGGAGCTCGGGATTGCGCCGTCATTATCGGAACTAAATGCAGAAAACCAACCCAACACTCACTGTTGTATCAAAACCTTCAAATTCTTTCTTCACAAAAAAAAAAAAAAAAAAAAAAAAAAAAAAAAAAAACCCGAAAGAATGTACCTTGAGTCTCCATGGAGAGGCATTGTGCTAAAAAATAATAATACTAATAATTGTAATGTGTTCTGGCAGCCAAAAAAGGGTAACTTTATTAGCAAAAACAAAAATACGCAAATGAGAGACTGAAAAATGGCATCAAAATTCCACAACCAAAGAAAAATGCTACAAATTTGCTCATATTTACGAAGACATGGAAATTACACTAACAAAATAAAACAGAGCAAAAGGAAAACCAGGGGATTTGTGTTAGAATCTAATTGCCAAAGACAAAACTCTTGCCGGAGTGGAAGTATTCTAGAGAGAGAGACTTACTGAAGACGGAGAAACGCTAGGGGTAGAGAGAGAGATATAAACCCTGAACCCTACACCACTTCTCTTGCAGTTTTCGTTGGCGTGTCGTTTGGGAACCAAAACAAGGGACATGGAATGAAAAACAGAGACTTTTCATACGACAATGTTACAAGACCGGAGCGAAGTTTGGGACGCTAGTTTCACAAGGCAAAATACTTTCTAGATTTCAAAATGAATAATTATCGAAATAGCTCCTGAACTCTTTATAAACCGACAATTTAATCATTATTTTTTTAATTTTGATTGGAAGGATCCTAAATTTTTTAAATGTTAGTAATTATAATTATTTCTGTCCAAATACATTAAGATCATTCTCCAACATTTCAACTTTTTTTTGTCTTTTTCCTAAGTTTTTGTCTTTTTCTCAAAAAGTTTTTTGTCTTTTCTGAAAATTCAAAAAAATTTACTATTACAACTAAAATATTTCAACTCAAACTAACACACCAAACACCCCATAAGTCATATATGTGATATAATTGAGGAAGATATTTTAGTAATTTAATAATATATTTAATTTAAAAAGCAATCTCATAAACAAAACAAAACAAAAATCCTAGGCTGACCTCCCCTCCCCCTCTTTCCCTCTCCTCCCCCATCCCCTCTCTCCTTCTTCAGTCCTAAAATCCATCTCTCTCCCTCTCTGTAGAAGCTTCTAGCGAATACAGACTCCAAGATGACCTGCAACCACCACTCGGCACTACTCCAAGTCATCAAGATCTTCCAAAAAATACTATCAATCTTCAAAAAAAAAAAAAAAACCCAAATCCAATTACTTCAGAGAGAGAGAGAAACCCTCACTCGAGGAGGGAGAGTGATACAAATCACATCAACAATGTGACGAAACCCGATATCAAATCTGAAAATAACAAACCCAAGATCTTTCAAGTTTAATAGAAACCCCGACCTGTTTCTTAGCAAAACAAGAACTTTGATAAGGTTAAATACGCAACAAACAAGTATGAAAAGTCCGTTTGATAAGTTAATTTGAACACCTTTGGATAAGTTTCTTCAAGAATTCAATAAAAATAACTCACAATATAAATGAACATCAAAAACTACTTCTATAATCTGAAAGTCAGCCTTCTATAGCCAAAATTTCAATTTGCAAAATTTCTAACCTACCCTTAATGAAAAAGACGCCTAAAAACCTTAGGAAGGAATCAGATTTTTGATTCCTCAACCACGTATAAAAAAAAAATCTAAACAAAAATACTAAGGGGGTATTTGGTTGAAGGTAATCAAATGTAATCAGATACCTGACTGTCTTTTTAAAGTAATCAAATTCCTGAAGATATTAGATTATAGTGTTTGGTTTGTACATAAACAATTTTAATAAGATTCCCGGGAATGTTAAATTACTATGTTTGGTTGTGAACATGAATGTTATTTTTTTTTTAATAAATGGACAAAATTATCCTTTACTAAATTAATATATACTTTCAATAGCAATTAATTACAAATGTAAGGACAATAACATAACTTTATGATTTGACCAAATCAAATTGCAACAACAGAAATAAAAATTGCAATTCAAGAATTAGTAGAATTAAAATGCTCATCTTAAAACACAAATTCATTGATTCTTTAAGAATACATGAAAATATATATATGACAAATTAAGAGAACTCTTAAAGAGATTTTATTAACAAAATAACAAAAAAAAAAATTAAATAACAATTCCTTGGTTCTAATCCTAATCTTATTTAAATTCAAATTATAACAGATAATTAAATAAATAAAACTAATTAACTAAAATTACTAGTCCACTGGTAGCAAACGAAAGTGACAAAAGAAAAAAGTCTAATTGCCCTATTTCTATTTCATTATCCCAATAGCATGAGAATGTAACCTAACTTATATTCATCATCCAAAATATAGAAGAAGTTGGTCTTGTCATGACTTTCGACAAGAATTTGACTGGCTTGCAAAACTTGTTCTTGTGTCAGTCCATCTATCTTCTTCAACTCAACAAATACATTCATCCTCTGTATATGTGATTCAGTCTCATTCTGAAAGCAATTAGCAATTTCACTCATATTATCAGTAGAAAAGGCATACATATCCAAGAATTTGCTAATTGTTTCAGTTAAGGTTTCAACCAAACTATCTTCGGATTTAGATTTCCTTTTCCTTTTTTTGTCTTTTGCACCGGGGATGATGGTGTGTTTGTCTAGGTATCATCTTCAGGCTCTTGCTCGTTATCATTTTCTTCTTCAACCAGGTTTGTTTCACCATTCAGAACTTCTATATCTATATCATCAATCATATCGTCCAACCCCCTTGCACCATGTCCATTAGCACAATCTTTTCCGAATACAATAGATAACTCATCACAATACCGAAAAGGTTTGTTCCTTAAACCCTTTGCTGTAGGGTGACTCTGCAAGCAATAAATAGACATTTCAAAATTATAGACTTATAAACTTCTAAAGAAACATTTATGATTCAAATGATTAAGTATTTAAGTAACCTTAACCCATTCATCGAAGACATCCTTTTCAGCAGTGATACACTTGTCCACATCGTTCCAACCAAAGCCACTAGCATTTGATCCCAGCATTTTAGAGATGGCATAATATTGTTTTTTCCAGAACTTAACACGAGAATCAATATGCGGTTATGCTCTAATTCCACATCCATGAAGCTTTTCATTCATCATTTTCTCCACTGTTGCAAGTAGCCCGGCTTGAATGAACCTGTCTATGCTTTCCACTTCCCACTTATAGATATATCCAACAAGCACTCAACCAACTTTGCATCTTCAACTGAAGTCCATTGATGTTTTGAAACATTAGATAATGAAGTGTTCTCACTAGAATCCATTTGTTACTAACACACATAAATAATGCAGTAAGAAAGAAAGAGGCAAATAAATAAATAATAATAATAAACTGTAACTTTAAGTAACAATACTCAAGTATCCACCCTAAACAATGAAGCATAATTTATCTTTAACAACTCAATCGAAATCTTAAATATAACTAAATAACTAACTTTATGACCAATAACATAAACTAATCAACTATGCATGTCAATTTCTTCTCCATTCATTAAACATCTCTCTAGCACTCCAAGCAGTAGATGTTGCTATATGAGTATAATGCTCAGGCACTTCCTCCTCCTCATCATCATCATCTTCATCATTGTCATCTTTAATGGATTCTATTTCAAACATTTGTTCGAAAAGATCTGCATGCATCTCCCTTCGAATGAAATTGTGAAGAAGGCAGCATGCTGCAATAATCCTATATTGTATTTTGACCGGATAATATAACTTTCCTCTTAAAAGTGCCCACCGACCCTTTAAAAGTCCAAATGTCCTCTCAATTATATTCTTATAGGATGAATGTTTCATATAAAAAAACTCTTCAGGAGTTTCAGGTGAAAGCTCCTAATCGTTTAAATGATACCGTTGTCCTTTATAGGTGTCAAAAAGCCTTCGCCATTAGGATATCCAACATCACACAAGAAGTAATTGTCTACATATATGATATACTAATTAAGATCTTGCACAATTTGACAATTTTTTTGTATCAATAAGGCATTAAATTTACCTTGTGGAATTTTCAATCCATTTGGCCTAGAAATTCCATCCCACAAGACTCTTGAGTTAGTTGCAGAACCCTCCCATCTAGGCAACACATAAATAAATTGCATGTCTCGTAAACACGCTCCTAACACATTAGTAGCAATCTCATTCTTTCTAGATCTGTACTTTGGTTTATCTACCCCAGGCACATTGACCTTGATGTACGTTCCATCTAGTGCTCCTAAGTAGTTTTATGACAAACGAAAATTCAAGTTAACATCTAAGCCATAATTTTGAATAAAAAAGTATACCTCATATAAGAGTTTAATAGTCACCTTAAACCACTTTCATCTTTCATCTGTTGAATTTTCTGAGATTGGTTCTGGTTTTTTAAGTAAGAGCTCATTAAGTCGTAAAACCACGTTTAGCACAACATTAAAATGCCTACTAATTGTTTCACCAGAACATGCATTGAGACGTTTCACCATTCTATTTTTTAGATTATGTGATAAAATATGAAGAAACATAGCTACATCTCCTTGACATTCATATTCTTGGTTCCACTCGAATTTCCACGAGTTCTACGAAGTCCACAAAGAATGGAAATACTTTCCTATCCAGACGAGTGGTTTCTAAACATGCTAGGTCACTTTCATGTATCAATGCATGATACTTTATTTGACGAATTTGACTCCTATAAAAACTTCTTAATTTACAATGACTACTAACTCTTAATAAATGCTTCTTATTAATAATCAGTACAAGCAATATTAACATAAGCAACATTGACATATCATTTAATATCTGTATATGTTGAATAAGAGCAGCAACAACTCTTAAATTTATATTGATTAGAGTAACACGATCCATATCTGTAATTATAATTAGACATATTCAGAAAGAAATAAAAAAATATAGATAAAATTTAGGAAGTTAATCTATGACATTACATCAATATTCATCTTCTGTTCAGAAACAAAAAAAAAAACTAAAGATTTATGATTTTTTTTTTTATTAATCTTCACTAGCAGCCATAAAAACTCTTGAGCACATCATTATAATATTGAAATAGAACCACAAAAGTTTTAACAAAAATAAATAAGACTGACTTATACATATAAAAATTCTAAAAATAAAATCCAAGAACACAAAAGGTTAAAAAAAATTCACAGAGTAAAGGAAAATGATGAAAAAAAAAGAAAATAAATTCTTAAAACGGAGAATAAAGATTAGCTGAAAATTGGCATGGAGCTAAAAGGAATAGGAGAGTCTCTGGAATGAACTTGCTACAAGGAGGTGGGTGACTTATACATATACATATATATATACGTATTAGGAAAAAAAAAGAAAAAGAAAAAAAAAACAAAACAAAACAACAAAAATATAAAAGTAGAATCACGTAAGAAAGGAGGAAAAAAAAAGGATGGTGAAGAAAAGAACAATGATTACCTGGTGGAGGAGGTGCTGCGATGAATAGGAGGAGGCTGGGATGAAAATATTATAATAGTTACTTGGTGGAGGAGGTGCTGCGATGAATAGGAGGAGGCTGAGATGAAAATATTATATATATATATGTGTGTGTGTGTGTGTGTGTGTAGTTTCGTAGGGTTTTTTTTTTTTTTTTTTCATCTCTCTAAATCTATAGATTATTTAAATTAAAAGTTAAAAGGATAATTATGTCTAAATTATTTGAATTTTAAAATTACCATGATATTTATATAGGGGTAATCTGAAACTTAAAGGGGGAGATGTGTTTCAGATTACCCCTTTATAAGGGTATCTGAAACCCATCGGTTTCAGATTCCTGGGTATCTTAAAATAAGATAACCTCATAATAAACATGATAATCTTAATATTCCTATTCCTTTATAAAAGATTACCTCATACGAAACACCCCCTAAAATTCAATTTTTAAATTGAAACTTAAAACTAAAATAGGATTACAAGAAAATCAAATCTTGGTCAGATCTTCTAAACTTCTAGAATCTTGTTTTGAATCTTGAACTTCTTCAAATCTTGACTTGATTCTTTGTTGGAAAACATGCCCACATCAGCTTGAAATCCTTTTGCACGTGTATCCCGAATGGACATGCAAGTTAGCCATATAATGGCTCGATGGACATGTATGGCTGATTGGCTCTCTTCCGGATCAACTTTGATGAGCAAAACCAGCATATGTTCACCATCAGTAGTGAACACACTCTCTCTTGTTGTAGAACTCTCCGGACTAAGTTATTCAGCTTTTCTTTGAATCTTTTAACTTGAACCTTTGTCACCAAACCAACTGAAACTTGAATTGGTTCGTGAGTATTCCTTACAGCCTTGATGTCCTCATCAGCGGGCGTGAGGATGGTGTGAGGGGAGGGGCAGCGCAGTTTGCACAGGAGTGGGTGACGATGATTGAATCGACATAGGGGAGGGGCGAAGGCAACAACGTCTTCAACGGCAGTGGACTAGTCAAGGAACCCTGGTTATGCCTCGCGAACGAGAATCACAAAACTTTTCACCCCCAGGAGGTCCTACACCACCAAGAGTTTCTCTGTCGTGCCCGGCCATCACTTCGGTGAGCCCATATCGAGACGAGTAGGGGGTTCTTTCTTAGTTGGGGTGGGATAGAGGTGCTTGAGCTCACTAATGGGGGGGGGGGGGGTAGAGCTCTGCCTGGGGGAGCAGGGGTGCTCGTTAATTTGAGTCAACCTCTCTCTGTTTTTTTTTTAATTATTGGGTATTTTTTTTTTCAAAAAAATTAGGATATTTTTGTCTTTTAATGATTAATCTAACTCATATAATGGGTTATGCGACATTTTCCATTCAAAATTGAGCGAAATTGGATGAAAATAACTAGATTGTCATTATTTAGAAAGTTTAGGGTAGTTCCAGCCAAAATTTAAAAAACAGGGACCAAATCGTCACCTTAATAATTCAGGGACCATTTAAGCCAATTATTCTTTCAAAATATCAATTCTAAATCAAATTTTCTCCCTTTAATTTTTAAAAAACTCAAACGTTAAAGTCTATATTTTTCTTATTTCAACTCGAAATAAGATGATTTTATGCTAAAATGCTTGTAACGACAAGATGAACAAAAAAAGATCTAATCTGTATATTTTTTTTCCAAACACATTTCAAATTTTTGTACTATTTTCCATATCAGAGAACTTTTTCAAAAGTTTTCCTTCCAAACACATATTTCCAACCCAATATTCAAACCACCATTTTTATATGTCCTCCAAACAAACCCTAAAAAAGTTTGAGATCAGAAAATGTCCAGGCTTGGGGCCTACTGAAGTAGAGGCAATCCCACCATTTTAGATAAAACATTTTTTTTAGCAAGGTTGTCCCCTAAATTTGTCAGTTCAAATTTATTTTTTAGGTTTCGTTTGGATAGAAGATCTAAACATTTTTTTTAATTTATTTTTTGTCTTTTTCTTGAAAAGTCGACAAAAATTATAATTTAAGTTTTGAAAAGCCAACAAACTTGAATGTAAAAATTTCATCTCAAACTAATGTTCGAACGCAGGCTTAAACTTTAATTTTAAGTTTTTCACCTTAAATTTACAAATATATAGCAAATCACTCTTTATTGATGACAATATTAATCTTTTATCAAAATTAACATGTGATTTACACATGCATCGTTAATTGACAACAAAAATGATAATTTTTATCATAGATATTTATTTATTTTAAAATATCAATTATAATTACTACTTGGTATCCTTGAAGTAACCACCTAGGTTATCAGTTGCTACCAACAGTCGATGGATTTCTAATCGATAACCATCGCCACCAGCAGTTACCAACTAGTTACTTTCGTCGACGGATAACCAATTAGTTACTGACTAATAACCATCTAATTAAAGATCGAAAACTACTAACTCTATCGAAGTTTCTGAATTTCATTATTGGAATAATTTAAAAAAAAAAATCAGAATTCGTTGTTGTAATCCTTAAAAATTCAACCAAATTCCACAAAAATCACAAAAAATTGGGGAGGGTTGTGGTAGAGACCCTTTGAGGGTCACTACCGGTAGAGCCTTTTTTTGGGCCGTTAAGATTCAATCGGACGGTTGAAAAATTATTGGTGTATTATAGTTACCATACACCTTACCTCATACAAACTTTCTCACCCTTATTTCTCCGTCGCCGGCGACCGTTCCACCGCCGGCGAAAGACGCCGGCGACCCATCTCCGGCCGGCCGAAGGCGATTTTTTCTCTCTCTTCCTCTTTCTCTCTCTTCTCTTCTCCCTCTCTTCTCTCCCTCCTCCGGCCGACCCCCCTGCCCCCACCGCCGGCCGCCTCCACCGCCGCCCCAGCTCCGGCCACCCCTCCCCCGCCGGCAGCCCCTCCCTCTCTTCCCCTCTCTCTCTCTTCCCTTTCTCTTCTCCTCTCTCTCTTCCCTTTCTCTCTCTTCTCCTCTCTCTCTCTCTTCCCCCGCCGGCGGCCCCCCACCCGGCCTGCCCCCACCCCCCGCCCCCCCACCGCCGGCCCCAGCCGGCCACCCCCTCCCCGCCGGCACCCCTCTCTCTCTTCCCCTCTCCCCTTTCTCTCTCTTCTCCTCTCTCTCTCTTCGCGGGTCCTCTCTCTTCGCGACCCGCGAAGAGAGAGAGAGGAGAAGAGAGAGAAAGGGGAAAGGGGTGCCGGCGGGGTGGGGCGGCCGGGGCTGAGGCCGGCGGTGGGGGGCGGGGGGGTGGGGGCAGGCCGGGTGGGGGCCGCCGGCGGGGGAAGAGAGAGAGAGAGGAGAAGAGAGAGAAAGGGAAGAGAGAGAGGAGAAGAGAAAGGGAAGAGAGAGAGAGGGGAAGAGAGGGAGGGGCTGCCGGCGGGGGAGGGGTGGCCGGAGCTGGGGCGGCGGTGGAGGCGGCCGGCGGTGGGGGCAGGGGGGTCGGCCGGAGGAGGGAGAGAAGAGAGGGAGAAGAGAAGAGAGAGAAAGAGGAAGAGAGAGAAAAAATCGCCTTCGGCCGGCCGGAGATGGGTCGCCGGCGTCTTTCGCCGGCGGTGGAACGGTCGCCGGCGACGGAGAAATAAGGGTGAGAAAGTTTGTATGAGGTAAGGTGTATGGTAACTATAATACACCAATAATTTTTCAACCGTCCGATTGAATCTTAACGGCCCAAAAAAGGGCTCTACCGGTAGTGACCCTCAAAGGGTCTCTACCACAACCCTCCCCCAAAAAATTAATCACCACAAAGACAGATGCTAAAAATAGTGAAAAAAAATTGAAAAATAAATAATAATGTAGTAAAAAAATAAATAACTAAAAACTAAATGGTTGCAAATGATTACTAATCAATTATTGACTGTTTCCTGGTCAGAAACCGTCATCAAATTGATTGTTAAACGTAAAATACATTACTTTGTCATGATTTCATCAAGTCGTACAAAAACAAATTAGAAAAAACAAGCCCAAAAAATAGAAAAAAATCCAAAAATTTAAAATTCACCAAGAACACAAACTAGAAATCCAAAACAAAAGTATAGAAAAAATGACACAACCAAATGCTTTATGAACCGACATGCCAAATTCTGAGATGGAGTTGTCTGCAACGGCCAGATCGGTGAGCGGAGGTGTTTGCCTTTGTTGGGACAATGGTTTCGCAAACTCGACCGGGTTTTTATGGGCGATGGGGAGGCAAGGAGTAGATCCAGTGATGGTGAGCAATCACTGCCAAGGAGGCATCCTAGATCTTGGATCTAGGAAGAGATCACCAATTGGTCAAATCTCATGGCTTACACGGTCGAGGCGATGTCGAGAGGGAACCGATCGCGACTTATGGCAGATCAGCAGCAGTGCTGAGATCGGGGCTCGTGCACGAGATCAGAGATTTGCACAGGAGATTGGATGTAGTTAACAAAGTCCCATCGCAAGAACTGGCAAGCGACGACACAACATCTCAAGGAGATCTAGATCCAATGGGGTTCGAGAATAGAGGTAGAGAGAGAGAGAGGGTAGGCAGTGTGACTCGCGTATGTGTTTGTGTTTTTGCAAGAGTTTCTAAGTTGTGGCAAAAATAAAAGATTTTTTACATATATAATCCAAAATTAAACTACCATTGCCAATATAACCTCTATTTTCAATGCTTTTTATTTCTTTATTTTTTTAATTCAATTTTTAAACAAAAAGACTAAGAAGTCTTTCAGGTTATATTCAATTAAAAAAAAACAATATGGGCAAAGGGCAGTCAAAATCCCTATCATCCATTATCTATCTCTAAGTCCCTCACTAGCCCAAAATATCCCAAAAGAAGCCCCAATTGCCCTGCTAACTTACTCTTCTCTTATCTCCCTCTCACCCAGCCGGCAAATGGGACCCATCCACCCAACACTCACCCATCTCACTCACTCACTCTCATCTACTAAAGATGACAAAGGGGGGACCACATTCACGGACTCTCCTCTTATCTCTCTCTCATCCAACTGGTAAAAGGGACCCAACACCCACCCATCTCACTCTCGTCTTATCTCTGTCTCACTTAAAGCTAGCAAAAGGGAGACCCCTTCAGTTTCTCTTATAGCCGACAAAGGGGACCCAACATAAGTCCATATCCAAACAAAAAAAATGTAAGTTTGTCGAATATCCGTAAATTTTGTTAATTAGTTTTTGTTTAACCAATGATAATAGGTTCTTATGGACTGAAATAAATGGTCTGATGTAGATGATACAATGAATATACGTGTATTATATCAGTATCTCTAGTTCGATTGATTCGTAATGTTTATGAAGTCTTTTCTGGAATATATATACAAATATGCTCCTTAGTAGTAAACTGTATGTCCTCGGTTGACGTAGGACCAGATCATGTTGATTATAACGTATCATTTAGAAGTTAAAGTAGTTGACTTCCAATAATAATACATTAGAAACTCACTGGAAACTTCTTTGAGTGGTATTCCTTAACAACAAAAGTGATCGCTGCTCTGGCTAGCAGATTCCTTACAATAAATTGCCTGAAAAAATAAAATAAAATAGGGGATGCAGATTTGTATGTGCAATGGGGTATTGTATAGTCAATAATGTATTTATCTGTTAACGACCCGATTTATCGAGCTTAGATTTTAGAAAACAATCTTTCTGCTTGCGTGTTGCTGGGTTGTGTTGATGAATTTAGGTAGGCCTTACTTGCCATTAAAGAACAACCTAAGCCATGGGTTTAGAAGACTAATAAGCATTTCCACAACCCGAAGGAAAGAAGAATGACAAAGAGCAGTTAACCAAGGAAAAAAGAGAAAGCAGTCCAGTTAATGGTTGGGGCATTTTAGTGAAGCCTTTTTTTTATCAGTTCAATTAAAATGACTCTGTCTTTCAGAATCTTATGTCTTTGGAAGGTGGTGTTTCTTCATCATCTTTTTCAGGACTTGATTAATTAATGGCTGTCATACTCTAAAAAAATTTGGTGACCCCTCATCCTAAAATGCGAGAGCTCTTTGGACTCCATAAAAGAATTTGACTTAGGAAGTAAATTCATCTTCTGTAACTACTAGAAGATCAGTTTAGTAGCTGGCATGTATACTTAAATTTGTTTTATCATTTTTGTTTCTGGTATGGCACGAAGACAGACCTCACCAGCATACTCTCCTTGTCCTACGCAACGACATCGATATTTGGAACCACTGGAGATGGACTCAGAAAATGACTTTGAAAGAGTAAGTAGGATCAATCCCCAACTGGATGGCAACACGTCACCTCAATCGACGTCAGTCACAATACCAAAGGTAAGTTATCAATTATATTTATGCATTCTAAAATTTGATAGCAATTAAACTATTATGGGAGATACCTCTTGCAGTACTAATGTGATGAATATATTTTTTAAACTATAACTTACAAGTTTTGAATTTGGATGTCAATAAAAGTAAGTTGTTATGTTGTCGAATTTTTTAAGAAATATTTAATTATTTTGAATATGAAATTGTATATTTTGTTCATGTTATTAGGTTTTATTATAAAATATATTTTATTAATATGTGATTTTATGTAAATGTAGGTTTTGGATCTCCTATCACCCATTTTGAAATTAAATATAGATCAAATAAATTTCAAATGCAAAATTTCGATCAAGCACTTATTAAAAGATGTTGTCGATACTGTGACCAATGCCTTATAGGACTACCCTAATGGCATAAAGTGGTTTAAGAAATCCCAATTTAGCCACTTATTTGATATTATAGACCATATCAAAATAACTTTGACCCCATTATGGATGTTACTATCCCGAGCAGTGGTTACAAAAAGGACTATAAAATGTGATTCATTTTGAATAGCATCCACATTAGGTACTCGTTCATAGAGCATGCATTTATAAGTGGATTTAATTATTCTGCTTATCCTGAGAATCCTTGTCATACAGGAAATGAATTTAGAGAAAGGGTCTTTTGCGGAATGAAAAAGATCTCGCAAAATGATATTAAGAAATACTTGAAAGGTATGGTCATCCTTCCCGGAGAGAATCAGAGCAATAGAAAGAGACGCAGTAACGAAATCAGAGAAAGAGAAAATGAGAGATTGATCCTTCTAAATGATAAGTTAAAGTTGATTGTCCTATACTTTGTGTGTGCGGTCCTTCATGGTCTTGAAAAACCTGACCAAAGAATTGATTACAACCACTTTAAAATGATTGAAGACCTAAATTGATGTGCCAATCACCCATGGGGAAGAAAGACGTACCAATATTTGATTACTCAGGTCCAGAAGTTAGACATAGTTGCAAAATGTAAATACGTTCATACTACCATTGATGGTATGTAAATGACAAGCTGGAATTGTCATGCGTTCATACTACCATTGATGTTATGTAAATTTTGTTTTAATTATAAGATTCTCACATTTAAATTGTTTTAAAATGTTTGCAATCTAACATATTGTATTGCTCATTATTATAGCTTCTACCATTTGAATGTATTCCTGTCTTGACCCCAACGTATGCTGAGATTAGAGAAGATGTTAAAGGACGGATGCCAAGAATTTGTCGATGGAAAACAAAGTTTCATCAACAACAAACTCCACCTTTGGAGCAAATTCTTCACGTAGTTGGGGATAGCATGGTTGGTCTTTTGTTTTGTTTCGTTTCATTTTATATTACGTAGATACGTCTTGATTTGTAGATTACTAATTTGAAGTGCCTAAATTTTAGAACATAAAGAGCATCATTATCCCAACTTTGGAGGAGCAGAAAGCCAACCACATGAAGGAGTTTGTTCATTATCATGATGATCCTGATGCCATTGTGGACAATTAAGTAACCATCCTAGAATTTGGAATAAGCATATTTTGGGAGGACTTATTACATGCTGATCTAGAAGGCCGATGCAACTTCCTTCATGGTTATGATGAGAAAGTTCAAGGAAGAGATAGAGAGAAGCCTGAAGATATTATACATGAGCAGTCTACGCCTCAAGAGGGTACCACTGTAGCTGAGCAAACCAGGTATCCGCCATCTAACCCTACTGTCAACAAGTCTATACCTTCACAAACTAGCTTTCATGCTGACAATTCAATGGTGTTACGTGAGATTCAAGCTCTAAAGCAAACAGTAGAAAAGATATACACCGAACATGAATCTCAGTTTTTACAATTAGAGAAATTGATAACCGAGAATGGTAACTATGTTGATATGCTGACAAACATTGTGTCAAGATTTGCTCAATAACAATCAGAGACTTGGAAAGGTGGAGATCGATGTGAGAGCAATGGAGGTAAAGGTGAACATAGTAGAGGTGTTGATGTTAAAATTATTGCCGGTGGTGATATTAAGGCTCAAAATGATATAATGCATCGACAAATGTTTGTTTTGGAATTGAAATCAGTGTAAAAAGAGACATGGAAGATTCTCACCTCAATGAAATCTTTTATTAGACTCCGACTTATTCGAGTGATGAGGATAGTGAAGAAGATGTTTTGGATGTTGGGCAACAAAAGAGACGACCTCAAAGACATCTAAAGAAGTCAAAATATAAGAGAACTCCATACACTGATCCCGAACCAAAGAAGATGATGTTTCATAAATGGTCAATCAAAGAATTTGATCCATTGTGCCTACCGGACAGTATGCGAAAATCATTTGAAGATTACAAGAATTCAGATCTAAAGCCCCTATTTACTTCTGGTCTTGGTTTAACACGAGTGTGGGATTTCTTTGATAAGATAATAACTGAGCACTTTTGGCTTTTAAGTGATGTAAGTGATTCTCTATTAAATAACGCTATATCTAAGCTTTTTTTTTTTATATGGAATTCTTTTTCTATCAAAAGATTTTTGACTCATACTACATTTTTTTTTTTTAGCACATAGAAGAAGCCATGTATGGAATAAGAAAAAAACAGTCCAAGTATTGAGATGTCATCAATCAAAACGTCGTCATTTTGGATGAGATCTTTGGTCAATTATTGATGATGAATGCCAATAAAGATGGGATCATAGATGACTGTTTGATGACATACGTGAAAGGCGACATCCCCAAGATTGGAAAATGTTGGAATGGTGCCATGGCACTTTACTTCATGCATAATTTATATGACACATTGGACACCAACGTCACCAAAAAAGAAAGAGGAAAACATTAGGTTTCGATTAATGTTGATTTGATAACTACAGAGCTAGTGGTTCTTGATTGCAATTAGAAATGTTACGAAAAATTAAAGCTTGATAAATTTTATAGAGCCCGTACAAAAGATGATTCCTTTAATATTTCAAAAATCTAGATATTTCGGCCACCTTGATTCTTCTTCATGGCCCTATAAGCGCTCACTCAACCTTCTGCAGAATGAAAAATCATAAGTGTACTTCAAATGTTTGAATTTTTTATTTCTCATTTATAATTACAAACACTAACAAACATTTTATTTAACGCAGGAGAGATTATGCCATATATGCCATCAAATATATCGAATTCGATATGTAACGGCACAATTTTGAGTTAATAAATGATGAGATAATCAAATTTTATAGAGAGAAGATGGCAATCAATATTTACCATAATGATTGGTTCCTTAAATACTTTATATATGTATTTGCTTTTACTTTTGAAACAATTCTATGAGACACGTCTTGCATTTATGGCGTCCAAATTTGTTTCTACATTGTTTTTTACACGGCCTAAGTTATGATGTTTTATTAAAATAAGTTATTATGGTGACCAAATAGGCGGTCAGGCTAGTCCGGGGAAAAATATTCCTAACTGGCATAAGCAGTCAACCAAGTCATGCCGGTCCGGAAAAACAGTTTTATTAAAATAATCATAGTACTTTGTGATAAGATCAACAAGATCATCGTCGGTTTGAGTAAAAATATACATACCGACATGGGCGGTCAAGCCAATTATGCCAGTCCGGAAAAACAGATAAAAATGATCATAGTACTTTCATGATAAGACCAATAAGGTCGCTCGTTGGTTGGGGAAAAAAAGTTCCTGACTGGTATAGGCAGTCAGACAAGTCATGTTGGTCCGGAAAAACATGTGTCATTAAAATTTTATAGTACTTTTTGGTAAGATCAACAAGATCGCTTGTCGGTTCGACTAAAAATATTCCTGACCAGCATAGGCGGTCACGCTAGTCATGCCGGTCCAGAAAAACAGTTGTCATTAAAATGATCATAGTACTTTGTGGTAAGATCAACAAGATCACTCGTCGGCTCGAGTAAAAATATACTTGACCGGTATAGGTGGTCAGGCCAGTCATGCTGGTATGGAAAAAGAGATTAAAATGATCATAGTACTTTCGTAATAAAACCAACAAAGTTGCTTGTTGGTTCGAGTAAAAATAAACCTGACCGGTTTAGGCGGTTAGGCCAGTCATGTCGGTCTGGAAAAACATATTAAAATGATCATCGTATTTCCGTAATAAGACCAATATGGTCACTCGTTGATTCGGAGAATAATGTTCCCGATCGGCATAGGCGGTCAGGCCAGTCATGCTGGTTTGGAAAAATAGTTGTCTTTAATATGATCATGGTGCTTCTGTGGTAAGACCAACAAAATCGCTCGATGGTCCGGGTAAAAATATACCTAACCGGCATAAGCAGTCAGGCCAATCATGCCGGTCTCAAAAAACAATAAAATTTTTATATTACTTCCGTGTCATTACCATAAAAACTGACCAGATCACCCCAGTTCAGGTAAAAATATTCCTGATCGACATATGCGGTCATGCTAGTTATACCGGTCAGGAAAACCAGAAAAAAAGCATCATACTACTTCAGTGTAATGTTCGAAATAACAGAAAACATCACCCAGGTTTGGATAAAAATATTCCAGACCGGCATAAGCAGTTAGGCCAATCATGACGGTAAGGAAAACCAGAAAAAAGCATCATACTACTTCTGTGTGATGATCGAAAAAACAGAGAAGATCATCCCGGTCCGAATAGGCTATATGTCAGTCCTGCCAGTCAGTAAAACCAGAAAAAAAAAAAAAAAAAAGCATCATACTACTTTGGTGTGATGATCGAAAAAATAGATAAGATCACCCTGGTCCGGGTAGGCAATCATGCCAGTCCTGCCGGTCAGTAAAACCAGAAAAAAAAAAAAGCATCATACTACTTCGGTACAATAATCGAAAAAACGTAAAAGGTCACCCCTGTCCGGGTAAAAATATTCCTAACCGGCATGTGCAGTCAGGCCAGTCATGCAGGTCAGGAAAACCAGAAAAAAAAAAAGCATCATACTGCTTCGGTGTGAGGATCGAAAAAACAAAGAAGATACCTCGGTCCAGGTAAAAATATTATTGATCAGCATAGGTGGTTAGGCCAGCCATGCCGGTCAGAAAAATCATTAAAAAAATCATACTACTTCGGTATGATGATTGAAAAAACAGAGAAGATCATCCTGGTCTAGGTAAGCGATCATGCCAGTCTTTCTAGTCAGTAAAACCAGAAAAAAAAAAAAGCATCATACTACTTCGGTGCGATAATCGAAAAGACATAGTAGGTCACCCCGGTCCGGGTAAAAATATTCCTGACCAACATATGCAGTCAGACTAGTCATGCCGGTCAGGAAAATCAGAAAAAAAAGCATCATACTGCTTCGGTGTGATGATCGAAAAAATAGAAAAGATCACCCCGATCTGGGTAAGCGGTCAAGCCAGTAATGCCAGTAAGAAAAACCTAAAAAAAAAAAAAAAGCATCATACCACTTCGGTGTGATGAACAAAAAAACAAAGAAGAGAACCCCGGTCTGGGTAAAAATATACCTGACCAGCATATGCCGTAGGCTAGTCCTGTCGGTTAGGAAAACCATTAAAAAAAGTATCATACTACTTCGGTGTGATGATCAAAAAAATAGAGAATATTACCCCGATTCGGGTAAAAATATCTCTGACTGGCATAGGTGATCAGACCAATCATGCCAGTCAGGAAAACCAGAAAAAAAATCATCATATTACTTAGTTGTGATAATCGAAAAAACAGATAAGATTACCCCTGTCCGGGTAAAAATATACCTGACCGGGCCAGTCCTGTCGGTCAGGAAAACGAGAGAAAAGTATCATACTACTTCGGTGTGATGATCGAAAAAACAGAGTAGATCACCCCGGTTCAGGTGAAAATATTCCTGACCGGTTGATTACGCCCAAATGTGTACATAAACAAGTAGTCAATTGTAGCACAATTAGGATGGTCGATCCCACGAGAAAGTGATAAAAACAAACAAGAAAAGATTAGCAGAACAAAAGCATTAGAGAATTAAGTAATCAAATAAATAAAAAAAAAAGGAAGAAGTTTTTGTGATTTTGAAATAAATTTAAAGACAACGTAATTTAAAATCGAGTAAATTAAAAAATCAAAAGATGGTAAAGCATCAAGAATCCCTCATGTGTATTGTTTTCCAATTTTAGTTTTGATTCAACAAAAGTATTCAAATGAATTAAACTTCCCATGTTAAGACCAAAAAGATTATCATTATAAATTATATAAAATCTACAATATATCAAATTGACAATATTACAATAAAAAATCAACTTATAAAATAAATCTAGTTACAAAACATTACATGACAACATTTACATAGAAAAAGCATGACTGAATCTATATAAAAACTTATACATAATATTTTACATTCAAAGAAAATTAGAAAATAGAGAAGAATAATTCACTCATATATACATGTATTATAAAACCAAGCAAACAAAACCCCAATTGGAATACTCAACATATGAGTTCATCTCTAACTTTACCAAGAGAAATTTAACATAACATACTCAATATTCTCACAAAAATTCTAAAGAAAATAGGAGAAGAAAAGATAAAAATATGACTATATCTTGGCTCTCAACTCCACCAAAAATTGGTTAAAAACACAAACATCTCGCCCTCTTGAAGAGCCCTCATTATATAGCTATGAGTCCAACATGCTAGAGAGGATTTTTGGTCCAAAATCCGCTACCCAGGCTGGTAAATCACATGGAGATTCACGGTAAACCAGTTGGAGGAATGGATGGCCTGGGCTGGAGTCACGGGCTGGAGTGGCGCAGCTGGACTTACTCGCAGGCTTGGCTAAGGACACGGCCCGAAAATGCTGCTGAGATCACGGGCTGGACTGGCAGCTAGCAACTGGAGTCACGAGCTAAGATCACGGGTTGGAATCACCTGGGCTAGGGCCACGTGAGTTGGGAGGAAATCTTGGCCCACTGTTTCCGGTTGATGCGCACGCGGAGGAAGAGCTGGGCAACGACACGTGGCTCAGTGGCTTGGGCTGATGGGTTACATTTTGTTGGGCTTTTTGATTGATTTTTGCTTACAATTTTGGCCCAAATGTTTTATTTTCTTACAAAACAAATTAAATTAAATTGAAACAGAATATTTTCACATCAAAATATTTTTGAATTAATTTTATGAAAATATCTAATTAAAACTTAATTTATTTTGACAATTTTGAACAATAAAAGTGCATTTTTGTGCACTTATCACCGGCATAAGCGGTTAAGCCAGTCATGCCGTTCAAAAAAAAAAACATCATACTACTTCAGTGCGATGATCGAAAGAACAGAGAAGATCACCTTGGTCCAGGTAGGCGATCATGCCAGTCCTACCGGTCAGTAAAAACATAAAAAAAGCATCATACTACTTTGGTGTGATAATCGAAAAAACAAAGAAGATCACCCCGGTCCGGGGTAAAAATATTCCTGACTGGCATATGCGGTCATGCCAGTCATGCGGGTCATGAAAACTAGAAAAAAAGCATCATATTACTTCGGTGTGATGATCGAAAAAACAGAGAAGATCACCCTGATCTGGGTATGCGGTCAAGCTAGTCATACCGGTCAGGAAAACCAAAAAAAAAAAAGCATCAAAATACTTTGGTGTAATGATCGAAAAAACATAGAAGATCACCCCGGTCTAGGTAAAAATATTCCTGACCGGTATAGGCCGTCAAGCCAGTTCTGCCAGTCATGAAAACCATAAAAAAAAAAAAGTATCATACTACTTCGGTGTGATTATAAAAAAAACAGAGAAGATCATCCCGGTCCAGATAAAAATATCCCTGACCGGCATGGGCAGTCAGGCTAGTCATGCCGGTCAGGAGAATCAGAAAAAAAAAGTATCATACTACTTCGGTGTGATGATTGAAAAAACAGAGAAGATCACCCCGATCCGGGTAAAAATATTACTGACTGGCATATGCAGTCAGGCCAGCCTTGCTGGTCAGGAAAACCAGAAAAAAAGTATCATACTATTTCAGCGTGATGACCGGAAAAATAGACAAGATCAACCCGATCTTGATAAAAATATTCATGACCGGCATTAATCAGTCATAGTACTTCGGTGTCATGATCGGCATGACTAATAAGACCACTTGCCGTTACGTTATTAATCAGTGATTGACAGTAAGTCAATTTACTTATTCACCAATTCAGATAATTGATTAACCATTTTAGAAAACAAATGACATTTTAACTAATTTTTTAGATTTTTGGTCATTTATTAAAAAACTTTTTAAATGGTTGTTTTTTTTTTTTAATTTAGGAAAAATGGTCCGTTTGTTTTGTTTTATTGTTAATTGACTAATGATCAATCAATGATTGACTTTCAAATTAGTGATCTATATTATGGGTAATCAGTAATTGACCGTAAGTCAATCAATAATTTACTAATATGTGACCATTCAATAAGATTAATTAACCATTTAAGAAATACACTGGTCAATTGAGAAAAAATTTGACCTAGAAGAATGACTCAATCATTCATTAAATAGAGTATACGGATGATGATTAATTCAATCAGACTGAGATAATCGTCTTTAGTAGACCATACAACTAAACGGATCAGTCTAAAATATTGTCAATCTGTCTTGCAAGTCTTTGCGATTATGATACCAAAGTGATATGCAAAACCTTTACGATTATTTAAACATGCCATACTGGCCTGAGCGGTCAGATGGGTCCAGTATTTATTTATATGGAATATTTATCGGTCTTTCAGATCATGACACTAAAGTGTTTTTGCATTCTTTATCATAGTTTTCCCAATCACCCAGACCAAGTAATTTTTTTTTTCCAGACGAGTTGTCGGTTTTGCTAGTCATGACACCCAAATGATATCATGCTTTCCAAACAGGCCATACCAACTGAGCGGTCAAGTGGATCCAGTATTTATTTATATGGAAGGTTTTTCGGTCTTTCAGGTTATGACACCAAAGTTTTTTTGCATTTTTAATCACAGTTAAGTCACTCAGACCAGGTAATTTTTTTTTTCAGACCAGTTGTCGGTTTTACCGGTCATGACATCCAAGTGATATCATCCTTTCCAAACAGGCCATACTGGCTGAGCGGTTTGGTGGTTCCAATATTTATTTATATAGAAGGTTTGTCAGTTTTTCAGATCATGGCAATAAAGTGTTTTTGCATTCTTTATCATAGTTTTACCAATCACCCAGACTAGGTTTTTTTTTTTTGGACCAATTGTTGGTTTTACCAGTCATGCTACTAGAGTAATATGATGCTTTCATAACTAATTTTTCGAACCTGCCAGATCGGCCTGAGTGGTCAGGTGGGTGGTTCGGTATTTATTTACATTGAAGGGCTATTGGTCTTTTCGATCATGACTTTAAAATATTTTTGCATCATTTAAATATAAATATAAGAAAGTAAAATTTATTCAAATAAAAAATTAATAACACGTTGACTTATTTTAATCAAACATCAACACTAAGGACCCTGCAAAAAACAATTAAAATGATTTCAGCCACTATAATATCAAAAACACAGTTCATCACTACAAACATAATTCAACTACTAATACAAGAGATCTAGTCCAAAATCTTTAACAAAAGTTAAAAATAAAAACACGATCTTATTTTATGAAAATCTACTTTGATTAAATATATTAAAAGGGGGTTGTCAATTCTGAGCTCTCATGAAAAGTTGTTTAACATAATCGCTTGTTTTTGCCTTTCCGATGTTCTCCAATAGAATGAAATCTGGTTTATTGAAGCCTCCCACATTTTTTTGTGAACTCAAGAGGCAATACCTTCTCACTCTTTATGTCATCTACGATAACCCACTCTGATGAGCTTGGGATGGGATAAATGGTTTGGACATAAGTCAATGCCCAAACTTCCTTTAGATAGTATTTTGAGCATAAATCATGCATTTTATCCTTACCCCCTGTGAATGCTACAAGGGCATGGACATAAGGAATTTTGTCGATATCAAATACTTTACATGTGCAGGTTCTCCTTCCTAGATCAACCAAGAAACTGTCATTCGATCCTGTGACATAATACTCAAGTATATTACTATTTAGTTCTTTCGCAGTCAAGATTGTGGACTTTGTGTATCTTGTATGCAATGTTTTCTCCACTATTGGAGTTAAGCATTGTGAGGAAGATCCAAGACTAGACTCCTTACAGTGATTGTTGAACCATTCAGAGATTTTCTCTACAATTGAATCAATCAAGGGCAACAAATGATATGTTCTTGTCTTCTTTAACGCACTGTTAATACTCTTGGCACCGTTGATAGTCAAGATGTTGTAACATGATCCTGTGAAGTGGCACCTAGCCAATTTTCGGACATCTACATGATCATCAAGATATTTTGCGGTGGTAGGATATCTATTCTTTAGGTCATCATAGAGTCGGTTGAACTCGTGGTCAGAGTATGCCGTAGCGACTTTCATGAACTTACTTACGATGGTATCTTTAATCTTGACCTTGCCTGTACCCTTTCCGGCTTTAAAACGAGATTCTCGGTGAACACATGATTTGATATTTTTAAGAGAGGTGCCATCTACAAAATCCATAGTGAGACTTTTTATATACATTTTCAACCGCATTGCGAATGCTTTGGTGCCTATCAGAAATTATGACCAGCTCTTCGTTATCAGGTATAAGCTCCTCAAGTTTCATCATAAACCATTTTCATGAGTTGTCATTCTCCAAGTCAACCACTCCCCAAGCAAGAGGATATTGATGGTAGTTGCCATCTTGGGCGGTGGCGATGATCATTATTCCTTTGTATTTCGTCTTCAAAAAGGTTCTATTAACCACAATTACCTTTCTTATTGCTTTAAATCCCTCGATGCACGTGCTCAATGCAATGAAAAGGTACTTGAACCTTTGATCTTTCTCTACTACCAAGTGTGTGACCATGTCGAGGTTCATTAACTTTATCATGTGCAAATAGCTAAGAAGAATCTTGAAACTGACCTCTGGTACACCCTTAACATCACTTGCTACTTTTTGTTTGCCCCTCCAAGCTTTGAAGTAGGATATTGACATGCCACGATTTTTTATCATGTCCATCACTCTTTTCGGGGTAGGTGTCTCAAGTTGGTCTAAAAACTCCTTTTTTAACATATTCGAAACTATATTTGCAGTTGCTTGTTTGTTTCTTTTATCCACCAAACTAGTAGAGCAAGTATGAGTATTGTAATATGTTTGGAGAGCGAAACGATCTGAGTTCGTGATCCTCATAGCTCGTAGTACCCACTTGCAATCTAGGACTGTAAATTTCACCACAAAAAACTTTATGGTTAACTTGACTATTTTATAATCAAAATAAGCTTTCAACGAAGCATCCATTATCAAAATTTTCACCTCGTTCTTGCTTTCAAATTCCTGACCAACTGCAATACTCATACCGTCATCAAAACTAAAAGACGCAGAACTGTCATCTATTGCTAATGGTTCACAATGATCTATGACTGGGACTACTTCTATGCATGAACATTGTCATTTTGGAGTTGGGACGGATGCCGTTATCTCCTGATTACTGCGTTCCTCCAAGGTAAGCATATCTAAAATATCACCTTCGCGGCCTGGTCTAGAAGCAGCATCATAGACCCTTGCTGCTTCCATGTTAACGTCGAAGTACTCATCTCAAATATTTCCATCATTTTCCATATTGTATCCTCCATCTCCTTCAACTTCAAGTGATACTTTATCATTGTTATCACTGTTGGGGTTAGACTTCGTCTTCCCATTGTACCGTTAAATCTTTGGATGTACATTAAACAGACGCTCGATTCATTGATGGATTATGTTTGGGCCATGCCCAAGTTACGAACCTGCTCCTCGATACCCATCCATCGTTCGATTAGTTGGGCCGGACCCAATCTGTCATTCACATGATATCGTTCGAAATTCGGTATGAGATCGAACGTCTAACTTGACTGCTCATGCGAACATCGAGTTTGTAACGAACGATGAACAAAACGAGTCATACGATGAACGTTCGTTGATTGTCAATCGTTCGTAGTTCGACCTTTCGAACGGCTTTTCTAAGGGAAAATCCCTTAGTCATCAGGCTCATGCTCATCGATGACATGTCAGATCATTTACAATAACTGACGATCTAAGTATTACATTTCAACCGCTGAGCCCACGATTGTACCTGGTAACTGCTTAAGTCAACTGCACGACTTATCTGCTGACACGTGTCCCATCATACAAGAGGGATAACCGTTTACCATCGGATGGAGACTGGGTTCCTTCTTCTATAAATAGAGGAGGACCCCTCCTTCAAATAGATCCTGGAGAAAAACATACGAAAACTCTGCCAGATTATCTCCAGAAACACTGCAATCATCCATACTGTAAAAACTCCCGATACAGTAATAAAATCACTCTCAGAGGACGTAGCACACCGATTGGGCGAACCTCTATATCTTTTGGTGTTCATTTATTTCATGTTTATTTCAGATTCAAGCATTTATTTTCATTTTATCTTCTGATATAAGCATTTCAGTTTTTCGGTATGCTTTATGAATTTCACCAACGACTGCCAGGGGCCCAATCTATCGTTCAATTCTTACATTATAACTGATCTCTGTTAAATTTTTGACTGTAGCAATCCAGCATCTACAGTTTGGCGCCCACCGTGGGGCACTTGGACATCTTACTCCGGGAATTCACTAAGCTACCATGGCATCAGAACACGAACACCATGAAGAACTTCCCCAGGGAAGCCCAATTGGTCATCAAGAAGCTTCAACCTCGAATGCAGATTCCCAGGTCGCTAATTTGACACGGTTGGTTGAAGAGTTAACCAAGAAGCGCGATAACCAGCAGAGTCAGATGGAAAACATCGCTGCAGAGAACCAGATTCTCAAGCAGCAGTTGATGTCCGTCAACTCTCAAGCCGCATATTCGTATTACTACCCATACTACGGGTACCCGACAGGGGCGAACACTGGGGGCTGGCAAGCATCCACGTCCCAGTTTCCACGAGGACCTAACAGTGGGGGCTGGCAACAAACCACCCCATACTATCCTCAAGGGACAAGGAACGTTGCACACAGCCCCGTGGCTCCAATGCAGCCTTTGTCTACACCGAGAAACACAACGGCGGAAGATGAAAGACAAGGGCAGCGGCCACAGCAGCATCAGCCGTATCAGCATCCGCAACACCAGTACCAGTACCAGTACCAACAACAACAACAACAGCAGCAGCAGCAGCGACAACAGCAGCAAAATCGAACGAGAGAGTTCGATCCCATCACGCGCAACACTCACATCCGGCGTTCGACGCCCGACCTACCTCCACCCCCAGAAGGTCCCATTCCACAAGGGACGGTGGATGTCGAGGGCCTGATGAGAAATATCATGGCCGAAGAGTTGAAAACGTTGGAAGCCCAGATGGAGCAGCGTTTTTCTTCGCAAATTCACCGAGCCACCACATCTACTCCAGGGTTCGACGACCTCGCCCGAGGAGTTCGAGAGACACCACTCTCCAGCCGCATCACCAACACCATCACGCCCAAGTTCAGCAGTATTTCATTCCCGAAGTTCGACGGGATGTCAGACCCACATGACCATCTACTGCAGTACAAACACGTCGTGCAGTCGACGAACATTCCAACAGGAATGCTCGACGACATGATGTGCAAGTTATTTGCTCAGAGCTTAAAGGGAGCAGCACTGAGATGGTTTTGCAATCTTCCTCCAGAGTCCATCGATTCGTTCGATGAGCTATCGCTCGAGTTCATGAAGAGTTACTCCGTCCACATTAGATCCGGCAAGACGACGAAGGATCTATGGAGCGTTGTTCAAGGCCCGCAGGAATCACTTCGCGCTTACATCAAGCGCTTCAGTAAAGCCATTTCTGAGATCTCCGAGCTAGACGACGGAACAGCAAGAGAGGCCCTGAAGAAGGGTTTGAGACACAGATCTTTATTCAAAAACGAGATCTGTGCTCGATACCCTCCTTCCATCCAAGACGCTTTGTATCGAGCGAAGGGCTTTATCGAGCTGGAGGAAGAGAACGAACGGATCGAGCGAGACTTGGCTCGAACGAGGGAGGAAGTGGTGAAGACGAGCGAAAACCGAGAGAAGACCTTCAGACGAGAACGCCCAGGACCATCTCGACGAACAGAACGCTGAACCGAGCGAACGACAAGGCGTGATCATAAGCGTCCCCTCTCGCCGCCAAAATATGCCCTCGGTATCAGCCCTTCCGAACTTATCGCTCATCTTAAGCGCCAAGATTTCGTAACTTGGCCAAAGAAGTTGCCGGAGAACCCAGCCAGAGACACTAGCAAGTATTGCGAGTTCCACAGAGATCACGGTCACTTCACTGTCGACTGTCGAGCATTACGAGCAGAGGTGGCAGAACTGCTAAAGAAGGGTCACCTGCGAGAGTTCCTGACCGAGAAAGGCAGGGAAACATATGGACTCGGTAACGAGTCCAAAGAACGAAGAATTGTGCAGCAGGTCGATGAATCGCCTTCTCCACCTCCAGTTCGGAAGACTATCGGCGTCATCTGCGGAGGATCGGTGTATAGTGGTGAGACTGTAACAGCGATCAAGTCCCACCGAAGGAAAGCCACTCAACCTGTTGTAGGTATCCTTCCAGGTGATCCAGACGAGCACTCAATCAGCTTCCACAGCAGTGAAGCCACCAGCCTAAGCCGCCCCCATGATGACGCGTTAGTTCTAACTTTGAACGTGTCTAATTGTGAAGTTGGTCGAATCCTTGTCGACAACGGAAGTTCAGCGGACGTCCTTTTTCTCGCAACATTAAGGGAAATGGAACTTTCAGAATCAGATATTGAAAGTTCGACGACCGTTTTGACAGGATTCAATGGGGAGTCAACCGCGGCAGTTGGCAAGATTAAACTTCCTGTATTTGCAGCAGGAGTGAATAAATTAACCACTTTTTTGATTTTAGATTGTCCATCGGCATACAACATCATTCTTGGTAGGCCATGGATCCATGACATGAAGGCTGTACCGTCTACGTACCACCAGCGCATCAGGTTTCCTACGAGAAGAGGAGTGAAGGAGATAAAGGGGAACCAAGAGGTAGCCAGAACTTGCTATCTTCACTCTTTGAAGATGAAAAAAGCCGATCGCTTATAGCAACTAGAGCAGAAAGAAAAACCGAACGATCAGATACAGCCTGACATGGAAAAATTGGATGAAGTCCAGCTAGACCCAGCTCAACCAGATCGAGTCATCAACATTGGCTCTCTGCTCGGAAACACTATTCGCCACCAGCTACTAAGTTTTCTTCGCAACAACCAAGACTGCTTTGCATGGTCGCACAAAGACATGCCAGGCATTGACCCGGAAGTGACAACACATCGACTTAACGTCGATCCAAGCCATAAGCCTGTTAAGCAGAAGCGAAGAAAACTTGGCATCGAGCGCAACATGATCGTCAATGATGAAGTACGAAAGTTGATCGAAGCTGGATTTATCAAGGAGGTACAGTACCCAGACTGGCTAGCGAACGTTGTCATCGTTAAGAAGAAGAATGGAAAGTGGAGAGTCTGCATCGACTTTACAGACTTAAACAAGGCTTGCCCGAAAGACAGTTTTCCCCTTCCACACATCGATCGTCTGGTTGATGCAACAGCGGGACACGAGTTACTCTCGTTCATGGACGCTTTTTCCGGATACAATCAGATCCTCATGCATCCCGACGACCAGGAGAAGACTGCATTTATTACAGAAAGGGGAATTTACTGTTACAAGGTCATGCCTTTCGGACTCAAGAATGCAGGAGCCACTTACCAAAGACTAGTCAACGCGATGTTTGCTGATCAACTCGGTCGAACGATGGAGGTATACATAGATGATATGCTGGTCAAATCATTGAAGGCTGCTGATCACATTGAACACCTATCGGAATGTTTCTCCGTACTCAGACAACACAACATGCGTTTGAACCCTTTAAAATGTTCATTCGGTGTTTCGTCGGGAAAGTTCTTAGGTTACATTGTGACTCAGCGAGGAATTGAAGCAAACCCAGACCAGATTCGAGCAATCATAAACATGCCTCCACCGAAGAACAAGCGAGAGATTCAGAAGCTGACAGGAAGAATAGCTGCTTTGAACAGATTCATCTCTCGTTCGACCGACAAATGCCAGCCCTTTTTCAAGCTTCTCAAAGGTAACAAGAAGTTCGAGTGGAACGAGCAATGCCAACAAGCCTTTGAGGAGCTAAAAAGGTATCTGTCCACTCCTCCAGTTTTATCCAAACCCCAGACCGGGGAAAGTTTGTTTCTTTACCTTTCAGTCACAGAACAAGCAGTCAGTGCCGTTCTCGTACGGAATACGAGCGGCGAACAGCCAGTTTACTACGTCAGCAAGACATTGCTTGATGCGGAGACAAGGTACCCGGTGGTTGAGAAATTAGCCCTTGCACTCATAACCGCGGCAAGGAAGTTGAGGCCATATTTCCAATCACATTCGATTGTCGTATTATCAACCTACCCCTTGCGAGCCATTCTTCATAGTCCAAACCTTTCTGGACGACTTACAAAGTGGGCAGTAGAGTTAAGTGAATTCGACATCGAATTTCGGGTTCGAACCTGTCTTAAATCGCAAGTGCTTGCTGACTTCGTAGCTGAATTCACTCCGGATCCTTTCACCCCAAAAACTCAAGTAGAATGCTGCTGGACGCTCATGGTGGACGGAGCATCAAATGTCAAAGGATCAGGAGTGGGAGTAATTTGCCAGTCTCCAGATGGCGAAATGATCGAACAGTCGTTTAGATTGGGGTTCAAGGCATCGAACAATGAAGCAGAATATGAAGCCCTGATCGCTGGTCTTCACTTAGCCAAAGCACTGGGGGCTCGACGTTTGAAGATTCATAGCGACTCACAGCTCGTTGTGAACCAGGTGTTGGGAGAATACGCAGCCAAGGATTCAAGAATGGAAGCCTACTTAGGTTTGGTTCGTTCGCTGCTACAGCAGTTCGAAGAATACTCGATACAACAAGTGTCGAGGAGCCATAACACGCAAGCGGACGCCTTGGCTTCTTTCGGAACGACATCAGAACCCAACATACGTCGCAGTATCCCGATCGGCTACATCGAAGAACCAAGCATTCACATTGAGACCTCAATCATTGAAGTCGAAGCCACTGAAGACTGGCGAACAACGATCACAGGATACTTGAAGGATGGATTCCTGCCAAACGATAAGCAAGAAGCCCGGAAGCTCAAGACCAAAGCTGCGAGATTTTCGTTGATCAACAATATACTCTACCGACGTTCGTTCAACGGCCCTTACGCTCGATGTCTCGATGACAAAGAAGCCACATATGTTCTGAAGGAAGTTCACGAAGGAAAATGTGGAAACCATTCGGGGGGACGATCTTTGTGCAACAAAGTCAAGCGGCAAGGCTATTACTGGCCTACAATGCTTCAAGACAGCGAAGACTTTGTCAAACGATGTGACAAATGCCAAAGACATTCCCCAATATTCCATCAGCCAACAGAACGGTTGTCGAGCATTGCAGCACCATATCCATTCATGAAATATTCAATGGATATTGTGGGCCCACTACCGAGAGCAAGTGGTCAACGCAAATACCTGCTTGTGCTTACTGATTATTTCACTAAGTGGGTGGAAGCAGAAGCCTTTGCTGAAATCAAAGACTCGGACGTCGAAGGATTTATCTGGAAAAGCATAATCTGCAGATTTGGTGTGCCCCAAGAGATCGTAACAGATAATGGGTCTCAGTTCATCTCGGGCAACTTCAGAAAATTCTGCCACAACTGGAACATCGAGCTTAGCTTTTCCACCCCGCGGTATCCACAAGGGAATGGTCAAGCTGAAGCTACAAACAAAACGATCGTTCAGAATCTGAAGAAGAAGCTCGAAGCTCGAAAGGGGCGATGGGCAGACGAACTCTATGGCGTACTTTGGGCGTACAGGACTACTCCAAGAAGAGCGAACGGTGAATCTCCTTTCTCACTGACTTTCAGTGCAGAAGCTGTTGTCCCAGCAGAGATTGGAGTCCCCACACTTCGGCGTCAATTGGCTTTCGAGAACGAAGGGCAGAATCAAGAAATGCTCAACGACAGTCTGGACATTCTGGACGAACGACGAGATCAGGCTCTGATTCGCATGGCAAACTACCAACAATCAGTAGCCAGATACTACAATTCGAAGGTTCGACCTAGAGCTTTCAACGAAGGAGATCTCGTTCTTCGCAAGGTGTTCCAGAACACTGCCGAGCCAAACGCTGGAAAGCTGGGAGCAAACTGGGAAGGTCCTTACAGTATTTTGAAGGTTGTTCGACCAGGCGTTTACCGTCTCGAGACTCTTGAAGAAGTTGAAGTCCTCCGCAGCTGGAATTCTCACCATCTCCGCAAGTATTATGTGTGAAGACTTTGATCTGTATATTCTTTATATTTACTTAGCCAAATTTCTGTTTACTTTGGCTATTTTTCAGACAATCATTTTATACCATTTACTTGTAAGGCCAGATCCTTTGTGGTTGATCGTTCGATCCTACAGGTCTGAGTCAAAGACTATTCTTCTCTTCGCCTTCCGAAGCCTGAACTACGTTCGACTTGATCCCTAAACATTGGGTACGTAGGCAACTCGTGTACATTTATGCGAGTCCAGTCACAAAAATCATTCAACAACTATGTTCTAACGAACTACGACTGGCTTGATCCCTAATCATTGGGTACGTAGGCAGCTCATCACACTTGAATGAGTTCAGCTATTGATGTAATTCAATAAATTACATTACTTCAAGTTTTCGCAGATAAATCTACTGTGATTAATAGTTATTTGTTTACAACGATTCATGATCGTTCGACAATTTATACGGACACTAAAACGTTCGTTTCATAATTCAGCGTTCCCTACTTGATCGTTCGATCCTAGCTGTGATGGATTATGTTTGGGCCATGCCCAAGTTACGGACCTGCTCCTCGATACCCATCCATCGTTCGATTAGTTGGGCCGGACCCAATCTGCCATTCACATGATATCGTTCGAAATTCGGTATGAGATCGAACGTCTAACTTGACTGCTCATGCGAACATCGAGTTTGTAACGAACGATGAACAAAACGAGTCATACGATGAACGTTCGTTGATTGTCAATCGTTCATAGTTCGACCTTTCGAACGGCTTTTCTAAGGGAAAATCCCTTAGTCATCAGGCTCATGCTCATCGATGACATGTCAGATCATTTACAATAACTGACGATCTAAGTATTACATTTCAACCGCTGAGCCCACGATTGTACCTGGTAACTGCTTAAGTCAACTGCACGACTTATCTGCTGACACGTGTCCCATCATACAAGAGGGATAACCGTTTACCATCGGATGGAGACTGGGTTCCTTCTTCTATAAATAGAGGAGGACCCCTCCTTCAAATAGATCCTGGAGAAAAACATACGAAAACTCTGCCAGATTATCTCCAGAAACACTGCAATCATCCATACTGTAAAAACTCCCGATACAGTAATAAAATCACTCTCAGAGGACGTAGCACACCGATTGGGCGAACCTCTATATCTTTTGGTGTTCATTTATTTCATGTTTATTTCAGATTCAAGCATTTATTTTCGTTTTATCTTCTGATATAAGCATTTCAGTTTTTTGGTATGCTTTATGAATTTCACCAACGATTGCCAGGGGCCCAATCTATCGTTCAATTCTTACATTATAACTGATCTCTGTTAAATTTTTGACTGTAGCAATCCAGCATCTACAATCACTACTTTCAACCTTTTTCATGAGCTTAACGTATAACATACTTCTACGTTGTGCCGTTTTATAAAAGTCTAAAAGATAACACATAGTATCAAAATCATCCAAAATGATTTTAGGACCTGACGATATTGTACACAAAGGAATATAACTTATTTTTAATTCTGTATTTTTTTTGTCCAAATGAAGTCTTTTAAATATGCAATCAATAACTTCAGAGTATTTCACCTGATCCAAATCATCTAATAGTACTATGCTTTTGATTTCTTTATTCCTTCTGCACCATTCATATGACCCATCATCTTTCTCCTTTCATTCTCCATCATATTGAAAATAAATGACAATCTCACTCATTTTTAAAATAAAAATAAATAAAAAACAAAAAAGATTGTTATGAAAGAATTAAAAAAAATAATGAAAAATTGAAGACTAGTTCAAAACTACCAGACCGTCCCCAAACCACCAGACCGGTCAAGTTGGTCTGACCGGTCAAGTAGGTTTGGCTGGTCAAGCTGGTCTGGTCTGGTCACTGTACTATTCTTATGACGGGATTTGCAAATTTATAGATTTTACAAGCCGAAAATTAGTGCAAAATAGGTTGAATCATTGTTGTTTTTTTTATATTAAGCTCTCTAACCATGAATGCCCAACCTTTGAACAACTTCAAAAACGATTTAAACAAAAAATTAGAGGGTTTAAGATGAACTTACCAAAATTTTAGAGATTTTACAAACTTTTAGTACTTCCTCTCCTCTCCTCTTCTTGTGGCTGGAAATCGATGCCCAGAATGTGAAAACAATGCAAGATGTTAACCCGAATACAAGGATGATCGTTTTGAGGGGGATGATGGAGATGAAAAATGATGGTGAAGGAGATGACGTTTTCTTTTCTTTGATAGGAGTGGGTTTCTTCAGTTTTTTTTTTTTTTTAAGAGAAGATAATTCTTTTATTGGATCCCCTTTTATTTTATTTTCCTTTATTTTTATTTTTTTACTTGTAAAGGGTATTTTGGAGAAAACAAAATGTTCATTAATGAATGAGGCTAGCCTTGCAATATTTTCTCTTTAAGGTCTAGTATTGCAACATGATACCCATTTTAATCCCATATTTGCAAAGGCCCCAAAAATAAATCCACACTAGAAAATTGTAGCATGTGGCCTCATTTTCTCAATTTACTGTGGTTAAGCTCTTTAATCAGATTTGTAAAAATAAAACTTTGTCTAATTAAATTTTGTTTTAAATATAAATTTGGTTCACATAAGTGAATAATAATAATAATAATAAATAAATAAATAAATAAAAGTTTGGTGTGTATACTTAGCAGATAATTAAGAGCATGAAAAGACTAACAGAGTAATTACCCTAAAAATAAAGAAGAAACTAAAACAAGAATAGATTATAGAACACAAATTAATATTAAACACAATACGACAATATGGTTTATATCCATGAATTAGGCAAAGAAAGAATATACCCACTAGTGAGAAGCATTATAAATGTGTCGTATAAATACTAATTACAGTTATAAAATTGAGTAAGTTGTCTAAGACTAACAAATCTCTAAGAGATTTCCTAATATGAGAATAAATAGAAATAAACATAAGGTTACTGTGTACAAATATTAACTTTCCTTAATAATTTGAGGGGCTTGTTTTGTAATTTTTAAATTTTTTAATTAGTAAGTATCATTCTTTTTTTTTTTTTTCCCCAACAAAAAGAATTAGAGACTATGGTTGTATATAGTATTACGTTACAAGAGTGTGTTTATCAAACTGTAAAGAAATGTAATAGAAAAGATAATATGATTGTAAAGAAAAGAAAAATAATAAGAAACGAGTATCATTTATTTCTTTGACGAGTATTATTTATTTCTTTTTTGGTGTTTACTTGATTATGAATTAGATGATATAAAGGAAAATAGTCTCATTCTCTTTTTGGCGTTCACTAAACTTGAGAATGTTAATTTTATCAACATTATCACTAAAATATCATTTTATACAATTAAACAATCTTTGGCACAAGAAACTACATAATAAAAGTAAATCTGGTATTTATATTATTCCTGTAACAAGGAATCAATTTTAAAGGGATGCAAGGATTGGCCTTCTATTTTTCATTTTTTATATTATGTGGGATCCACTAAACTCTCGTTCTTTATTTTGTAAGTAAATATATGATTAAATAAGAAAAATTAAAACTACTCATTTTTTATACGAAGTAAACGCCCTCTAGAAGCTGAATATTATTTGAGAATTCTCACAAATTTCTCTGCAATTCTTGGTATTATGTATGAGTCAATAAGTGTTTGTTGCTTAATTTCCCGACGTTTACACATCGAATTGATATGAATTTAAAAGGTTTTATATATGTTTTGTCTTGCAAATTCATGCATCAAGAGAGGTAATCATGTGTTGATCGCATGATAATTTAAATTTTGATTATTGCTAATTCGCTCCGCACACCTCAGCTTCCTGAGGACTCAGCCTTTTATTATTAATTGTTATGATTATTTTTTCTAACTTGCAATTTGTGTATGAAAACCTCTGTATCACGTGATTCTGAATAGCCTACTTGGATATTGTAGCAAATTTTGTTCATACATAATTTCCTCTCATATAAATTTCAAAAATATTTTTTTTATTGAAACCCGCAATCCAAACAAGGTATAAGTAAATGAAGTGTCCGTTTGGTGAAACGGTTTAAGTTGAAATTTTTAAGTTTGAATTGGTTGACTTTCTAAAAATAATTATAATTTTTGTTGACTTTTCAGAAAAAGATAAAAATTGAGAAAAAAAAATTTTAAATTTAAACTCATTTATCAAAAGAAGCGGTAGTTTAGATTATAAGCGTTTACTAATGCTGAACAGAAAAATAAGCATTTACTTGTTCCTGAAACTTCCATGGAAACAATGTTTTAATTCTGATCATGTATTATACAGACATAGTATAAGATTGACTTTGTCGGAATTTTCTTGATCAAGAACTGTCCATGGAATTTAAACACACAACATTTCTTTTTTTTTTTTTTAATTATAATTATTTTTCTTGATTTCTCAGCCAAGTGCTAAACACGAGATTGATTTTTCTATTATTATTTATTTAATAGTATTATTTTTGGATTGAAGAGACACGTCGGTGTTGAATTTCCTTGTAGTTGTCCCAAAGAACATATATATATATATATATTTATATATGTATGTACACAAGGTAGATATAACCTGAGAGGGTCCAACTACCATAAAAGTCAAAACCCAAAATCCAAATGTGTATTGCCATCGGTCTGCACTTTACAACAGGCTGCGCTAATTAATTACAACAGGCTGCGCCGATTAATTACAACGGCTGCCACACGCACAAAGTCAAGCAATGCAACTCTTTTTTATTTTTTATTTTTCTTTTTTGCAATTTAGATTCCTAAGGACAGTAACTCGAATCATAATTTTTGAATACTAATTCGTAAAAAAGATGATTTAAATATTACGTAATTTAATATTCAAAAATTCTGACCGTTGAATACTAATTTATGTGATGATAAATTATCATCTTTTTGTTAATCCGTATAATTAATAGATGTGATAACTTGTTAAATGCCTATCCATAAAAAAAATAATAACTCAAATATCGTACAGGTATTAAAATTGGTGTTCTTGTTAAAAAAAACAAAAAACAAAGAAAATAGAATAGGGGATTCGAACGAGTCCTGCGTGAATTTCTCTATAATATCTATCCTAATATTACAGCTAAGTAGCTGTACTTGTTTTAATAATAATGTTAATAATTAAAAAACATCAATACAACAAAATAAACTATGACAACAGCTACTACTAATTTCCACAACCGCTGTTTTTGTTTTTGTTTTTGTTTTTTTTAATGTTTTGTTTGGATCTTAAATTTAATTCCAACTAAACTATATATTTTAATTTCGGTTTTTGTTTCTTTTTAAAAAACTAACAAAATTATAAATAGTTTTTAAAAAGTTAACCAACTTAAATTTAAAATTTTTATTTCTAACCAACTTATTGAACCAAGACTTAAAATAAAACGTATTTAGTCAACCTAATCTGAAACTGCATGCCTATTTCTTTCCCACTTCTATTAAGCTTCTTCTGGACCAGCCAAACGCTAGATATATATACGAACATACAAACACACGGACACACACACACACATATCCATCCGGCTACGTAGCTAACACAGTTTCTCATATTCTAACGTTCGCTTTCCCCCAACTCCAAACACAAAAACTATTAACGTTCGTACAAAGCTATGGCAAAGTACTACAACCAACCTCCCTCTCGGACGTTAGAAATCACTATCTTATCCGGCGAAGATCTCCGAATCGACCGAAGATCCGTTAAGAAGAACGCCTTCGTCATCGTCCGAACCGACGCGAACAACTTCCGAACGACGGAGATGGACAGCGATGGCGGAAGCTACCCTAAGTGGAACGACAGGCTTGTCCTGGACCTGCCGGCCCATGCACAGGCCGTGACACTGGAGGTGCACTGCAAGACCGCCTTTGGCATCAAAATTGTCGGGACGGCATCGGTCCCGGTGTCGGACTTCGCGGGCGGTTACCTGCCGGAGAGCTACTTGCATTTCTTGAGCTACAGGTTGAGGGACTCAAGAGGGGTAAAGAATGGAATTATCAACATTTCAGTGAAGGCAAAGACCGCGGCGGCGTCAGCAGTGGTGGCAAGACCGCAGTATTCGTGTTCGGCATCGGCGTCAGCAGTGATGGCGAGACCGCAGTATTCGTGTTCGGCATCGGCGTCAGCGGGGGATCAGACGACGGTGGGAGTGCCGTTGGGGAGGAGTGACTTTCGGAACGTCGTGACTGGGGTTCCTGTTTGGCCACATGCGTGTAGTAATAATAGAAAATTTTGATGATCAAAGGAAGTTTCGTCACGTTTGGTTTGAAAGAGTCCAAATTGGAAAGTAGACAAATACTAGAATGTTTATGAAAATATTAGCAAACTGCGTGACAGTTGAGACATTCTAGTTGTAGTTTTACACTAGACTAGTTTATTAAAATGAAGAATTCAAATCTTCTCTTAAATGATAAAGAAATAGCTGATTGCTGTCGAGCATGTGTCGTTTTTTTTTTTTTTTTTTTTTTTTTTTTTTTTTTTTGCAGTAGGGTTGGTTATATGTGGAGGATTGATTTTGATTACGGAATGAGACATGTATATCATGTAAATATAAATTACTTTAAAGAACCTTCGTTTGAGACTCATGAAAAAGTGAAGCTGTTCCTTTATTTTTTTAATAATTTTTTTTTAATTTTTAGTTTCTAGGAAAGATAATCGCAATTAATTCGTTGAGCGTTTTTGTTGCTGTTTAATTTCCAGATTCAAACTCACTTTTTAAAATTTTTTTTGCGGGTCTTATTTCCTCTTGTGAAAATTTAAATTAATTGTTTAAACTACATGTTCAAACCTGTAATCCAAACATTTCTTAGCATCTGTTTGGTTCGTTAGTTAGAGATAAAATTTTTAAGTTAAAGTTGATTGACTTTTTTAAAAACTAGTTATAATTTTTATAGATTTTTCAGAAAAAAACAAAATTTGAAATAAAAAATTTGAGTTCCAATTGGAATACCAAACAAAAGCTTAATCTATTCAAATTTAGAGAGTTCTTGATTGTGGATTGTGATTCTGAAAATAAAATGGAACCATTTGTAACACTTTAAGGATAAGGATTAGGAAAATTATTAGTATTAATGTTGGGGGGCGGTGGTTGGGTTTCTACTGTCCTTTCTGCATGACCAGTTTTACACAACAGCAAATCATTTTTTCTCCAATAATAACTTTAGCAAAATTGTTAGATAAAGTAATTAAGAATAATGTTGTTAACCTAATTGAGCTAAAAAGCTACCAAATAACTTTAGCAAAAATGTAGGCGAAAAAAAGTTGGTTATTGTTATATAAAGTAATTAAGAATAATGTTGTTAACCTAATTGAGCTCAAAGCTACCCAAATTTTTCTGTTACACGCCAATCTTACATATGTGTGGAAGTCTTGCTAATACCTCAGTGTTCATCAATTACACCCCATTTGTTGTTTAGCTAGTTATTTTTTTTTTTTTTTTGTGCTTAACTAAAAAAGATAAAAATTAAAATAAAAAGGAGAACTAAAAATACTGATCACATCCCTTAAAAAAATATATATTGATCACATATTGGTGTGGCTGATTTTGCTAAATGGATTTTTGGGTATTTAATCCTTATATCAGTGAGTGTTTTTTAGTTCAAGAGGGTGTTCAGTTTCCTCTTATGCAACATTTTTTAAACTGGATGATCAAGACGGATGTTTTGAATGTTCTTTATGCGGTGTCGCGTCCTGATGTTAGAGCACCGGAGCCAAATGTTATCAATAACATTTGAGATACTTTTTCTCAAGTTAGTAGGGTTATTGTCTGTTACAGTCCCCGTTGTAGTCCACTTTTTAACTCGTTATGTTGTATTATCATCTATTTAATTTATTTTGGATTGATTGTTTTCCAAAATTTCTTAACGCATTTGTAAGAACTGATTTGATCGGTTAGTGGAATGAAATCCCTAACCTCAAAATAGTGATCAACGTGATTTTTTAAATAATAAATTTAGTCGTATAATTTAGCTCGAAAGGGTAATGAACAACAGGGGCAAAACATGTAGTTTTAATTTAATAATACGAATTCTCGCCTCAAGGCAAAATCAAAAGAAACTCTTTTGTTATGTCTTTATTTAACGTTCAAAAGATGTAAGCGATAAGAGACGTAATCCAATTCCTTACGTTGCTCGTGGGTATATTAATAATCTATTTACGTTCCATATATTATTTGTATAGAAGTCCGATTACTAAGTCAAATGTATAGAAAAGTCGACATGAGGAAAACATTTAAAAAAAAAAAAAATTCTTCAATAATTTTGACCTTGGATTCCACGAGCGCCGCCATTACCTTTTGACTTGGTCTTTGTCACCATTTTTGATCCTGATTGGCATGCATATAGATAATGAACTCCACGTGTAACGACATACATCACGTATCATCATCACATAATTACCAAAAATGTAGCTTTCACACGAATTGCATGTATCATATTCTTTATTTATTTATTTATTTTTATAACTTGAGGTTGGTATAAAAAGTTTAGATGTGAAATTATCATTAGAATATGCTTATAATATATTTAAAAAAAAAAAAAAAACAAATTTAGCCTAGGAGGTATATAAGGATTTAATGCACTGAAAAAAAAAAAAAAAAAAAAAAAAAAAAAAAAACCATGAATCAATATTAATCCATGGCCGGACCTAAGTTAATATGTTTAAAAGCATTTCCTTGAATCTACTGATATAGTTGGTGGGCATTTCATTCCGTGATCCTGACCTTACACATGGAAAACTAGAAACAAGTAATAAGGAAATTTCGTTTGTCAGAATTCCAGTACTAAATTAATATGGAAAAGTACTCAATGAGAAAATCCAAGGAAAATGATGCCTGGAAAGAGGAATGGAAAAAACTGCATCCCATGACAGCACTAGCAAACACTTTATGGTCATTTTTTTTCCCCTAAAATACTTTATGGTCTTGTTTAGCTGTTCGTACTGTATTTTGTATAAGTTATATTGTATTATATTAGGTGGTGTTGTATAAACATGATACCACACGGTATTTAGTATAAAAAATGTTAACATGTTTATAACCTAATACGATAATTTAATGCCCCAAAACATGATATTATACTATATATTAAGGTTGGTCGAGCTCAAGTTAGGGATGGGATCACTACTAGAAAATGCTAGATTCTCAATGCAGTCAAAACGTTACTAAACTGTTAAAATCATCAAGAATTTTATTTAGCAATGCCACAGTAGTATCAGGAGAGGCGTGACTAAATTACCATTACAAAAAGTATATTACCAGTACAAAACATACTATTTGACATGGTCAATGCGTCGCTAAGTTTTTGAAACTTAACAATTAAATATCATATATATGAAAAATTGCTTTTCAGGGAAACTTAACGACGCCATCTAGTTTGGCCAAATTTATTTTTTATTTTTTATTTTTTATTTTTTAAAAAGCTAAACTTAATTCGTTGGTAAGTTTAAAGGTATTTTGTTTTGTTTTTAATAGTTTTAATTTTGATTTAATTATTTTTTTTTAATATCGAATAACTAATTTAAATATTGAATTAATAATAAGTCAAGAACCATTAAGTGTGATTTATAATAATTAAAGAAACATATAAAGTCATAACAAACATATTACATATCTAAAATCTTAGTACCAATATACCAAACTAAAAATCTAAAATAGAAATTCATACTTGAAACTAAGTCTAAAATATTAATCCATACTAGAAACTAAAAGTCTAAAACAAGATAAACTTAATAATTAGGGTCCCCTGGCAACGTAGGATAATAAAATCTTGATCACCCCATGATCACCATCATCATCATCATCATCATGCGAAGAGGTTGGAGGGTGTTGTTGGGACGGTGGGGGTGGAGGAGAGAGAATAATTGGATCTAATGAAGGAAAACATCCTGGGAATTGCATGTTCAATTTCAGAGGTTAATTAATGTTAGAAAATTAACAGAAAGAATATTGAAACAACTTGAGCAACTTTGAAGAAGCAAGGGTGAAAGACACGAGAACTGTAGGCATTACGGCGACGAAATATCACATTCTATCACATAGAAAAGAACAACCCAAAAAATAAAATAAAAGAACACTAGTGGAATATAAATATCAGCATTAATATCATGCGAACAATAAAAGATTCTAAAACAAATATGCACCACCTTACGTCACAGCAAATAGAAAAATTTCTAAAAGGACAAGCATAACAAATTGTCAACAAAGACAACTAACAAAAAACAAAAAAACAAATTAAATGAATAACCTCTAATGGAAAGGAGATAGAGGGGTGGGAGATGGGTCGGCAAATGTAGAGAAGACTGAGATCCAGCGGCGACAGGTGGCAATGGGCGGCAACGGACGGCGGCAGACGGCTGCAAGACGGAGACAAAAATAGAAAACAGAGGATTGAAGAGAAAAAAGAAATCAACAAACAAAAAATTATATAAATATTGTAATAATGTTATTAAAATGGTTTAATCCACTTACCTCTTCAAGAAATTTCCTCCAAAAAAAATTACCTCTTCAAGAGAGGTGACGGGAGGCGCTGAAGGGAGAACAGAGAAGGAGGTGAGAAGGGAATAATGAGAAAAAGGGGTAAGGGGAAGCTGGGTTAGTTTGGACGCAAGTTTAGTTTAAACTAAGTTGTATTTTTTTCATCATGATTTTTATTTTTTTTTTGGAAAAAAAATTTTTTTTTTTAATAAAAATTTACTATTGAAATTTAAAAATCTTAAACTAAACTTATTCACCAAACATAAGCTAAATCGCATAGATTAACTTTAACAATTTTCTGACATCATATGACGTCGATAAGTTAATCCCTAACATTTTGTGACACCAGTTTATGTCGCTATTTTTAACCAAAAAATTTGTGACGCCAACTAGCGTTGCTAATTTAATTTTGGCAGTGAGCCAAATGGCATAACGGAAGATATAAATTTGACAAAATAGCATATTTTGAAAATGTAGAAAATTTAGCATATTTAAGTTCTAATTTTTTTAAAATCCTGGTTTTGCCCTACCACCATCTTCTCCAGTCTCCTCAGATCTACGCCATCACTGACACTAGTGAACGACCTCCCTAGATCTCGCAAGTCATCTTCTTTATCAAGCCACAGATCGCTGATCGTAACAACACCAGGACGAAGATCGGAGAATCATGAACTCACGAAATTAGCACCATCGGCAAGATTAGTCGCGTGACTTCATCGGAGAAGCAACAGAATTGATGACGAACTAGCGCAATGGCTCTCGCTATGCTGAAGATAAACTATGCAAGGACAGAATGCATCTTGGAGTGTGGTGACGTCGTCACTATTGTGACGTTTAGCGATGGTGACGACAGCTGTGACAATGGCGGTAGTGGCAAGATGTTTGATTTCCTCGAGTGCCGTCTTGCAATTTCTCGGTCGTCGGCTTTCAGTGGTGTCTCGCAATTTCTCGATCGATTATTCGTTTTCTCCAACAACAATTACTATGGCGGTGAGACTGCGAACTCCTTGGCAGACGTCATGATCACAATCGCAAACTTCAAATGCGATCTCATAAGACGAATCAAGTAGGTGATGGTGGTGATCTCGAGCAGGAGATGGCCGCAGCTCGCGAAGCTTCGCGTGATTTCCGGCGATGTGACGATGTCAGCAGCATCGGCAGCAATTTGGAAATAGGGTTAGGTTTAATTGAATTTGGGACTTAATTTGGGACATTTTTTGGGTGTATTTTACAATTTAAGGAAGTTAGTAAATAAATAGAATAATAAAATACTGAATAAAAAATTAATTATTTATGAAAATCAATATATTTACATGTAAATATTTAGATTTTTTTGACAGGTAAATATTTGGATTTTTTTAAAGTAATATTTGGATTTATTAAATATACAAAAAAATTTCCGTAAATACGGAGATTCACAAGTTAATAAAAATATTTACTCAACAAATTTAGTATATTTATAAGGTAAATCTAAATAAAGTAATTATTTTTTTTAAATCTTTGTATTTAAATGTTAAACGTGAGATAGTAAATATTAACTTTTACCCATAATATTAAATTTCTTTTAATTCTTACTTATATAAAAGATTTACTAGAAAATAATTGGATTTACTGACTTTTATCTTATATTTACTTGGTAAATTTATTTTATTTCACTAATTAAATCTATTTATTTATCCGTAAATACTTAGATTTACTAAGTAAAATAAAATGGATTTACCAAGTAAATATTAGATTTAATTTCATTATTATTATTGTCTTTTAATTTCTTTTCAAATTTTGTAATTGTAAATTATATGTTTATCAATAAATAAACGGCTTTTTATAATAATAAATATTATAAATATTGTTTCTATTTTTCAAATCAAGTAAATATCACTACTTGCCAATAAATATCATGATGTACTGGTAAATATTATAATTGACTCCTTTTATCACAATAATTTTTACAAAGTAATTACATTTAAAAGTTACTATTATCATTATTTTGTTAACCTTTGAATTTACATGATAAATCTTTGTATTTTCAGTTTAATGTGTCTTGTTCTCAATTTTAGTTTGTGTTGTAAATCTAATTATTTACTAAGAAATAACGGTATTTACATCATTTTAAATTTACAAATTTAAATATTTACTAAAATATATTTACTTATCTGGTCTTTTCTTTACTTTTCGTATAAACAACAAAGCTAAATTTGTATGAAGTAAATATTCTTATTTACATGTAAATATATTAATTTTCATTAAACAAGTGAATATTTTTTAAATTAGTACTCAAATATAACTTTTCAGTAAATCTGGTAATTACATGTAAATGCTGCTATTGAATTTTATATATATTTTATTTTGGGGTGAATCTAAATAAATAAATATTAATAATTACATGTAAATATGTTAATTTCCATTACAAAATAGATGAGTTCTTAATTAAAAAGTTTCTTAAATTATAAAAACACTCCAAAATTATCCTAAATTAAAGTCTCAAATTCTTTCAAACCTTTATCCCTAAAATCCCAAAAATCCTTTAAACCCTAGCCCCAAAATTATTGTTGCCGCCGTTACGCCGGAAATTGCATCAAAAGCATAGCCGCCATGGAGATCGTTTGGAGATCGTGACATTGGGCAGCTCGGCGAGTTGATGATCATTGAAAAGCCGCCATGGCTTCCTTGCCAACTCTTTTGGAGATTGCGACAACAATCAATTTAGCGCCAGATTCGTTGTCGGAGAAGTAGATTTGTGCTCGTCGCGGCCTTCTTCCTAAGGCCAGAGTTGGAGATTCACGATCGTCGAGCAACAAAGAATGATGGTTCGTCTGGAGATTTCACGACAATCGCGATTGCGCAACTACTAGAGGTCCCCGTCGGCGTCGCGATCTCCTCGAGATACCGCCGACGTTGCAAACTCATCGTGACGTTTACGTCTTTGTCATCGGCTTCGCGAATTTGTTGTGACGACGACGTCTTTATCACTGGCGTAGCCAGTCAGGGTACACAGAAGAAAGAGAAAAGATAGAGGAGAGAGAAATGGGTCTGGGGGCAAAAAAGGAATTTCAGCCCCCAAAAAGGTCATATGCTACTTTTTACATAAAAAGCCAAACCTACTATAGATTTAAAATGTACAATAAAAATATGCTATATGGTGTATTTTCCCTTTAATTTTTGAGGCAAAAAAATTATTTTTTTGGCCAGAATTTCATTCAGAGGCAAAGTGAAAAATTAAAATATATATTTATATATATAATAATTGTTCAACTTACTAACGCTACATAATGTCAAGAACTTTTTTAGTCAAACCCCAAAACTCCAAATCTGGTGGGAAGATTTCCCGCCCTATTTTTTGAACCCAAAAAAAATTACAAACGCCACTTTCTGAGAATGGTGTCGATAAAATTACATATTGTTCCATGAACCCCAATTGACTCCTATCAATGGACTTAGGCTGACCCTAAACCTAACCTTGACCTTGGTTAGAGTACACTGAATCAAGACAACACCGACTCGTCCCTAGACCCCAACCAACTCCTACCCCTGGACTCGGGTGAACCCCGACCCTAACTCTAACTTGATTACAATACACATTAGAATGTAATGCATCATATAATACAATATCAGTTGTGTTAATCTACTGTTCATGTTACAAATGATTGTAACGATCTGAGAAATTAATTAAGAAATTAGTATAATTAATTCAAAATTAGTGGTATAATCTTGAATTAATTGAACCAGATTAGTGTAATTTCTCGATAATTAAATCAATTCTCAAAAATTATTTGTTAAGTATCGAGAAATTGCCATTTGGTTCCAAATGTGGAGAATTGTTAAAATTAAATCTTAGCCGTTTAGCATCAATTTGTTATTTAGGTTTAACTGCAACTAAATTGTACTTTTTTATCTCAATTTTTGATTTTTTCTAAAAAATCAATAAAATCTATAACTAGTTTTTGAAAAGTCAACTAATTCTAATTTAAAAATTTTATCTCAAACTAACTTTTCAAACAGAGACTTAATTTTAAATTAAGTAAATTGAGTTGGACAAATTATAGATAACCAAATAGGCTATCATGGTAGAAAACTAATTAGAAATACATTAGTTATAGACAAGGCTGGCAATATGGGTCGTGACACGATGACACGATTCAAAAACGACATGAATTTTACGGGTTTGAGTTGGGAAAAATAGAGGTTGGGTCAAATTCGGGTCATCTGAATTGGACAAGGGAAAAAACAAGTTATGTTTGGGTTGGACCTGTCAAACCCAAACACGATTCGTATTTTTTATAGGGGTCAATTCGTGTCAATTTGGGGTCCGACCCGAACATGACCAGAAATAAGTGTCAATTTCGTGTTATTTTCGTGTCAATTTCGTATTGCGTGTCAAGTTCAGTTCATGTTGTGTCAACTCATTACGGGTCCATGTCGTGTTCATGTTGCAGATTGTGTCAATTTTCGTATCACGGGTCGTGCTCAAGTTGGGAAAAAAAAATTTGACACAACTTTAATACGACACAAATCAGATAGGCCCGAGAGATAGGCCCCACACCCAATTTCCTTATTTTCCCTTCCACATCACATGCACCTTCTCTTTCTTTCTTCACGCAGCGCGCCCCCCCCCCCCCCCCCCCCCCCCCCCCCCCCCCCCCCCCCCCGGTCGGTTTCTGTCTCTACCTCCTGCACGGTTTCTCCCTATCTTCCATGGGAGATGATTTTCAAGCTCCAAAAACATAGGGCATTTTTGTTTTCGACTATGAGGAGTCTGTTTTTGAGGTCAATTTCATGATTCAAGTTTGATTTCTTGGAGATTTTGGGAGATTAAGGTAGGGTTCCGAGTTTCAAAATTTTTTAAATTTGTATTATGTGTCTCCAATCCGAACTTTCTTTTCTTAATCTAGTGTTGTAATCATCTTTAGCTCATGGGATTGAAGCTTGCATGTGAATTCTTGGCAGCTTTGAGGTAGGGGTTTTCCTTCCTTGCTTTAATCCGAAATTTGATTGTGATTTTTGGGTTTGTGCTTGATTGAGTGATGATTGTTATTTATGAAGTGTTTTTAAGTTTCAATTTCTTCTAATTTCTGAAAATCCCCAAAATTGTAAAAATTAGGGTTCCCATTCTTTTGATTAAAACAGAGTTCTAATATTGTTTTTGGTTGATTTTCTATGAGAAATGTTTAATAGAATTGAAGATATAAAATAGTCACGTTCATAGTTGTGGATTTGTGGATTTGGATCCATTTATATTAATATACATAATTTAAGGATGGAGATTGTTTATATATGTGTATATGATGTTGGTAGAGGTTTTATGGTTTTTGTGATTAAATATATGATTAGGATACAACATGCATATGTGGTATTTGATTAAATTCCAATGTGAGGAATGATTGCTTATCTATAGTGTTTAACCCTTGTGTTATGATTCTAATTATTCTTGCATGTTAGGTGTTTGATAATATGTCACTGTTGTGGACTTTACTTGTTTCATAATTTGATTGCTGGATTTGACAACCTTACCCTTTTATCTTAGATTTCTTATGTTGGTTGATAATCTTGAGACTCTAAGTGCAAGAAATCTTGTTAAAAATTTGAGTTTAGGATTCATGTCTAAACACCGATTGGACGTTTTCCAAATCTGGTGTTAAACTGTGGTTCCTGCACTAAAACCAAGTTCATAACCTTTTATTATATATTATTAGCTTCATGTGAGCGCAAGAATCGCCTCAATTGGACATTTGTAGCTCAAGTTATATTGTTTTGAAGTTTAGAACTCAAAGCTGATTTTCTGCAGAAAATCAGCTAGTTGTTGACCTTGTTTAACGTTCGGGACCTTAACTATCTCAGAATCTAGTGTATGATAGCTTGATTTGAAGCTCTATGTGTACTGTCAGTAGGAACCAGTTTCATAATTTTTGGAGCTATAGAAAATGTTTTATGCACATTTCCATAACAATGACCAAACCTGCGTTTTTATCTAAACCAAAAGTTAGTGATTGTTAAATGAGAAATTATCTATTTGAATGACTTGTTTTATTATTTTAATATTTTGTGATGATTTATATTGATATGTGAATCATGACTTTGATATTCCTTCTCTAAACCTTTGCTTATGTCATGAATGTGATCTTGAGACTTGTTTGGCAATTAATGATTTTGAATGATAATGTGTGCGAAATATACGATGTGGTGTTTTGTGAAATGTTCAAGCATGTGTATATTTTGACTTTGGAAAAATGATTTAGATTTGGGTCGGTAAGACCCAACATGTTTGTCTAAGTGGTTGTGAACCCTTTTCGGTTGGAGATTCGGTAAGTGGTTCTTTCTTTATGCTTCGGACCTGTGGTTATAGATAGGATATGGAGCGGAGTGCATGTCTTTGGGGGTAGATCCCTAAACTCTCGCGAGGTGTATTCGGATTGTAGCAACGCATTTTATTTTTAAGTCTTTATTAATTTATTTATTCATTTGTTCTTTCATATTGATTTCCTTTTTACTTTCATTTGCGAATTCATGTTCATTTTAATGGCTGATTTCATATGTTTTATATGCTTCCAATTGCCTTTGATTGGTGTGGTTTTTAATTACAAATGTGTGGAGCCGTTTTCCCCACTATCCTCCTTACTGAGCATTAGGCTCACCTTGTTTTATTATTCCCCCCTCCCAACTCCTCTTTCTGTGTAAGCGTGAGTTTTTCATAGGACAGTGTTGGAGTTGCAGTCGCGGGGAGGCTTAAATATTGTTTTGTATTTGTCATTTTGTTATTTTTTCTTCTAAGTTGAACTGTAGTATGGTGTATGAGACTGTATCATTCGACAATGTCCCAAGCTTGTATTATAATTTGAGAAAAGTTGTAAGACATGTACTGTTTATAATTAAGTGTATATTAAAGTCTCCGGAGCAATATATTTTATTATATATTTTGGTGAAAAATTATTTATCAGATTTTGTTAATAAATCCTGATTTCATTTTAATTAATTTTACTTTTGCTAATTAATCGCGGCCCCTGGGCTTGGGTCGTGACAATAAAACAGCATTATTTTACACCAAATATTCTCTAATGATAATAATAAACAAGAAAATATATCTAACTATATCGGTTGACAAAGTCTATAACTAGCATTTTCATTTAAAAAAAAAAAAAAAAAAACACCTGACCCTTTACTTTTATGGTTACGTAGGAAACTGGAAGTCTTCATCTTAGAGATTTTCTATCTTCCCCAACTCATCTTAATCAGTTGTCCATACTCTATCCTAGAAAAGCCATGAACACGTTACAAAGAGAACCAATCTTTAAATAAAGATTAGTCACATATATATTAATTTTTAATCCCAATTTTTAAATTATTGGTATACATGCCAATTGTCAACTTTTTGCTGCTATATATCTTTAGATAATTATTACGACTATTAAATTCAAAAAATTACATCTACTAATAAGTTAATAGAATTAACGTCCCCAACATTGTTCCATAAATAAAAACAAGTACATATGACTTTAGCTTCCAAAAAAAAAAAAAAAAAAAAAGTCGTTATGAATTTATGGAGTTGAAACTCAATGTCTATAGTCTCTATCTATAATCTAGATCTAGAACATACACAAAAGGCTCAGTCAGTTTGCTTTGTATCTTCTCATTCATTTACCATTCAAAGTTTTCGTCTTTATATTTAATCTTTTTCCAGGCTGCTGCTTCTTTGCCCCTTCTTAAAGCTTCTAACCATTATTTTCGTTTTTTGTCATTTCTTACTTTTTCTCTCCCTTCGTTTTGTCTTGTATATTCTCGCATAGGAGGTCACGATGTTTTTCCTTTCTTCTCGTTTATTCATGTATTACGCAAAAAAAAAAAAAAATTGAACATTATATATTGCATATAAAAAAATTTAAAATAATAAGTTTAAATAATAGATCCAAAAAACCAAAAAAAAAAAAAAACCAAAGGATTTGAAAATTAAAATATCAAATAGATAAAATGACTAAAATATAGAAAATTGATCAATACAAAAAAAAAAAAAAAAGATTAAAATTAAAAAAAAAAAAAAAAGGCCAAAAGAAAATAAAAACTGAAGGACCAAAAAGAAAATAAAAAAGTTTTTTTTTTGTTCAAAATGAATTGTTTTGCCTCTTTGGACGAAAGTGAAAATGCACTACATTTATATATATAGCTCAGGTCTTGTGTAAGGTACGGTTGTGAAACACCAGGAACATGTATTGGTGTGTGCGTCAGCCGTTGGCCAGGTCGTGAGTGAAGTTTTGAGTTTTTCTGAAGAAAGCTGAAAGGAATTTGACATTTTCTGGGTTAAAGTCTGTTTGGAAAGCAAGAAAGAAGAAGAAAGAGAAAACAAATGTAATTTCTGAGAAAGAATTGAATCTCATTAATCAGATTCAAAACTGTACAATAGTATAAATAAGGCAAGCAATAATATTTAAATTTTTTTTTTAATTTTTTTTCTAAAGTAAATATATAAATATTACATTTATAATGAGGTTTGTTTTAGTTTTAGTTAATATGGTTTTGTTTACGTTTCTCTTTTGTGTTATTTGTGTGGTTTGTTTTCTTTGGTTTATTTATATATATATATATATATATAAACATAAAAAAAATAAAAACAAAAATAAAAATTTCTGTATGTCTTTATTATATGTTAGAAATTGCTCTATTTTTCTACTGGTTGTTGATTTGAGGATGTTCGGTGAAGATTACTAGTGCTTTGAAAATTTTCAACTTATGAATTGAATGAGCTTGAATTGGGTATTGGTGATGTCTGTTATCTGTTTGCTCTTTGAGTGAGACTACTCTTTTCCACAATAGACTATACCTTTGTATTTATGAGAAAAGCCTAGGGAACTCCAAGTCATCGTGAGAATTTAGGATTTGAGAACAGGTTGTATCAAACCCTTGAGGCGAAGCTTTAGGAAGTGAAATAGACTGGGAATAGTTGGTGTGCTTTCCATGTAAAAAAAAAAAAAAAAAAGCTATGAATAAAGAACTCCGCTATTTTGAGCTGCCTAGTAACCAGGAGTAACATGAGCCCCATGTGTACTTTTGCGTCAAACAGTGGTTCATAATATGAGTTTGCTATAGCAATTCTGAAGTGTGACGTTGCTGAGTAACCGGGTGTCTTCATCACCAATGTTGGCATTCGCGTAAAAAGGTAACAGTGACATGATGGAGAAAAAAAAAAACTTATGATTTAATAAATTAATGTGTACATACACGTGCACCCAACTCAACAAGCAGTGAAATTTGTCTATCCCTAAAGTTTTGCCCAACTAATGCTAGTGGAGAGGGAGTCATGCATCCATCCGATGAGAGTATAAACTAAGCTTGATGATCTTGATAAGAGGGACTTAGGTGATCTGAAGATGCTTAGATATAGTCTCGCACACACACATCTATAGAGAAACCTCACTTAGGAGCAAGTTTATAAAGGATAGAATTGATATTTGATGAAAGCTGAATTTTGAAATGAGTTGGAAATTAAGCTTTTTTGAGAATGGAGACTCAACTTGCTTGGCAGCCTGAGCAATTTTTCTGTTTGTGTTTGGCGTTTTCTTTGTGTGTGTTGTGTTTTGTGAGTTTATTTTGGCGTTGCTCGAGGGCGAGCAATGTTCTAAGTTTGGGGGTGTGATAACTCTAGAAATTAGAGTTATCTTAAGCGCTTTTAGACTTGGTTGCAATTCGTTTAGAGAATTTGTGTTATTTTTTAGCTTATTTTCCTTTGTTTTGTGTTTTTATGAATTTTTTTATCTTGGATTTAAATGTTTAGATGAGATCATGGGAAATGTGAAGAAAAAATAGGATCATTTGATGACTTTGTGAGTGTTTTAAATCTTTTGTGAATTGTAGGTGAGCTTGAGCCAAAAATGCTGCAGCATTCCTTGCAGCAAGCAGTAACAGGGGCTGAGTCGAAAATGCTGCAGCAAAGTTTTCCAGCTGGCACTTTTCTGAGAAAAAAGCATAAAAAAAGATGACAGCTCATAGCTGTGGGGGCCACTTCTTTGCTTCAGCTGGGAAGTCACACGTGGGCATTGATTGTTGCCCTAAAGAGTTAGTGCTTAGCATTGGAAAAGGGGGCTGCAGACAAGCAAGAGGGAGAGCTGAAAATAGAGTGAAGAACAGAGAGAGAAAAACACACCATTATTGGGCAAGAGAGAGAAAGAGAGCTGAGCTGAGATTTTTTCTACCATTTTTGACGCCCATTTTGGAGAGCAAGCTGAGGAGGAGAAGAAGAAAGGATAAGAAGAACCATCTGTAGCCATTTGGAGTTTTCTTTCTTCGTACTCTTGCATTGATTTATTATTTTTTTTCTCTGATTTTCATTTCTCTGTTGAACAATGGATGACGTTTTTCAATTTGTTTTTGTAATCCGAAACATGAGCTAAATTTGTTTAGCTGAGATTGTTGATGAACCCAAAATTGTGAGGATGATTTGAATGTTTTGTTGAAATGTTGGGCGAATCTTTGTTTGTTCATCTGAGTGTTTTTAATGTTAATTTCTATTGTTGATTAGCCATCATTATATAGAAAACTAGGCTTGTTTAATTCTGGAAAAGGTTAAATTGAGCTGGATATAACTTGGATGATATAAGTTCAATATGCTTTTTAAAGTTTGTATTGATTTGTGAACGGTATAGGAATATATTGTTTACCTTGTATAACCCATTGAAATTGGTGCTTGAAATTGTGTTCTGAGAACTAGATTCACATAGGAATATGTTGAAAAATGTTTAATGAATTTTAATTATACTAAATTCGGAAGAATTTTATGATAAAATCGAATTTCAGTTAACAGGATAGGTTTTGCTGCAGCATTTCCTACAGCATTCGGGTCAGACTTGCAATTGAGGGGGATTTGACAATCCTAGTTTAATTCTCATTCTTGATTACAAACTCTTGATTGAATATTGTTCTTTTTGTCTATTTTAGTCCCTTTTTAGTGTACCCTTTTAATTTCATTAGTTTACGGCATTTTTCCTATCTCAAAAAACCGAATTTAAATTAATTTGAGTTTAATTTTTTTTGCAATTTATTTTAGCAATTCAATCCCTGTGGAGACGATACTCTACTCACAATCTATATTACTTGTGCGATTACGTACACTTGCGTAGACTTATATATACTAATTAATCGCGAACAAGTTTTTGATCCCCGGCAACGGCGCCAAAAGCTTGTTCGCGATTAATTAGTGTATATAAGTCTACGCAAGTGTACGTAATCGCACAAGTAATATAGATTGTGAGTAGAGTATCGTCTCCACAGGGATTGAATTACTAAAATAAATTGAAATTAAACTCAAATTAATTTAAATTCGGTTTTTTGAGATAGGAAAAATGCCGTAAACTAATGAAATTAAAAGGGTACACTAAAAAGGCACTAAAATAGACAAAAAGAACAATATTCAATCAAGAGTTTGTAATCAAGAATGAGAATTAAACTAGGATTGCCAAATCCCCTTCAATTGCAAGTCTAACCCGAATGCCGTAGGAAATGCTGTAGTAAAACCTGTCCTGTTAACCGAAATTCGATTTTATCATAAAATTCTTCCGAATTCAGTATGATTAAAATTCATTAAACCTTTTTCAACATATTCCTATGTGAATCTAGTTCTCAAAACACAATTTCAAGCACCAATTTCAATGGGTTATACAAGGTAAACAATATATTCCTATACCGTTCACAAATCAATACAAACTTTAAAAAACATATTGAACTTGTATCATCCAAGTTATATCCAGCTCAATTTAACCTTTCCAGAATTAAACAAGCCTAGTTTCCTATATAATGATGGCCAATCAACAATAGAAATTAATATTAAAAACACTCAGATGAACAGACACAGATTCACCCAACATTTCAACAAAACATTCAAATCATCCTCACAATTTTGGGTTCATCAACAATCCCAGCTAAAGAAATTTAGCTCATGTTTCGGATTACAAAAACAAATTGAAAAACGTCATCCATTATTCAACAGAGAAATGAAAATCAGAGAAAAAAATAATAATAAATCAATGCAAGAGTACGAAGAAAGAAAACTCCAAATAGCTACAGATGGTTCTTCTTATCCTTTCTTCTTCTCCTCCGCAGCTTGCTCTCCAAAATGGGCATCAAAAATGACAGAAAAAATCTCAGCTCAGCTCTCTTTCTCTCTCTTGCCCAATAATGGTGTGTTTTTCTCTCTCTGTTCTTCACTCTATTTTCAGCTCTCCCTCTTGCTTGTCGGCAGCCCCCTTTTCCAATGCTAAGCACTAACTCTTTAGGGCAACAATCAATGCCCACGTGTGACTTCCCAGCTGAAGCAAAGAAGTGGCCCCCACAGCTATGAGCTGTCATCTCTTTTTATTCTTTTCTCTCAGAAAAGTGCCAGCTGGAAAACTTTGCTACAGGAATTGCTGCAGCATTTTCGACTCAGCCCCTGCTACTGCTTGCTGCAGCATTTGCTGCACCATTTTTGGCTCAAGCTCACCTACAATTCACAAAAGAATTAAAACACTCATAAAGCCATCAAATGATCCTATTTTTTCTTCACATTTACCATGATCTCATCTAAACATTTAAATCCAAGATAAAAAAATTCATAAAAACACAAAACAAAGGAAAATAAGCTAAAAAATAACACAAAAACTCTCTAAACGAATTGCAACCAAGTCTAAAAGCGCTTAAGATAACTCTAATTTCTAGAGTTATCAATTTACATGACTAACTGAGCTGATATACCAATACAAGGCCTAAACGTGTACGGTAATTCAACAGACTGCATGACTCATTACACTTGGTATCTGAAAGATTTTCTACACCATGTTTGTATCTAAAGGAGTTAAACATAGAACTAGGAACAGCCCTTGTAAAAACATCAGCAAGTTGATCTTGGGCGGGAACATGCTTGACTTCTATCTCCTGTTGCATGAGTTTTTCCCTGACAAAGTACAAGTCCGACACTAGGTGTTTTGTCCTGGCATGAAGAACAGGATTTGTAGCTAGCAGTATTGTACTTAGGTTATCACACCAAAGTACTGGTGTTTTCTTCTTTGGAACATGAAGTTCAAATAACAAACCCCTTTGCCACACAACTTCGGCAACCAGATTAGTCAAACTCCTCTACTCAGCTTCTATGCTCGATCTAGACACAGTTTGCTGCTTTTAAGACTACCAAGAAATGAGATTAGAGCCAAGAAAAACACATGATCCGGTTGTTGACCTTCTGTCATCTAGATCAGAAGCCCAGTTTGCGTCACAATACCCCACAAGATTCAAATCCTGTGACCTCCTCAAGTGAATACCATAATCCAAAGAACCCTTTAAGTACCTCAAGATTCTCTCTACTACTGTCCAGTGCTCAATGTTTGGATTCTGCATAAACTGACAAGACTTTATTTACACTGAATGCTATTTCTGGCCTTGTAATTGTGACATAACGCAATGCCCCAACTACACATCTATAAAGACTCACATTCTCAACTGACTCACCCCCCATGCGCAGGCATTTTTAAACTGCTGATCATAGGAGTTGAACAACCTTTACAGTTCCACATTTTTGCCTTCCGTCACAAATCAGTGATGTACTTCCGTTGAGACAAGTGAAGTCCCTTAGCAGTATGTTGAACCTGTATTCCAAGGAAATAGTCAATATCTCCTAACTCTTTAAGAGCAAATTCCTTGTGTAGCTGGGCCGCTAACTGAGAAACCACTGCATTATCACTCCCTGTGATGCGAATGTCGTCTACATAAACCAAGACAAACACTGGACAAAGTGAAGTAGCTCTGACAAAAAGAGAGTGATCAGACTTCGTAGAAACTAATCTAAATCTGAGCAAAGCATCCCGAAGCTTCTCAAACCAAGCTCTTGGAGCCTGTTTAAGGCCCTAAAGAGCTTTGTGCAGCTTACACACCAAATTAGGATTCTTCTCATCAACAAATCCTTGAGGTTGCTCCATAATGACTTCTTCCTGTAACACTCCATTAAGAAACGCATTATTAACATCAAGTTGGCTAATGCTCCAGTTTCTTGAGAGTGCAAGAGTAAGAACAACTCTAACAGTTGCTGGTTTGACCATGGGACTAAAAGTCTCATTAAAGTCAAAACCAGCTGTCTGATGGAGCCCCTTTGCCACAAGACGAGCTTCATATTTATTTACTTAGCCATCTGGGTTTTCTCTCACCTTAAACACCCATTTTTATCCAATGGCACGTCTCCCTTCAGGAAGAGGAACAAGGAACCGGGTCTTGTTTCTCCGCAAAGCATCAAATTCAGTAACCATTGCATGTCTCCATGTGTCTTGCTGGAGTGCACTCTCCACACTGGCAATTTCTTTAGTTGTTGCTACAAACACCTTAGGTTTGAAAACACCATTTTGAGACCTAGTCACCATTCTGTGAGGATCTTTCAGAGTTCCTTTATCAGAAGTAGGAGCAGAAGAGCTAGATGGAGTGTTGATAGTAAAAATTTCAGAACTAGGATTCATATTTGGAACAGAAGGAGATATAGTCTCATTAGCATGTGAATCTGAATGTGACTTATAAGGAGAGGCTATTTCAGGGGGAGGGATAGATTCAGATGACAAGGATGGAAAATTTGACACAACAGGAGGTGCAGCTAAAGGACTAGACTGAGTTTGAAGATGTGGAATGGAAGAATGTTTAGACAAACCAGACTTTTGAGCAAAAGGAAAGTTAGACTCATCAAAGATGACATCTCTTGAGACAGATAACCTGCCAGTAGAATCTAGACACTTCTAACCTTTATGATTCAAGATGTAACCAATGAATGTGCACTGAGTGCTCGTAAGATGAAACTTGTGCTTGTTACAAGGTCTGAGATTTGAATAGCAGGCAAAACCTTCAGTGATGAGTAGACTGGTTTGGTTTTGAATAGAGCCTCTACAGTGTTTTCATGGACAAAACTGGAGTACGTAACCTATATATGAGATACACAGTTGTCCTAAAAGCCTCATCCCAGTATTTTAAAGATAAAAAAGCATTGGTAAGTAGAGTTAGACCATTATCAACTATATGCCTATGTTTTCTCTCTGCCAAACGGTTCTGCTCATGAGCACAAGGACAGGACACTCAATGAATTAGGCCATAAGACTGTAAGAGTTGCTGAAAAGACCTATACTCTCCAACCCAATCGGTTTGGAGAGATTTGATCTTAGTGTTAAATTGAAGTTCAACTTGGGACTTTAAAGTTGAGGAAAGTTTGTATGGCATCTGACTTGTTACTAAGAAGATAGATCCAAGTATATCTAGAATAAGCATCTATAAAATGGATATAGTAATGATAGCCACTCGTGGAAGTTATTGGAGCTGGAGCCCATAGATCTGAATGGATTAATTGTAAGGATCTGTGTAGTCTGTTTCAAAGGAAAAATAAGGTAATTTGTTAATTTTGCCTAAACAGCAAGAGGAACAAAAAGAGAGTTCTGTTTCATTAGAAACAGGTATATTGCAAGTGGACAGTACATTCCTTAAGACTTTGATAGAAGGGTTTCCTAACCTTCTTTGCCAAGCATCTAAAACAGAAGTAGTTTGCGTACAATTAGACTGTAAAGCTAAAGGAGTTGAAAGTATAGTTTGAACTAGAAGCTACAGGTACAAATGAATGTAAAGCAGTAGACTTAGTAACAGACTTGGAAGAATGAGACAACAACTGTAAAGTCTTGAACAACATTGGAAGGGTGAACGAATATAGGCCATCCTTAACCTTGCCAGTCATTAGCGTTGTCTTCGTAGCTTGATCCTTGACGAAACAAATACAAGGATGAAATTCAAAGAACACGTTATTATCTTTAGCAAAACGAGAAACACTAAGGAGATTTTTGGTTATTTGAGGGACATGTAACAAATTCTTTAAGAAAAGGGCTTTAGAACAATAGGGAGACACAAAAGAAGATTGAACCACATGCTTAATGGACAAACCTGATCCATCACCAACATGAACCTTATTCTGATCATTGAATTCAACACTCAGCATCAAGTTTTCTGCAACATGAGTAATATGATTCGTTGCACCAAAATCAGGATACCAGCTATCATCATTAACGATGTCTGCTGAAGCATACAATGCCTGCATAGGAGTCATGTCAGATTGTACTATGTTGGCAACAGACTGAGAAGGACCTTCGAACGATCTGTCAAGTCTACAGTAGCATTTCTGGACCACATGACCAATTTTCCCAAACGGCTGACAGATTGGTTTCTCATTAGAATTGGCATGAACCAGTATCCTCCACCACGACCATTTCCATTTCCCCCGCGAAAACCATGCTGAAACTGATTAAAGCCTCTTCCTTATTTATGAAAACCACCTCTGGTACCAAAACCATTGCCAGAATGATTTTGAAAACCTCTTCCAGGAGGTGAATAACTGTTTGCAGAATGATTTGCAAAGGAATTTTGCATTCCAAAGCATTGCTGATTGTAATTCTTTGACCGATGACCATGATAATTGCTTGAAGAAACAAAATTAGCAGCAAGATTCACTTCTGCAGAGTCCATATCATTGTTATTCTTCTCAATCCTAGTTTCTTGAGACATCAACAATGCTCCAATCCCATCAATAGTATAGAGATCAGAACGAGAATTAATCGAAGTCACAAACGCATCATACTCTCCCTATAAATATATATATTACTTGTTCTTGCTTTGTCGTTTTTGGCTTCCACTTTTTCTTTCACTTTTTCAGTTTTGCTTTCTTCCCCTACTAAAATAACGTGCATGTAATATTGAAGAATTTTTATTTCTAATTTGTTTACTTAAATTTATTTTTTTTTAAATATGTCTCGACGTGTTCTTACAATATTGTAAGATATTATTTAATCAAAATAGCCTTCATAAATTTATTCTTCTTACTCGTTGTCGCATTAAGATAATTTTTAAAATTTTTTTAATTAATGGGTGGAGAATTCAAACTCTACATTTTATGATAGAATAGGTGTGTGATTATCTATAAACAACACATGCAATCATCAAATTTTTTTTTTTTTTTTAACTTAAACATCTTTTTCTTTTTCAAGTGTATACGAATTTATTTTTTATTTTATTTTCTTTTGGTTTAACGTGCTTTTTAACACATACTTTTATTTATTTATCTATTTATTTTTGCTTAACTGCATATACTTTTATTTGAAGTATTGCACTTATAAATCGTTTGTAGTAAAGCAATGTTTTCTCTAATATGCCATACTAAAATAACTTTTCTCTAATAATTTACCTGTTTAAATTTTTTTGCTATCCTCTAGTATCCGTATTTCTTCAAATGTCACCCCTTACAAGTACTTATTAAAAATATATATATATGTATATATATACAGTGTTTGGTTAAAAAAATTAGCAAAATAAATCTGCTTGGGCTTCGCATATGTTTACAAGTTGTGATTTACTAGTTGAAAATATGTGCGATCCAAATGCGTATCCATTTTTATGTGCTGGACATATTTTAAAAAATTTATCTGAATAGAAAGAAATAAAAGAATAAAAAATTTACTGAGACACATTTAAGAATCAAGGGGAAAAAGGTTAAGGGAAACTAACATGATGACTAATATTAAAAAAAGTCCAAAAAAAAAAAAGACAAACGAAAATGAAAACCAATATGAAAGGATCAAAATGGGAAAAATAAATAAATAAAAAAGAAATTATATCAAAAAATTAGTAAACAACGAACGTGAAATTAAAAAAATAAAAAAAAGGCATGAAAAAAGATTTTAAAAAATAAAAGGATTAAAATGAAAAAAAAAAGACCAATATGAAAAAAGAAAAAAGAAAAAGAAAATCAAGGGGGGAAAAAAGAAAAGAATTTTATGTGATGTACGAATTTGATTAAAATTGATTGAATTTTTAAAAATTAATTATAATTTTTATTAATTTTTCATTAAAAAATAAAAATTAAAATGAAAAAGTTAAATCTCATAGTCAAATAAAAGCGTTACAAGTTGGAATGAAAGAAGAAGTGTTTCTTGTTTATCAAATCAATAGGAAAAACCCAAGGTCAGTCGTACATCAACAGCACCAGTGGTCTAGTGGTAGAATAGCACCCTGCCACGATACCGACCCGGGTTCGATTCCCAGCTGGTGCATCTTCACCCTCATTAAAGCTGTGATGACTGTTGCGCTAATGTGATGGAGGGGTCCATCACCATTATCTGATAAATCAAGATGAATACATGCGCCTCTGAGCTCTTTGATTTTTGCCCATTTTCTTTGTTTTTTCCTCCCCTCCCGCCGCTCCTTCCAAGATATTTTTGTTATTCTTTGCACGTTGGCCCCTAAATTCTAAAACATGCCGCTTATTTTTTTTTTTCTTCATGCGTAAAATATGATCTCTGATGTTTTTTACCTCATCTTTACTTTGCTACAAATTTTAGTGTGCATTTTCCTTCATATGTGCACATAACAAAATGTATCAAAATTACAATTCAAATGGAAAAATGAGTTCTCCACTGATACTCTACTTGGGAAACTAACCGAGTCTTAACCCTGGAGTTCCCGGTTCAAATCCTAACAGATTCTCTTTCGAATGAACAAAATAGATACTCATAGAGCCTCATAGCCCAAAAACATAAATAAATGTGAAAATTTGGAAACGAAGTGTTTCTTATAACTTAAAATAAACCATATACATTAGTGACGTTGAACAAAAGAGGAAAATATATATATATATATATATATAAACAAAATTACTAATACACACTCTGGAGATAGTCAACTAGCCTAGAGAGCCTGCTCCGCAATTGATTTTCATTTCAACAAAAGTAAGTGGAGAATTATGGTACTGTGGCGGTGAGACTGCGAACTCCTTGGCAGACGTCATGATCACAATCGCAAACTCCAGATGCAATCTCATAAGACGAATCAAGCAGGTGATGGTGGCGATCTCGAGCAGGAGATGGCCGCGACTCGCGAAGCTTCGCGTGATTTCCGGCGATGTGACGATGTTAGCAGCGGCAGCGGCAATTTGGAATTAGGGTTAGGTTTAATTGAATTTGGGACTTAATTTGGGACATTTTTTGGGTGTATTTTACAATTTAAGAAAGTTAGTAAATAAATAGAATAATAAAATACTGAATAAACAAATTAATTATTTATGAAAATCAATATATTTACATGTAAATATTTAGATTTTTTGTAACGACCCGCCTAGCACAGACCGTTACCTTGCTTACGTACTTACATACATGAATAATTTATACTTAACTTACTTACTTATTACATGAAAACACAGCGGAAAATTTTTTTTTTCTTTTCTATATGGTATATGTACAAATACGAAATATAAAATACGAACTAAAGCATAGTTGTGCGTACGAGCATACTACTAACTAACTATCATTGAACATTACATAACTTTCTTATAATATCAAAACGCGTAGCAGTTTCCATTTCCCATTATTCACAGTGCCCGGCCACGCGACTCCACCTTGCATCATCATCAGCTGGCAGGTGGCTTACCTACAGCACAAACTTAAAATAATGAGCTTTCGCTCAGCAAGTACAACTCCTATACCGCAACACATAATCTACACATAACATCATTCTATTGCATATACTTCAAGACATATAGTATGCATGAACCAATTATGTTCATGTTATGCTTTCTTATTCCATCTTAGCTTACTTTCTTAACTTATCTAATCTATGGGCCCTTACTTGAGTGTACGTACCCGGCGGGCAACTATGAATTGGTTGGGGCGGCTAAACCAAGTCCAACTCAATCCATAGTCCAACCCGACCTAAGGCGGGTGGCACGACACAGGCAAGCTATCTTGCCGTCCAGCTACTCTTTATCTTGTCATGTCATACTTACTCTTATTCTTCTTATTATAATTAGTGAGCATGCATCGTGATGCCACTTATTCTTCTTCATAATCATATCCCATTCTCAACTTGACATGTAATCTAATCATACATATCATAACATACTTCATAGCATAAGCATAAATCACGTTTTGATATGCCCCGTAGCATATCAATTAACACTTAGCATAACAACACATCACATAGCACATAACACATCAACCATGTCTAGGTAAAATATCCTAATAGCCCATGCTGTAGGCGACGTTGTACTTACCTCGTCTACTCCTGACGTGGAGCTGTTCCACCTCGGGGCTCAGCTGCAGGTTACTTCCTGCTTAATTGAAAGACTAGGTAAAGTTCTAATCTAAGACCGTAATATGTTGGTTTTCCACCAACATTCATGCATGGCTTTGGTTATATGTCCCCCTATAGAAAAACATATTATGAGTGGTTACACTAGGTAACCTCTCCTACTCGGGTTACTACATCGCTCTTACGAGCTCATACAACAACCTACTAGGTTACGTTGGATAACCTTCCATACTAATCTTACTTGTGAGCGTATAGGTTTAGGCTAGCACCCTACCCGGCTTAACATTTATCTTACCCACTAGGTTAACCAAAGTTAACCTCTAAGGTTACTAAGGTCAACCCTCCTTTGGCCAACCTTGGGCTTTGGGGTTAAGCCCTGTGATTCGGGTATAAATTCCCGATCACCGTTTGTCTTAACTATTTACCTAGCAAACCTTAAACTTGAACATTTTAATCTCTTTTCTTTATCTTTGTAAAAGCTTTTTGGCTTAAAAGCCGAAAAACTGCTATATTTCCCCTTAAAAATCATTGAATTTTAAAACATGTTTTATAAAATGTTTGAAGGCTGGAAACTGCCTTTGGAACAGTTTCTGTGTTTAAAACAGTGTTTAAGACAGGAAAAACTATTTTTCCTAACTGGTTCTAGAAAATCCTGTGCAGGAATTGCTTGCTCCCTGCACGGTTTTCAGATTTCAAGTTATAGTTTAAAATCTGTTTAGAATTAGAAAAAGTTTTCTTCATAAAAGTTCTAGCTCTCGAAGAGTTCTAAAACTTTCATGTTTTAAGCAAAGTCTGGTTCTGCACCGTTTAATACCAGTTTTTATTTGAATTCGGGTGGTCATAAAAACTGCGTCCTGATGGACCATCTTCGGTTTTTTGTAAAAACGGAGGCCATTGGAGCCTTATTTTGATAAACGGTCCACGTTGCCCCCTAGGAAAGACCCTGTTCTACAACTTTCGTGTTTTACGTTTTTGCCCATTCGGCCTCTAAAGGCCTGCATTACCGATTTCCTGGACTGACCAGTTTGGAACCCGAACTGGCAGCCTTGCTTACTAGATTTGGTTTACGTCCTAATTTTCGGTTTCTACCTCAACCGATCACATCGGGAGCTTAAAGACACATCATGCAGCGTTTCTAACGTCTTGCATGTCCCAACATGCAGCCCTAACCCGTTCATGCAGCCCATAGAATCCGAGCCCTATCCTAGGGGTGCATGGTCTAACATGTTCATTCTATTTCAACATTCTCATTCATGCATACATTCCATTCTAGCATATCCTAACATACAATCACATATTCATTTATACATCTAAGAGACATATAACCTCATACAAGCTCTAACATGCAATCTTAGCATATCAAACAAAACATAAAAACATTAATGACATAAAGGAACCAAACCACTCTAGCAACCTAATCTAGTACTAAGCAACTTATGGGCATAAAAATAAATTTGAGCTTATGCTCTACAAACTTGGCTTGAACAAATACATTTAAATCTTGACTTGAAAACTTTAAATAAAATAGGTTTAAGGTTTTTGAAAAATACCTTGACTTGGTTAGGGATTGGCTTTAGGTTTGCACCACAAACTCACACCCTTGACTCTAGACTCCCTAGATCCGGTTCTAGCTCACCAAAATGCACCAAACTTGACTGTTTTGGACCTTAAAATCAGTCCTCACTTGGTGCACGGCCACCCCACCTAATTGGACCCAAAAACTGAAAATTTTTCCACTGTTTTACTGCTCAAAATAGTGGCTGCCTGCAGGGAGAAAAGAGCTCCCAAATCTTGCTCAAATCTAGTTTTCGGTTGCTCGGATCACATCCGAACTCTCCCCTAGTGTTTCCCTTCAATTTTTCTGATTTTTTTTTCCTCTCTTCCCCTGCTCACTGCCCACGGCTATAGCCACTAGAATGGGCTGGAAAATTTTTTCCACTCTTCCTCTTGTTTTCCCTCACCAAACCGAACACACACAAGATTGGTTCAAGAAATTTTTTTTAGTTTTCTCTCTCACTTTCACTCTCGGTTTTGGGCTGAAAAATTTTGTCAAGAGTTTAGTTGTATTTCTTGATTTAAAAAGGGGAGGATGCACTCCTATTTATAGGCAATGTGGGACACCAAAGTTTGCATTTTGGCCCCCAAAATTTTTAAAATTTTGCACTAAAACCCCATGAGGTGGCCGGCCAAATAGCTTGGAGAACAAGCAAGAATTGTCTAGAATGGACACATGACATGTGTGGATTTGCTCTCCAAAAAGTGATGATGTCATAATTAAAAAAAATTATGATGTCATAAATAAGATAGCTTAGTTGTCTTACTTATCCAATAAGCAGTATAATTTCAATTTAACACAGATAAATTTAATACTGTGTTGTACTAATACACAGTATTAATATTTTATACTGTCATAAAAATTTTATCTGTGAAAAACCGGGCTGAAAATTTTTTTCTTTATTTTCTCAAACCCTTTTACCCTTTGCTCTAATTTTGCGTGTTTGATTTTTCTATGGTGGTTTTAAATCTTATTTATGCTATCTTACCCGAAAAAATGGGTTTTCGCAGTATTTTTCCTATACTGCATCTCATAAAATTGTACTGTTAGGGTTTTGACCATTTTGGTCAAACTTTGACTTTCCCGGGTCAAAGTTGACTTTTTTGGTCAACCCTTTGACTTTCCTAGAATGATGCAAAATTCATCTCTTTTCATCCGAAAAGACCATTCATCAATCAAAACAAGCATATTCGAGTCTTATAAAACTATAAGAGCTCGTAACACATATTGGAGTTCTAAAACGAACATTTCCCTAAAATGTCGATACGGCATACATTCAATTCCTTCTAGAAGGAAAAATATTCACATAGAAAAGCAGGTATTACATTTTTTTACATGTAAATATTTGGATTTTTTTAAAGTAATATTTGGATTTATTAAATATACAAAAAAATTTCCGTAAATACGGAGATTCACAAGTTAATAAAAATATTTACTCAACAAATTTAGTATATTTATAAGGTAAATCTAAATAAAGTAATTATTTTTTTTTAAATCTTTGTATTTAAATGTTATAAAAACACCTCAAAATTATCCTAAATTAAAGTCTCAAATTCATCCAAACCTTTAACCCTAAAATCCCAAAAATCCTTCAAACCCTAGCCCCAAAATTGTTGTTGCCGCCGTTACGCCGGAAATTGCATCAAAAGCATAGCCGCCAGGGAGATCGTTTGGAGATCGTGACATTGGGCAGCTCGGCGAGTTGATGATCATTGAAAAGCTGCCATGGCTCCCTTGCCAACTCTTCTGGAGATTGCGACAACAATCAATTTAGCGCCAGATTCATTGTCGGAGAAGTAGATTCGTGCTCGTGGCGGCCTTCTTCCTAAGGCCAGAGCTGGAGATTCACGATCGTCGAGCGACGAAGAATGATGGTTCGTCTGGAGATTTCACGACAATCGCAATTGCGCAACTGCTAGAGGTCCCCGTCGGCGTCGTGATCTCCTCGAGATACCGTTGACGTTGCAAACTCATCGTGGTTACGTCTTTGTCATCGGCTTCGCGAATTTGTTGTGACGGCAACGTCTTTATCACTGGCGTAGCCAGTCGGAGTACACAGAAGAAACACAAAAGACAGAGGAGAGAGAAATGGGTTTGGGGGCAAAAAAGGAATTTCAGCCCCCAAAAAAGTATTATGCTTTTTTTTACATAAAAAGTCAAACCTGTTATAGATTTAAAATGTACAATAAAAATATGCTATATGGTGTATTTTCCCTTTAATTTTTGAGGCAAAAATTTTTTTTATTTTTTTGGCCAAAATTTCATTAAGAGGCAAAGTGAAAAATTAAAATATATATTTATATATATAATAATTGTTCAACTTAGTAACGCTACATAATGGAAAGAACTTTCTTAGTCAAACCCCAAAACTCCAAATCTGGTGGGAAGATTTCCTGCCCTATTTTTTGACCCCAAATAAAATTACTAAGGGTCCGTTTGGTTCGTTAGTTTGAGTTGAAATATTTTAGTTGTAATAGTAAATTTTTTTGAATTTTCAGAAAAGACACAAAACTTTTTGGGAAAAAGACAAAAACTTTTTGAGAAAAAGACAAAAAAAAGTACAGTTTGAGTTGAAATGAAATGACGAAGCAAACAAGCCCTAACGCTACTTTCTGATAATGGTGTCGATAAACAACAAATTTCCTAACGGTTTTTGAGCATTGTGAAATTTGGCGTTGTCTATAAATACTATTCTTGTAGTGGATTGAGGTTGGCAAGATCATAAAGTAGGGATGACAATTCGTGTCGCGTGTCGGGTTCGTGTCGTGTTAAAACCGTGTCAATTTTTTTATTTCTCAATCCAAACACGACCCGTGATACGAAAACGACACTAAACCGCAACACAAACACGACATGAACTCGTTACACGTGGACACGACACGAACCGAAATTTACCCACGACACGAAATTGACCCGCAACACAAAATTGACCCGCGACACGAAATTGACCCACGACACGAAATTTGACCTGAAATTGATACAAAAAAAGGGTCATGTTCAGGTTCTACGGGTTTAACCCGAGCACGACCCGTTTTTTCTCGTGTCAATTTTGGGTGACCCCGAATTTGACGAGACACATATTTTTCCCTAGCCGAACCTGTGAAATTCGTGTCGTTTTTAAATCGTGTCGTCGTGTCACGATCCGTATTGCCACCCCCTATCCTAAAGTAAGGGTCGGCTGCTCAAGACTAGGGATAGGGATGGGCTTTAACCTCATCATCAATCTTAACAACCTAAGGACCAAGTTGTTCCATGAACCCCAATTGACTCCTATCAATGGACTTCGGCTGACCTCAAACCTAACCTTGACCTTGGTTAGAGTACACTGAATCAAGATAATGCTGACCCGTCCCTAGACCCCAACCAACTCCTACCCCTGGACTCTGGTGAACCCCGACCCTAACTCTAACTTGATTACAATACACATTAGAATGTAATGCATCATATAATACAATATCAGTTGTATTAATCTACTGTTCATGTTACAAATGATTGTAACGATTTGAGAAATTAATTAAGAAATTAGTATAATTAATTCAAAATTAGTGGTATAATCTTGAATTAATTGAACCAGATTAGTGTAATTTCTCGGGAATTAAATCAATTCTCAAAAATTATTTGTTAAGTATCGAGAAATTGCCATTTGGTTCCAAATGTGGAGAATTGTTAAAATTAAATCTCAGCCGTTTAGCGTCCATTTGTTATTTAAGTTTAACTCTAACTAAACTGTACTTTTTGATCTCAATTTTTAAATTTTTTTTCTCTAAAAAATCAAAAAAATCTATAACTAATTTTTGAAAAGTCAACTAACTTCAATTTAAAAATTTTATCTCAAACTAACTTATCAAACAGAGACTTAATTTTAAATTAAGTAAATTGAGTTGGACAAATTATAAATAACCAAATAGGCTATCATGGTAGAAAACTAATTAGAAATACATTAGTTATAGACAGAGTTGGTAATACGGGTCGTAACAAGACGACACGATTCAAAAACGACATGAATTTCGCGGGTTCGAGTTGGGAAAAATAGAGGTTGGGTCAAATTCGGGTCATCTAAATTGGACACGGGAAAAAACAAGTTATGTTTCGGTTGGACCTGTCAAAACCCGAACATGATTCGTATTTTTTATACGGGTCAATTCGTGTCAATTTCGGGTCCGACCCGAACATGACCCGAAATAAGTGTCAATTTTGTGTTATTTTCGTGTCAATTTTGTATTGCGTGTCAAGTTCAGTTTGTGTCGTGTCAACCCATTACGGGTCCGTGTCGTATTCATGTTGCGGATTGTGTCAATTTTCGTGTCACGGGTCGTGTTCAGGTGTGTTAAATTCAGTTCGTGTCGTGTCAACCCATTACGGGTCCGTATCGTGTTCATGTTGCAGATTGTGTCAATTTTCGTGTCACAGGTCGTGTTCAGGTCAGGAAAAAAAAAATTTGACACGATTTTAATACGATACGAATCTAACACGTGATATAAATTGCTATTCCTAGTTATAGATAGGCCCCACACCCCATTTCCTTATTTTCCCTTCCACCTCACATGCACCTTCTCTTTCTTTTTTACGCAGCGCCCCCCCCCCCCCCCCCCCCCTTCGTCGGTTTCTCTCTCTACCTCCTGCACGGTTTCTCTCTATCTTCCATGGGAGATGGTTTTCAAGCTCCAAAAACATAGGGCATTTATGTTTTCGACTATGGGGAGTCTATTTTTTGAGGTCAATTTCATGATTCAAGTTTGATTTCTTGTAGATTTTGGGAGATTAAGGTAGGGTTCCGAGTTTCAAAATTTTTTAAATTTGTATTGAGCCGAACTTTCTTTTCTTAATCTAGTGTTGTAATCATCTTTAGCTCATGGGATTGAAGCTTGCATGTGAATTCTTGGCAGCTTTGAGGTAGGGGTTTTCCTTCATTGCTTCAATCCGAAATTTGATTGTGATTTTTGGGTTTGTGCTTGATTGAGTGATGATTGTTATTTATGAAGTGTTTTTAAGTTTCAATTTCTTCATATTTCTGAAAATCCCCAAAATTGTAAAAATTAGGGTTCCCATTCTTTTGATTAAAACAGAGTTCTAATATTGTTTTTGGTTGATTTTTTATGAGAAATGTTTAATAGAATTGAAGATATAAAAGATTCACGTTCATAGTTGTGGATTTGTGGATTTGGATCCATTTATATTAATATACATAATTTAAGGATGGAGATTGTTCATATATGTGTGTATGATGTTGGTAGAGGTTTCATGGTTTTTGTGATTAAATATATGATTAGGATACAACATGCATATGTGGTATTTTATTAAATTCCAATGTGAGGAATGATTGCTTATATACAGTGTTTAACCCTTGTGTTATGATTCTAATTATTCTTGCATGTTAGGTGTTTGATAATATGTCACTGTTGTGGACTTTACTTGTTTCATAATTTTGATTGCTGGCTTTGACAACCTTACCCTTTTATCTTAGATTTCTTATGTTGGTTGATAATCTTGAGACTCTAAGTGCAAGAAATCTTGTTAAAAATTTGAGTTTAGGATTCATGTCTAAACACCGATTGGACGTTATCCAAATCTGGTGTTAAACTGTGGTTCCTGCACTAAAACCAAGTTCATAACCTTTTATTATATATTATTAGCTTCATGTGAGTGCAAGAATCGCCTCAATTGGACATTTGTAGCTCAAGTTATATTGTTTTGAAGTTTAGAACTCAAAGCTGATTTTCTGCAGAAAATCAGCAAGTTGTTGACCTGGTTTAACGTTCGGGACCTTAACTATCTCAGAATCTAGTGTATGATAGCTTGATTTGAAGCTCTATGTGTACTGTCAGTAGGAACCAGTTTCATAATTTTTGGAGCTATAGAAAATGTTTTATGCGCATTTCCATAACAATGACCAAACCTGCGTTTTTATCTAAACCAAAAGTTAGTGATTGATAAATGAGAAATTATCTATTTGAATGACTTGTTTTATTATTTTAATATTTTGTGATGATTTATATTGATATGTGAATCATGACTTTCATATTCCTTCTCTAAACCTTTGCTTATGTCATGAATGTTATATTGAGACTTGTTTGTCAATTAATGATTTTAAATGATAATGTGTGCGAAATATACGATGTGGTGTTTTGTGAAATGTTCAAGCATGTGTATATTTTGACTTTGGAAAAATGATTTAGATTTGGGTCGGTAAGACCCAACATGTTTGTCTAAGTGGTTGTGAACCCTTTTCGGTAAGTGGTTCTTTTCTTTATGCTTCGGACCTGTGGTTATAGATCGGATATGGAGCGGAGTGCATATCTTTGGGGGCAGATCCCTAAACTCTCGTGAGGTGTATTCGGATAGTAGCAACGCATTTTATTTTTAAGTCTTGCACTTTATTTATTTATTTATTTATTTGTTCTTTCATATTGATTTTTTTTTACTTTCATTTGCGTATTCATGTTCATTTTAATGGCTGATTTCATATGTTTTATGTTGAAATATAAAACTATTGTTGGCTTACCTCCTAATAGCTTAAGCTTTTGGGAGAATTGGTAAACTAGTTTACCAATTCTCCTAAAAGCTTAAGCTATTAGGAGATAGGCCAACAATAGTTTTATATTTCAACACTCCCCCTCACGTGCATGCTAGACAATGAGCAAACGTGCGGATAAATATTAATTTGAAAGTCCAACACAAATTATAAGAAACCCGAAACATATTACAGGCCTAACACGCAATGATAATAAATGGAGTTAAATAGTGCAATTGCACGGTTCGAACTCAGGACCTCCTGCTCTGATACCATGTTAGTTTACCAATTCTCCCAAAAGCTGAAGCTTTTAGGAGGTAAGCCAACAATAGTTTTATATTTCAACACTCCCCCTCACGTGCAGGCCAGACAATGGGCAAACGTGCGGACAAATATTAATTTGAAAGTCCAACACAAATTATAAGAAGCCTGAAACATATTACAGGCCCAACACGCAATGATAATAAATGGGGTTAAATAGTGCAATTGCAGGGGTTCGAACTCAGGACCTCCTGCTCTGATACCATGTTAGTTTACCAATTCTCCTAAAAGTTTAAGCTATTAAGAGGTAGGCCAACAATAGTTTTAATGTTAGTTTTCCAATTCTCCTAAAAGCCTAAGCTATTAGGAGGTAGGCCAACAATAGTTTTATATTTCAACATTTTATATGCTTCCTATTGCCTTTGATTGGTGTGCTTTTTAATTACAAATGTGTGGAGCCGTTTTCCCCACTATCCTCCTTACTGAGCATTAGGCTCGACCCGTTTTATTATTCCCCCCTCCCCCCTCCTCTTTCTGGGTAAGCGTGAGTTTTTCACAGGACAGTGTTGGAGTTGTAGTCGCGGGGAGGCTTAAATATTGTTTTGTATTTGTCATTTTGTTATTTTTTCTTCTAAGTTGAACTGAAGTATGGTGTATGAGACTGTATTATTCGACAATGTCCCAAGCTTATGTTATTTTGAGAAGAGTTGTAAGACATGTACTGTTTATAATTAAGTGTATATTAAAGTCTCTGGAGCAATATATTTTATTATATATTTTCGTGAAAAATTATTTATCTGATTTTGTTAATAAGTCTTGATTTCATTTAAATTAATTTTACTTTTGCTAATTAATCGCGGCCCCTGGGCTTGGGTCGTGACAATAAATAGGGGTGACAATTCGTGTCGCGTGTCGGGTTCGTGTTGTGTTAGAGTCATGTCGAAATTTTTTTCTCTGGACCTAAACACGACCAGTAACTCGAAAACGACTCGAAACTGTGACATGAATACGACACGAACCCGTAACGAGTTGACACGACACGAACCAAACTTGACCCCCGACACGAAATTGATACGCGACACAAACAACCCGAAATTGACACGCGACACGAAATCAATCCGCGATACGAAATCAACCGAAATTGAAAATTGACATAAAGTTGACACGAAACTGACACTAAATTGACATTAACATTGACTTGAAATTGGCACGAAAAAAAATGTGTCGTGTTCGGGTTCTGCGGGTCTAATCCAAAAACGATCTATTCTTTTCTGTTTTAATTTTGGGTGATTCGAAATTGATCTTATCCCTATTTTTTTTAACATGAATCCGCGAAATTCGTGTCGTTTTCGAATCGTGTCGTCGTGTCGCGATCCGTATTGTTATCCTTAACAATAAAAAAGGATAATTATACATCAAATATTCTCTAATGATAATAATAAACAAGAACAATAAAAGAGGATAATTATACACCAAATATTCTCTAATGATAATAATAAACAAGAAAATATATCTAACTATATCAGTTGACAAAGTCTATAACTAGAATTTTCATTTAAAGAGGAAAAAAAAAGGAAAAACTGACCCTTTACTTTTATGGTTACGTAGGAAATTGGAAGTTTTGATATTTGTGATTTTCTATGTTCCCCAACTCATCTTAATCAGTTGTCCATACTCTTTATCCTAGAAAAGCCATGAACACGTTACAAAGAGAACCAATCTTTAAATAAAGATTAGTCATATATATATATTAATTTTTAATCCCAATTTTTAAATTATTGGTATACATGCCAATTGTCAACTTTTTGCTGCTATATATCTTTAGATAATTATTACGACTATTAAATTCAAAAAATTACATCTACTAATAAGTTAATAGAATTAACATCCCCAACATTGTTCCATAAATAAAAACAAGTACATATGACTTTAGCTTCCAAAAAAAAAAAAAAAAAAAAGTCGTTATGAATTTATGGAGTTGAAACTCAATGTCTATAGTCTCTATCTATAATCTAGATCTAGAACATACACAAAAGGCTCAGTCAGTTTACTTTGTATCTTCTCATTCATTTACCATTCAAAGTTTTCGTCTTTCTATTTAATCTTTTTCCAGGCTGCTGCTTCTTTGCCCCTTCTTAAAGCTTCTAACCATTATTTTCGTTTTTTGTCATTTCTTACTTTTTCTCTCTCTTCGTTTTGTCTTGTATATTCTCGCATCCTAGTCTAGGAGGTCACGATGTTTTTCCTTTCTTTTCGTTTATTCATGTATTACGCAAAAAAAAAAAAAAAAAAAAAAAAAAATTGAACATTATATATTGCATATTAAAAAATTTAAAATAATAAGTTTAAATAATAGATCCAAAAAACCAAAAAAAAAAAAAACCAAAGGATTTGAAAATTAAAATATCAAATAGATAAAATGACAAAAATATAGAAAATTGATCAATACAAAAAAAAAAAAAAAGATTAAAATTAAAAAAAAAAAAGGCCAAAAGAAAATAAAAACTGAAGGACCAGAAAGAAAATAAAAAAGTTTTTTTTTTTGTTCAAAATGAATTGTTTTGGCCTCTTTGGACGAAAGTGAAAATGCACTACATTTATATATATAGCTCAGGTCTTGTGTAAGGTACGGTTTGTGAAACACCAGGAACATGTATTTGTGTGTGCGTCAGCCGTTGGCCAGGTCGTGAGTGAAGTTTTGAGTTTTTCTGAAGAAAGCTGAAAGGAATTTGACATTTTCTGGGTTAAAGTCTGTTTGGAAAGCAAGAAAGAAGAAGAAAGAGAAAACAAATGTAATTTCTGAGAAAGAATTGAATCTCATTAATCAGATTCAAAACTGTACAATAGTATAAATAGGCTAAGTATTTATGAGGTTTGTTTTAGTTTTAGTTAATATGGTTTTGTTATACGTTTCTCTTTTTGTGTTGTTTGTGTAGTTTGTTTTCTTTGGTTTATTTATATATATATATATATAAAACATAAAAAAAAAATTAAAAACAAAAATAAAAATTTCTGTATGTCTTTATTATATGTTAGAAATTGTTCTATTTTTACTACTGAGTTGTTGATTTGAGGATGTTCGGTGAAGATTACTAGTATTTTGAAAATTTTCAACTTATGGATTGAATGAGCTTGAATTGGGTATTGGTGATGTCTGTTATCTGTTTGCTTTTTGAGTGAGACTACTCTTTTCCACAATAGACTATACCTTTGTATTTCTGAGGAAAGCCTAGGGAACTCCAAGTCATCGTGAGAATTTAGGATTTGAAAACAGGTTGTATCAAACCCTTGAGGCGAAGCTTTAGGAAGTGAAATAGACTGGGAATAGTTGGTGTGCTTTTCATGTAAAAAAAAAAAAAAAAAAAGCTATGAATAAAGAACTCCGCTATTTTGAGCTGCCTAGTAACCAGGAGTAACATGAGCCCCATGTGTACTTTTGCGTCAAACAGGGGTTCATTTGCTATAGCAATTCTGAAGTGTGACGTTGCTGAGTAACCGGGTGTCTTCATCACCAATATTGGCATTCGCGTAAAAAGGTAACAGTGACATGATGAAAAAAAAAAAAAAAAAAAAGAAAAAAATTTTATGATTTAATAAATTAATGTGTACATACACGTGCACCCAACTCAACAAGCAGTGGAATTTGTCTATCCCTAGAGTTTTGCCCAACTAATGCTAGTGGAGAGGGAGTCATGCATCCATCCGATGAGAGCATAAACTAAGCTTGATGATCTTGATAAGAGGGACTTAGGTGATCTAAAGATGCTTAGATATAGTCTCACACAAACACATCTATAGAGAAACCTCACTTGGGAGCAAGTTTATAAATGATAGAATTGATATTTGATGAAAGCTGAATTTTGAAATGAGTTGGAAATTAAGAAGCTCTTTTGAGAATGGAGACTCAACTTGCTTGGCAGCCTGAGCAATTTTTCTGTTTGCGTTTGGCGTTTTCTTTGTGTGTGTTGTGTTTTGTGAGTTTATTTTGGCATTGCTCGAGGGCGAGCAATGCTTTAAGTTTGGGGGTGTGATAACTCTAGAAATTAGAGTTATCTTAAGTGCTTTTAGACTTGGTTGCAATTCGTTTAGAGAGTTTTTGTATTATTTTTTAGCTTATTTTCCTTTGTTTTGTGTTTTTATGAATTTTTTTTATCTTGGATTTAAATGTTTAGATGAGATCATGGGAAATGTGAAGAAAAAATAGGATCATTTGATGGCTTTGTGAGTGTTTTAATTCTTTTGTGAATTGTAAGTGAGCTTGAGCCAAAACTGCTGCAGCATTCCTTGCAGCAAGCAGTAACAGGGGCTGAGTCGAAAATGCTGCGGCAATTCCTGCAGCAAAGTTTTCCAACTGGCACTTTTCTGAGAGAAAAGCATAAAAAAAGATGACAGCTCATAGCTGTGGGGGCCACTTCTTTGCTTCAGCTGGGAAGTCACATGTGGGCATTGATTGTTGCCCTAAAGAGTTAGTGCTTAGCATTGGAAAAGGGGGCTGCCGACAAGCAAGAGGGAGAGCTGAAAATAGAGTGAAGAACAGAGAGAGAAAAACACACCATTATTGGGCAAGAGAGAGAAAGAGAGCTGAGCTGAGATTTTTTCTGCCATTTTTGACGTCCATTTTGGAGAGCAAGCTGAGGAGGAGAAGAAGAAAGGATAAGAAGAACCATCTGTAGCCATTTGGAGTTTTCTTTCTTCGTACTCTTGCATTGATTTGTTTTTTTTTTTTTTTCTCTGATTTTCATTCCTCTGTTGAACAATGGATGACGTTTTTCAATTTGTTTTTGTAATCCGAAACACGAGCTAAATTTCTTTAGCTGGGATTGTTGATGAACCCAAAATTGTGAGGATGATTTGAATGTTTTGTTGAAATGTTGGGTGAATCTGTGTCTGTTCATCTGAGTGTTTTTAATGTTAAATTCTATTGTTGATTGGCCATCATATATAGAAAACTGGGCTTGTTTAATTCTGAAAAGGTTAAATTGAGTTGGATATAACTTGGATGATATAAGTTCAATATGCTTTTTAAAGTTTGTATTGATTTGTGAACGGTATAGGAATATATTGTTTATCTTGTATAACCCATTGAAATTGGTGCTTGAAATTGTGTTCTGAGAACTAGATTCACATAGGAATATGTTGAAAAAGGTTTAACGAATTTTAATCATACTAAATTCGGAAGAATTTTATGATAAAAACGAATTTCATTTAACAGGACAGGTTTTGCTGCAGCATTTCCTACAGCATTCGGGTCAGACTTGCAATTGAGGGGGATTTGGCAATCCTAGTTTAATTCTCATTCTTGATTACAAACTCTTGATTGAATATTGTTCTTTTTGTCTATTTTAGTGCCTTTTTAGTGTACCCTTTTAATTTCATTAGTTTACGGCATTTTTCCTATATCAAAAAACTGAATTTAAATTAATTTGAGTTTAATTTCTTTTGCAATTTATTTTAGCAATTCAATCCCTGTGGAGACGATACTCTACTCACAATCTATATTACTTGTGCGATTACGTACACTTGCGTAGACTTATATATACTAATTAATCGCGAACAAGTTTTTGATCCCCGGCAACGGCTCCAAAAACTTGTTCGCGATTAATTAGTGTATATAAGTCTACGCAAGTGTACGTAATCGCACAAGTAATATAGATTGTGAGTAGAGTATCGTCTCTACAGGGATTGAATTGCTAAAATAAATTGCAAAAGAAATTAAACTCAAATTAATTTAAATTCGGTTTTTTGATATAGGAAAAATGCTGTAAACTAATGAAATTAAAAGGGTACACTAAAAAGGCACTAAAATAGACAAAAAGAACAATATTCAATCAAGAGTTTGTAATCAAGAATGAGAATTAAACTAGGATTGCCAAATCCCCCTCAATTGCAAGTCTGACCTGAATGCCGTAAGAAATGCTGCAGCAAAACCTGTCCTGTTAACCGAAATTCGATTTTATCATAAAATTCTTCCGAATTCAGTATGATTAAAATTCATTAAACCTTTTTCAACATATTCCTATGTGAATCTAGTTCTCAAAACACAATTTCAAACACCAATTTCAATGGGTTATACAAGGTAAACAATATATTCCTATACCGTTCACAAATCAATACAAACTTTAAAAAACATATTGAACTTGTATCATCCAAGTTATATCCAGCTCAATTTAACCTTTCCAGAATTAAACAAGCCTAGTTTCCTATATAATGATGGCCAATCAACAATAGAAATTAATATTAAAAACACTCAGATGAACAGACACAGATTCGCCCAACATTTCAACAAAACATTCAAATCATCCTCACAATTTTGGGTTCATCAACAATCCCAGCTAAAGAAATTTAGCTCATGTTTCGGATTATAAAAACAAATTGAAAAACGTCATCCATTGTTCAACAGAGAAATGAAAATCAGAGAAAAAAAAAATAAATCAATGCAAGAGTACGAAGAAAGAAAACTCCAAATGGCTACAGATGGTTCTTCTTATCCTTTCTTCTTCTCCTCCGCAGCTTGCTTTCCAAAATGGGCATAAAAAATGACAGAAAAAATCTCAGCTCAGCTCTCTTTCTCTCTCTTGCCCAATAATGGTGTGTTTTTCTCTCTCTGTTCTTCACTCTATTTTCAGCTCTCCCTCTTGCTTGTCGGCAGCCCCCTTTTCCAATGCTAAGCACTAACTCTTTAGGGCAACAATCAATGCTCACGTGTGACTTCCCAGCTGAAGCAAAGAAGTGGCCCCCACAGCTATGAGCTGTCATCTCTTTTTATGCTTTTCTCTCAGAAAAGTGCCAGCTGGAAAACTTTGCTACAGGAATTGCTGCAGCATTTTCGACTCAGCCCCTGCTACTGCTTGCTGCAAGGAATGCTGCAGCATTTTTGGCTCAAGCTCACCTACAATTCACAAAAGAATTAAAACACTCACAAAGCCATCAAATGATCCTATTTTTTCTTCACATTTCCCATGATCTCATCTAAACATTTAAATCCAAGATAAAAAAATTCATAAAAACACAAAACAAAGGAAAATAAGCTAAAAAATAACACAAAAACTCTGTAAACGAATTGTAACCAAGTCTAAAAGCGCTTAAGATAACTCTAATTTCTAGAGTTATCAATTTACATGACTAACTGAGCTGATATACCAATACAAGGCCTAAACGTGTACGGTAATTCAACAGACTGCATGACTCATTACACTTGGTATCTGAAAGATTTTCTACACCATGTTTGTATCTAAAGGAGTTAAACATAGAACTAGGAACAGCCCTTGTAAAAACATCAGCAAGTTGATCTTGGGCGGGAACATGCTTGACTTCTATCTCCTGTTGCATGAGTTTTTCCCTGACAAAGTACAAGTCCGACACTAGGTGTTTTGTCCTGGCATGAAGAACAGGATTTGTAGCTAGCAGTACTTGTACTTAGGTTATCACACCAAAGTACTGGTGTTTTCTTCTCTGGAACATGAAGTTCAAATAACAAACCCCTTTGCCACACAACTTCGGCAACCAGATTAGCCAAACTCCTCTACTCAGCTTCTATGCTCGATCTAGACACAGTTTGCTGCTTTTAAGACTACCAAGAAATGAGATTAGAGCCAAGAAAAACACATGATCCGGTTGTTGACCTTCTGTCATCTAGATCAGAAGCCCAGTTTGCGTCACAATACCCCACAAGATTCAAATCCTGTGACCTCCTCAAGTGAATACCATACTCCAAAGAACCCTTTAAGTACCTCAAGATTCTCTCTACTGCTGTCCAGTGCTCAATGTTTGGATTCTGCATAAACTGACAAGACTTTATTTACACTGAATGCTATTTCTGGCCTTGTAATTGTGACATAATGCAATGCCCCAACTACACATCTATAAAGACTCACATTCTCAACTGACTCACCCCCCATGCGCAGGCATTTTTAAACTGCTGATCATAGGAGTTGAACAACCTTTACAGTTCCACATTTTTGCCTTCCGTCACAAATCAGTGATGTACTTCCGTTGAGAAAGTGAAGTCCCTTAGCAGTATGTTGAACCTGTATTCCAAGGAAATAGTCAATATCTCCTAACTCTTTAAGAGCAAATTCCTTGTGTAGCTGGGCCGCTAACTGAGAAACCACTGCATTATCACTCCCTGTGATGCGAATGTCGTCTACATAAACCAAGACAAACACTGTACAAAGTGAAGTAGCTCTGACAAAAAGAGAGTGATCAGACTTCGTAGAAACAAATCTAAATCTGAGCAAAGCATCCCGAAGCTTCTCAAACCAAGCTCTTGGAGCCTGTTTAAGGCCCTAAAGAGCTTTGTGCAGCTTACACACCAAATTAGGATTCTTCTCATCAACAAATCCTTGAGGTTGCTCCATAATGACTTCTTCCTGTAACACTCCATTAAGAAACGCATTATTAACATCAAGTTGGCTAATGCTCCAGTTTCTTGAGAGTGCAAGAGTAAGAACAACTCTAACAGTTGCTGGTTTGACCACGGGACTAAAAGTCTCATTAAAGTCAAAACCAGCTGTCTGATGGAACCCCTTTGCCACAAGACGAGCTTCATATTTATTTACTGAGCCATCTGGGTTTTCCGCAAGGAAGACCAGGTCTTGTTTCTCCGCAAAGCATCAAATTCAGTAACCATTGCATGTCTCCATGTGTCTTGCTGGAGTGCACTCTCCACACTGGCAATTTCTTTAGTTGTTGCTACAAACACCTTAGGTTTGAAAACACCATTTTGAGACCTAGTCACCATTCTGTGAGGATCTTTCAGAGTTCCTTTATCAGAAGTAGGAGCAGAAGAGCTAGATGGAGTGTTGATAGTAAAAATTTCAGAACTAGGATTCATATTTGGAACAGAAGGAGATATAGTCTCATTAGCATGTGAATCTGAATGTGACTTATAAGGAGAGGCTATTTCAGGGGGAGGGACAGATTCAGATGACAAGGATGGAAAATTTGACACAACAGGAGGTGCAGCTAAAGGACTAGACTGAGTTTGAAGATGTGGAATGGAAAGAATGTTTAGACAAACCAGACTTTTGAGCAAAAGGAAAGTTAGACTCATCAAAGATGACATCTCTTGAGACAGATAACCTGCCAGTAGAATCTAGACACTTCTAACCTTTATGATTCAAGATGTAACCAATGAATGTGCACTGAGTGCTCGTAAGATGAAACTTGTGCTTGTTACAAGGTCTGAGATTTGGATAGCAAGCAAAACCTTCAGTGATGAGTAGACTGGTTTGGTTTTGAATAGAGCCTCTACAGTGTTTTCATGGACAAAACTGGAGTAGTAACCTATTAATGAGATACACAGTTGTCCTAAAAGCCTCATCCCAGTATTTTAAAGATAAAAAAGCATTGGTAAGTAGAGTTAGACCATTATCAACTATATGCCTATGTTTTCTCTCTGCCAAACGTTCTGCTCATGAGCACGAGGACAGGACACTCAATGAATTATGCCATAAGACTGTAAGAGTTGCTGAAAAGAGCTAACTCTCCAACCCAATCGGTTTGGAGGGATTTGATCTTAGTGTTAAATTGAAGTTCAACTTGGGACTTAAAGTTGAGGAAAGTTTGTATGGCATCTGACTTGTTACTAAGAAGATAGATCCAAGTATATCTAGAATAAGCATCTATAAAATGGATATAGTAATGATAGCCACTCGTGGAAGTTATTGGAGCTGGAACCCATAGATCTGAATGGATTAATTGTAAAGGAGCTGTGTAGTCTGTTTCAAAGGAAAAATAAGGTAATTTGTTAATTTTGCCTAAACAGCAAGAGGAACAAAAAGAGAGTTCTGTTTCATTAGAAACAGGTATATTGCAAGTGGACAGTACATTCCTTAAGACTTTGATAGAAGGGTTTCCTAACCTTCTTTGCCAAGCATCTAAAACAGAAGTAGTTTGCGTACAATTAGACTGTAAAGCTAAAGGAGTTGAAAGTATAGTTTGAACTAGAAGCTACAGGTACAAATGAATGTAAAGCAGTAGACTTAGGAACAGACTTGGAAGAATGAGACAACAACTGTACAGTCTTGAACAACATTGGAAGGGTGAACGAATAGAGGCCATCCTTAACCTTGCCAGTCATTAACGTTGTCTTCGTAGCTTGATCCTTGACAAAACAAATACAAGGATGAAATTCAAAGAACACGTTATTATCTTTAGCAAAACGAGAAACACTAAGGAGATTTTTGGTTATTTGAGGGACATGTAACAAATTCTTTAAGAAAAGGCTTTAGAACAATAGGGCGACACAAAAGAAGATTGAACCACATGCTTAATGGACAAACCTGATCCATCACCAACATGAACCTTGTTCTGATCATTGAATTCAACACTCTGCATCAAGTTTTCTGCAACATGAGTAATATGATTCGTTGCACCAAAATCAGGATACCAGCTATCATCATTAAGGATGTCTGCTGAAGCATACAATGCCTGCATAGGAGTCATGTCAGATTGTACTATGTTGGCAACAGACTGAGAAGGACCTTGGAACGATCTGTCAAGTCTACAGTAGCATTTCTGGACCACATGACCAATCTTTCCACACGGCTGACAGATTGGTTTCTCATTAGAATTCTGTGGCATGAACCAGTATCCTCCACCACGACCATTTCCATTTCCACCACGAAAACCATGCTGAAACTGATTAAAGCCTCTTCCTTGATTATGAAAACCACCTCTGGTACCAAAACCATTGCCAGAATGATTTTGAAAACCTCTTCTAGGATGTGAATAACTGTTTGCAGAATGATTTGCAAAGGAATTTTGCATTCCAAAGCATTGCTGATTGTAATTCTTTGATTGATGACCATGATAATTGCTTGAAGAAACAAAATTAGCAGCAAGATTCACTTCTGCAGAGTCCATATCTTTGTCATGCTTCTCAATCCTAGTTTCTTGAGACATCAACAATGCTTCAATCCCATCAATAGTATAGAGATCAGAACGAGAATTAATCGAAGTCACAAACGCATCATACTCTCCCTATAAATATATATATTACTTGTTCTTGCTTTGTCGTTTTTGGCTTCCACTTTTTCTTTCACTTTTTCAGTTTTGCTTTCTTCCCCTACTAAAATAACGTGCATGTAATATTGAAGACTTTTTAATTCTAATTTGTTCACTTAAATTTATTTTTTTCAAATATGTCTCGACATGTTCTTACAATATTGTAAGATATAATTTAATCAAAATAGCCTTCATAAATGTATTCTTCTTACTCGTTGTCCATTAAGATAATTTTTAAAATTTTTTTAATTTATGGGTGGAGAATTCAAACTCTACATTTTATGATAGAATAGGTGTGTGATTATCAATAAACAACACATGCAATCATCAAATTTTTTTTTTTTTTTTAACTTAAATATCTTTTTCTTTCTCAAGTGTATACGAATTTATTTTTTATTTTATTTTCTTTTGGTTTAACGTGCTTTTTAACACATACTTTTATTTATTTATCTATTTATTTTTGCTTAACTACATATACTTTTATTTGAAGTATTGCACTTATAAATCGTTTGTAGTAAAGCAATGTTTTCTCTAAGATGCCATACTAAAATAGCTATTCTCTAATAATTTACCTGCTTAAATTTTTTGCTATCCTCTAGTATCTATATTTCTTCAAATGTCACCCCTTATAAGTACTTATTTTACTTGGACTATCTTTTTCTTCCATCACACTTTATTATCTCTATGCTTACTTTGTCATTTTACTTATAGAAAAGAAAAAAATATATACAGTGTTTGGTTAAAAAAATTTACCAAAATAAATGCACTTGGGCTTTGCATATGTTTACTAGTTGAAAATATGTGCGATCCACATGTGTATCCATTTTTTTGTGCTGGACATATTTGAGAAAATTTATCTGAATAGGAAAAAAAAAAAAGAATAAGCAAGTTAATGAGACACATTTAAGAATCAGGGAGAAAAAGGTTAAGGAAAACTAACAGGATGACTAATATGAAAAAAATTCCCAAAAAAAAAAAAAGACTAAAGCGAAAATGAAAGGACCAAAATGGGAAAAAAATTAAAAAAGAAATCATATCAAAAAATTAGTAAACAACGAACTGAAATTAAAAAAATAAAAATAAAAGGCAAGAAAAAATATTAAAATGAAAAAAAAAAGACCAATTTGAAAAAAGGACTAAATTAAAAAATGGCAGAAAGAAAAAAGAAAAACAAAAAGAAAAAGAAAATCAAGGGGGGAAAAACGAAAAGAATTTTACGCTTACGTTTGGTGTACGGATTTGAATTTAATTTGTAAGTTAAAATTGATTGAATTTTTAAAAATTAATTTTAATTTTTATTAACTTTCCATAAAAAGATAAAAATTAAGTTGAAAAAAAGTCTCGATTTGAGAGTCAAATAGTGCAGAAGCTGTGAAAGTGTTTCTTGTTTATCAAATGAATAGATAAAACCCAAGGTCAGTCGTACATCAACAGCACCAGTGGTCCAGTGGTAGAATAACACCCTGCCACGGAACAGACCCGGGTTCGATTCCCGGCTGGTGCATCTTCACCCCCATTAAAGCTGTGATGACTATTGCGCTAATGTGATGGAGGGGTCCATCACCATCATCTGATTAATCAAGATGACTATATGCGCCTCTGAGCTCTTTGATTTTTGCCCATTTTCTTTGTTTTTTCTCCCCCTCGCCCCCCTCCTTCCAAGATATTTTTGTTATTCTTTGCACGTTGGCCCCTAAATTCTAAAACATGCTGCTTATTTTTTTTTCTTCATGCGTAAAAATATGACCTCTGATGTTTTTTTACCTCATCTTTACTTTGCTACAAATTTTAGTGTGCATTTCCTTCATATGTGCACATAACAAACCGTATCAAAATTACAATTCAAAAGGAAAAATGAGTTCTCCACTGATACTCTACTTGGGAAACGAACCGAGTTTTAACCCTGGAGTTCCCGGTTCAAATCCTAACAGATTCTCTTTCGAATGAACAAAACAAATACTCATAGAGCCTCGTAGCACAAAAACATAAATAAATGTGAAAATTTGGAAACGAAGTGTTTCTTATAACTTAAGATAAACCATATACACTAGTGACGTTGAACAAAAGAGGAATATATATATATATATATAAACAAAATTACTAATACACACTCTGGAGATAGTCAACTAGCCTAGAGAGCCTGCTCTGCTATTGATTTTCATTTCAACAAAAGTAAGTGGAGAATTATGGTACAGAGGTACGAGGAAAATGTGCCATCTTCCTATACTTCCAATGCTTCACAACTACTTAGAATGCTGGCCTTTAGAATGTTGAACTTGCATAGAGGGCAAGTAGCGTTGATGTGTAACCATTTGTCAATGCAAGCGCAGTGGAAATGATGGCGGCAAGGAAGTTCCCTCAGTTCTGTTTCGTTGTCATACGCAGAGAGGCAGATACAGCATTCCTGTAGTTAAATTTACCACACGTTATGATTACAATGGAAACCAAATCTTGCTAAAACAACCTCACACTTGAACTTCAATTAATCATGAACGAGACCGACAATGAGCTCCCTCAAATATTAACCAAGTCTTGTAGCTTTGGTTAGTGTTACAAAAGAGTATGATACTACAATCTTCTGATAGTCAAGAACTTGTTATGTCCCCAAACAGAGTGAAAACTTACCGCATCCTCCTCAGAAAGTGGGCGTTCAATGGGCGAACGCTGTAAATCACGGCTGCATTCAACCATTACTCCTCGGAAAGATTCTTGGATCTCACCATTAACTTTCTCAGAATCACTTATCACACGGAATTTGAACTTTGGCAAATTATCAATATCTTCCTTCGTCGCTCCCTCCTGTTTCAGAGAAGTGACAAGTCATGTAAAACATAAATGCATTTTCTAGAAATCCATTATTTCTTTTTCCTAAAATAAGCCAAATATGTTAAGGGGTTGCGACTTTCTTTTCTCTCGAAGAACCACCAAATCTTACAGATCAATTATTGCATGCTCACGGAAAACTATCCATATAGTACTCAAAGATGGCGAAGCATTTTCTTTATAAAGTTTACTTCTAGCTTTTGCCTGCTAATCATGGCATCTATCAACCAAAGCCTACGCCAGTACAAAACCGATGAAACAAAAATTCAACTTCAGTTGAACATAACCGATTCGAGAGAAAAATATATCTTTTCCGATGAATCTAAAAGGTATTAAAATAACTATATAACATCTATACCTGATCTGCCACAGCATATAAGATTGCAATTATGCATGGTAGACAGCAACAAACAGCAATACCGACTAAACACGCAACGGCAACACATATTAGAACAAATACCACATCGAACGCTAAAAACGTAATACAAAGCCTGCAAGAAAGACATACGCGTAAGTAACAAAAGAGCATGCACAAAACACATTAGAGGAGACCATTACAAGAGAACTAGTAAGAACAAACCAATATATCTGAGGTGAATCACGGATCAAACTTTCACCGCCGGTAGTCACCCAGTAGAATCCAACGACCCACCATACGAAGGAAAACATGGTATTTGCAAATTCCAGATGCTTCGCAACACTGACAAGTAAAAATGAGTATAGTTCAGCAGCTAACATAAATTCAACGAACTAAATACCAACCTCAAACAAAGCACAACCAACCAAACTTTCAAGCTAAAAGTTCGGAACCATGACCTTGTTTGCCAAATAGTTTGAATCCAACTTTTCAAAATGATTCTCATTTAATTCAAAATTTTCATTATTTCAGAATATGTACCATATACTCACTTTTTCCAAAAGATTTCAAAAAAATAAAAATATATATATAAGTTCAATTTTTCACCATCTCAAAATCTGCACCACATTTAATTTCTACACCTCCCAAACACCAATTCAAAAATATTCACATTTTGAAATAGAACTATGTGTCAAACAATGGCACGAATTTCAGCATAACTTTCCCAACTATACCAAACTCGATTCCCTATTTGATATGAAAAACAACCAAAAAAAAAGAAAACGGAAAAAGGAAAAAGGACAAAACTAACTTCAAATTCAACCACCATTACAAAAACCAACTAATTTGGCAAAAAGCTCACGCAAATCAATTTGAACAGCATAACAACCTTAAACTTTTTTTTATCCCTAAAATTCTTGCAAAAGTTGAATTGTACCCCACTTCATAAATAAAAAGTATAACTTGACCCCTACTCATAATTAAGGGAAGTATATAATTACATTCTTGTTAAAAATAAAATAAAATAAGATAAATCCCAACTCGGGTAAGTATGATTTTGACATGATGTAACCGTTCAAAATTGTATCTTGAAAAAAAGAGAAAAAAAAAAAAAAAAGAAAGAAAGCACTACCTGTGATCATCATCAACGACACTCTGATCATTAGCAACATCCTCCCCATCACTCCCTGAACTCGAACTCGAACTCCAATCGGCACCACTCTCCCACCCTCCAGCCTCCGCCGACTCCCCTCGGCGCCGCCAGTACTCCGCCACTACGCACCCGACATGAACCAGGCACTGCAGCGCGTATCCGGCCACCCATAGCCTCAGCGGCGCCGACGGCTCCTCGTGCACGCTCAGCGCCAGTACCGCGACTCCGCTCCCGATGAACGCCAGGTTCCACAGGACGTCGAGCACTATGACCGGCCTCGAGTACGCCCAGCCGCTCTGCCTCTCCTCCAGCTCCTCCGCCGCGCTCTCCCGCACCTGTACCGATGGCTCGCGCAGCATCATCCGCCGCCCGCTCGCCCGCCGCAGCAGCCGCGCCGCCCTTCGCAGCGGCGGCGGCGTGCGCCTCACCAGCCGCCGGCTCCGGATGAGGTCGTCGGCAATCGAGCTCCCGAGCAGCGGCGACTCGTCCATGATGAAAGAGAAAGCGTGTGCGTTATCGGGATTTGTGCAATTTTTGATTTAGGAATTGAAAAATGAGAATGTTTTTAGGTTTCTTTTTATAGGAAGCGAAAGTGAATTTTGAACACGGGTGGCAATTGGGACTCGTTTTACTGTTGTCGACTCGTTTTTGGGTTCAAAATCGAAAAGGTATTTTGAAATTTTGAGAATGGAGCTTAAATTGGGGTTTTGGAATGGCGACGAAAGGGGTTTTTGGAATTATTTTTCTTGAATTTGAAGGAACCACAGATGAACTCGAATCACACGGGCGTGTTTGCTTTGTGGTGTTTTTGGTTTCTGGTCCTTGCACAGTCAAGTACGGCGAATTGTTTGGTGATTTCAATGTTTGGAAGTTTTTGTTTTTGAATTCGTGGACTTTTTCGACCTAAGCACTTATGGCTTAGCTCCGTGCTTTTTGAATTTAATTTTCTCTCTTTTTAATATTAAAAATATCAATTTTAAATTTAATTTTTTAAATATAAATTTTAATATTATTTTTTATTAATAAATATAATTAATTGATATGATAATATTTTAAATATCTATTAATAAAAAAATAATCACTCATATATTACATCGATCAATAATTAAGATTTAATACTAGAATTGATGTTTTTCATATTTTTCTTTTAAAAAACAAACAAGATTTAACTCTTTTCTTTTTTTTTTTTTGGAAGCCGATTTACCCCTTTCTCTTCTTTCCCTTTTTTTTTTTTTTTTTTTTTTTTTTGCTTATAAGTTTTTTCATTCATTTCTTGGGTCTTTTTTAAGAAGTAAATAATATTTTTATAAAATTTAATTGAAGTAAACAGTAAGTATTGCAAATATTTTGAGTGAATAACAGAAAATAATAAATGAAGGATCGAGCTTGTCTAAAGTAGATCCAATAGGACAGAAGTGTAGTAGTAGTGTTTCAGCTCTATCTCTTTTATGGAGTGTGTTTTTTTTTTTTCTTAATCAAACTTTTTTCTATGTATATTTTTATCATTATTAAGGGGGAGTTTGGGGGATATCCCATTGCCAACTCATTTCAAACTTTTTTTTTGTCTTTTTATCAAAAAGTTTTTTATCTTTTCTGAAAATTCAAAAAAATTTACTATTACAACTAAAATATTTCAACTCAAACTAACACACCAAACACCCCCTAACTTCACATGAGATGTATAGATGATAAAGGTGCTAAAAAAAAGTGTCAACTAAATCAAGATGTCCTGGAGTACCTTTCCACCTTTTTACTAATTTGAAATTTTATTACTCTTTTTTTTTTTTAGTTTCATAAAAACGTTGTTCATAACATTTTTTTGTTTTGTTTTTTTTTTTTTTCCTTTTGCTCTAAATTTCTCCGATTAATTTAGAAGCTTAGGATAATTTTCTGGTTATTTTTCATACGGTAAGATGGGACAAAAAAAAAAAAAAGGAAAGATACTTTTTTTAAGGTAAATCTGTGGTAAAGTCTCGTTAATATACATTATCGATAGATCTAATTTTTAAATCATTAAGATGTAATCAAATTACTGATATATTGCTTGTGTATGATAGTTATAATACACATTATCTCATACTAGCATAAATTAAAATTTTAAAGATAATTCATTAAAAAATAAATTAAAAAGAAATGGGTAAAATACCCATTCCCTCCCCGGCAGTCGACAACACTCCCCGACCGACGATCCCCTGCCGAAGAGCTAGACACCCCCGACACTCAAGCTCAGGCACCCCCACCCCCTAACGCCGATGAGCCCTAACCAGAGCCCCCACCCCCACCCCTTACCCCAACACTCGAGCCTAGGCGCCCCCTCCCCTGTCTCGATATTAACGAGCGCTCACCTCCTGCGCTCAAGCCCAGGCGCTCCCCCCTGTTGAAGCTAGATCTAGTCGGCATTTGGGAGGGGGGCATCGGTGTACGGGGAGGGAGGGCTTCTCGACGTCTTTGCTGACATTGGCAGGGCCGCCAGTTGACTAACCAGTTCTTTTTTTACTTTTTTTTAATTTTTAATTTTTTTACTTTTTAGTATATAATATTATGGGTTAATGTACATTATAGTTATTATGTACAAACAACATCTCAACCGTTTGATTAAATCAGAATAGTTTAAAAATGAACTCTACCGACAGGGTATATAAAAAGAGTTTTACTACAGTATATGCTTTTTTTTAACGTAAATTTTGAGATGTTTCCAACAGTAGATTCTTTAAAAAAAAAAATTTAAATAGGCTCTTCAGAGGGAAAAAAAAGTTCAATTTTTACACTTTTACCGCATATATATCTATTACTTTTTTGCCTTAAAATATATCTCTATTGCCAAATAAGGATGTTAGTACATTTCATTAAAATATATCAATTCTATTTGTTAAGGGAAAAAAATTACACTTGCGCTCCGTGTATGGATTTATAATAAAATTTTTAGATTGAAATTAATTAATCTTTCAAAATTTGTTATAACTTTTGTTAAATTTTTCAAAAATAAGACAAAAATTGATATGAAAAATTTAACTTTGAACCTTAAAACTAGGAATGTGGATGGTCTAGTCCAGTCCCAAGCCGTTATGTTTGTAAAAACAAACTGTTTTAAATGGTCTAGAAATATATAAACTAAACCGAACCGTTATATATACATAGACCGAATTGGATCAAACTGTTTTAAAACGGTTTGGTTCGGTTTAATCCGCGGTTTGTCTCTTTTTTGTTATTCAATTTTGGCTCGATAGATTTTTTATATGATTTTTTAAAAACAAACTAAAATACTCTTATTAATAAAAGTTTGTTATTTAATTCCAATAATGAAACATAAATATAAATATAAAGGTAATCTAAACAAACATAAAGATATCTAAAGTTAAAAATTCAAACAAACATAAACACATTCAAACCATGAAGTTTAAAATACAAACAATCACAAACATAACCAAATTATCAAGTCCAAAATCCAAATAAACGTAAACACATCCAAACTAAAAAGTTCAAAGAAATATTGAGACGTCCAACTACAAAATATATAATTATAAAAAAAATAAAAAATAAAAAATATAGTATTATACAAAAAACAGTCCGGTCCGATTTAAACCGTTTTAAAAAATTATAAACTCGACCGGACCGTTTAAAACACGGTCTGATTTGATTTCAAACTGTTTTAAAATGGTTCCTACATAGAATTAGACTAACCGTTTAAAAACTGCTGGATTGATTTGGTTTGGTAGTTTACAGTTTTTCTTGCACATCCTCACTTAAAACCAAACGTACATATTAGGATCTAATGACGCAGAGCATTCCAAAATTTAATACAAGTTACGCGTGTAATTGAAGTACAAGATGTTAACATATTGCAATATACAAAATCGTTACATCAAGTTATAATTGAACAAGATTAAGTCGAGTGACAAATTGATATCACATTAGAGCAACAATTATTGCAAATTAATCAAACTATCATGCTTAAGAAAATTTAATACAATCTCAACAAAATTTCTAAGGAAAATAACTGATTATTTGAGATCAGAGCAAAAAAAACTGACTATTTGTAAGGACAACCCCCTAAATTTTTGGGAGTTATAACACTTTATAATATTTACATTTTTCATTTTAAACAATCGATATTGCACTTTTAATCTACATAAAATGTTAGCTAAATTAGTAACAGACGTCTAATGTTTTTTTTTTATGGAATTCGTCATTTTATTGCGCACATGACGCAATTTTGGATAAATTTTTTTTATGTGCCCTCTCAGTAATTAAGTAAATTAAATAAAAAAACCTGAAAATAAGTTTTTATTAGAAAAATGATAATGCATTAAAAAAAAATAGATTTCTTAAAGGGCAAAAAAAAAAAAAAAAAAAAAAACACACAAGCCAGTAAAGCTAGTAGAAGTGAGAGATGACGTAAGACGCGCATATGGGGAAGGATAAGATGGCGAGAAGTTTACTGAAAGACTAACAAAAGTGAGATAACGGTTGTTGAGAATCCGACGCGTGCCGACTTGGCTTTGGGGGGTGTCCGGTTGTTTCCGGCCGAGTTGCTTAAAAGAAAGTAAAATCGGATAGGACCCACCAAAAGAGCGTTAGACGTGAAACTTCCTTACACGTGTAAGTAAAATAGTTTGTAATGGGCCACTGCCCATGGTGACCTTGTTCATGTGGAACTTCTGGACCTTGGTTCTGGCGTGTTTATATTTATAGAAGAAAGATGAAGACGATGTTGAAAACTGTCACGCGCCGGCTACGGTCTCTCGCAGACGGGCCGTGCGGTACGTATTTCACCCTCGAGACCAGCGAGTCAGCCTGGTGAGTTACTTGCAAGGCAACAGACCTAAAGTGTATGTCATGTTGCTAGCACGAAACACGAAACGGAAAATTACAACAACACATTCACGGCACAAGTATCTGACAAGCGGCGACAATCAAGCACATAGCAACGAGATAACAACCTAGGCATCAATGAGTTTAAGACGACAACTCTAATATTAACTTTTATCTTTTTTCATTAGTAAGTATTTAAAGTATTATCATAGTAATTTATTACATTTATTAATGAAAATATAACACACGAGTTGATATTCAAAAAGTTGATGTTAAAGTTGGTGTTTCTAGCTCATAAGTGCTTAATTTCTATTCATTTATGCATTAATCGTCCATGTTTATTTTCTCATTTCTTTGTGTTTTTATGTTTACTTGGTTAATTTATGACTTTTACGTGTCCTAAGGCTTAAAGGAGTGAAAAGGAGCAAAAATGAGCAAAATCGGAGCAAGAACAAGGTAGAATGGGCCAAGAAACCATAGGTGGGAGAACATCCTAGGCACACTGATTTTTATAGAACATAGCTTCTGGGCGCCACAGCGAGTTTCTATAGTGTTGTGGCGCTACTTCAAAAACTGACAGCCAATTAGCATATGACGCCGGGGTGAGGTTGGCAGCACCTAGGCATTCCTAGGCAAACATCTGACCCGAGTTCAACCCAAACTTTTCCTTTTTGAACCCAACTTTGGGAGCCTATAAATAGGTCCTTCTAGGGTTTATTTGGGAGTCTTTTGGCCATTCTTTAGTAGCCATTCATGGAGAAGAAGAAAAGAGGAGATTCATTGGTCGCTCAAGAAGATTGTCTGCGTAGAGATTTTCAAGATCCAAATTGTTTTTCTTCCTTTATTCTTTTCTCTTCCATGTCTCTAGTTTTTATTTTCTTATTCTTTTCAATATTTGTTTAGTTAGGTTTGTTTTTGGTTAAGGAGGACTTCAAAACCCTAGACAAAAAAATGATTTAGATTTTATTTTCCAACTTTCCAATTGAGATTGTTTATGTTCTTTTAAATTTATTGTTCATGATTATTTTCTTGTTTTATTTATGTGCACAACTAAATAGGACTTGGGAATTATCTATTGCTAGTTTAGGATTCTTGATTCGTAATTGTCTTGTTTTTTTTAATCAATAGTAGCAATTGTGGTAATTGATTATGAGATATTTTCGTATGATTGTATGTGGAACATAACCTAGGAAATGAACCAAGCTTGTGTGTTTGTTTCTCATATCAACCTATCTTTCTTATGTTAATACTTCCATTAGATAAAATTTAGAGAACTTGTTCTAGGTTGTTTAATGGGAAGAGAATTAGGTGAATAGCTTGTTTTTAACAAAGGACGAATTAAGGAAAGATTAGGATAATAGAGCTTGTTATTCCCTACAGTTGGTAATTTCAATAAAAATTTGGAGATAATTCTTATTTCAATTATAATTCTATGCTTAATGGTAGAGAATGATTCCTTTATTATTCTTGAGTCTTTCTTTAATCTCTTTTACGTTTTCGTTTGTTTAGTTTAAAATTTTTTGTGTCTAGGTTTTTTATGTCTTATGTTTTAGAGTCAATAACTAATTAATTAGAACCAATCTTCTACGGAAACAATTCTTGCTCACTACTATACTCAATAATAATACCATTATAGTAAGGTTTTAATTTGGTACTTCTTTCCAAACCCACCACTAGCACTACTCTAAAGATAAAGGCAACACCATTTTAAAATGAGATACTTGTTTCATTGATAAGACCGAGTGAGTATATGGCTAAAGCTCTGGCACACAAGTCGTCAAGTCCCTTGACATCCTAATTGATCACCCCCCGAAAGAGCTTTCTGGGTTTTTCTCCGCTGTACATGAGGAACCGTAAAAAATAGCAAGGAGATATTGCCGTCAACAAAATATTTAAAAAAAAAAAAAAAAGGAAGCAAAAGATACAAGGTAAGTGGCCACGGCTTGACTAATGTAATATGTATTTAGGTTATTTACATTTAAATAATTATTTTAATGTGCATTGACGAGATAAAATATACGATGTGATTGATAAAATAGATTAAAAGAATGGATAAATAAATGTAAAATAATTAGATGTGCTATTTAAATGAAGGTGTATTCAAATAAAATATATGAGATATTCAAACACACGTTATATTCTATTAAGATAGAATACATAACAAATGTAATTTTCAGTTTTTATGAAAAAACTTGGATATAATCTTGGCCCTACTTGTCTTGCAATTGTGGTATTGGTCACAAACAGTGTTGATGAGCATGTGCCAACATATGTTTGACAAAAGGTTTGGGAAAAAAAAAATAAAAATCTTATTCAGTTTTAGATTTTTCAACTTTTTAAAATCTGCACAATTATTTTCTTTCTCACAGGCATCAATCCAAAAGATTATTAATTTGAACTGAGTTTTTTAAAAAATACTTTCTTTTCTGAAATTATGTGTCAATAATACTCTTAATAATGTTATTTCGAGTTCATTATCCCTATATATAAGTGTTAAGGATACATTTGTATCTCAATCTTATCGAATTGTCGTTAAATAACTCATTTTGAACATGTCATGTCAAGCCAACTTTATTATTTTTAGATTTTTTTTTTCTATGTAGTCTTATAATCTATGAGAGAAATTTTATTCTTGCTCAAGGACACAAAATCCCTTTATTAACATATTTTGAACCTATCGATTCAGTCATTTCGTTTGTTTATAGATGGATTTGACGGTATGGATGTTTTAATGCTTCATGTAGTTAAGAGGGTGAAATAATAATTTATTTTAAAAAAAAATCGGGGGTAAGATGAAATAAGAACAATAGCTCGAAAGTGGACAAAGATGCATTTGAACGGTTTTTTGTATATCAATAAGTATTTTAAACGATTTTGAAAATTCAAGAATCATTTTGAACAAGGATTTATAATTCAGGTATATAAATTAATCTTATGTATAAATATAATTACCGCTACTTCTCGATGACTTTGTTCTCTCATTATTATATACTTTCTTTCCTTTTTCTTTTTCTTTTTTTTTTTAGATACATCTCATTATTGTATATTAGGTGTGAAGTATATGAATATTTAATTCATTGAATTTTTAGATGCATGTAAAATTTAAGTAGAGATGTATTTGCAAATATTTATTTTAATAAGACAAATAAGTAGAAAAAGTTTAGATAAGATAAATTTAAAAAGATGCAACCATAAAAAAGTCAAGAAGAAGACAAAAATGAGAGAGGAATAAAAATGAGGAAGGAAAGAAAAAACCTAAAAAGTTAGAGGAGAGAGATACACTTCTATTATCCATTATAGTTTATTAACTAAAAAGTGAGCAAAAAAATTGAAAAAAATAAATTTAATAACATTTTAGAGAGGGAAAGAAAACAAAATGTAAAGAAAAGAAAAGAAAAGAAAAGGAATGGAAAAAAAAAATTGAAAAAAGAAGAAAATTTTCGACCATGTAATAGTGAGTTTTAATTAGCTTGAATTTGCTGTACAGATTTGAAGTAAAAATTTTAAATTTAAATTAGTTAATTTTTTTAAAATTAATTATAGATTTTATTGATTATTCTAAAAATATAAAACTGAAATGAAAACTTTATATTTAAACTATAAAACTGAACATAAAAGTTCGTGAAATAATGTCATCTTTTAACACTTTTATATATTGGACAATATAGATACATGTCTTGTTTGACAATTTAACTCAAACTGTATATTTTCATATCAGTTTTTGTCTTTTTTTTGAAAAAGTTTTTGTCTTTTCTGAAAAGCCAACAAAAATTTTCAACTCAAACGGTACCTTTTCAACTCAAACTCATTTACCAAACAGACCCATAGGATCTATTTGGATTTTGGAGTGCTATAATTTGAAAAATTTAGGAGAAAGTATCTGAATGACATAAATTTAAAAACCATTATATTAATATAACACAAAAAAGTAACATTAAATCAATATGACACAAAATTAAACTAAAGTAAAGTAAAATATGTGTCATGTTGATCAATATAGGAAAATATGTGTCATATTGGTTAATAGATAAAAATAATAGTTATTTGGGTAATTTCCCAAGTAAGAAAAAATTTATTGTTTTTTTGTTTTAACTCGAAATTACTTTTCACTATTTACATCTACAAATACCTATACTAAATTAAAACATTCATAACTTTGTTGTTTCTTTTTTTTTTTTTTTTTTTTGAATAAGAATCATTTCATTAAACAATTGCACCAAAAGAAACAGCATTAGAGACTATAATAGGAGTCTCACCAATCCACACACTAATACAATTAGAATTAAAATCAAATCTAACTAAAAGATGAGCAACATGATTAGCACTACGACAAATGTGTTGAACACCTGTACGCCGCAGCTGGACAAGTAATTGTTCGACATCCTCCAGAATCTGACCTTCCACAGAAAGCTTCCGATTATCTGCAACAGTTGACACAACATTGCAAGGAGATAATTTTTTTTTCAAAAAATTACGTAGAAGTTTGAAAGTAACACAATAAAATTTATATTGATATTTTTTAAACGTATTTTAAAGATATTATATTTTTTTCACTCCAAAGATTTTTTTTCTCCCGAATATATATTTTTAAAATTACATCTGGTTTTCAAATCAAAACATATCTTTAATTCCTCTCAAGCCGACCCATGGAATAGATATAGATATGGAAGTATAGATTTATTTACTTCTTCAGATGTATAGGTACACTCCAGAAAGCAAAACGCACCTGTGCTCTTCCCTGTTTTTTCCCTCCTTCTCCAAGAGAGTTTCGACGTGAAGATTTTGATGTAAAGTTTTGAGCTCAGCTGTATACGTAGAATCTGAAACTTCCATGATCCTTTTTGTAGAGAGACCAAGGAGTAGAAGGAGGTCATGCACAAACTCGATTCGAGAATTTCGAATTTTGCTCATAGAGCGAGTCGTGAACTCAAAGACATTGGATTCAGTTGTTTCGGTTATTTTAGTTACGGAACTATTGGTTCCACTCTGGTTGATTCCAACAGACTGCTAGATGAGTTCTCGAAATCCGGTCGAATCGATGAAGCCCGCCAACTGTTCGACAAAATGCACGGCCGAGACGAGTTTACTTGGAACACAATGATAGCTGCTTATGCCAATTCTGGAAGATTATCCGAAGCTAGAGAGCTTTTTTATGAGACCCCAACGAGAAGTCCCATCACTTGGTCGTCTTTGATATCCGGGTATTGTCGACATGAACGTGAAACCGAAGCTTTTGAACTGTTTTGGCAAATGCGGATGGAGGGGCAGGAGCCCAGCAAGTTCACGTTGGGCAGTGTCTTAAGGTTGTGTTCGACATTGGGTTTGTTTAAAAGAGGTGAACAGATTCATGGATACACCGTTAAGACCAGTTTTGACTTGTATGATTTTGTTCTCACTGGGCTTGTTGACATGTATGCAAAGAGCAAGCGCATCTCCGAAGCTGAATATCTCTTTGGGATGTCGCCAAATAGTAGAAACCATGTGATGTGGACTGCAATGGTTACTGGCTACTCGCAAAATGGTGAAGGCTTGAAAGCAATCAAGTGCTTTAGAGCAATGCGGGTGGCAGGTGTAGAGTGTAATCAGTTTACATTTCCTGGCATCTTGACAGCCTGCGCAGCAGTTTCAGCGAATATCTTTGGATCTCAGGTGCATGGATGCGTAGTTAGGACAGGATTCGGGGCTAATGTGTTTGTTCAAAGCGCATTGGTTGATATGTATTCAAAATGTGGAGATTTCAATAGTGCAAAGAGGATGTTAGAAAATATGGAGGTTGATGATGTGGTTTCGTGGAATTCCATGATTGTTGGGTGTGTGAGACGTGGACTTTTGAAAGAAGCTTTGGGCTTGTTTGAAAAAATGCATGTAAAAGATATGAAGATGGATCATTTTACGTACCCATCTGTTCTGAACTGCCTTGCTGTCATGAAGGAAATAGAAAATGCAAAATCTGTCCACTGTCTGATTATCAAGACTGGATTTGAGGCCTATGCGCTTGTTGGTAATGCTCTTGTTGACACGTATGCTAAACAGGGAAACTTGGATTGGGCGTATCAAATGTTTAATCTTATTCCGAACAAGGATGTGATATCGTGGACGTCTCTGGTTACAGGCTACGCATACAATGGTTTCCCCGAAAAAGTAATTGGATTGTTTCGCGACATGAGAATAGCAGGAGTATGTCCTGATCAATTTGTAATTGCCAGCATTTTAAGTGCATGTGCAGAATTGACCATTCTAGAATTTGGGCAACAGATTCATGCAAACTGCACTAAATCTGGTCTACAGTCATCCTTGTCAGTCGACAACTCATTAGTGACAATGTATGCAAAATGTGGGTGCATAGAAGAGGCTAGTAGGGTTTTTGACTTGATGGGTGCCCGAAACGTGATCACATGGACAGCTCTTATAGTTGGTTACGCACAGAATGGTAGAGGAAGGGACTCTTTGAAATTTTACAATCAAATGATTGCAACTGGCATACACCCGGACTTCATTACTTTTATCGGTTTATTGTTTGCTTGCAGCCACGCTGGTCTTGAGGAAAATGGTCGATCCTACTTCGAATCGATGGATAAGGTTTATGGAATAAAACCAGGTCCCGAACACTATGCTTGCATGATTGACCTCTTGGGACGCTCTGGAAAACTTGACGAAGCTGAGGAATTATTAAATCAAATGACTGTGGAACCAGATGCAACAGTTTGGAAGGCTCTACTTGCGGCCTGTAGAGTACATGGGAATGTGGAACTCGGAGAGAGGGCTGCAAAGAACCTCCTTGAATTGGAACCTTCTAACGCTGTGCCTTATGTTCTATTATCTAACATGTATTCTGCAGCTGGTAGATGGGAAGATGCTGCAAGAATCCGAAAATTGATGAAATCCGTCGGGATCAGCAAGGAGCCTGGATGCAGTTGGATTGAGACGAGCAGTCAAGTGCATAGGTTTATGTCCGAAGATAGAGGCCATCCAAGAACAGATGAGATATATTCAAAGCTTGACGAAGTTATGATATTAATCAAGGAGGCTGGCTATGCCAGACATGAATTTCGCTCTTCATGACATGGATGAAGAGGGAAAGGAGCTTGGCTTAGCTTATCATGGTGAGAAGTTGGCCGTTGCTTTTGCACTTCTTACCGTGCCCGCAAGGGCACCAATTAGGATTTTTAAGAATCTCCGTGTTTGTGGAGATTGCCATATTGCTATGAAGTATATATCGAGGGTGTTTCATCGGCACATAATTTTGAGGGATCCAAATTGCTTTCATCATTTCAAAGAAGGAAACTGTTCTTGTGGAGACTATTGGTAGTGGAATAACAAATCATTTTTTAACCTCGTCACCTATATAACATTTGGCTACGGGGCATGAAGTGTTTGGCTATTGGTGGCTTTGAAGGTTTAGAAGTAATGACAATTGACTTATCGATTGAACTTTTATACTACATGCCCTAAAATTGGATGTTTGAAACAGATGAGTTTTGCAAAACACGGAAACCTGGTAAAGGTAAATACCATGAGCTTCAAGCCTACAGTTGACGAGTATGTTAAAAGTTCTGTGCATTGTCTTAAATCTATAAGCTTAGATTTCAGCAAGACTTGTGTGCATCTATACAATCTCAGCACCCGAATCCTGTTATGTTATCCGGATTCTGATTGCTCTGTTGCAGAGTCAAGGAATTGATAATTTGACCTGAAGACAGAATTCTCCTATACGCCTGTTCAAATCATGGTGAACGTTTTGCACTCAAATTTCGTTTGCATTTCTAATATTCTGGAGTACGGCCGAGGTCTATCTCTGTTATGTGCATTTCGAACTCTGACTAAAAGTTCTTCCATCTGAGAATTGAGAATCGATGATTTGATTGCACTTTTTGGGTAATCTCAAAGCTTGAAAGGCTTCTCTTGAAGTTGGATAACTTGGAGATTTTCTTATCCGCGAAGTTATATTACTTGCTTTTTCTCCAAATGCTCCCTTTCCTTTATCGGAAAACAGAAGAACCAGCTTAGCTGACAAGTGAACAGAGGTTTGCTTGAACTGCCTGCAAAGTTAAATTCTCGGCAGGCAAATTGGTTAAGCTTTTCATTATGGAGATGCTAGTTTGTTGTACGAGTTCTTGGTTGTGTCTTGCACAAGTGTTTCGTTGTGGTGGCAACGGGAAGAGAAGACATTTCTCTTTTGAATACCGTAATCGAATGCCATCATTTTTCTCTCAACTCCAAAGTCAAAAGTAAAGAGCCTGTCATGTAAAGTAGCGTGAGACAGATTATGAAAGATCCATCTTTTTTTTTTTTTACTTTGGCATTTGGTGTATATTTTGTATCTTGATGCCTATTAAATTGTGAGGAAAAAAAGATGCATAGCTGCTTTGATTGCTTGCGGTGAAAAGGCACATTTAAATCGCTTTGAGAAGGTAGTACAACGATTTTTTTTTTTTTTTTAATTTGAATATGGATTATAAGGATTTGAACTTACATCTTAAAACGTAATCAGTGTAGATTAAATTATATCTGCAACCATACTCTTGGTTGCAATGAATTTACAGTTCTTGGTGGAAACATCTCTTAATTTGATTATCACGGCCATCATTTGAATGCATCCATGCTTTAAAAGTAGTTCAATTTAATAATTCATTTCTTTTTTCCGAAAAAAAAAATAGTAAAAACATTAGTCGCTGCCCCCTTATCCCACATGTACATGGTGTGCCCCACCCTGTTAATTAACATTTTTCCTGAATAAATTATTTGTTTGATCCCTAATCTTTTTATGAAATTATGATTTGATCAACTTTTTTTTTTTTTAACGACTAAAAGGAACATGAACTCTTTTGAAAATGTGAAAAATGTTACTTTAACTAACAAATGTTAAAAATTTAATAAAAAATATCACGTTAATCACATAATTTACTATTTAAAAGTAATTAAGAAACTTTTTTTATTACATTCGTCATACATATAATTTATTCCTTCTAATTTTTAACCTCTTTAAGGTTAAGAACCAAACGAGGAGTTTACCATTTGTTTTTCTACCAATTTGAAATGTAATATTATGCAATTTGAAACAAAAATTTGGATTGGAAAGATTCAAACCAACTCAAAATTCACTTCCTTTTTATTCATTTTTTTGAAATCCGCCTACCAATCATTTTATTCTTTCGAATACTAATCCAGTTCAGCTTCTCAATTCTTGTTACAAAGAGACTACGAGTTTTTTTTTTTTTTTTTTTTTTTTTTAAAATCAAGCTTAGTAATAAATGAAGAATAATTGAAACACAGCCATATCACAAAACGGAAAGCAAGTCATTCTGAATCTTTTCACGCCCCATAGGTAAGTGGCAGTTGAATTATCTTCATCATTGGACAACAAAACCTTCTTCATTCATGTATTGCTCCCCAAGACCTTTCTACTTTAGTAGAAATAAAATTGAACATACAAACAAAATTGGACAACAAGAAGTCGGTGTCTTGAATCTTCAATTTCTCTTTCAACAGAATGTGTGAAAATAACTGTATACATCGCGTACAACCTAAGTAATCTAAACGGATTCCACAAAGTTAGTCTCGGAAACAAAAACGCCCACCAAAAATTATATGACATTTGCTGTCAACGCATACAACATTGCCACATTGTAGATAAGTATGTTCTCGAAGTGCTGTTGCCAAGCATACCCATTCCATCCACATGACAATCCCACCAGCCGGTTCAGCATACGAATTTCGGCTAATTGAACATCCTGCAAGAGAGACTTTGAAAACCCACCCTTTTGTGTGTCGAGGTGTAAAAGATGGTAGATCTTGACTTTTTGAGCATGCCTTGTGTACAACTAAAACAACAGAGATTCCAGTTCACATCGCGTACAGATAAAACCACCGTAGTTAATTCCTTGCATGTACGGGAATAAGACGATGACGCAACTCAGTCGATGCACCAGACAGTTCTGCAAAGGTATTTGCCATCAGCAACGGTAAAGGAGTACTAATCAAGAAAAAGAATGAGAGAGGGTTAGCTCAGTTCTACCTTGAGCTGTGAAATTGAACAAAGGCGGTAGAGCTCTGCCGTTAGGCAAGGATACACTTGGGTCTCTTAAATCGTCAAAGAAGGGATGTGCGCACGCTTCCAACTGAAAATTAGGATACAGATTAGGACTATCAGACTCCAATTTCATAACCTTGGCAAGAATGGTGAAACTTGACTACTACAAACCACAAAATATACAAAATATAGATCCACCCATTTCTGTCCACAGAGATCGTGACCAAAAATCTTGTGGCAGAGATGAAACATGCGTGTAAGCGAGCATTTTCCGTAAAAGGTGATCAGAAAGGTAAAATTTAAAACATGTTAATGAGAATGAAACTGCATAACAAATAACCACACTTGGCGGAGCAGCATAAAGGATCATGCCAGTTGAGTATAATCAAGCAACAATCATCTAAAAGACTCTATTGCTCTTACAGCAGTGCAACGAAGATTTGGGGAATACTGGAGCAGCCTTGACACCAGATCCACTGCTTCAGGGGGCATTCGCTTGTGAAATATCTGGAGATTTCACGAAAATGAATACATAAACAATATAAACAAAAAGTATTGATCATAAATCTTTGTTACTTTTTAAAAAAAACAGACCTTGTGCCACGGGTGAGCCTTGATCTGAGGAAACTTGAATTCCGTGTAATTTGGGTTCATGCACTTGATTTCTTCTCTTGTTGGTGTTCCAAGAATCTGAAATAACGTGGCAAAAATAGGAAAATTATTACCTGTGAGACAATACAAAATGCAAAACAGACATTTATCAGGAAAGAAACTGTAATTTAGAAACTATACCTTTATGATTTCTACCAGCTGATCAACACCACTCTCTCCAGGAAACAATGGCTGCAAGAGTACATGATCCAGAAAAAATCAGAATTAGGAATTAGAACTGTTAGATTAAAGAAAGCACGAAAAAAAGGATATATAAAGAGAAATGCCATTGATTAGAAATGGTTAAACAGAGTGAGCTCCAAAGGAGAAATATGGTTACAAAACAAACCAAAATGAATAAGAAAGGATATTTGCAAAGATTTTTAATGCTACAGCCGTCAAGTTCCACTATCTAAATCGTGAAGGCCCAAGAAACAAAGTACTATTCCCTATAATGATCCTTAGTGCCACGCCCAGCAAGATCCAAAATATAAAAATTGTTAACAACCAAAAAGGTAAGGTGAATTCAGAGGCATGTTAGATAGACGGTATATACGCAGAAAAATGTGTCAGGGGCAAAAACAAATTAATCTTATCTGCCTTCAGAACTTCAAGGACAACGGGAAACATGAAATTGCATGACCAGTAATACTATGCAATAAAAGCCCAGAAATACATGCTACCGATAAATAAAAGAGCAAAATCTTTTACGTACTTCACAAATTGTGAACCAATTTAGCTGGTAAGACATGTAATAAAATTCACCTGTCCCAGAAGAAGCTCAGCCATGACACAACCAACAGACCACATATCAATTGCAGTAGTATACTCCGTAGCCCCAAATATAAGTTCCGGAGCTCTGTAATACCGTGAGCAAATGTATGATATGTTGGGTTCACCGGGCACCTAAAAATGCCAGAACAACTTTCCTAAGTTTTTACAGATCAGAGAAGTATCTTCACTTATTATAAATTATATATATATATAAAAAAAAAAAAAAAAAAAAAAGGAATGAGAGGGGGGGGGGGGGGGAGAACGAGAAACACAAGGGAAAAAGGACATACCAACATTTTTGCACTCCCAAAATCACATATCTTAAGCTGATGAGTATGGGGATTAACCTGCATAATGCATCACAAAGTTACGAGTCAAAAATCATTAAGGTCAAGCACTAAACTCTGTAAGAATGATCATCTAATAGTAAAGCAGCAGAAATGTTCTCGAAATGAATGAATCTGAACATAGAAAAGATGAAAATGTTAAGCTTTCACAATTAAATCCAAGAGGCAATATCAACAATTTTGGCGTCAAGATAGGCTAATCAAATTGCACAGGCATCAAGGAATTAGTAAAGACATAACCACCCTAATTTTACCATACTGATAAGATAAGAGCAAGGAAATCTTACCAGCAAATTCTGGGGCTTAATGTCACGATGACACACACCAACAACGTTATGTAGGTAGTTTAATGCGCGACAAATCTGCATAAGACAAAACAATACAACTGAATACTTAGAAAAAATACCAGCAGGATAATCTCATAATGCAAGAATAAAAATCGATCCAAAACTCACCTGATATGTATAAATTCGTACATATATAAGCGGCATATGTTGATTCAGCCTTATATAGCGCTTTGAAACTCGGTAGACAGTTTCAGATACATACTCAAGAACAAGATTGAGGTAAAGCTCGTCTTTGTCGGTTGTTGAAAAGAAACAATGCTTCAATTGAACGACATTAGGATGGTCAAGTAAGCGCATGACCTGAAGTTCCCTATTCTTGTATCTTTTATCCTGCAGCACCTTTTTTATTGCCACAGCCTCACCGGTCTCCAGGCATTTTGCCTACGTAACAACCACTATGACACATGAGAGTGAAGAAATTGATGACAATCTTTCATGTGAAACAAATTGTTCTTTTACAAGAATAAAAGAAAAAACAAACTTATATTTCTCTCTCTCTCGCCTTTTTTGTTTTTCTTTTTCTCTTTCTTTCTTGGTCTAATGAAGTAAAAATTTGATGATGGATACATGAAAATGATTCCAAGTACCTGAATAACAACGCCAAAAGAACCAGTGCCAACCACATGCTCTGCCATATATGAGATAGCCTGCATCTCGAGCAGAAAAATGTAATTACAAATGTATACAAATGTTAAATAAAACTTATCATGCAAAAGCTGCCTATATGCAGTTATTACAACCTAATGTATCCTTTTAGTGGTTGGAGAAGACACTTTGTTCATTTTTTTGGGGATAATTTTTAAATTGCTTAATCACCCAGTAACAAAACAGCATATAATGCCAGAAGACTAAAAAACAAAAAAAAAAGGTGTAATGATTTCCTAAAGAAGTTAAACCTGTTTTGGTTGTCCATCTCGACCACCTACAGTAATTGCAATTATCTGGCCTGTTTCCGTCCAATGGCCATTTATAACAGTCGCTTCCACATCCTGTACAAGGCAAACGAAACTAGTCATTTAGCAATTGCTTATACTGGTTCCTGTTCTTTTGCTCCCTTTTATTTCCCTTGGGCTTAGATGTAAAAAATCCAAACCTGTTTATGGATTCATGGGATAAAAATCCAAATCTCTACGTTATAAAGTAGCAAACATGATGACTGTATATCTGAACAAACTTCAAAAGGGATGAGAGTGGGCCCCAACAAGGACTTACCTTTTCATCGTGACTATTGGATCTCTCGTCTCTAATTTTCATTTCATGCATTTCTTTGGGCAGCTGATCATAGCTAGATTTCTCTGCTACATCACCTTCTTTAGCTTCCGGTTTAACTGTAGACGTGCATGCAACATTTTCCAATGATGTAGAAGGCACATGCTGCTGCTCTAAGTTGGTGGCACTTGCCACAGCTCCATTTGATTCGGGATTTACCTGCTCAATTTCTTGATCAACCTTTGCCCTCTTTGTGCTAGAATCCACACCCTAAAAGAAAACAAGCAAAATTTGACTTCAAAATCTAGAAACCAGTGAAGTCGAGCAATGATTTCTCATACAACAATTATACTCGGAGAGCATAGAAATGTTGAAAAATTAAGGATGACAGGACACAAAAAGTGGATAGCAAATCTGTCGCATAACTTGCGTAGGGGCAAAGTGCAAGACACCCTGCATCTCATACTAAGAAAACCCAATAAAGGACTTAACACTCGTTTCATTCATCATTTTAAGAATAATTTCTATCTCTTTTGTTTTTGTTTTTTTTTTTTTTTTGAAAAAAAAAAAAAAAAAAAAAGGAGGAAAAGCTTTATCTTCGTGGAAAAAAATCCTTTTGTCGTTCAACTTTACTGATAGAAGGAAACTAGAAACTGTTTAAGCGTGCAATGGCAAATAAGAACAAAAATCATTACACGGTGACAGGAGCATGATGACAACGTTAATGGTTGAGGCTGTATATGTTGGGGAGAGTGTTTTTTACAGGGTTTTTCACCCTTACCTTTACTGGAAAGTGACAAAATAGTTAAATCTCTTTTTTTTTTTTTCTTCTTTTGAGCAAGTAAATGTTAAGATTCTTTCCCCGAGGAGGTTGTTTCCTTTGATCAAGATGCATTTTCCCCAGAAAATACAAAGAAAAAAAAATCTGGAAAATCAATTCCTTTCAAAAACTCAGAGCTTTAACATTATAGTTTTAGCTCTTTCATTGCTAATCTTTGCATATTAATGTATCTATACATTACCGAAGATGTACGCAAAAACCCCAGAAAAGAACAAACATTTGGGATCTTAAATATTCTTTTCCCAACAAAAAAGAGGGGGCAAAATTCATTGCTCACACAACAATGTAACTCCATCTAAATTGCATTAAGAGAAGTCCCAAAAATAATCGAATTTACGATTAAAGTAATTACTTGTAATTAATTACCATCATTTCCGGTCACATTCAGATTACAGATTTCAAATCCATAACACGCGAAAGAACAAAATCCAATTGTAACCATAAGTAATTGTAAACAAAATCAACAAAACAGCCCTCTTACACCCCTCAAAAAGCACCCAGTGATATACATATATATATATATATATCCGTAACTATTAAATCCGATTTAACAAGGAAAATCAATAATTTCAATTTTTTCGAGATATAAAAAAGGAAAAATAAAAAACAGCTTTTTAGTTTAATCTTACGTGAGCTGAGCTTGTCAAATACCAAAAATCCAAAAACGAAAAGAAAACTTTTTTTTTGTCGTTCAAGTTTCAAGCTTTTATCATTTCCCTTGATTCTCGGCTAAACCAACCATATGAATCAGGATGAAGAAAATGCAAAATAAAATAAAATAAAATAAAATAAAAAAGATACACAGAGGAAAACTTACAGGGTCCGATGAAATGGAGGTCCGACCGGAGGCAATGCTCTTCAGACGACGCATCATATTCATCTTCGTCGAAAAACTCACCCAAACCCTAATTTCTTCAAAAATCCCTCCCAAAACCCAACAAATCTCCACCAAAACAAATTAATTCAAAAATTAGTAAAGAAATGAAAAAGGAGAGAGAAACTAATCTCTCCCTCTCTCTCTCTCTGATTATGAATCCGTAATCCCAAAATTAAACCAAGAAAAATCTGAGAAAATTAAGGAGAGATAAGAAAATTAAAAAATTAAATTAAAAAAAAAAACCCAGTCTGTCTCAGATTGTTTGGAGTTTCTCTCTCCTCTCTCTCTCTCTCTCTTCTCTGTCGTCTCTGTGTCCTATAAGCAAAGGTCTTACAGGTGGGTTTTTTGTTTTTAAATTGATTAATTAATTGTTAAGTATGATTAATTATTAATAATTTTTGTATTTTATATATTTTTAAGTATTTTTTAAATTTTCCACGGTCAAACTGGGGATAAAAGCCAATCATTCCAGCCGGAACTATTTACTTTTTGTACCACAGTCAAACGCGAGATTCTGGCCGTTGATCTGTCATGATTTCTGATCGGACGGTGGACGTTGGGATTTTGGGGATCTTTAGAAGAAGTGAAGTTACGAAAATAGCCTCATTTGGTGGGAGATATTACGATGGTGGGATTGTTAGACAAATTTTGGATAATGCGAACGGAATATTCGGAGGCGAAAAGACCATTTTGACCGGTCTTGGGATTGGACGGTGTGGTTTGCGGTTAAGTTATTTCGGATTTGATTAAGGATTTTCTGACCGTACGAATCAGTCTAACATTTTCAGTCATGCCTTAAATTTTGACCCCAAAATTATTGTCTTCTAAATTTTAAAAAAATTATTAATTATTAAAAATAAAATATTATTAAAGAGGTGTTTGGCATCCTCATTCAAACCACTCAATTCATTTTTTTTTTGTTTTTTTCCTAAAAAATTTTTCTTTTTCTCAAAAAATTTTTTGTCTTTTCTAAAAATTCAAAAAAATTTACTATTGAAATTTAAAAATCTCAACTCAAACTATTCCACCAAACACCCTATAAACTTACATTTGTATATTAGTTAGTGATGAAATTTTTAATTTAGAGTTAATTGAGTTTTTAAAAAATAATTATAAATCTTGTTGATTTTTAAAAAAAAATAAAAATTAATATAAAAAATATAATTTAATTGGAGTTAAACTTAAACATCAAACAAAATCTACATAATTAATTAACTATTGAATAAAAAATTAATCAATTATTAAAAATAGAGTTAGTGCACATTTGGGGTCACTTATAGAAACAATGTTTTCAGAAGTTCTTTTTTTTCTTTTTGTCATTTTCCTTTGATTTTATTGTTTATTATTTCAAATATTTTCAAAAAACTCAAACTTTCAAAGTTCATAACTTTATTATTTAAAGTCAAAAAAGATTATTTTTTTTAAATTACATAAAATTTCCAGATAAACGAAATAAGATCCGTATTACTTATTTTTTTCATAACACATTTAAAGTTTTATAATTTTTCACTTCAAACAGTTCATTTTCATCAAACGCATATTTTTAAATCTCAAACTATCCCCAACCTCCAAAACACTATCTCCAAAAATGACCTCAAACGGGACCTTATTTTCACAAATGATTCTTGAAATATGCACACATCATATGTTTGGTAGAATGAAAAAGGGAATGGAAGTTAGAGTAAGATTTTAGAAAGAAAAATAGAATCTTAGCTTGCATTTGGTTGCCAAATCGAAACCAAAGCATTCCATTCATGTTTTTGTCTTTTTTTTAAAAGTCAATAAACATTATAACTAGTTTTTGAAAAATCAATTAATTCTAACCTAAAAACTATGTTTCAAATCGGTATACCAGATGGCCATTAAATTGTTTGATAGAGTCAAAATGAGAAGAAAAGAAATTGTAAATCTATATAACCTAACATAATTAATCCCTCTAACTTTAAAAGAAAAGCGAAGGGAAAAGTTTGACAAAAAAATGATATGCAAAAAAAAATATATATATATATATATATGTATGTATATTTTGACCTTAATCTCTTTTTAACTTCTAATTTATATGAGAGTATGATGAAAAAATGCATTAGATATGACATTTTCTCTTCTGTAAAATAACGGAAAGAAAAACCTTAATCTTTGCTTTTTATTTCCCTTAAGGTATTTTACTTTTCCTTTGTTCCTATTATCCATCTATCTTATCAAACACAGCTTCAGTCTCATGTTGGTCCATGACATGTCATTACATGAATGGCTCCTATGGTGGTATTCTGTCAAACTGAATGGAAATTAAACACGTTTAAATCGTGTGAACATTAATTAGAGTAAAACATTTTGTGGAGGAAATATGTACTTGCAAAAATATCTTTGATGACATTATATATTTTAGGGGAAAGTACAGTTTACTAAAATTAAGCATATGTGATTGGAATGTGTTTTTTTTTTTTTATTAAGTAGAAAATTTTAAGAGAGTATGATTTGTAAAAATAAAAATAAAACTTAAGAACTAACATGGACAGTTGTATATAATTTTGAGGTTATTAATGCTTGGTGTCTTAATTTTTGTTGGAAGTACTACTGTAGGACCTCATACTTTATAGTATTAATACATCATGTTGTTTTAGTAATTAATTTTTGTTGTTTTAGTAAAGGGGTGGGTGCCTTTTTTAGGCTTCTCTTCTTCGTCCATCTGGATTCGATTCACATTGTCTCCCATTATGCCTCATTCCAGCTTCAGCTGTTGAAACATGATTTGGTGATAGCAAGGAAACCCCAAAGTGGATGACTTAAAAAACTAGTATAAAGGAACCATCTTTGCCATACCTAGGGAAAATTGTTTCTGTCTGTAAGGCTGAAAATCTGGAAAATACAAGTTTTCTAAATTCGTTTTTACACCAACCAATAAAAGTATTTTAGTTGTTATTTTCCAACAAAAATATGTAAGTTGCTATTTTTTATTAGTAATAGTGGATGTTTAAAATATAATCACATTAATTAATGGTAAAAATTTGTAATTATTAGCCGATAACAAAAGAGGAGATTTCCAAATACGGCAATACAAGACCGAATTATGTGTGATCATGTGTTTATCTCTCCTAATTAGTGTAAAAATCATGACTAAATCCTCTTAAAATTGTAAATGTTGTCAAAATGTTTAAAAGAATGACAAGGACTAGTAGAATTGTTGAAATTTTCTTGTTGACAGTTATTGTAAGACAACAAATTATTTTCCATTAAAAATCAAATAAATAATGACTACAATAGTATTTCAAAAATATGCATTCAAATATGGACACTTTTGATTTGACCAAAAATTCAATAGAAAAAATTAACACTCATAATATCACTCCAAACGCAAATTCTAGCTCATATTGTTCGTGATTCCAAGAAAGCCATATGCAAGATGATTTTGCCTTTTTTTTTTTTTTTTTTGTTCTACTAGTTGTAGGCTCGTGCGTAGCACGTGTTTAATCAATTTGTTAAATAAAAGATTAATTGTGAGGTTATGATGAGAAAATAGCTGTTAGAGAACGTTAAGGAAAAAATAATTTAGTAACAAATTAGAGAGAAGTTAGCAAATCACGTAAAAAGGTTAATTGGATAGTGCAATGAGAAAATAATAGTTAAGATGGTAAAAAAAAAAATGTTTGTGTAAGGATGCATTTACAAAAACTGTCTGGACAGTGCCAAGATTCTACAATTGTTTGTGTAAGGAGTTATTGGAGTATAAAAGAAGATTCTACAATTGTATCGTATAAAAGAAGGGGTTACACATATGGTTTGATACACAATTGTATCACGTACAATTAAAAGATAACTTGTTAAAAATAACCGACTGGGGGAGGATGTCAGGACTGGGCTGGTTGGGGCCAAGATCAGAATTATATTCTACCACTCTCTCCTCTTCGACTCTGATCTCAAACCTAACCCAACCTGATCTCAATATTAGTCATAATTTTAGAAACAACATTTTTAGCTCTAAGAAAAAAAAAATGCTTAAAAAAACGAGAAAATTTTCTTCAAATTAAAACCAAAAAAAAAAAAAAAAAAGAGACTGATTTAAAAAAAAAAAAAATACAAGATCACAATTCGAATTTGTAGGGGGAAAAAAGAAACACAACTCATTAAAACAAGAACGCGAATTGAACCAAGATATAATTTGTTGGGTGATTCTATCTCGCTTGACTTTTGAGACATCCTTATTAATTAAATTCTTTAATTACAAAAAAAAAAAAATCGAATGAAATGATATAAAAGGACAACTTTTATAGACTTAATTACGCAATTAAAGTTTTCTTACAAAAGAAAATCAATCATACTCTTTTTTTTTTTTTTTTTCCACACACACGTATATATTAAATGCCCGAATAAGTGTCCCTACAAAGCCCCAAATAAATAACGTATAAGCCTTACTATTTTGAAACTTGTTATAAAATTATAATTTTTATTTTTTAATGAGTATTCTAAAAAATTAAGTTGAGATATATTAATTTTCTTCATAATAACTTCACTGTTATGTCCTTTTACTTGTATTATGCCTTATTGCTTTATTTTTTCGTATTTGAATGTTGGCATTATACGTTGATTGATTTGTTGTTAAACATAAAACTATATTTGTATAATGTATTATATGTATTTTCTTGATTGCTGAATATATTGGCTATATATATATATATATATATATATTTTTTTTTAACAACTTTGGTTGCTTTGTGTTAGTTCAGTCTTCCTTTTTTTTTTTTTTAATGCCTTACTGGTATTGTTCTTAATGCATTTTTCCTTGGTTTTTTCCCCCTTTTGAATGTTAGATAATTTTGGAAGTATCAGTGTAGACAAATATATTAGAGATGATGTAACTCTCCACATCTCCATTTCAAGAAGTGTGAAAAATAATACAAGGCTTGTTCGTATCAATGCTGTCTGAACTTTTTGAATTTGGCAGTTTAGTTTCTAAACTTTATTTTTCCTGACAATTAACCCTCTAATTTTCTAATTTTGGACAATTTAGTCATCTTCACTTGAATTGATTACAATTAAGACAAATTTTTACACAATACTTACACATTGTTGCTTAAAATAAAGGATTATGTTGATCATTTTTATTTAATTTCAATACAAATTTATTTTAAAATTTAGGTTTAAGTTTAAGTAAAGTTGAATTATAATCAAATTTTCAAAAAAAATTGTATTGAAATTAAGTAAATATGATCAAAAATGCTCATTTTGGACTATAATGTACAATTTATGTGTAAAAGACTATAAATTTTAATAAATTCGAGCAAAAAAGACTGAATTACAAAAAATTATAAATTTCAAAGCTGATAGAAAAAAAGTTTTGGAACTAAATTGTCAAATTCTAAAAGTTTAAAGGATATTTATACGAATAAGTCATCATTTAGAGATATAGAAATAAGTAGAACTTAGAAGTACATATAGGAAATGTTGACCTTCCTTGTGCAAAGTATGTAAATGTTTCCTTTCAGAGCGTCAGTTCCCATATTTGTTCTCTCCTATTTAAACAAGCAATTTCCCTTCTATCTCCGATCAATATTCAAGAGCCAATCATTCCCAAATTTTCGTTCTCCCTCTGCTTCAGCCACATGTCACATTTTCTTTTCTCTTCTTTCTTTTTCTTTGCGTTTTTTTTTTTTTTTTTTGGCGCTTGTTGGGCATTAAAAACTCTGAGAGAGGCGGGGAGAGAGAGAGAAGTGGAAGGGTGCAAGTGAGGGCATGGAGAGAGAGAGAGAGAGAGAGAGATGGCTGCACATGAGAAGACGTGAAAGGAATCAAGGGTGATAAAACGTGTTTTGAGGAGAGAGAGAAGGGGTGTTATGCATGGGAAAGAGAGAAAACAGAGTGGGGTCCACATAGTTTAATTTTTTCAATAATAACTTACATTTGAAAAAAATACTTTTTATAAAATGTCTGGGTATTTAGTGGATGAGTTTGGTTTAAGATTTTTAAATTTTAATAGTAATTTTTCAGAAAAGATAAAAAAAATTTTCAGAAAAATAAAAAAATCGTGATGAAAAAAGTACAATTTAATTTAAAATAAGATTAAAACCAAACACCCCTTATACTTTAAAACAAATATAAATAGGATTATTTATGCTTTATTGGGTAACAAAATTTATTTCAAACTAAACTGTATTTTTTCATCTCAATTTTTATCTTTTTCTGAAAAGTCAACAAAGTTTATAAATATTTTTTTGAAAGCCAACTCAACTCAATTTAAAAATTTCATCTTAACTCAAATTCAACTCATTCACTAAATAGATCCTTAATTTTTTAACCCTATATTTTGCTTTAAATAGGATATTTGACGTATTTTAAATATAAAAATTAAGCATTAATTGAGAAAATATATAGATTTATGCACTAAATATTATCTAATAATAAAAAAATGTAAAATTTTAAAATATATTATATATTTTTTTAAATAAAAACAATATGTATAGTATAAAAATATAAATAATATATAATTATAGTATTTCCTTTTAAGGGTAATTTGGACAATTAAAAGATCAAAACTTAAGTATTGATCGATAAATATTATAAATTTGTATATCAAACATAATTTGATGTATATAAATATAAAAATTTAAAATACAGATTACACTTTCTAAATAAAAACAAAACACAAGATATAAAAACGTAAATTTATGTAAACTATTGCGTTTGGTTCGTCATCTCATTTCAACTCAAACTGTACTTTTTTTTTATCTTTTTCTCAAAAAGTTTTTGTTTTTTTTCAAAAAAGTTTTTATTTTTTCTAAAAATTCAAAAAATTTACTATTATAACTAAAATATTTTAACTCAAATTAACCAACCAAACAAACCCAGGCGTGCACACACACAGGCCAAATGCATAGGTTCAACTAGCATAGGTTCAACTAGCATATATTTATTTTTAAAAAAAAACACACACAGGCGTGCACACACACACAACATTAAAAAAGAAAAAAGAAAAAAAAAAAAAGCAATTTCCGATTATATATTATCATATTATTTTCCCCCTTTTATTTTTTACAGTCTTGTCGTTTTCCTCCGTCTTATTTTGTAGTCGATGAGTTGTCTGGAAAACGACAAAACAAAAATAATCGTATGGGTATTTTGTAGCTTTCTTGGTTTATCTACACACTCGTTTTTTTGTTTGTTTCCAAATTGTATGGGTATTTTCTAAACGTGTTTAGTTATTTATTTATTTTTTTATTTTAAGAATCGTGAAAATCAAAAGATGTCAAAAAAGACGAAATGAAAAGAGGAACATATCTAGAAAAAAGCAAAAACAGAGAAACTGGAAACAAAGTAGAACAAGCAAACAACATAAAACACTAATGAACAAGATGTGAATAATCGAAACAAACGAAAAGAATCCAAAAAACAAAACCAAATAAATAAATAAATAAATAAAATAAAATAAAATAAAAGAGGAGTACCTTGTTATGGCCCTTGAGAGTGGTGACGGTGGAGACACGATCACCATAATGACAATTTACGCAGTTTTCTTCTTTCAAATTCTTGTTTTCAGTATAAGGTCTTTTGAGAAAAAAGTGATCCTATAGAGAAAACAAGAATTCAAAAAAAGTAAACTAAGAACTTAATGTAAAAGAAACATGAGTGACCTATTTTTAGGAGATAAATTCTAAAGCAATTCTTATTCGAAATCCTAAAACAAATATAACTATTTGAGATTAAAATATTCTTTAAAAATAAAATCAAAGCTAAAGAAATACTAAAATAAAATTTAATTTAAATTGAAAAAATACTAATCCTATTTTGCATCAAAACACTCTTTAGAAATCCACCTTAAAAAAAAGTTTATAAGAACTAAATCATAGTAAAAAACAAATTCTATACATAATGTAACGATAAATATACACACTTATCTAGATCCTGTTATTTATTGACTAGTACTAGATACAAAGAATACTTTACTGTTGAAAAAAAAAGAACATATCGAAGCAAATCAAAGAAAGAGCGGAAAAGAGTGGATGGGAATGAGGAATGGCTGCTGCAGGTATTGCTGTTTATATGGAGAGGTAGATTTCGGTTAGGTTATATACAAGCTCTTGCGTAGTACTTAAGCTACCTTCTTCTGGTTTTTCGAAATGGAAAAAGAAATCTTAGTTCTATTACTAATTGGAAGTAGGATTTCAGACGTTAAAAAAAAAAAAAATTTGTGCAAAAACTCACTGTTACAAAGATCTTATTTGATTTAATGTGGATTTTTGGTTAAAGATGACTTGTTATGTGATACACAAGCTATCTTTTACTTGTTTTGAATAGGAAAAAGGAAACTGTAGTAAGTTATGGAAAAATGGTTGAACCTAAGAAGAAGTTTAATAGATATACAAAATGTAATATTAGGAAAAGAAAAAGGAAATCAAAAGAAAAAATAATTGAATTTGAATGGAAAGTGATAATTAATAGAGTGATGAGAGAGTTGTTTGACCGTATACTACTAGGATTGGAGATTTGGATGTTAAAGAATTTACAAAAATATATGCTTCGGAAAGTGTCTTTTTTAATTTTTTTGCAGAGGGGAAGGTCTAGTTCCTTCTTCTTCTGTCTTCTCTCCCCTACACTCTTACTAAAACCACCCCATCAATGAACTTCAAATTTTAAATTAGTACACTACTACAAAATGTGGATACCATGATGGTTTTTAACCGTCGTGGTAACATTTGCACGACGGTTTTCTAACCGTCGTGGAATCTTTTTTTTAACCGTCGTGGAATGGGCAAAAATAAGGCATAAATATGGACATTTAAGAATATACCACGACGGTTTAACGCAAAAAACCGTCGTGGTAAGGAAATCTTCCACGACGGTTTCTCAAGGAAACCGTCGTGGTAGGACCCCTACCACGACGGTTAAAAAACCGTCGTGGTAGGTAAAAAAAAAAAAGAAAAAAAAATTTGCGAATTCGTTTCATTTCTCAAAAAACATTTAAATCACAAAATCAATACTTTTTTCCGAAATATTTCCAAATCCGTGCCTTACCCAACCAATTTAATTCAATCTAAACACAACCACAATGAACAATCACCGAAAATATAGGAGACGGATTTTGGCCATTTCGGACGGAATATTTCCAACTCAACAACCTACAAAATCAACATTTTGGACGGAACATTTTATCAACAACCACAATTAACAAAATCAACATGTTGGACGAAAAATTCCTAAATCCGTGCATTACCCAAGCAATATACATTACAACTTACCGGCTTGTCGAGTGTGGGTACGGGCGGAGCGTGTCGAGAGAGAGATGGAAAGCCGAGTGAGTTCCTTGGTGGACCTGTCGGAGAATGGAGGAGGCTGCGTGAGTGGTGGTGGAGGCTATCGGAGAATGGAGCCAAGAGAAAAATTTGAGAGGTGAGATAGAGAGAGTTTTTGAAGATTTTAAGTAGGGAGGGAGCGGAGAGAGAGAAATAGAGGGAGGAAATTGGGCGACTTTGGGTATGGAGTTAGAGTGTGTATTTTTTCGGGTTTTAATACACGCTCCAAAAAATTGAATTTAATTCAAAAATTTTCAAAATTCCCGCTTTAGTACCTACCACGACGGTTATTTGGGAAAACCGTCGTGGTATGTTTACATAACATGACGGTTTTCCCCAAAAACCGTCGTGGTAGAGTCCAAAAATTTTAAAAAGAAAATTTTGTGAAAAATACCCTTCCACAACCGTTTTTAAAAAAACCGTCGTGGAAAATACGGCAAAAACACGGAGCAGAATAGAGTTTCCGAAAACCGTTGTGGAAGGAAGCAAAAAAAAAAAAATTTTTTTTAAGCTTCCACGACGGTCAAAAAACCGTCGTGGAAGGTAAAATTTTTTTTTTTTGTTTTTAGCTTCCACGACGGTTTTTTGACCGTTGTGGAAGCCGAAGTTCCACGACGGTCAAAAAGGTAAAAAAAAAAAAAAATTTGTTTTGTTTTGTTTGTTTTTAGCTTCCACGACGGTTAAAAAACCGTCGTGGAAGGTTAAAAAAAAATTTTTTTTTAGCTTCCTTCCACGACAGTTTTTAAAAACCGTCGTGGAAGTGTGGGCTTCCACGACGGTTTTTAATAACCGTCGTGGAAGCTTCGGCTTCCACGACAGTTTTTAATAACTGTCGTGGAAGTTTTGGCTTCCACGACGGTTTTCGGAAACTCTGTTCCACTCCGTGTTTTTGCAGCATTTTCCACGACGGTTTTTTAAAAAACGGTCTGGAAATTTCGTCATGGAATCCACATTTTCTAGTAGTGGTACTTTTTATATTTCTTTATTATTCCAAAAGAAAGTCGATAGAAATCCATGTATATATAATAATAAAGTAATTTTTTCTTAAATTTGTACATCTATAGAATTTCTTCTCAGATGGCCAATTCAAGTCATGGTTTTTTAAAAAATATATATATATATATATATATATCTGAAAACAAATTTTTTGATAAAATTAAATAAAGAATAAAACTGATTATATTGTGCTGAAAAAAAATATCCACTTAAAAAATAAAATTAAAGCAAAAATTCCTCCCTTAAAAAAGAAAAAAAAAACCTAAAATAACTAGCCAATTTAAAATTTGTATTTAAACTAAAAATGTGATTCCTCAATTTAAGCAAAATACAAACTAAAAATGTGATTCCTCAATTTAAGCAAATAAAGTCTGAATGTAAGAATACAATTTTAAAAAATATATATCGATCAAGAAAGGAAAAAAAAATTTCCATAAAAAGATAAACTTATAATAAAAAAGAAGACAGATTAGAAAAAGAGGAAGGGTTAGCGTGAAACAAAAAAAAAAAAAATGGTGGAACTCAAAATTTGTCTAAATATACAATAACTTTAAAAGTGTTTATTTTTAGAAGAAATGTTCAACATGTTATTTTCAAGTTACTAAAGGAGGGTAAATACTTCATTCAAGTTACCAAATTGCATTTTAAAAGGTGCTTACAGGTATAACCTAATGTTTATATCATATATGACTCCATTTAAAGGTATGGAGTTCGAAACTCCCCACTCCCGAGTTCACCAAAAAAAAAAAAAAAAATTTGAAAGCCATCTTACACTTTTGTTTTTAATACTTCATATTTTATTCCCCCGTAAATTTGTTAATCGTTGCAATTTGGTTTGAATTAATTAAAGGTATATCTTTTCTTCCCCCTACTTTAACAAATTTCCCCCATAAATTTTCAAATATAAAAATGAACTCTGTCTATCTGTCACTAATTTAGACAATGTTTAATTATTGTAATAATTTAATATATTTAGATTATTAATTATCAGAATTAGTCATTTTAGCACAAAAAAGTTTAGGAGAATAATGTGCCAATAACCTTTTCTATTATCAGACGAGCATATATGAGTTGGCTTGAATATGACAATTATGTAGATACAGACAAGGATTAGGAATAAAACATTGCAATGGAAATAGTGTGGAGCTAAGAAGAAATAAATGCAATTTTTGGTGAAAACAAACTCCCAACTTGCTTATCAGAAGAGAAGCAAACTTGTTTTTATATTCATTTTATCTTGATTGATAATTTCCGTTAAAAAAAAAAAAAAGAAGCAATCTCGAAAAAAAAAAAAAATAATAATAATAATATATTCTAATCCATACCTACTAAATTTTTGAGTTACTTTTATTTTACTTCTTAAACTGAGATATTCATTCCACCGAGTGCAAGAAAGACCTGAAACATACAAAACCGAATAATTTAAACTCCAAATCCAACAGCACCAACATGTGGAAGCAAAGATCATCATATAAACATCGAAACAATGTCTGAACGGACTCGTGTCAAAGATGCCAATAGAACATAAAAGTATAGAATACGTGAAACACAAATAAGGCCTGCCCATGTTATTATTGCAGCCAAAACTAAGACACCACCATGAAATTGTACGTCCAGATATGGAAAATTTGCGAGCCATATTGTCTCGAAATTAGAGGAGAGAGAAAGTAGAGAGAGAAAGCATAAGATAAAAAGGAAATTAATTTTGCTGGAAATTAATTTTGCTGGTCCTTATGTTAAAAAATCAACCCCTTCCTTTATACAATACACAAGTTATCTTTTACTTGTTTTAAATAACTTGTTAAAGATAACTTGTTACATATGGTTTGGTAACTGACAAACAATTACAACTTAATTGTATCTTAGCACTATCCAGACAATTTTTGTAAATGCATAACTGTACCAATTTAGTGTTAAAGTCACTACTACAAAATGTGGATTCCGAAACTTCCACGACGGTCAAAAACCATCGTGGAAGGTAAAAAAAAAAAAATTTTTTTTTTTTTGCATTTTTCAAGCTTCCACGACGGTTATTAAAAACCGTCGTGGAAGCATGCTCTTCCACGACGGTTTTCAGAAACTCTGTTCCGCTCCGTGTTTTTGCTGCATTTTTCACGACGATTTTTTAAAAACGGTCGTGGAAGCTCCGTCGTGGAATCCACATTTTCTAATAATGAGTTATTGGACACCATAATTTACAACTTAATTTTTATTTTTTATATTTTTTTTAAAGTCAACTTCGGTTTCACTTTTCACAGTTATTATTATAATTTTGTAACTTAAACTTTAAAATCCCATAACTTTGCATATACAAGTCCAAATGAAATGATTTTTTTTTTTCAAATTGCGTAGAATTAGCTCCATATTGATATTATTTTTCTGAACATATTTCAAGTTTTTACACTTTTAACTCTAATAATTCAAATGCCACACCAAATATACCATTCAATTCAAACTCAGATTCTACAATTGTTTGTGTAAGGAGTTAGCAAATCATGTAAAAGGTTAATTGGATAGTGCAATGAGAAAATAATAGTTGAGATGGTAAAAAAAAAATTTGTTTGTGTAAGGATGCATTTACAAAAATTGTCTTTCAAGATGGGTAGAAAAAAATAAAAATTAAAAATTAAAAATGATGAAAAGAAAAAACAAATAGAGAAGAGATCGGCATGTGGTCAAAAGTGTAATAATTTTAAAGAGTAAAAAGAACAAAATATATATTTATCAAAATTTTCACATAATTTAGATCAATATTCAACTTAGGATCAAATTTTATAAATAAAAAAAAAATAGTAGTTGATAATCTGAGATGGTCATGAAAAAAACAAGTATGCATTTATTTGGGAGAAGTTTTTGAGTAAGGTAAAGGAGAAACAAATTTTAGCAACTAAAGAAAAAGAAAGAGAGGGGAAAAAAGAATAAAAGGAAAGAATTAAAGAGAATTAAAGAAAAAAAAAAAAAAAGAGTAAATTACATGTGTCAACAAGATGGAGGAATATTTGACATATATGTTAAGATTAAAATAAGATAAGACTTTTGTTTTGTTTTTGTCTTATCTTTGGTCCCTCTCTTTCTCTCGCTGCCTTGGCATGCGTTTGACACTATAATTTGGATACTAAAATTATAACTTAATTTTTATTTAATTTTTATTTTTTTTAAAAGTCAACTTCAGTTTCATTATTCACAGTTATTATTATAATTTTGTAATTTAAACTTTAAAATCCCATAAGTTTGCATACACAAGTCCAAATGAGATGATTTTTTTTTTCAAATTGCGTAGAATTAGCTCCATATTGATATTATTTTTCCGAACACATTTCAAGTTTTTACACTTTTAACTTCAATAATTCAAATGCCACATCAAATATACCATTCAATTCAAATTCAGATTCTATAATTCAAATCTTAACACCAAATGTATGCTTAATTCTGTTTTTTTCATCCTTTTTTTTTTTTTTTGCCCCTTTCTCTCTTTTCTTTCTTTCTTTTTTTTTTTTTTTTTTTGGTCCTCTTGCTACGCAAAGAATTCAACGTGGACTTAGAACATAAACATTATTCCTTAATTTTTATTCAAGCTAAACATTAATGTTTTAATAAAGATGATCGTACATATCTGGCTTTAATCACCGGTGCCAGCCAGTCGTTAGCTGACAGAGAAATTTTGTTAGAATTCAAAATGGATATTTCATTAAAGATGACCAAACGTATTCGGTGCTAGTGAGCTACTGGTTTGCAGTCACTGGCATCGATCACTGGATAAATTTTGTTAGAATCCAAAATAGATTCTTACATTTTTTATTTTCTTCATTTCAACAAAGATAACTGGACGTAATTAGCTCCGATCACCGGTGCAGGTCTCTAGTGGTCTACACCAGTTATAAGAGTGATTCTGTTATAATCCAAGATGCATTCTCATATAATCTAAAATGGATTCTCTCAAAATCCGATAAATGAAAATAGATCCTCATAGAATGCAAAATAGAGTATGATATAATACAAAACGGATTCTGATAAAATTCAAAATGGATTCTCATAGATTTTGTTTCTTTTTGCATCTCCGATTGAGATACAAAATCATTAAGGCTTTTTTTTTCCCCTCATACAATACTAAAAATTTTCTCGGCGAACAAATAAAACGTCAAAAACCAATAAACAAACCACCAAAAATAAAATTTCTCGGCAAATATTCCATCGAAAACAAGCAAATCAGTCATAAGAAAAAGTTTCAAGTCTCAGCAACATACAAAAATATTGTTCTTAATTTGTAGATAAGTTTTGAAGTAACGGAATGAAAAAGTAGTAAAACTCATATATATATATATATATATATATGTGCACACACATGAAATAATGCATGTCCTCCAAAACTAAAGCATGAAAAAGCATCCATCTCACCGCTCTAAGCCTATGTTTGGTAGAATAGAAAAGGAGGAGGAAAGAAATTAGAAAAGAGGCTTTCGATAGGAAAATGAAATTTTGAGTTGTTTGGTAAAAAGGAAACCAAAAAGAAAAGAAATTACAAATTCATGGGACCATCAAATTTTTATCCCTCTAACTTTAAAAAGAAAAATAGATAGAAAACTTTACCAAAGTAAATGATGTATAACAAGACTATTATGACCTTACTCATCACTCATCCTGTTATTTTTATAAGAGTATAATTGTAAAATAAATTAATGTAGACATTTTCTTTTTTGTTGTATTTCTCTTCTACCAAACAATACAAGGAAAATATTCTTCTCTCCTTTGTCTAAGGGGATATTTGGTTCACAAGTTTATTTCAAATTAAAATGTATTTTTTTAATCTCAAATTTTTTTTTTGAAAAATTTTTTTGTTTTTTTTTTTTAAATTTTTTGTCTTTTCTAAAAAGTCAACAAAAATTACTATTGAAACTATTTCTAACTCAAACTCATTCACCAAGCGGACCCTAAGACATTTTGCACTTTCTTCCATTTTATTTTCCATCGCTCTTGCCAAACATAGGATAAAGCAAGAAATTGATTGTTCAGCTTGTTTCTTCTCAAAAAATTTGTGATTTCAAACACCTTTCATGATTGCTGTCCGCAACCTACACAGACCAGAAAGTTAAAACAAAAAAATTCAAACCGATCATCTATTGTCAAAGGTCCCTACAGAGTGTCATTCGGCACCAAAAAAAAAAAAAAAAAAAAATCCATGAAATCACATAATTATTCACACACATACGCGGAAGAAATCAAGATTTACAGAGACATACACATGTCGTAGAGATCTCTCAGCAGCGTTGTGAATCGCGGGCCGATTTCGAGTTTCAGATCCACTGGAACCGGCCTCATCGGAATCGCGAGAGTGGAGGTTGGCGTAGATCTCGCTATCCAGTCACAACCACCATGGAGATTGCGGTGGCGACGAATCTGGACTCCTCCATATCTCGAAGCACCGCCGGAGATCACGACGAAGCGCTTTGCCCCTGTCATTACGAAGCTATCACCAAAATGACCACCGCTAGTGCTAATAACATAATGACTCAACGTAATTTTTTAGGGCTCTAAGGTGACCAACACATATCTTCTTTAAAAAGAAAAAGAAAAAGAAAAAGAAAAAGTAATGGGTAGATTAGGGAGAGGTCAATAAGTTGATTGGAGAAGAGATGCATTAAAGTTCCAAGAAGCCGTCTGGCTTCGTCAAGGACTTGCCTCTTCTTCCCAAGTTTGATTTCGAGGCCACCGAAGCGACCACCTCCGCTACCATTTTTCCGGCGCCGGCAAATTTTTTTGTCTTCTCTATACTCTCTATCGTCCTCTTCCATGGCAGCTGCATTGTTAGACAAGACAAACGAGAAGCTTCACCGACCAAGTCGAGGAGTGTTCAATCAACACTACTACAAAAGCTGGCTTACACGACGGAAAATACACGACGGTTTTTGTGAAACCGTCGTCTTAAACAAGATTACACGACGGTTTTCTTGGAACCGTCGTGTAATCCGGCAGCATTTCAAAAAAAAAAAGAAAAAAAAAGGATTACACGACGGTTATATAAAACCGTCGTATAATCCTCCGAAAATTTTCAAATTTTTCAAAATTTCAAATTAAAAAAAAAGGATTGCACGACGGTTTTTATAACCGTCGTGTAATCCTATAGGATTACACGACGGTTTTGAGCAAAACCGTCGTGTAATCCTCCAAAAATTTTCAAATTTTCAAATTTTCAAATTTTTAAAATTTTCAAATTAAAAAAAAAAGGATTACACGACGGTCCTAAGGACCGTCGTGTAATCCGAGGATTACACGACGGACATAATGTCCGTCGTGTAATCCCCGTGTAATCGAAGGATTACACGACGGACATAATGTCCGTCGTGTAATCCCCGTGTATCGGAGGATTACACGACGGACATTATGTCCGTCGTGTAATCCCCGTGTATCGGAGGATTACACGACGGACATTATGTCCGTCGTGTAATCCCCGTGTAATCGGAGGATTACACGACGGACATTATGTCCGTCGTGTAATCCCCGTGTAATCGGAGGATTACACGACGGACATTATGTCCGTCGTGTAATCCCCGTGTAATCGGAGGATTACACGACGGACATAATGTCCGTCGTGTAATCCCCGTGTAATCGGAGGATTACACGACGGACATAATGTCCGTCGTGTAATCCTCCGGAAATTTTTAAAATTTTCAAATTTTCAAAAAAAAAGAAAAGGATTACACGACGGTTTTAAGCAAAACCGTCGTGTAATCCTTTGAAAATTTCAAATTTCAAAATTTCAAAATTTGAAAATTTTCAAAAAAAGGATTACACGATGGTTACAAAAACCGTCGTGTAATCCTCCGAAAATTTTTAAAATTTTCAAATTTCATGCTTTGGAATTCGCACGAAAACCCATTACTTAAATACACTTTCCTCTTCATTTTCATCTTCAACACTTTAGACAACTCAAACTTTTCTCCTCCCCACCTCCTTCGCCCGCCCCCCCAACTTAAAATCCGGTCACGCCGCCGCCACCACGTCAAACTTGTCCCAAACCGCCGCCGCTGCCGTCGCCACCATCTCTCTCTCCCCGTGTTCCCATCAAGACCGTGACTATTTTTTTTTAAAGAAAAGCAAGGTGACTTCCATATTACTCAATATCTTTTTTTTCTAACAAAACTACGAACACACAATACTTTAATAACTTGCGTGGTGTGTAATTTGTAGTGTTGTGGTTTTGGGAGTCATTGACCCATGGGAGGACCTCGTCCTTTATTTTGATCATTTTCGAGAGAAGAAACGAGACGATTTTACCGAACTCATAAACATGTAAGGCAATTTTTGTATGCTAATTTTTTTGTTAATCTTAATTATATGCATATTAATTAGCTTGAACTTTACCAATTTGCTAGGGTCCTAACGGATTGGAAGATTACGGTCGGCGAAGGAATTAGAAGGAGACGAGATTGTAAAACGAAAATCTCGAACCGGCCTTGTCCTCTCCAAGAGGGAAGTGTCGAATGTGGTTATTTCATTTTAGGTTTTATGAGGGAAATAGTGTTTAATGGAATTAACGCACTTGAAAGTAAAGAATTTTTCACTTCTGATAATTTGGATTTGATTAGGAGTGAATGGTGTGGTCATGTAATGGAATTCGTTGATTATGACATTCCATCTTTGTAATATATAATAATTGGTATGTTTTTACCTTGATCAATGTTGTTCATATCTTGAATTGTCTCTTGATTTTTGCCATTTCACGGTATACTCCGAAACTTTACACCACGGTCTTCTATATGTCTGTCGTGTAAAGTGGACTTTACACCACGGTCTTTTAGATGTCCGTCGTGTAAAGTCCGCTTTACACCACGGTCTTCATATGTCCGTCGTGTAAAGTCCGCTTTTCACCGCGGTCTTCATATGTCCGTCGTGTAAAGTCCGCTTTTCACCGCGGTCTTCATATGTCCGTCGTGTAAAGTCCGCTTTACACCACGGTCTTCATATGTCCGTCGTGTAAAGTCCGCTTTACACCACGGTCTTCATATGTCCGTCGTGTAAAGTCCGCTTTTCACCACGGTCTTCATATGTCCGTCGTGTAAAGTCCGCTTTACACCACGGTCTTCATATGTCCGTCGTGTAAAGTCCGCTTTACACGACGGTCTTCGATATGTCCGTCGTGTAAAGTCCGCTTTACACCACGGTCTTCATATGTCCGTCGTGTAAAGTCCGCTTTACACCACGATTTTTCTACTTAAATACGGGATTACACGACGGGTGTTAACCGTCGTGTAAATTTGAGATACCACGACGGTTCATATAACCGTCGTGGTATCTTCCACGATGGTGGATTACACGACGGTTCTGTAACCGTCGTGTAAACTTTGCACGACGGTCAAAAACCGTCGTGTAATCCCCTCTTTTTAGTAGTGCAAAGCCCATGACCTTCGCGAAGAGGAGATCCGTGTCCAATTTATCACCGTGACTCGAGCTCCATGGTTGACCTCTTTCGGAGAGAAAAGAATGCCGAACCGCCGCTAGACGGAAGTACAGCCTCGTCCATTGAGATTAAGGGCTTATTAGCTAATCAAGTTCATTTCAAACTAAAATGTATTTTTTTATCTTAATTTTTGTCTTTTTCTGAACAAGTTTTTTATTTTTTCTAAAAAAATTTATTGTCTTTTCTAAAAAGTCAATAAAAATTACTATTGAAACTTAAAATTTCTAACTCAAACTCATTCACCAAACAAACCTTAACTTACGAAAAACTGAATCTCGAAAAAAAAAAAAAACTTGGTGCTGTTGTTTCAGTAAGAAACACGGCCAAATAGAATGAAAGATTTATGATGGCAGTAGAGGCAACAAAAAAAGTTGCAGATCTGAAATTATTTAAAAAAAAAAAAAAATCACAAAACACAAAACAAAATTGAAGCACATAGAAAGAATTGGAAATTTGTTTCTTAAACACAAAATGATTAATATTTTTTGTTGTTGTTGTTCGTCGTTTCATATTTTTTCTCTTCTATAATATGTATTTTACCCAAAAAGAAAAAAAAAGACGAGAAAAGGTGCTTCAAGCGCTATTCAAGAAGCATGAAACTCGGACAAATCTGACCAACCATGAAGGGTCCCATTTTAACTCTTTCGTAGATCTATTTCAAGCAAACAAAAAGAGGGAAACTCTCTTCATTTATTTATTTATTTTTTGAGACAACCCATGGGGATGAACAAATCTGGTGAGGTTGAGGAGGAAAGAGGGAGTAGAGTGGTTGTCAAGGGCTCAGACTCGTCGAGAAGTTAACGCAGATAAAGAATTGACGAATCTGACGGGGTGAAGATCTGGATGTTGGCGTCGAGGTGGCGGAGGAGGACGGCACAGTAGTTGTGGGGTTGGTGTTAAATTTTTGATTGATTATTTGTGTATTTATCATTGGAATTATTTGAGTTAAAAAAGTATAAAAATTTAGAGGGTATTTGATGAATGAGTTTGAGTTAAGATTTTTAAGTTGAGTTTGAGAGTTGAGTGTTTAGTAAAAAGTTTAAGATAAAAAGTTTAACTTGAGTTGAGTGTTTGATAAAAAGGTTTGAGTTGAAAAGTTTAACTTGAGTTAGGGTCCTGTTTGGATATAAAAAATTTGAGTTAAAAAATTTAATTCAAAGTTAACATTCCATTGTAAGTTGTGAATGAAAAAATAGCAAAATTAAAATAAACTAAAATAAAAAGATACATTAACAACATACATCAAAACCTTTTGGACATATTTCTTACATAATCATAAAATACAAAACAAGAATTACATAGTTGCTAACTAAAAGTGCTAATAAAAAAACATCATAATTATAATCTAATCTGGTTTAAATAGATAAAATTAGGCTTGATTTCAAGTGGATTTATACCATGGATTTCGTGGATTTATACCATGGATTTCGTATATAAAAAGTTTAACTTGAGTTGAGTGTTTAGATGTAAAAAATTTATTATATTAAGAAATGTAATTTATTAGAATTGTATTATGTATTGGAAATTAATAAATTTGTTTTTACATCTTAATTTGATTCCTAAGTGTAGAATAATTATGACTATAGTCCATAAAAAAAAATTTTGAGATTTGTTAGTTGTTTTACTTTGAGATTTAAATAATTTTTCCTTTAAATTATTCATTTTTTTTTTCATTTTGCCTTTTTTACTTTCTCCTTTTTTTTATTTGTTGTTTTTTAATATTTTAATACTAACAATAATAGAGAAATAAAGAAAATACCCCTCCCTCCCTCCCTCTCTCTCTCCCCCTCCCCCTCCTTCTTGCTCCATCCCTCTCCACAATCTCCGCCAGTGCCGTCGCGCCCCCCACCCCATACCCCAACGCCCTCCCCCCCTCTCTCCCCTTCCCTCTAGCAACCCCGACACAAATCTTGATCTGGGTTACACTGCCGTCGCCCCCACCATCTCCGCCAACACTGTCGCGCCCCCACCTCATACCCCGACGCCCTCCCCCCTTTCTCCCCCTCCCTCTCCCTCCCTCTCGCAACCCCCCGACACGAACCTAGATCTAGGTTGTGTCGCCACCGCCGCCCCCCTTTAACATGACGACACAATCATGCCCCCCACCTTTGTGCCCTCTCTCCCATCTCTCCTTTCTCTTTCTCTCTCTATCCCCTTCTCACCCCTCCATCTCTCTTGGTTTTCCATTCCCTCTGTCTCTCCATTTCTTTTTCCTTTCATTTAAATTCACAACCAGCCGGTGGGTTTCACGAGCCACCACCACCTTGCTCGCCCCTCGGCCTCCCTTCCCCGTCGAAATTTTGCTCTCCTCCATGCATAGCGCTGAGCTTCTTGTTGCGATTGGACAATGGTTGGCTCGCGAGGCTGGCGAGCTCGTGATTCGGCAGTGAGTGGCTCGCGAGGCCGGCAAGCAGATGGGCGTCGGTGGGGAGGAGCACGAGGGTGGTGAACAGTGGGCAAGACAGGGGTTAGACAGAGACACAGAGACGACGGGGTGCACAATAAACTAAGTTTGGTTTACTGTACAACGGTTCAAAGGGGTATTGGGACTGAACTGACATGCCAAACAAGTTCAGTTAGAACTCAACTCAAAAATATGAGTTCCAACTGTAATGCCAAACACTCTTTTAAAATATATTTAAAAAAATCAATATGAAACATATTTTATTTTTTTCAAAATTTTATGTAATTTAAAAAAAAATCTCATTTAAATTTGTTTTATATAAAATTATGAATTTTTAAAATTTAAATTATAGAACTATATAAATAGTAAAATTAATGAAAAAAAGATACAAAAAAGGGGTGTTTGGTGTTTGAGTTTAAGTTTCAGTTAAGATTTTTAAGTTTTAATAATAATTTTGGTTGACTTTTTCAGAAAATATAAAAAACTTTTTTCAGAAAAAGACAAAAATTGAGTTAAAAACTCATGGATTTAAACTCAATTTTTTTCTTTTTCTGAAAAAAATTTTTATCTTTATAAAAAAGTCAACCAAAATTACTATTAAAACTTAAAAATCTTAACTTAAACTCATACACCAAATACTTCTAATAAGTTTAAAATTGCTTACCAAACTCCCCACAAAATTAAAATGTGATTTTAAAATTTAGGTGACGTATTTAGACATTCAAAGTGATACCGTTGACGTAGTCACAAACAGAGGTGCTGATCAAATTACACGTGTGGGTCCCATGAGCTTTCAGAGTTTCCCAAAGAAAAAAAAAAAAAAAAAAAAAAAAAGCTAAAGGAGAGGCAGATAATTGTAGACGGGAGGCCAACCCGCGGCCACGTTGGTCCCATAGGCTGCAGGCTTTTCAGAGAGCATAGTGCTTCTGCGCACAGAGTTCTATGTTAAAGCTCTTATTACTTTGGTCAAGCTAACCGGTTGCAATCCGGTCAATCAAAATTTTTTTTTTCAACTTTTTACCCCTACTTATCCCTAGTCTCTTACCCACCCTTGGATTGGTTTGTGAAGAGTAAATAAATTTAAGAGTTCATTTGGTATTTAGATTATGTTTGATAGAAGATAAAATTTTTAACTTTGAGTTAGTTGATTTTTTAAAAATTAATTATAAATTTTGTTGATTTTTCAGAAAAAAATAAAAATTAAGATGAAAAAATTCAATTTAATTGGAGTTAAACTTTGTTATTAAAACATATGTTAAGTGTACGATAAACAGCTCTTATATTTTAAAAGACCAGATCGCATTTTTAAAGTTGGGGACTGTAGTCGTGCCCTAGACAACTGCTAAAAGTATCCACAAAATTTGTAAAATCAATCAAAAACACCTTAATGTACATTGCATGCTATCTTAAACGTTTACAAGATGAGATAAAATAAATTAAAACTCAAAAAATGTCAAAATAAAAAACCAAAGGTTATTTCAACAATGTGAATTCAAGTATGGACACATTGATTTGACCTAAAATTCAGTAGACAAAATTGACACTCATAATGTCACTCAATACGCAAATGCTAGCTCATATTCTTTGTGATTCGATGAAAGTCGTAGGCAAGATGATTTTGCCTTTTTGTTTTTTTGTTTTTATCTTTTTGTTTTTTTGGGGTCTCTCTCTCAGTTTTTTTTTTTTTTTTTTTGTGGGTCCTCTTGATGTGCAAAGATTCAACGTCGACTTAGAACATAGACATAATTGAATCTTTAATTTTTATTGAAGCTAAACATTATTGAATCTTGACTCTCTCTTTTCTTTCTTTCTTTTTATTTAATTGTATATTCAATATTAAATTAGGGGCGTTTGATGTCTACACTTTAATTGGAGTTTTCAAATTATTTTTTTATCTGTCTCCAAATGTAAATAAATTTCACTATTCACAAATCAAAAATATATATTTTTTATTTTTAAAAACTCAAAATTTAAAATACATGATTTCTTTATTTCAAATTAAAATGAGATAATTTTTTAAAATTACATAGAATGATGAGAAAAATAAAATAATATTTATTTTGTTATTTTTTTTTACGAACACATTTTAAGTTTTTACAATTTTTAATTCAGTTTATTTTCAACAAAACGCACAATTGCAAATATTTATTCATTTCGAATTAAAACATTTTCAAAACCCCAACTTTAGTTAGTGTTCCAAACACTCCTTTAAGAACAGTGCGAGCTAATGACACGAACACTGATATCTACTTTTGAGTGCTAACTCACAAAGTGATAAATTGTCATCTTTTTATTAGTGGCAATGAATTATCATATTTTCATCAACGAATGTAATTTTTTAGTTTTAATTGAGATAGTAAATATTTAAAGACTGACAACTCATATGTCGTGTAAATTGTTTTCATTAATCGGGATTATAATTAATGTTCCTAGCACTATTGAGAACAAAAATAATACTGAACTCTAATTAGTTTTTGTCTCTTTAAGAGATTTTTTTTTTAATAGAAAAAGGATGATAAGAAAATTTAAGATTCATAAAAGTTAAATTAAGGATAACTAAAGATTGAGGCATTTTAATTATTCGTTAAAAAAAATTAAAGAGATTCTATTTGTAGTACATGTGAGGTGTGTCTTCTTATTTCTTTAAAACTAAATACTGTATTTGTTTTATAGTTAATGTGGTGTATATAAAGATATATTTTTAATGGGTTATAATGTAATTTCCTTATGAGATAAAATGATAATAAAAATAGTTTATGATTAGCTGGGGACAATCATAATTTTTGTGATCGTAAATAGAATCACTTTTAATTAAAATTCTTTTTCTGTCTTTTTTACTATACAAATGCTAAAAGTATCCATAGCATTTGTAAAATCACTTAAAAAAACACCCTTTTTTTTTTTTTTTTATAATTCTGGAGGAGATTCAAATTCTGTATCTTTTAGTGGAATCATATATGTGTTATCACTAGACTACACTTACAATCGCTCAAAAAACACCTTAATTAAGTTAAATTTATAATGATACAGTAATTGTCTTTACTGATCTATATTAGATATTGTATTGAACAATTTAAAAATGATTAAAGTAAATTAAAACTAAAAATATGTCAAAATAAAAAAAGGGGGGGGGGGGGGGTGGTGGAACACAATTTTGTCCCCTTCATGGTAGAACTAACCTTCTTCCTTCTCGCCCGCGATGACAAGCTCAAATGCGTCACCCCCTACGACAACAAGCTCAACTCCACCACTTGCAATTGCAAGTCAAGCCTCCTCCTCGGCCACTTGCGATGGCAAGTCGGCCCTCCTCCTCTTCCTCCTCATAAATCAATTAAGAAATTAATCGAATTGTTTAAAGAGAAAATTAGGTGAAGAGCTATATTTTTGGAGCACCTCCTCGTAATTTTACCCTCTCCAATATTAAAGTTAATAATTTTATTCTTCGTTTGACATTTTAACCCAACTTCAACTAAAATGTACTTTTTCATCTCATTTTTTATCCCTCACTTTTTTTTTTCCTGAAAAGTTAATAAAAATTATAACTAGTTTTTGAAAAATCAACTAACTTCAACTTAAAAATTTCATCTCCAACCGGTGAACCAAACGCAATCTTAGTGTTATGAAATGGTAAAATTATTAATTTTAATATTATGGTGGGCATAAATATAAAGAAGTATTAAATTTATGGCATTATTGCATATAACCTATTGTTAAATAACAAATCACATCTATAGTGCAAAATAAGAGATCCTACCATAAGGCTTTCAAAATTCTTTTTAACACCAAATAATATAATATGTTAGTTGTTATTTTTTTTATTAGTGACATTTAAAGTATTATTACGTTAATTAAAAGTAAAAATTTGTATTTATTAGCTGATAACAAGAGTTGAGATACGGCATTACAAGACCATATTATGTCACCAAGTCAATTTTTAAGTTAAAGTGACTACTAAGACTTTTTTTAGAGAGAGAGACTCTGAGACAGAGGGAGAGAAATTGCTAGTTGGGGTTTGTGGTTCGGCTATCTGCTAGGCTGCCGACCTCTGACATTTCTAGGGGAGGTGGTAGAGGTAACATGGAGCTTGTTCGGGCCATCAGATCGATATGTTGTTGCCGGTTTAGAGTCACCGTTTTTGGGGATTCTTTCGCAGGTTTCTCTGGTAGACCTAGAGGGTTTGGCGTGTGTGGAGTTCGTTGCTTGGCTTTGGTGGCACATGATTCGCACGCACTGTAGAGCTCTTGCTGGACTGGTCACTGCTGCTGGTTTTGTTCTTCGTCGAAGCTCTGGCCGCTCTTCTCACCTTACCGATGTTGACATGCTTGGTTTCTTTTCGTCACTTTTGTGGATTTCCACTGTGTTTTGTTTGTTTTGTATTCTTTGGTTGGTCTTTGTTATAAGAATGGTGGTTTCCCTACCAACTCTTAGTTTATTTTTGTAAAATCTTTTGGAACTCGGCAATAGATGGAAGGTTAGTGGATGGCTAGTTTTGGCTTAATGGGCAGAGCTTGTTTCCGCTTCACCCTTGGTCGGAGCTTTACTCCATATTTGGGATAGGGGTGTGTTCTGGCATCCCTTGATGACCTGTGCTATACATAGTTGGTTCTTAGTAGTCGTTGTACCATCAGAAGGTTCCTTAGTCGTACAATGACTTTCTGGTGTTTGTCTATCTAGTTGTCGTTTTTGTGGACTTAGTCCCCCGTGTTCTAAGGGCTTAGTCTCTTGTATGTATTTCTAACCCTTTAGGGTTTTTTTTTTTTTTTTAATAGTAAAATCTCTTTTCTAGAGGGGAAAAAAAGGACCAAAATATGTGTAATCATTGTTTATCTCTCTTATAAGTAGTGTAAGAATCACAACTCAATATTCCTAAAATTGTTGATATTGTCAAAATATACATACGAAAATATTTAGGACCTGTTTGGAACGGTATCTAGAGATAGTGATTCACCATCCGAATTTTAAAATCTTAACTTAATATTAAACTTACTCTTTTTTCCATTTTTAAAAAACTCAAATTTTAAAAGTCCATAACTTTTTCATTTCAAATTAGAATGAGATGGTTTTTTTGTTTTTTGTTTTTTTTGTTTTTAATGTTAAAACGCTCGTAATGACGAGACGAATAAGACAAGATTCATTATATATATATTTTTTTCAAAACACATTTTAAATTTTTGCATAATTTTCAATATCACCAAATTTTTTCAAAAGTTTTCTTCCCAAACATACGTTTCCAATCTAATTTTTAAAACACTATTTCCAGATGCCCTCCAAATAGTCCCTTAGAGTTTCACAATGACGACATATTATAAATAGAAATCATGTTAAAAGCATGACAAGGACAAGTAGAATTGTGGAAATTTTCTCCATATAGTTCTCTCTTTTTTTTTTCTTTTTTTTTTTTTTAAATTATTGGGGAATCTTCTAACTAGCAAGGATGAAAATGTCTATGACATCGTTAACATTTTCACGACATTATTCATATTTTGAAGTCTCGATATGAATAAGTTGGGGAAGGATATTTCTTCCTAGAGTATCTGTTAAATGTCCATAATGTCCAAAAATATCCGCAATATTCACGAATATTCAGGAATATCCAGGATATTTTTGAATATTTCAATAAAATGTCCCAAAACTCGGGGAAATTTTTTTTTTTTTTTTTCAAAAACTTCAATTTAATAACACATTTTATTTATTTAATATGAATCAAATGTGACAACATGCTACACAAAATGAAAATCATGATTGTAAGATAGCAGGTGAGGGTATTGAGTGATTAGCATATAAGAAAACGTGATATGACCCAAATGAGTTAAATTTATGAGGATTCGCCTAGAGTTTTAATTTCATGAGCTTAAATCAAGTAAAATTGATATGGTTATAATCCTTTTTATAGTTCTCAAATGGTGTCTAGTTTAGAAGTACCAAATCAAGACGTTATTTTTGATATACTGTATATCCTCCATCATAAATTAATATAGATGTTATTGCATATTCATCAAGACTACTCATTGAATTGAACAAATCAACAATATCCAATTTATTGATTAATAGTTGGTAGAGACCAAGAAACATACGTGTGAGACATTGATAATTACATTCAAAACCATTCCAGAGTAATATATTGACAAATATATTATTATATTATATCAGAATTGACACCTATCTAATATTTTCCAACATGCTAAAAACTCTTTTTGGATTAAATACACTCGAAATTTATATGTACTTTTTTATGTTTGATATTTAATTTTAATGTATCATATTATATTTACTATGTTATAGCACGTAAAATTATATTGAAATTATAATCAATGCTTAATTATTCTATTTTACTATTACATTATGCTATGTAGCTCTTATATTTGATTAAAAATATATTATTTTTGTTATAAAATTAATTCAAATTATGTAATATTGATTGCTTTGATATTTTGTAAAATTTCAACAAAAATTTTATGTTTTTCTTTGAATATCAATTTTTTTTCCAGAATATCCATCGACATCTATATTTCCATCAAAATTATCCGTAAATCAAAATATCGACAACACCATGTTGACATTGATATTTTCATCCTTACTAATTGGTACTGTAAGACAACAAATTATTTTCTATTGAATAAAAAAAAAACATTAAATAAAGACTACAAAAGTATTTCAAAAATTTGAATTTAAATATGAACACATTGACTAGATCTTAAATTCAGTAGACACATTTTATTCTCGTAATATGTTATTAGCTCACATTGTTTGTGATTCGGACAAAGTCATATGCAAGACAAGCTTTTGCTCCTTTTTTTTTTTTTTTGTCTGTTTTTTAAATCTTTTTTTTTTTTTTTTGGCCCTTTCTCTTTGTTGGTGGGGTCCCTTTGCTGTGTAAAAAATTTCAACACTTAGACCATAGACATTATTGCATCTTTAATTTTCATCGAAAGCGAAACATAACTGAATCTTGACTTCATCTTTTTTTTTTTTTTTTTTTTGATACTAAATCTTTAAAAGCAATACTAGGGAAGTAATTTTTACTTTTGAATATTAATTCAATATAACGTTGAGTTGTTGGAATCTTTTAATTTTACTTGATATAAAAATTATTTAAAGACACAAATAAAAGACTAATAATTCATTATTTAGATCTGACAATAATTTCTTTGCAGCTTGCTTTTACTAGGTATATTTCCATTTTTTTTTTAATAAAGTACATTTTTATTACACCAATTGGTCAATCAACTCTTTTTAAAAAATAATTTATCAACTCTTTTTAAAGTATAATTATTTATTTAATAATTTGTCAAAAAAATATAATTTATTTAATAAAGACACATTTATATGGGGACATATTTTTGGAGTAATTCAACTATATCAGCTCACCGTCCAGAATAAGAGATCAGACGTCAATGAGTGGGCTACTATTTATTAGTCTGGCTAAATATATGGCAGATCCTGTAACTTTTAGAATGGAAAAGTAAACTTAGATATATCTCACAATAAAACTTCAAAGTGTCTTCATTTATTTGTATTTGTAAGAACCTGGATGATTTTGAACTATAGCAATACATTTCCACTTTCAATACATATTCTCTCTCTCTCTCTCTCTCTTTTTTTTTTTAAATCACACAAGTAAATAAACACGCATATTTAAGGATCTTTAAATAGAGAAACTCAATGAACTTATAAATAGATCCTATTAAATTATAACTCTCAGGCCATTGCTGTTTTAATATGTATATTGTTAAAGCAACTGGGGTACTACAATTGGTGGTTTTTTTGTCGCAGTAAAATTGTGAAGGCTCGGATAAAATCTGGCCAAAAAAAAGAAAAAAAAAAAGATGACAGATACAATTTGAGTTGACCTAGATAAGCTTGTTGTTTCGTCACTTGATGCAATCTGTGATATTGTTGGTGCAGTCATCATTCTGTTTTAGTAATAGTTTAATTACTAGTCTAATTTTAATGTAGGCATGAGATAATCATATTTCATGTTGATTACTAAAAGGAGAGGATAAAAGGAAAAAAAAAATTTTGGCAGGGAAAAAGATTGAAATGTAAGCTTGATATGGTCAGTTGAACTCATACTTAAGATCCATCTGCAACCTTTCTTTCAGGCTTGAACCAAAATACATTGTAGATCTAGCGCTCAAGTAACCGGCAAAGGTTTTTGTTTGTAGTCACTTCTCTTTAATAAAATGTCTGATGCGGAAAACCTAGAATTAATGGCTTAGTAAATGAGTCAAGTGGAACACTCAAATATAAGTTTCTATTACGTTGAATTAAGAACAACTGCAGACTGTCTTGTGACATTTGGTCCTTATAGTTATGCATCGATTGTTGTTCATTTTCCCTAAATTTTAAGAAATACATTTTCTATATAGCCCAGAGGGCTACGTGCGGGTTGGGCTTATACGGATCAGGTTGGGCCACGGAATAAAGAAGCAGGCTATGAGAGTAATCCATCTAACCCAATCCATATTTACAAACGTAACTATAGTAATCTACCGGATTACTCCATGACAATCGTAGCCGATGTGACTAGCCATTTTATATTGAAAGTAAACAATTTGGTCGATTACTTTTTGTAACCTATCATAATGCTCTCCGTGACTGGAAACAGCTGGTGGTGATCTATCAAAGTACCTTTCTCAGTCACTATGGATAATTTTAGAAAGACAAAATTATGTTGATATCTAATTTATCTTATGGGAGGTCAAACATCCTAAAATCATTATACATGTGGCAAAGGTCTCTATGGTCGATTTGTCTTGTATGATTATGTGTGTGTTTTTATTTGTGAAAATATAAAAAAAGGTAACCACTATGACGAGTTTCACATTGGTAGGGAGCAAAGACTTCTAGTGACTTATAAATATCATAAGTTCTCTTGCAGTCAACAATTACCTAAAAGCTGTAAATTAGTGATTCCACTTATAAGTCCAATAAGATTCCCCTCCGGAAGTCCCCAGCAGTCGACCTGTCTTGTTGGGGGGTGTTCTTGCTTTTGTGAATTAAAAAAAAAAGGGGGGGGGGGGGGGGGGCAATTCTCCTACTCTAGTCTCTTAGATTATCGGGCTAAAGTTCGGACGGCCACCAATATAATTTGGCCCATAACAAACAAATGGGTTCTCATTCCAGGCCATGATCCACTTGTAGTGGATCTTTTAAGCAAGTCGACACACCCCTACAGAGGGAGGTTTTATAAGCAGTTGAAAAAAACAAGAGAGCTCTCTCTTTTTTGCTGAATAGGAGAGCTTTCTATATTGTATGTTTTATAAATGCAACATTTTGTTTCTATGTAGCTTGTGTATACTAAAGGGGTGTTTGGTGTAATGGTTTAAGATGATATTTTTAAGTTTAAGTTGAGTTAAGTTTAGTTTAGTTTAAAAGTTGAGTGTTTGGTAAAAATTTTGAGTTGAAAAGTTTAAGTTGAGTTGAGTGTTTGGTGTGAGGTTTTTTAAAAAAAAATAAGGGCCCTGTTTGGATGTTCAAAATCTGAGCTTAATGGATTAATTAATTATTTAATTAATTCATCTGTGGTTTTTAACACGGAAACTAAAAAAATGTTAATACGCTTAATATTTAACACCTGATCAACTTTGATCTAAATTTACATTTTCTTTACAAAAAATCACATAGCGATAAATATAACAACGTAAGACGATATTCTTGTTCATATAAAAAAATGATAAAAACCCCATTATAAATCAGGGTACAATATTTTTCCCAACACAAAGAATCACTAAACTAACAAAGACATGGATTAATACCATGGAGATGCTTGATATCTTTCCCACATATGATCGGCGTACGTATCTCTCATCTGATTCATTCTACGTGTCCTCGAGGTAGGCTGTTGTGTTCCTGTACTTGGGCCTGTATCATCGATCTCCTCCTGAAGCATGTAGTCATCGTTGATATCGACATTTCCCCCTACACGCACACTATCTGCCTCATAATCTGCAAACACTTGGTCCCCAACCTGCACCATCCTTATAAAATTATGCAGAACTGCACAGGCCACGGGGATCATTTTTTGTTTGTCCATTGGATAGCTATTCATGTTTTTAAGTATTTTGAACCTCGTCTTCCATACACCAAATGTTCGCTCAACACAATTGCGCAGTGAAGCATGTGTGTAGTTGAAAACTTCCCTCCTGTTGCGTAGACCGACTCGACGTCTTCGATAATCTGGTAAATAATATGTCTCCCGTCGGTATGGGCTGAGGAAACAATCCTTATTCGCATACCCAGAATCTGCTAAGTAGTATTTTCCTACACAATAAAAACAAAATTAATTTGTTAGGCAATCACGAAATTATTTTTTTTCCTAACTATTATTTTGAGAACTACGTAATATTCGAGGATTATGCGTACCTTGTGGAGGCATTGGAAATCCATGGTATGCTATTGCGTCGGCCAACATTCTGGCATCATGATAACATCCCTCGTACCCAGCTAACATATACGTGAATCGCATGTCAAAAGAGACTGCCGCTAATATGTTCTGCGAATGATACCCTTTGCGATTAAACCAAGCGTCTGCATTTTCACGGGGGGGGGGGGGGACACATGGGATGTGTGTGCCATCTATGGCACCAATACAATCCTGCATAAGACGATGTACGGTTCCATGTGATAAACATCATTAACACTACATTATTTGCTAATATCGAGCAGAGAATGGGTATATCGAGACTAACGGTAAAAAAACGTACATCAAACCAAGGTCTGTATTTGTTCGGATGCTCTAGAATCAACTGCTGGACGGTTGTGTAGTCCGGTGGCCGTATGAATTCGTCCTTCAACGAACAAATAACCTGCAGGACGTTATCGAACCAACGGGAAGTTGTCTCGTACGAATGCTGGAACAAATACGATGTTTGTCGAATGGTTGCGCCTTGTGAGCATATTGATAAAAAAAAATGAACAGTTGCTCGTTTACATTCATGTTACATGTTGGCGTCAATAATCCCCGAGTCGCTAACATGTTACTTAATACTCTAAGTGTTCGCGCCTGCATACTGGTCACTGCCTGACAAATCCCGTCGTGTCCATTTAGTATCTCGTCGACGCGCCTGCTACCAGTGAGCATTGAATCATGCATGGGTTGTGGAGACCTTCGCCTGTTACGCCTGTGCTTGTTGTAGCTAGCACGGCCTGCATAATATAATAATCATGGGGGTTACAATCATTGGGGTTACAATCGTTTTCTGAAGTAGCCGGAATCTTCTTCGTGGTTTGAAGAGGAACTATCCGAGTTCATTTTGCCGAATATGAAACTCTCCCGTCAGCAATGGATGTTCACCTGAGCATACCGAAATTAGTTGCGACCTAGACATTAAATTATTGTCACATATGTTATTAACACTAGTTTTAAGTAGGGAAAATGCCCGCCTTCCCTAATAAATTACTAAAGCGTAAATGATAAGGCGAATGATGTTAAAAATTAAAACGTAGCGTCATTATGTCCATACACTAAAAAAAAACATTAATATAGGGAAAAAAAAAAACTCCTCCTGTCCGACGAACCGTCGCAGTCGTAGCCGTAACAATAAAAAAGCTGAAAAAGTTTTATTAAAAAAGCGGAAATCAATTAGCCGGGGGTGGATGGCCCTGAAGAACCATATTGACAATCGCCCGCCTATCGACCTCTTTAAGCCTCGGGAAGGTTCGCTGGAGACGTGATCGCGGGTCGAAGTAGTTCCACATTAAAGCCCGTTCGTTGGGGGGAACACCCATTTCTTCCATGATATTCATACAGTCGAACATGGGATTGTGCGGCTTGATTGCTCGCTGCTTGTCGCCGATTGCGATCTGCTCCGGAAATGGTTGACGATTTCCTGCATAGCCAGGAATGTCATCTCATCCGTTTCATCTCGTTGCTTCCTCTTTCCGGAACTCTCCCTAGACCGCGATGGACCTGCATCGGCACCGGTTCGCATGGTGTTCACATGGTGCGCCCCCGCCATTGGTGCCGAATCCTCGTCTAATACAGGCCGGTAGACTGAGTTATCCATTGACATCTCGGGGTCGAAGTACAGTGGCATGTTGTTCGGCATTGTTACGGACCCGTAGGCCGAGGCACCCGCAGCATACTTTTTGTCGAAGACGTTATAATATAGCTCCTTGTGGCGCAGCCCCTCGTGCCTGAGATTTTTGCATTCTTTGTTCCGCTGCGCAAGACAATGTAAAATCGTAAAATTAAAAACATCGAAAAAAAAATTTTCTTAGAATTGGTCTGAGGTAGACAGAACGCTTACTATAATGAAACTCTGCCATGCTTCGTCGGAGCAAATGACACGATCCGTAATAGGATCGTACCCTAGGCCTGTATGAGCCTGCAACTCCTTCCACCCCCTATAAATCCTCTTCATGCGCTCTTTCTTTTGAGATAATGTCGATCCGAAGGCCAGTACACCGCCAAACTCAGCATTAAACTCTGCGGCCCAAAGATCGAGGATTGCTGAGGTCGGTTGTTTACCGTTAGATGTAGCCAGGTAATCATCCAGTTTCTCGAGAAATTTTTTTTCTTTTACGGAGTCCCAAACGTAGGTCTCCCTTGATGTTTTTCGCGGCATTTCCTTAACAAATTATGCAGGAAAACACAAACAAACACTAAACGTAAATACGGAAAGGCAAACTAACATAATTTGGCTCAGTATAGATCGACAGACATATTTGCTCTGAGGCATGCCAAGCACCCGGTTAATCTACACCTACCAAGGAATATAAGTCACTGGTTACCGGCGAATTGGGTTTACGATAGGTTAAAAATTCTCGTAAACCCCGTTACACCGAATAATGAATTATGCACCGGTAATTGACATTAAGACATCGGGTGCCGGACTCACCAGTCAGAACAAATTATTTTGAACATTTTGATAGTGTATACATCATCGCCAAGTTGGAGGAAAATAGAACAGGAAATGGGATTTCTACTAGTCAAAACACACCGAAACCTGTAATAAGTATAGTAAATTATGAATTCGGGGATGCGTGAGAAAGCTAAAACATACATAAACACAATGGGAACGGGAGAAAAACACATTGGCTAATCAAACAATCATACAGTTCTTATATAGCCTATTCAGTCAAGCAACATCTACTTTAGTCTTAGCCCAAAGTCTACCATAAAGTAGCTCCATAATCAGGTTCCCATAATAGCCCATTTGTCTCACCACACAACCAAAAAAGAAACTAAAAAAAAAAAAAAAATGGCTAGGGGCACCCTTCAAAGAGTTGGCCTTTTGCTTTCTCTTATTGTTGTCTCTAATTCACCGTAAGCAGAGATAGGATCTCAATTTCACATGTGTTATCTTGTTTGAACGATTATGCAACATTGATGGCTACCACTAAACTTGATCTAATATACCGTGGTTTATATTTTTTTTTAGCCCTCCTTTCTTCCTGATACTTCAGGGTTTTGTCGGCGTTTAGATAAAGTCGTGATCTCTAGATATTTGAGACAAAAAGATTAGATGCATATGAATCTAGTTAACTGTGTTGACGATTTCTATATCATGTTTTTGGTAAGTGTACATGTTGGCAGCACATGTTGGACGTTTATATGGGTTGTAAGGTATTTGTAACTTTGTTTGTGTCTGGAATATAATGGGAGCCAAGTTCAACATGCTAACACATTGGGAAACGACATCAATTTGGAAAACGACAATAGAAAGAGGCACTGCGGTAACAAAAGGACAACATGCCTACAAGGCAACAATATGCTTTGCGAAACGACAACATATTGATAAAAAACAGGACAACAACATATTATAATTGACTGCAAGTCGAATGCGACATGATACTAAAACACAACAAGGCTTTATCAAATGACAGTAAATTTCAATAAAGCCTTGCATACACCAAATTGAAAACCTATAAAGAGCAGTTAGAAAATGACATTAAAAAGAACCGACCATTACTATAAATTTCACTTGTATTCAACTTTTATTCTCGGCCCTGATCCAATCCCATACAACAAAGAGCTCGAAGAAACAAATAACAAATACCAGCATGCTTTCATATACAAAATTCAACTCAAGCAGAAAGTTGGGAAACTCGGGCAGTGAATCAAAGCCCTTGAGCTTACGGTTTTACCAAAATAGCAAAACCAACAAAATCCATTGACAACAAAAGACAAAAGAAAGAGAGCCGAAGAAAGAAGAGAAAACAAACAGAGATGGTCTATACATGTCAAGCAGCGATTTATAGTCAAACTTTTTACCTTATTCCATAACCCACTAATTATTTCTATGTTTGATAGCTCGTTTAAATGTTTAGATTTGTGTTGGGTAAACGAGTTATAATACTTATTCAACCTCAGTAAAGTGATAAGTCCAAGGGGATCATGCCTTTTTGACACTCAAAGAATTACATTCGTGTTGTAGCCCAGAAGCTAGGGTTAGTATTTTCGAAAGAGGGGAAATGAAATTCGCAGGCATTTAACAATGAAACACAATGGACCTCGCCGAACCCATATGCCAAACATTATAGGAAACGACTGGAATATGATAGAGCAGGAAGAGGAATGACAAAAAAAAATTGGGCAGAGAACCTTACCTGACTCACGGAATTCGAACCGACCGAAGATGAGAGAGGGACCAGAGGAGGCAACGGGATCGTTTTCGATGCTCGACGACGCGAAGTACGAACTCGGAAATAGTGGGTACTCAGGCAAGGGGATCGTTTTCGGTTGGGAAAAACCCTTCGCCGAGGCATTTGACAATAATGGAAATTGGAGCTTTAAGAGGGAAAAATGGGTTCAAACCTTATCTGGGAGACAATTACGAAGAAAAACGAATCTGGTCACACCGAAGTCTCTCTCGATTGGGGTCAGAGAAGAGAGAATCTGACAGGCTGTGCATGCTGGCCCCTGGGGCAAAGGCGGATGGACGAGTCAGGCTTCTGAGGAAGAGAGAATCGCAGCAGAGCAGGCAAAGCGTGGTTGCATAGTAATGGGTTTACTGTGCAACGGTTCAGATGAGAGTTAGGGATGAAATGAAATGCCAAACTCATTAAGTTTGGATTGAACTGAAAATGGCCATTTCAAACGGTTGTGCCAAACGCCCTGTAAATGTTAATATCTAAACACCAATTTTGATGACAATTTAAATGTTTCTGTTCAAATATTTTTATTCAAATATTTCCATCTAAATATTAGAATCCAAATGGTTCTCCCAAACCGAGCATTAATTTTAGAATCACCCCAAGGCTTCAACCATAAATCGAATCAATGGATCTTAAATATGAGTTCAACTGACCATATCAAGCTTACATTTCAATCTTTTTTCCCTGCCAAAATTTTTTTTTTTTTCCTTTTATGCTCTCCTTTTAGTAATCAACATGAAATATGATTATCTCATGCCTACATTAAAATTACACTAGTACTATTACTAAAACAGATTGATGACTGCACCAACAATAAAACAGATTGAATCAAGTGACGAAACAACAAGCTTATCTGGGTCAACTCAATTGTATCTGTCATCTTTTTTTTTTTTTTTGGTTTATTTTGCCAGATTTTATCCTAGCCTTCAAAATTTTACTGCGACAAAAAAAGTACCCCGGTTGCTTTAACAATATATATATATTAAAACAGCAATGGCCTGAAAGTCATAATTTAGTAGGATCCACTTATGGGTTCATTGAGTTTCTCCTTTGAAAGATCCTTATGGTCGATCTGTCTCGTAAAATATGTGTGTTTGTTTGCTTGTGTGAATAACAAAAAAAAAAAAAAAAAGAATATGTATTGAAATTGGAAATGTATTGCTATAGTTCAAAATCATCCAGGTTCTTACAAATACAAATAAATGAAGACACTTTGAAATTTTATTGTGAGATATATCTAAGTTTACTTTTCCATTCTAGAAGTTATAGGATTTGCCATATATTTGGCCAGGCTAATAAAGAGTAGCCCAGTCGTTGACGTCTTATCTCTTATTCGAGACGATGAGCTGATATAGTTGAATTACTCTAAAAATATGTCTCCATGTAAATGTGTCTTTATCAAATAAATTATATTTTTTGACAAATTATTAAATAAATAATTATACTTTAAAAAGAGTTGATAAATTATTTTTTAAAAAGAGTTGATCGACCAATTGGTGAAATTAAAATGTACTTTATTAAAAAAAATGAAAGTATACCTAGTAAAAGAAACCTGCAAAGAAATAATTGTCAGATCTAAATAATGAATTATTAGTCTTTTATTTGTGTCTTTAAATAATTGTTATATCAAGTAAAATTAAAAGATTCCAACAACTCAACGTTATATTGAATTAATATTAAAAAGTAAAAATTAGATCTCAAGTATTGCTTTTAAAGATTTAGTATTAAAAAAAAAAAAAAAAGGGATGAAGTCAATATTCAGTTATGTTTCGCTTTCGATGAAAATTAAAGATGCAATAATGTCTATGTTCTAAGTGTTGAAATTTTTTACACCGCAAGGGGACTCCAACCAAAAAAGAGAAAGGGCCAAAAAAAAAAAAAAGATTTAAAAAACAGACAACAAAAAAAAAAAAAAAAAAAAAAAAAAAAAAGGAGCAAAAGCTCATCTTGCAATAACTTTGTCCGAATCACAAACAATATGAGCTAATAACATATTACGAGTATAAAATTTCTGTACTGAATTTGAGATCTAGTCAATGTGTTCATATTTGAATTCAAATTTTTGAAATACTTTTGTAGTCTTTATTTAATGTTTTTTTATTTTTCAATGGAAAATAATTTGTTGTCTTACATTACCAGTTAGCAAGGATTAAACTATCGATGTCGATGTCGATGTCGATGTCATGGAGTTGTCGATATTTTGATTTACTGATAATATCGATGTAAATATCGATGTCGACGGATATTCTAGGAAAAAATTGATATTTGAAGAAAAACTTAAAATTTTCGTTGAAATTTTACAAAATATCAAAACAATCAATATTACATAATTTGAATTAATTTTATAACAAAAATAATATATGTTTAATCAATTATAAGAGCTACATGGCTATGTTATACAAGAGCTCATCAAATTAAAACTCAAGGCGAATCTTTATCAATTTGACTCATTTGAATCATATCACATTTTCATATATGCTACAATCACTCAATACCCTCACCTGCTATCTTACAATCATGATTTTCATCTTGTGTAACATGTTATCACATTTTATTCATATTAAATAAATAAAATGTGTGATGAAATTGAAATTAAAAAAAAAAAATTTCCCCAAGTTTTTTAACATTTTATTGAATATCCAAAAATATCATGGATATTCACGGATATTCGCAAATATTGCGGATATTTTTGGACATTATGGACATCTAATGGATACTCTGGGAAGAAATATCCTTCCTCCCGTTATCCATATCAAAACTAAAAAATATAGATAATGTCGTGGAAATGTTGACGATGTCGTAGACGTTTTCATCCTTGCCAGTTAGAAGATTCCCTAATACTTTAAAAAAAAAAAAAAAAAAAGAACTATATGGAGAAAATTTCCACAATTCTACTTGTCCTTGTCATGCTTTTAACATGATTTCTAGATATAATATGTTGTCAATGTGGAAATCTAAGGGACCGTATGGGGGACATCTGGAGATGGTGTTTTGAAAGTTGGATTGGAAACGTATGTCTGGGAAGAAAACTTTTGAAAAAATTTTGTGATATAAAAAATTATGCAAAAATTTGAAATGTGTTTTGAAAAAATATGTAAAATGGATCTTATCTTATTCCTTTTGTCATTACGAGCGTTTTGACATTAAAAACCATCTCATTCTGATTTGAAATGAGAAAGTTATGAATTTTTAAAGTTTGAGTTTTTTTAAAATGGAAAAGAGGGTAAGTTTAATATTAAGTTAGGATTTTAAAATTCAGATGATGAATCACCATCTCCAGATATCATTCCAAATGGGTCCTAAATATTTTTGTATATATATTTTGACAATATCAACAATTTTAAGAATATTTAATTGTGATTCTTACACTACTTAAGAGAGATAAACACATGATTACACATATTTTGGTCTTCTTTTTTCCCCCTCTAGAAAAGAGATTTTATTAAAAAAAACAAAAACCACTAAAGGGTTAGAAATAAATACAAGGGACTAAGCCCATAGAACACGAAGGACTAAGTCCACAGAAACAACAACTAGATAGACAAACACCATAAAGTCATTGTATGCCTAGGGAACCTTCCGATGATACAACGACTACTAAGATCCAACTAGATATAGCACAAGTCATCAGAGGATATGCCGGAACACACCTCTATCCCAAAAACGAAGTAAAGCTCCAACCAAGGGTGAAGCGGAAACAAGCTTTGCCCACCAAACCAAACCTAACCATCCACTAACCGTCCATCTGTTGCCAAGTTCCAGAAGAGTTTACAAAAACAAACTAAAAATTGATAGGGAAACCACCATCCTTATTACAAACACCAACCAGAGAATACAAAAACAACAACAAAACACAGAGGAAATCCACAAAAGCAACCAAAAGAAACCAAGCATGTCAACGTTGGTAAGGTGAGAAGAGCGGCCAAAGCTTTGACGAAAAACAAAACCAGCAGCAATGACCAGTCCTGTAAGAGCTCTACAGTGCGTGCAAATCACGTGCCACCAAAGCCGAGCAACGAACTCTATATATATATTTTTCTCATTTAAATAGAGAAACTCAACGTTGTTAAATCATCGATATCATCACATTGATGATACAGATACAATCATTCATGATCTTGAAATTTTGTATTCATCAAAATACTTCATCAGAAGTGTATTGATGAAAGAAATTCATAATAATAGTTCGTGAATCGAGTTTATGAATTTCTAGGGCATGACAATCTACTCTCCTTACAAAATTTTCGTCCTCGAAAATTAGAACAAAAACAGGATAATTTTTCCTCATTTTGTATTCACAGATAATTGTTTTTGTTCACTCCGTCATGTGATGGCTTTCACATAATTCACACGCTATCATATATCTGTAGAAGATTTTACCATAAGATATAAAAAAAATAAAAATATGTAATAAATAAAATTACCATGGGTGGTGGTGGCTTGATGGTAAGGAAAACTTACTTAGAGGTTTCACTTTTATCAGGTTCTAGGTTTGAGCTGTGATGCATTTAGAGTCTAGCTTTTGGCAAAAAAATAAAAAATAAAAAAGACTGTGTAATGTTTGCTCTTAAAGTCTAGGGTCTGTTGGTTATAAAGATCTAGGATTAAGTTCCTTGTTATTCCATCGATACAACTAGTGAGCCACCAAATGACCACTGAGACAAAATGCGCTAGGACATCGCCAATCATTTTATTTCAGATTAAAAAAAAAAAAAAAAAGAATCAAGCACAATGTTCAATGATGATATCTTTCGTTGAATTCTTTTAAAATTTTGATATAATGTGACCCTGATACAATGTGACAGTTAAAAAATTGTTTAAAACACCATGTAAGTGCTTTTGATACTTCTATTTCATCATTCTCCTTATTTATAATCCCTAATCTAGTATGGTCTCCGTGTACAATAAGTTGTGTGGATCGATAATTAATTAATAATAAAATATTTGTAATGGTATATCATTTATGACTCATTTATTTCAAAAAATGGAACACTATTATCAAATTTCGAATGTGAGACGCTAACCCAATGGGATTTAAATACATAAGAAATAACGTTATAATCTCCTTTTCGAAGCCAATTTATAACCAAATGTGTAGGAGTGCTTGAAATAATAATTGCAATATTAAGGATTTCATCATGTTATTATGATATATACCTTATGTTTCAATTTTTTATGTTGTACTTATTAAGAAATCTTGTTGTTATGATAATTATAAACTAAAATTGTGTGTGATCCGAATAACCAGAAGCATTTCTTAAGACAAATTGTATTTGTTTCGTTTTATATATCCCTTGTGATTTAATCGAATATTTTGATTAACTTCTTGGAAACGTTACACACACACATATCCCAACAATATAAAAAGTAAGAAAGAGTTGAATGGCATATATATATATATATATATATACTTTAAAGAAGCAACTAGCATGTGTCATTTATTTGCTAGTTTGTGCGCTTTTCTATTATTTGCTGGTGCAATTGCTAAATCTGCCTAATTTCTCTTTCATGTCTTTAAAGTACCAGGAAAAAAACTTTAATGTAAATAACATATTTACTAGTAAATTATCAATTCATGAATTAGTAAGGCTTCAATCAATTCCATTGTCCGAGCTATCTCCTTATTAGGTAATTCCATAGTTGAGGATTCCGCCAGAGCCTTAGGAGTAGGATACAAATCGACTGAGGGGCCTGTTTCCTTAGGGCAAAAAAGCTTAGTAAGAGCAAAAAGGAGTCTTCTGGAAGTAGGAAGGCAGTGAAGTAAGCGGATATGGAGTACTTGAGGGACAGGCCCAGAGCGAAGGATGAGAACGAGTGGGATCTCAGTCAAAAATATTTACCTAGTTAATTATGTTTGCAGACAAATTACTCACTAATAAATACTTACTTCAAATAATTTTAAACCTGACATTTATTGTTAGAAGTTCTTTAAAAAAAAAAAACCTACATATTACATAACAATCAGTAGACCTATATATATATTTAGCAATGATGTTTGGAATATCATTTTACGTTTTGTTAAGAAATTAACTCATAAATTAAGTGAGTACAAGAATAATTTATCATTTTATAATTCTACATGACTTTATTATTAGGTATAGAGTTCAAAACTCCCCGTTCTCAAGTTAAAAAAGAAAAATTCACAAAATTAGTTCAAAAGAAATTAAAAGGGATAACGGTATTTCATATCTTTAAGTTCCGTTTGATAAAATATCTTAAACTCAAATTTTTCATCTTAGTTTTTATCTTTTTTAAAAAGTCAACAAAAATTATAACTAGTTTTTAAAAAGTCAACCAACTCAAACTTAAAAATTTTAACTCAAATCATTTCACCAAGCGGAGCCTTAAAAATTGGTTTTGCAATATGCGGACAACATACTCTTTAATCAAAGCTTATTGTAGAAATGTGAAAAAAAAAAAAAAAGTAAAAAAAAAAGAGTAAGATGTGAAGATGATAATAATTAACCTTATAGTTCTCTATAAATGATGACATGGAAGATGAATAAAATTGTTCAAATATTACCACCCTCGACCCAACAACCGATCACATGCAGGTGGGTTCCACCACCCAACCTACCAGACCCAAAAGGCACAACTTGATGATGGTAATGTCGTTGATCTTCTAACTTCTAATTAGTATTCTAATGGGTCACATGCTCTATGCTGTGGAGCGAGTTCACACAGGTATTATTGCATGAAATCTCACAAGTACATGAGTCACACAAATAATAAAGTGATAAATAAGATTATCGATCCTACGAGAATTGTGTTTAATTTTAAGTTAATTATTGAAATTTGTTAATACTAGGATTATTTGAACAACCGATTTAAAAATAACAAAAATACAAATTAAAATAAATAAAGTAAACTAAAATAACCAAACAAAACTGAAAAAATAAAAAGACACAAACAAGGTTCTAAAAAATTGATTTTACTTTACTATTCCAATGCTTATCCAATTTAGCAATTATTAATGAACTTCATCTTATTCAGTAATCAATGGTCTAATATACCTTATTATTTCTCCCGAGTGTCAAATGAGATAATATATAAAGTGTCTAAATTAATATCCATATCTAACTTGTTTACTTTCACATTCATTAAGCACATCCTTATATGATTATTAAAGTGTCATCAGCTTCCTGAACTCACAACAACAAAAATTTTATTTCTAAAATCAATAAATGAATTAATATCTCCCGAGCATTAAAATTCACAAATTAAATCAACTAATTCATTTCCCAACAAATTAAAAGCATTAAACATAAAATTTAAAATAAAAAAAATCACTCAAATGAATTGCATAGAAATTTCAATAACAATTAACCAAATTATCAAAATATAATGTAAGTAGAGCTACATCAAACCCTAGAACCAACAAACTACATAAAACCTATAAATGAAATTAAACACAAAATTGAGGAAATCAAGAGTTTAAGTATCATCCAACTACTAAAAACAAAAAAAACAAAAAACAAAACAAAAAAGATAAGGAAAATGAATAAAAACCTCAATAATTATTTCCACAAATCTTCAAGTTTTTCTCCAATTTCTCATCCCCTCCTTTTGTTCTTCAAATCCAATCTCCCATAAAATTTATTAAAAGTAAAAACCTAAAGCTAAAAATAAAAACCAAATCCTAGACATGAAAACACTACACTACTATATTTTGGCTTTTTTCTATTTTTCTATTTATCTATTTTTTTTTTTTCTTTTTCTTCTTCATTTTCTCATCTCCTTCCTCGCTTGGTTTGGCCTCTGTTCCACGGACTCCAGAGATTCCTTTCAACTGTTTCCACGTGGCGATATCTGATTTGGCAACAGCATAAATGCGACACGTGGCACAAAGGAAATCGTAGTTTCTTGCAGGCACACGCGAATTCCATGGAGCGCGTCAGATTAGATCTGCAAGCTTTCCGATGGGCTCACAAATGGGACGTGAAATGGACTCCACGTGATGGAGTGTTGAGATCCCAATTCTTTTCAACATTTTAGTGAATTTTTTATTCCATCCAAGCTCCCAATGGCCTGTTTTTGCCCCCTTCACCAAATTAACCTGCAAACTTAAGGAAAACAAATATTTTGAGGGATAAATTAATAACAACATAATAAAATTAATATTAGATTAATTAAATCAAATCACACAAAATCAAAATAAATTAATCTAAATTAAAATGAGATAAAATTAAACTGAATTAACCTAAAATAAATTAAAATGTTCAAGAATATAGTCAATTTAAATGCGTAAAAGTGATAAAATAATTCTATTTTTATAGAATTATAAGGTACAATCAACGATTGTAAAATCATACACTTAAATCAGATTGCATTTGTAAAATGCGTAACCATAGTTTTGTATTTATCGTCTAATTTAATTGTACTGTTAGCATCAATAACTTTACAAACCCTATTAAGCTTCAAAAGTCACTTTCAAATCATAGTTGTCATGAATGTTAATTAAAAGCTTATGTAGAATAATTAGAAGCACTCTCACATACAAATTACATGTGTTGAAAATAAATACAAATTACATGTGTTGAAAATAAGGGTTGTACAACAATTTTTAAACAACAATTTTAGTAATTGGCTTGATGACTGATTGACCATCGTCGGTTTCTAAAAGGTGTGAACGAGCTTTGAGGCGAGGAGGAAAATTTGATTGGTTTATCAACCGATGATAGGAACTTTTTAAAGGTGTGAACAAGCTTTGAGGCAAGGAGGAAAATCCAGTTGGTTAATCGACCGATGATAAGAACGTGATGGTAATGCTGTTTCAAAAATTAAACCCACCTTTTATATGGGTGGTCTGTTTGACAAGGTCGATTTTGATATAGCAACCCTGTCGGTTTTCTATATGTGGCTGGTTTCACAGTTACCATCTATTAGTGTCGATTGATTGGTTGATTGTTTTGAACAGCTAGGCTGAAATGAAGGGGAAAATGGAATAGAAAATGCAGTTGATATTTGACTTATAAATTCTAAAATCCTCCTTCTCGGATTAAAATGATAAAATACATGAAAGTGACCCAAAATGCCTGGGGTCATGAAGTGACCTTGACATGAGCCGTGAAACTTGATAGGCTCAATATGTCGTACAAAGGACTTTTCTCATTTATGATTACCTTTTTTTTATCTAATCATTTATAAGGCAATCAAAGAATTCTCAAGAGCCACAAAATACTTATCCCATAGACTCCCTCGTGTGAATTATATAAAGTAGATTTTTACTTTCTGTATGAGTAATCCTTGGTGCAACGCTCAGAGCATGTGTGGTATTGATATCATATTAATTTATCAATCTATTTCAAATTTAATTAAGGATAGGAGGATGGTCAAAAATAATTTTATATTTTAGTATTTCTATGAAACGAAGTCCCTCCAAAATAATGTAAAATGAATAAAAGGCAAAAGTTGTCAGAAAAAAAAAAAAAAAACCCATCATATTAACATGTGGTGAATTTGAAAGATTGTTATTGTTAATGTTTTGTGTGTTTTTTTATATGAAAAAAATCCATTTTTTTTACGATTAGTATTGTTAATGCTTAGTATTGTTAATGTTTTGTGTGTTACTGCATAGAACATATGGATTCCATTAACAATATAAATCTTTCTAATTAATCAAGTGTTATCTTACTTCTTTTTTTTTTTTTTTTTGTATTGTTATTGCGTATCATTTTACATTACATTTGCAGATATTATTATGTCGCGTTGCAAGAACCTTGCACCAGAAGGACGATAGAACCTTGAAAATAATATTAGCATGGTAAGCTAAAGTTATGAGGAGGGACAATAATAACTTTATATTCTAACATTTTAATTTTGATAATAATTATTGTTGTTGTTGTTGTTGTTGTTTTCAAGTGGTTTAGTTGAGATTAGACTAATTAAAGATCCAAAAACAAAAACGAGAAAATTAGGTGGAGAATTATTTTTTGAGTTTCTCTTTATAATTTTGCTCATTCTAATATTAAAATTAATGTTATGAGATGACAAAATTATAAACTTTAATGTTATGATGGACATTAATATATAAAGGAGTCAAATTTATGACTTCTTGCATATAACCCATCCAAAAATAAACCATAAATTTTTGTTCCATTGAGTAAACATTCTTCCATGCAACAATTGTTTCAATTACGTTGTCTAATATTATATACTCATTGAAGTGATTATATAGGCTTGCTATAAATTCGCTCTCTCTTTAGAATATAGCGGGGCAAAACTACGTTATATGGCTTTCATGCCTTATAATTAGGAAATATCTGGCAAAAAAAAAAAGAACCCAATATTAGCATTAATCATGTATATCCATCATTTGATTCGACTAAAGATAGGGATATTAATTATTGCACTAATAATTATAAAATGTACAAAAGTGACTTTAGAAAAAGAATCGTATATAATCTTTGCCCATTTATAAATTGACGACGTGTCTTTCCGTATATATTTATCATTTATAGGTCACAATTTTCTCTTGGAGGGAGTGGGAGTACTTCGACATTGTCATTAACGGGCTCTTTGGTTAGAGAAGTATTTATACAAAAGAGTCATTTTTAGATACCCTTTTAAAAAATAAACAATTTTAAACTTATTTACAAATTTGAACAAAATTTGAATTGGCTTTTATTTTTATTCCTTGTTTTCCCTTCCATCTTTTTTTGCTGATTTTTGCACTTTTTTATTTTCTGATTTTTTTTTAATGGAAAAAACCATTTGTTACGTTATACACTTTTTTTTTTACACGGTTACTGTTTCCTCAATTTATGGGATCAATCTTTCAAAAAAAAAATTTTTTTTTTGATAAATGATATTTTGTTTTTAAAATTATATGTTTCACAGTTGATGTAAGATTATTAAGGAATGAGATTTTTTTTTTTTCAATTTTTTCAATTTCCTTCTTTGATTCTGTCTACAAATATTAAGTTTGACATTGCTTTCCTTTCCTTTATTTATTTATTTTTTTTCCAAATTTTCATTTATAAATTTATTTGTGCTTTCAATTTTCATGCGTTTTTTTTCAAAAAAAAAAAAAAAATTTCATGCGTTTTAATTTCCGGGCACAACCTATCCATCAATTTCTGTTTTGCAATTTTTTTCTATTTATTTTTTGAAAAATTCTTCTGACATTCTTTTAATAATAATATTTGACGTTATGATCATTATAACAATGACTATCTCTCTATAAAGATTAAAGAGACGGACAAGTTTTAAATATCAAGGTAATTATGATAATGACTTTGTCATTCACACATAATAGATACATTGGGATTTTTTTTTTTTAAAGGAAATAAAATATCATTAACTTAAGGAATCAAATTTTGAGAAGTTTTTAGTTATATAAATATCCAATATCAAATTAATTACATATTTAGACTATTTTTAAGGGAGGAAAAATTTTCCCATTAAGTAAGTGTAACACTTTTTTTTTTTTTTTTTTTGTATCTGTAGAACTTATTGTTTTTTTTTTTTTGGGTTATATATATTTTAAAAAGGAAAGTTGTATACTATAATGGAGCATGTTATACTATAAAAAAAAAAAAAAAAAAGTAATGGAGTATGTTATCTTTAATCGTGATTTTTTTTTTCTTTTACGTTTCTAAAAGGAAATCAAATATCCACTCGATTTTTTTATTATATATATTCACACGAAACAGAGAAAAAAAAAATCAAGAGCCAAAATTAAACAAATATGCAAAAAAAAAAAAAAATCATTGTCATATTGACCTTTTCATTGGAAAAAAATTAAAACATATTCAGCTTGTCAATATTGTATTAACAATGTATATATATAAACAACAAACAATAAAACATATTGAAGTGGAGGTTGATCTTCATAACATATTGACCTCGTCAATACGATATATTCAATAATTTGCACTTTCAAAGTCAAGTGGAGGTTGATCTTCTTGTTAATCCATAGCTCTTTTGAGAAGTTATTTTCCTGTTTGCATTGATCCAATGTGAAGTAAAAAAAAAAAAAAGCAAAAAGACTTGGGTCAATACCATAATACTTCTTCATAAATATGTGATAAAGTCAATATAGTAATGACCATATTGTTACGAACTAACCACATCAAACTACTCAGTCATTATAATGACTATACAAATAAAAAATTATAAAACTTCATAATACATATATTCAATATCATAATGACAAACCTGTAACATAAATTCATTAAAATCGCATATATTGTAATCATTGTATTAATTACTAGATCCTTTAAAATAAGCTCCAAATTGCTTATAACATAAACCCCAGTTACCAATATGAGAATATCAAGATTAATTTTAATTATGCCCAAAGAAACCCTAAGAACTTTAATTATGTCGTTGTCATATGATAGAGACCGAAAACCTAAATCCCAAATAATTAAAGTAACCGAGATTAGTATCGGTCGAATTTATCTTAAATCCCTATTGTAATCTACAAAATACCAAATACAAATGATCAAATTTCACTGAAACCCCAAATAGTAAAAAGCCTTGACTCGCAAAATAAATTCAATAATGACAAAAACCATATATACCTAGTTCTCATCCTTTTTAGCACCGTATAGTTCAAGGTTGAGGGTGATTTCGTTGTGGCAAAGATTCTAAAAGATTTTTGTAGTAGTGGGGATCGTTTGTACACCGTTGCTGTTTTGGATTGTTGTTTCCGGTATTTTATATGGTAATGATTTCATATCCATATTCGAATTGATGGTCTGAAGATGAAGAAGAATGACGAAATGGGTGAAAACGGAGAATATTGTGATGCAAAAATGAGGTAATGATTTTTGTGTTTTTTTTTTATTCAATTACGTAAAATTAGGGGGAAAGGTTTTTATGGGTTTTTTTTTTTTTATTTATAATTTCGGTGTCAAAAGTAGGTAGTTATTTTTTAGGCAGAATCTATCTCTTATTATGGGTATTTGAGTCATTATATAATAGTCAGTTTCTTGGGTTTTTTGTTTTGTTTGTTTGTTTGTTTGTTTTTGTTTAATTTTGTGTTTTTGGACATTTATTAAAACTAGGTCCTAATGTAGCCATTTATGTGAATCACCATTGGTTAGAAACCTTTGGGCCTTAAATCACCCATAGAAACACTTTTAGGCCTAATAAAATGTTGAATGCCTTAAATTACAAACGGCATTGTATTTGTATAAACCAGAATTTCTCTTTTGCTCATGGGAGGTAGAAGGAGTGATTTAATAAAATGGACTTTTTTGAGTTTTTAAAATTTGCAAAATAACCTTTAAAAAAATTTTATTAGCAAAATAACTTTTGTTTGAAAAAAATAATTTAAAAATTAAATAATAAGATTAAAAAAAAAAAAAAAAAAAACATAAAAACATCAATACAAAAAACTTAAAACAACACAAAAAAAAGATCGACCCCTGTCTTCGTCAGCTTCTCCTTCTTCTTCTTCTTCGAGCCATCTGGAGCTGGAGTAGTATTTTCCTGTTCTTCTTCTTCGTCCAAATCTCACCGCTCTCCCTTCGTTCGTCCGCTTCTTCTCTGTTCCTCTCTCCCCCAGGTCGCACCCTCCCAGACTTCCTCCAGTCTCGCCGCCCCAAAATCCGCCTCCGGCCCCGGCTCTGCCTTCCGTTTCTACTCGCTCGCAGCCAAGTTCCAGGTTTGTTTCAATTTCCCCCTAAATTCACTTTTCTTTCAGATGTAATTAAGCTGTCTCTCTCTCTCTCTAAATTGAATAAATTATTTCATCAATCTTGATCTCAAAGGTGAGTTCTTTTTCAATAATCCCACAAAAAATTTCGAAATCCCATTTGTATTTTCTCGAGAACCAAACAACAGCAGCTGAAATTAAAAAGATTTGCAGGAGCTTCTTCTTCATCTTCTCCTGGGTGTTAAAAATGGAAGCAAAGTGCTTCCGGTTTCTGAAGATAGTGGTGGTGGATACAAGGCCAGAGCCGAATCGCAAGGTCGTTTGCTGTACCTGAAACCGGATCAGCCACGAGGTTGAGCTGAGCGTACCTCGGCCGTTCGAGTTTTCTGCTTCAAAAACAATGTCGTTTGCTGCACCGGGATTGACAAGCAGAGGGTTCACCAATTCGCTGCGGCCGTTCGCAGCTGCAAGCCTCCCGAGGTCTACAAAGGCAAGGGCATAATGTACGTTGATGAAGTTATTAAGAAGAAACAAGGAAAAAAGTCCAAATAATTATTATTGCTATTGCTGTTTGATGTTATTGCAAATTGGGAGTTTCTTCTCCTTTCTTGTGATAATAAGTTTGATCTGGGTCACCTTTTGAAATAACTTTTTTTGTAGCTTTGCATCTTTGAAATTATTAGTTTCTTTTAGAACCTTTTCATTTGTAAAACTGCTATTCAATGAAAGGAAGAAATGTTGAAAGAAGTTGTTGAAGATGTTTTTGGTTCCAGGTTTAATTTTCTTGGTTACACAATAACACATTATGCGAGTTCATTTGAATGAATTGACTGAAATTTTCAGATGATAATAGAGCACGCGTTATGCACGTAGATGAAGGGTGTTATATGTTTACTAATCATTTACCGATTAGAAAAACTTTTCTGCAATATTTTAGTTAATCCCGAGGATAATAGGAGGCAACTTGCTAGTTCAATCAAAGTTCAAGAAATGAATTTTTCTTCGGGTTTTTGTAACCTACTAGACGTATTTTTTCCAGAAAATTGCATGTTTGATCTTCTAATTCATTAAGCTAAAAGACTTGGTCTAGTTTTCCATGTTTTAAGACTGCGATGGATCACACGCCCGTAATGCAATGTCCTGAACAACAAAGTATCAAACCGGCATGGTGGCATCAGTCGAGAACATAGATTCGAGAGGCAATGTCCTGAACCAACCAATCAAATCCCTCAAGAAGCCCTCTCCTGTGTAAGCACTGCAGCCCACAATTCTCCAGTGTCGTGTTTTGTCCATGGCCTCCAAGTTCAGAACCTACAGAGATCCAAAAAAAAAAAAAAAAAAACACTACTTCAGAAAAACAAACTACCTAAAAACTACTTTATCAACATTTGAGAGTATGTGATTTAATCAGATAGTAGCAGAAACAGCAGGGAAGAATAAAGTCGTACAGGCAATGTAATAGAACAAGGACCATTTTTTTTTTTTTTTTTTTACTAACAAAAAACCAAACAGTTGTATTGTTGCAGCCTTACTTTAGCAATTTCTTCTGGACTAAGGGCGCCTTTAATGTCCTGGTTGTTTGCTAGTATCAAAGAGGAGCTCCTGATAACCTCTGTCAAATTGCCAAACAAACTAAGCATCAACGGCAGAAAAACATATAGATAAAGAATTATGACACAAATGGAAATGTATTTTTCTTTTGTTGAGTGTGTGTAGTTTTATAATCATCCTGACGCAAAGTTAGCATGCAAACCAAGGGAGATTGAGAAAGGCATTAGGAGTAGCTTGTTTCTTGTACTTCTTCTCATTACAATGATATTCTACTATGACAAGTAGATGTAGCTCTCACATTAAGAGCGAATCACTGTAAATCCTACTTGTGCACTATGTTATTTTTGTTCCTCTTGTTTTCTTATTGCTCTCGGATAGTAGGAATAAGGGCGTCTTATACCAAACATCTTTTCCCCCCAGTAAAAACCCTTTCCTTGAAAAAGTCCTATCAATCCAATAATCCTTTTGGAATATAGAAAGCAAAAAGTAGAAAAACTACATACTAAATAGTCAGTCATGTTCAAAAACTATATAGTCAAACACGGTGAGTTCATCAAGTTGAGAAGAAACCCCAAAATTTGCACCAAAAGTACTTCTATGTTTTTCAGAGCAGGCATATTCTATGCTAGGCAAACAAAAACACTGAGAAACACTGTTCAAATCAATTTAACAGAAAAACATAAAAATATTATATACCTCTTCCTTCAAAAGATTATCCAGTTCCATTTTGCAGTCGTCTAATCTTCTAAGATCTGAACTGTCAACCACCCATACCAAGCCATCGGTTTGCTCAAAATAGTTTCTCCAATATGATCTTATAGTTTTCTGACCCCAACATCCCAAATATAAGAGTATACCTGCCAATAAGTTTACAAGCTGAGCATTTAAACATTGCCTATCACCAAAAAAAAAAAAGGCTTATCGGCCTGAGTTTTCTCCGTTACACAAACTCCGAAGCCGAATCAAGATAAAAAAGATAATGTAACTTCCCTCATCATCTGAGATCCATTCAGTTGCTTATATATATAATATATATATATATATATATGTATGTATGTATGTATGCACACTCACAAATGAGCTGTAACTTCCCTCATCATCTGAGATTCATTCAGTTGCTTGTATATATATATACGTACACACACACACACACACACATACATGCACACTCACAAATGAGCTGTAACTTCCAATGCCCAGCACATGGGAACAGTAAATTGATGCCAACCTATTATCCTAATTGGAAGGATTAAATCATAAACAACCAAATGCCTGTCAATTTCAACACGGATACGAAGCTTCAGAACGAGATACATATATATATATATATATATATTTGCGTACACCATGAGAATGCGCATTTCCTTCTCTTTCTTCTTGATCTTTGATCTTCCGAATGATACTGAGAAGACCCATTTTCCTCTGAATCTCTCAACCGATCCACCGAAAATAGACCTCCGATTTTCTATCTGTAATTGCCTCTTCGAAAAATTTCAGCTACTGCAGCGCCCTCTTCTACCTCCCATGAGCAAAAGAGAAATTCTGGTTTATACAAATACAATGCCGTTTGTAATTTAAGGCATTCAACATTTTATTAGGCCTAAAAGTGTTTCTATGGGTGATTTAAGGCCCAAAGGCTTCTAACCAATGGTGATTCACATAAATGGCTACATAGACCTAGTTTTTAATAAATGTCCAAAAACACAAAATTAAACAAAAAAAAAAAACCCAAGAAACTGACTATTATATAATGACTCAAATACCCATACATAAGAGATAGATTCTGCCTAAAAAATAACTACCTACTTTTGACACCGAAATTATAAATAAAAAAAAAAAACCCATAAAAACCTTTCCTCCTAATTTTACGTAATTGAATAAAAAAAAACACAAAAATCATTACCTCATTTTTGCATCACAGTATTCTCCGTTTTCACCCATTTCGTCATTCTTCTTCATCTTCAGACCATCAATTTCGAATATGGATATGAAATCATTAGCATATAAAATACCGGAAATAACAATCCAAAACAGCAACGGTGTACAAACGATCCCCACCACCACAAAAATCTTTTAGAATCTCTGCCACAACGAAATCACCCTCAACCTTGAACTGTATGGTGCTAAAAAGGATGAGAACTAGGTATATATGGTTTTTGTCATTATTGAATTTATTTTGCGAGTTAAGGCTTTTACTATTTGGGGTTTCAGTGAAATTTGATCATTTGTATTTTGGTATTTTGTAGATAGGGATTTAAATATTTAGGGTTTCTACAATAGGGATTTAAGATAAATTCGACTGATACTAATCTCGGTTACTTTAATTATTTGGGATTTAGGTTTTCGGTCTCTATCGTATTGACAACGACATAATTAAAGTTCTTAGGGTTTCTTTGGGCATAATTAAAATTAATCTTGATATTCTCATATTGGTAACTGGGGTTTATGTTATAAGCAATTTGGAGCTTATTTTAAAGGATCTGGTAATTAATACAATGATTACGATATATGCGATTTTAATGAATTTATGTTACAGGGTTTGTCATTATGATATTGACTATATGTATTATGAAGTTTTATAATTTTTTATTTGTATAGTCATTATAATGACTAAGTAGTATGATGTGGTTAGTTCGTAACAATATGATCATTATTGTATCGACTTTATCACATATTTATGAAAAGTATTATGGTATTGACCCAAGTCTTTTTCTATATATATATATATATATATATATATATATATATATTTTTAACTTCATATTGGATCGATGCAAACAGGAAAAAACTTTCTCAAAAGAGCAATGGATTAACAAGAAGATCAACCTCCACTTTGAAAGTGCAAATTATTGAATATATCGTATTGACGAGGTCAATATGTTCTGAAGATCAACCTCCACTTCAACATGTTTTATTGTTTGTTGTTTATATATATACATTGTTAATACAATATTGACAAGCTGAATATGTTTTAATTTTTTTTTTTCAATGAAAAGGTCAATATGACAATGATTTTTTTTTTTTTTTTTGTATATTTGTTTTAATTTTGGCTCTTGATTTTTTTTTCTCTGTTTTGTGTGAATATATATAATAAAAAAATCACAGTGGATATTTGATTTCCTTTTAGAAACGTAAAAGAAAAAAAAAATCACGATTAAAGATAACATACTCCATTACTTTTTTTTTTTTTTTATAGTATAACATGCTCCATTATAGTATACAACTTTTTTTTTAAAATATATATAACCAAAAAAAAAAAAAAACAATAAGTTCTACAGATACAAAAAAAAAAAAAAAAAAAAAAAAGTGTTACACATACTTAAAGGGAAAATTTTTCCTCCCTTAAAAATAGTCTAAATATGTAATTAATTTGATATTGGATATTTATATAACTAAAAACTTCTCAAAATTTAATTTTGAGAAGTTTTTAGTTATATAAATATCCAATATCAAATTAATTACATATTTAGACTATTTTTAAGGGAGGAAAAATTTTCCTTTTAAGTATGTGTAACACTTTTTTTTTTTTTTTTTTTTTTTTGTATCTGTAGAACTTATTGTTTTTTTTTTTGGGTTATATATATTTTAAAAAGGAAAGTTGTATACTATAATGGAGCATGTTATACTATAAAAAAAAAAAAAAAAAGTAATGGAGTATGTTATCTTTAATCGTGATTTTTTTTTTCTTTTACGTTTCTAAAAGGAAATCAAATATCCACTGTGATTTTTTTATTATATATATTCACACAAAACAGAGAAAAAATCAAGAGCCAAAATTAAAACAAATATACAAAAAAAAAAAATCATTGTCATATTGACCTTTTCATTGAAAAAAAAATAAATAAAACATATTCAGCTTGTCAATATTGTATTAACAATGTATATATATAAACAACAAACAATAAAACATATTGAAGTGGAGGTTGATCTTCAGAACATATTGACCTCGTCAATACGATATATTCAATAATTTGCACTTTCAAAGTGGAGGTTGATCTTCTTGTTAATCCATTGCTCTTTTGAGAAAGTTTTTTTCCTGTTTGCATTGATCCAATGTGAAGTAAAAAAAAAAAAAAAAAAAGTAAAAAGACTTGGGTCAATACCATAATACTTCTTCATAAATATGTGATAAAGTCGATACAGTAATGACCATATTGTTATGAACTAACCACATCATACTACTCAGTCATTATAATGACTATACAAATAAAAAATTATAAAACTTCATAATACATATAGTCAATATCATAATGACAAACCCTGTAACATAAATTCATTAAAATCGCATATATCATAATCATTGTATTAATTACCAAATCCTTTAAAATAAGCTCCAAATTGCTTATAACAGAAACCCCAGTTACCAATATGAGAATATCAAGATTAATTTTAATTATGCCCAAAGAAACCCTAAGAACTTTAATTTTGTCGTTGTCAATATGATAGAGACCGAAAACCTAAATCCCAAATAATTAAAGTAACCGAGATTAGTATCAGTCGAATTTATCTTAAATCCCTATTGTAGAAACCCTAAATATTTAAATCCCTATCTACAAATACCAAAATACAAATGATCAAATTTCACTGAAACCTTAAATAGTAAAAGCCTTGACTCGCAAAATATATTCAATAATGACAAAAACCATATATACCTAGTTCTCATCCTTTTTAGCACCGTACAGTTCAAGGTTGAGGGTGATTTCGTTGTGGCAGAGATCCTAAAAGATTTTTTGTGGTGGTGGGGATCGTTTGTATACCGTTGTTGTTTTGGATAGTTGTTTCCGGTATTTTATATGCTAATGATTTCATATCCATATTCGAAATTGATGGTCTGAAGATGAAGAAGAATGACGAAATGGGTGAAAACGGAGAATATTGTGATGCAAAAATGAGGTAATGATTTTTGTATTTTTTCTTTTATTCAATTACGTAAAATTAGGGGGAAAGGTTTTTATGGGTTTTTTTTTAATTTATAATTTCGGTGTCAAAAGTAGGTAGTTATTTTTTAGGCAGAATCTATCTCTTCTGTATGGGTATTTGAGTCATTATATAATAGTCAGTTTCTTGGGTTTTTTTTTTTTTTTTTGTTTATTTAATTTTGTGTTTTTGGACATTTATTAAAACTAGGTCCTAATGGGGGGCTTTGCAGATATGGGATTAAAATGGATTGAGGTTGCAAGACTAACCTCAAGAGAGTCGACTTTGCAAGACTAACCTCTATCATTAATCAATTTTTTGTTTTTCCCAAAATACCCTTTACAAGAAAAAAAATAAAAAAATAATAGATATATGAGATAAAGGGGGGGATCTGCTGAAGAAGAGGCGGGAAAAAGAAAGAGGTCCATTTCTCTTACAAAAAAAAAAAAAAAACTGAAGAAATCCGAAACCCACTTTGTCCATTCTTTCATTGGTTTCGTCTCCTTCACCACCATTTTCATCTCCATCATCCCCTCAAAATGAATCTGTTTCCAGCCACAAGGAAAGGAGAGGAAGGACTCTAAAATTTTGGTAAGTTCATCTCAATCTCAAACCCTCAAATTTTTTTATTGAAATCGTTTTCAAAGTTATTCAAGGGTTGGGCATTCATGGTTTGGTAGCTTAGTATAGAAAAACAAAATGATTCAACCTATTTTGCACTAATTTTTGGCTTGTAAAATCTGTAAATTCACAAATCTCGTCCTAAATCATTACAGTGACCTGACCGGCCTCTGGTTTCCTGACCGGCCTGACCGGTCCGGCCGGTCAGGAAAACCAGAGGCCGGTCAGGAAAACCAGAGGCTGGTCCTGCCGGTCAGGAAAACCAGCAACGTACACATTGTCATTTTTTTTTTTGTTTGGCATTTGCTTTTCATAACAATAATTTTTTTTTAATTCTTTCATAACAATCTTTATTGTTTTCTTATTTTTATTTTAAAGGAAAATGAATGAGATTGTCATATACTTTCAATATGATGGAGAATGGAAGGAGAAAGATGACGGGTCATATGAATGGTGCAGAAGGAATAAGAAAACGAAGAGCATAATACTACTAGATGATCCGGATAAGGTGAAATATTCTGAAGTTATTGATTGCATATTTAAAAGGTTTCATGTGGACCAGAAAAGTACGGAATTAAAAATAAGTTACATTCCTCTGTGTACAATATCGTCAGATCCTAAAAGCATTTTGGATGATTTTGATGTTAAGTGTTATCTTTTAGACTTATGTAAAACGACACAACGTAGAAGTATGCTGTATGTTGAGCTCATGAAAAAGGTTGAAAATAGTGACGACAATGATAACGACAGTCTTGAAGTTGAAGGAGATGGAGGATGCAATATGGAAAATGATGAAAATATTCGAGATGAGTACTTTAACGTTAACATGGAGCCACCAAGGGTCTATGATGCTGCTTCTGCACCAGGCAACGAAGGTGATGTTTTAGACGTGCCTACCTTGGAGGAACGCCTTAATCAGGAGACAACGGCATCTGCCCCAACTCCAAAACAACAACGTTCATGCGTAGAAGTAGTCCCGTTCATGGATCATTGTGAACCATTAGCAATAGATGACAGTTCTGTGTCTTTTAGTTTTGATGATGGCATGGGTATTGCAGTTGGTCAGGAATTTGAAAGCAAGAACGAGGTGAAGAATTTGGTTATCGATAGTTCGTTGAAAGCTTGTTTTGATTATAAAATAGTCAAGTCAACCACAAAGTTGTTTGCGGTGAAATGTACCGTCCTAGATTGCAAGTGGGCATTACGAGCTGTGAGGATCACGAACTCAGATCGTTTCTCTCTCCGAACATATTACAACACTCATACCTGCTCTGCTAGTTCGGTGGATAAAAGAAACAGACAAGCATCTGCAGATTTTGTTTCAGATAGGTTAAAAAAGGAGTTTCCAGGCCAGCTCGAGACACCTACCCCGAAGGGAGTGATGGACATGATGAAAAAAAGTGGATTGTCAATATCCTACCACAAAGCGCGGAGGGCCAAACTAAAAGCAGCAAGTGATGTTAGGGAGCACCAGAGGTCAGTTTCGAGATTCTTCCTAGCTATCTGCACATGATAAAGTTAATGAACCCGGGCACGGTCACGCACTTGGAAGTAGACAAAGATCAAAGGTTCAAGTACCTTTTCATTGCATTGGGCGCGTGCATCGAGGGATTTAAAGCAATGAGAAAGGTAATTGCGGTTGATGGAACTTTTTTGAAAACGAAATACAAGGGAACAATGATCATCGCCACCGCCCAAGATGGTAACTACCATCAATATCCTCTTGCTTGGGGAGTGGTTGACTCGGAGAACGACAACTCATGGACCTGGTTTATGACGAAACTCGAGGAGCTCATACCCGACGACGAGGAGCTGGTCATAATTTCTGATAGGCACCAAAGCATCCGCAATGCAGTTGAAAAGGTATATAAAAAGTCTCACTATGGATTTTGTGCATGGCACCTCTCTCAGAATATCAAATCACGTGTTCACCGAGGATCTCGCGTTAGAGCCAGAAAGGGTACAGGTAAGGTCAATATTAAAGACACCGTCGCAGGTATTTTCATGAGAGTCGCTGCGGCATACTCTGAACACGAGTTCAACCGACTCTACGATGACCTAAAGAATAGATATCCTGCCGCCGCAGAATATCTTGATGATCATGTAGATGTCAAAAAATGGGCAAGGTGTCACTTCACAGGATCACGTTACAATATCCTGACTACTAACGGTGCCGAGAGTATTAACAGTGTGTTAAGGAAGGCAAGAACATATCCTTTGCTGCCCTTGATTGATTCAATTGTAGAGAAAATCTCTGAATGGTTCAACAATCACCGTAAGGAGTCGAGTCTTGGATCTTCCTCACAATTCTTAACTCCAATGGTGGAGAAAACACTACATACAAGATACAAAGAGTCCACAATCCTGACTGTGAAAGAACTAAACAGTACTACACTGGAGTATTATGTCACAGGATCGAATGGCAGTTTCTTGGTTGATCTTGGAAGGGGAACCTGCACATGTAAAGTATTTGATATCGACAAAATTCCTTGTGTCCATGCCCTTGCAGCATTCCCGGGGGATCAGGATAAAATACATGATTTATGCTCAAAATACTATCTAAAGGAGGTATGGGCATTGGCTTATGTCCAAACCATTTATCCCATCCCGAGCTCATCAGAGTGGGTTATCCCGGATGACATAAGGAATGAGAAGGTATTGCCTCCTGATTTCACAAAAAAACGTGGGAGGCTTCAACAAACCAGATTTCCTTCTATTGGAGAACATCGGCAAGGCAAAAACAAGCGATCATGTCAAGCAACTTCTCACGTGAGCTCAGAATTTACAACTCCCCTTTGAATATATTTGATCGAGGCAGATTTTCGTGTTGTATGGTCGTGGTTTAATTTTTAACTTGTCGTAAAGATTTTGGACTACATCTCTTATATCAGTAGTTGAATTATGTTTGTAGTGATGAACTGTATTTTGGATATTATAGTGGCTGAAATCATTTTAATTGTATGGTCTATTAATGAAAGTTATCGCAAGCAAAATATCGGTTGTATGTTCGTAACTCATATATTTAGCATAAGAACAGACCAAACTTCTCGCTTACCTAATATGACGTAGTATAAATTAAAAATATTACTTAGTAGATCAAAAAAAAAAATTTTCCCTGTTTTTTTTGCTCTCGGTTTTTCTGGAACCGACCGGACCGGGTCCGGTCCGGCCGGGTCCAGAAAAACCGTGACCCTAATTAGGTGATTTTTTTTTTATGATTTTTGAAAAAATATATATTTTATACATTTTCCGGCATGACCAGGCCGGACCAGGGGCAGTCCTGCCAGAAAATGTACTGATCCGGCCGGAAAATGTACTGTTCCGGAATTATTTTTTTTTTATGATTTTTGGAAAAATATATATTTTATACATTTTCCGGCATGACCAGGCCGGACCAGGGTCAGTCCGGCCGGAAAATGAACTGGTCCGGCCGGAAAATGAACTGTTCCGGAATTTTTTTTTTTTTTATCATTTTTGGAAAAATATATATTTTATACATTTTCCGGCATGACCAGGCCGGACCAGGGCCAGTCCGGCCGGAAAATGTACTGGTCCGGCCGGAAAATGTACTGTTCCGGAAATTTTTTTTTTTTTAATCATTTTTGGAAAAATATATATTTTATACATTTTCCGACATGACCAGGCCGGACCAGGGCCAGTCCGGCCGGAAAATGTACTGGTCCGGCCGGAAATTTTTGTTTTTTTTTTTTTTAAATCACTCATCTCACGGGTTTTTTTTTTTTTAATGATTTTGAAAAAAATATATATTTTTTGCATTTTCTGGCATGACCAGGCCATGGTCATGCCGGATTTGTTCGTTTTCCGGCATGACCAGGCCGGACCAGTGCCAGTCCGGCCGGAAAATGTACTGGTCCGGTCGGATATATATATTTTTTTTTATCACTCATCTCACGGGTTTTTTTTTTTTAATGATTTTTGAAAAAAATATATATTTTTTGCATTTTCTGGCATGACCAGGCCATGGTCATGCCGGATTTGTTCGTTTTCCGGCATGACCAGGCCGGACCAGTGCCAGTCCGGCCGGAAAATGTACTGGTCCAACCGGAAATTTTTTTTTTTTTTATCACTCATCTCACGGTTTTTTTTTTTAATGATTTTTGAAAAAAATATATATTTTTTGCATTTTCTGGCATGACCAGGCCATGGTCATGCCGGATTTGTACATTTTCCGGCATGACCAGGCCGGACCAGTTCCAGTCCGGCCGGAAAATGTACTGGTCCGGCCGGAAATTATTATTTATTTTTTTTTTATCATTCATCTGACGGGTTTTTTTTTTATTTTTTTTGTGACTCATCTCACGGGTTTTCTGGACCCGGGTTTTTTTTTTTTTTTTTTTTATGATTTTTGAAAAAAATATCTTTTTTGCATTTTCTGGCATGATCAGGCCATGGTCATGCCGGATTTGTACATTTTCCGGCATGACCAGGCCGGACCAGTGCCAGTCCGGCCGGAAAATGTACTGGTCCGGCCGGAAATTTTTTTTTTTTCTTTTTTTTTATGAATCATCTCACGGGTTTATTTTTTTATTTTTTTTTGACTCATCTAACGGGTTTTCTGGACCCGGGGTTTTTTTTTTTTTTTTATGATTTTTGAAAAAAATATCTTTTTTCCATTTTCTAGCATGACCAGGCCATGGTCATGCCGGATTTGTACATTTTCCGGCATGACCAGGCCGGACCAGGGCCAGTCCGGCCGGAAAATGTACTGGTCCGGCCGGAAAATGTACTGTTCTGGAATTTTTTTTCATTAAATTTTATGATATTTGAAAAAAAAAAAATGCCAGACTTAGGCCTGACCAGTCCCAATTTGGCGTGATATCTGAACCGGCCTTACCGGGGCCTGTCATGCCTGGCCGGAAAAATAGTTTGTTCGTTGTGCTCTGTGTTTTTGGGTTTTTTTTTTTTAAATATAAATAAGTTTAATTAAAAAAAAAAAAAGAAACTTTGGTTTTGCTAAAAAAGTTTTTGACTCCTAAGTAATATTTTTAATTTATACTACGTCATATTAGGTAAGCCGTACTCTAGCTTTTTCGCTCTTTTTATTTTTTTTTTTCAAATCTAAAAAAATTTATAAGGATCGACCTCTCTTGTTCTCTTCGCTTGATTTCGTGAGGGTGCCCCCTTATGTTGCTCTCACTCTCCACGGAAGGGATGACCATACCTTCCAAGCGACTCTTGAGATCGTTCTGCGTTATTTTTTCATTCCGCGAAAGATCCGTCCTTTAAATTCGGCTCCTGTATGAGACGGCTCTCCGGGATGGGCAGAACAATTGAGTCCACTTATAAGTCCGTGCTCCATCAGCGAGTACCTAATGGGGACGCCATTCAAAACGAACCACATCTCATTCCACTTTTTTGTAACCACCGCCCGGGACATTAACATCCATAACGGCATTAAGGTTACTTTGAGGTGGTCTGCAATGTTAAATAGGTGGCCGAATTGAGAGTTCCTAAACCACTCCATGCCATATGGGTGGTCCCGTAAGGCTGTGGTCACCGTATCCACAGTATCCTTCAACAGGTTCTTGGTCGTGATTTTGCATTTGAAATTGGCTTCATCCATCTTCAATTTCAAAACGGGTGATGGGAGATCCAAAACCTACATTTAAAAAAAATTGAAATCTTGTTAACTAATGTAATTGTTTTGAACGTGAAAAAAAAAAATTAAAGCAAAAAAAAAACTTTGACTTCTCTATCTTCCAATGATAACTTACCCTTGGTGTTGCGAATGACGTCGATTGCGGTGACGTGTTGCCATCCGGTTGGGAGATGGTCCTACTGACTCCTTCAGAGTCATTTTCGGAGTCCATATCCGCTCCTTCTGAATATCGCAGCCGTTGACTAGGACGAGGAGAGTGTGCCGATGACGTCCGGCTTCGTGCCATACCTCGAAACAAAAATAATAAAACAAATTTAAGTATACATATTCGTATATAAACAAATTTCTTTATCAATCTCAAGTACTAAAAATAACAACACATGACTAAAAACAATAAGGTGTTCAGAATTGGTACTCTCATCCTTTTCGTAAAACTTTTCATCACAAAAAATTCACATAGTTTCCAGCAACTTCTATCCTTTAATGATTTTTATTTAGTTAGTTATATGGTTTGGTGAGAGAGAGAGGTGTGTGTCAATTTAGATGTCGAGTTAAACTTTTTATCTCAAAAAATAAACATAGTTTCCAGCAACTTCCAGCAACTTCTATACTTTTATTTAGATGTAATTGTGGTGTCCTAGATATCGAGTTACTTAAAAACTTTAAAATTATTTTTACTTCAGTTTTTCATATAGTTAATTGTCTAAATCAATTAAATAACTTGACATGTTTAGACTATGCTTCTAATTCTTACACCTTAGATCAAGTTTCTGACTATGCTTCTAATTCTTACACCTTAGATCAAGTTTCTGATCCTAGACCGGCTGTTTTAATTTGTTCTTGATTTAAAAAGAACAAATTGTTATTCTTTTCCATATAAACATGTATAAAGTCTTCCAAACTTGCTATGTACAAGTATTTTAATCTAACAATATCTTGCCAACGGTTTAAAGTAATTCTCAAAACAAAAAAAGAGATGGTAAACAACACAAATTTTGGAAAAAAAAAAAAAAAAAAAAGATTCATATTCTCTCAAAGAACTGGACAACAATCAAGAAAATGACATGAGATGTACGGTAACCAACGAAACGACATTTATTGTAGAAAACGAAATGATTTTCACAAACGACATAGTACACACTTTAAAGCATGTTATTCCAATCCTGGCCAAAAAGGGGGAAAGAAAAGAGGGACCAAAACACGACATCAGATACATTCATAACATACACCAAAACGACATCATTTTATTTAAGGCAAACGACAAGGTTTTCATAAAATGGAATTTGTCAACTCGGATTTTGTTTGTGCTCCGTTTCTCATTTTCAGTTGTACTTTGTTGATTTAAAAAAAAAAATCATTATTCTTCTTTGTATGAAGGTAGGCTCTCTTAAATTTTCACGGCTTAACTTGTAATTTGAAAGGATATATGTATTGCTTAAGAAGGTCATTCTTTGTTTTAATTTGGGTTGAATAGTTTAGCTTGCATTGACTGTTCAAACTATGCTTCTAATTCTTACACCTTAGATCAAGTTTCTGATCCTAGACCGACTCAGCAATGAGATATAGGTTAGAAATCCCTCTTGACACCATATCTTCTAATCCAAAAGATTATGAAAACGATGAAGAGCTGCGGAAGATTAGAGAAACCAGAGGTTATAATTACATGGTAATTACTAAATCCATGGTTTTCTTTCTATTCATAAGTTTTGTGTCTCATAATTCAATATTGGCGATTTTTATTTGTGGGTTGTTGGTGGAAGATCTCTGCTAGATTTTGTTCAGGACTTGGGTATTCGAAAGTTGGCATTTTGCTTCTTAAAGTAGAGATCTTGATTAAAAAGAAAAACGTTTTAGTTTTAGATTTTTTTTTTTTAAATAGTGTGTTAAGTAATCAATGAAGTGAACTAAGAATGATTTTTATAAGGTTCATAGTTTTCAAGAACATTAGTGGGAAAAGGGAAAACCTGTGATTGTTGTTCCTAAATTACAACGTCGCTCGTTTGTTTTTTTGTTTTTTTTTGTTTTTGGTTATGTTCTGAGAGAAGTTGGTGATTCTAATTTGATATGCTAGAGTAGACTTAAAAGAGTATTCAAGTAACCAATGAAGTGGCCAACTAAGTTGATTAGAGGGTCCAATCGCTAATGCTCCGTTCGTTTCATGCGTTTCTACACAATTAAAACCTTTGTTCTACAGTGTTTTTTCTCGCAAAAATTTGGATCAAAGAGATAGAGAAACAAAACCTCCAGAGAACAAAAACTCAAGAGGAGCAATACTAGAAATGGCAACATTCATTCAGCAATCATGTTTGGAGCATTTTCCACACACATCAGAAATCCAAAGAGGTGATACATCATAAACTTCTTCTCTCTCTCTCTCTTTTTACGGGTAAGGCTTATTGACTGAAGATTCATTAAGTTGTATGGCTATCTTGGAAATGAAAATATGCTTAAATGATGCTTTTCTTCCTCTTCATTCTCCTGTTTATTAGTGTGCGGTATAAAAGTTTCTAACTTCAATCTATTCACAGTTGAATGTGAATTTATTTGTCTGAACAATGCTTATAGATTTAATTCCAAATCCCAGAACAGAGTAAGCTCATAGAATCAATCGCTTTGCAATCTAAGCAAACACAGATTTTCCATTTAATGCATTTGGAACTTACACGCGTATATATAAATTGAAAAAAAAAAAAAAAAAAAAAAAGGGATCGACGAGAGGAACTTACCGTAGCTGATGCGGCGAGACGGCAGCGCTAGGGAGGGAGATTGGGCGAGGTAGCCGAGGGAGGGAGGGAGGGAGGGAGGGAGCCGAGGGGAGATTGGGCGGAGGGAAGGAGCCGAGGGAGGGAGGGAGGGAGCCGAGGGGAGATTGGGCGGAGGGAAGGAGCCGAGGGAGGGAGGGAGGGCAGATCGGAGATTGGGCGAGCGAGGGAGGGAGCACCGGCCGAAGGAGGAGAGAGAGAGTTCTTTGAGAGAGAGCGAGAGAGAAAGAGCGAGAGGGAGAGAAGGAGAAATGAAATGGGATCCCCTGGGGAACTGGGTTCCGTTTCTTTGTTTGAGAGAGAGCGACCGAGAGAAAGAGGAGAGAGGGCGTAAGGAGTCACCGGAGGAAACGGAAACTGCTCTGCTGCTATGGGGGGGGTTTGGGGTTTCTGGGTTTTTTTGGGGAGGACAGAGCGAGAGGACAGAGCGAGGGAGGAGGGGGAGGGAAGGAAGGGGGGTTCTATAATTTTTCCGTTTGTTTGAGACTGAGTTCCAACGGGATTGGTTTGGGAAGAAGGGCGGGAATTAGTTGAATTAGTTGGGGTTGTTTTTTTTTCCTCTGAAGATGACTTAAGGGGTTTTTGGTCTTTGATATAAAAATTGAATTAAAAAAAATAAAAATAAAAAATCAGTTAGAACGGAGGTTAAATGTGCAACGGGGGTTCATTTGGGGCTTATATATGCAATTGTTCCGTCCTGAATGTAGCCATTTATGTGAATCACCATTGGTTAGAAGCCTTTGGGCCTTAAATCACCCATAGAAACACTTTTAGGCCTAATAAAATGTTGAATGCCTTAAATTACAAACGGCATTGTATTTGTATAAACCAGAATTTCTCTTTTGAAGAGGGCGCTGCAGTAGCTGAATTTTTTCGAAGAGGCAATTACAGATAGAAAATCGGAGGTCTATTTTCGGTGGATCGGTTGAGAGATTCAGAGGAAAATGGGTCTTCTCAGTATCATTCGGAAGATCAAAGATCAAGAAGAAAGAGAAGGAAATGCGCATTCTCATGGTGTACGCAATATATATATATATATATTTATATATATATGTATCTCGTTCTGAAGCTTCGTATCCGTGTTGAAATTGACAGGCATTTGGTTGGTTTTGTGTTTCGCAGGGGTCTTGACAATTCTGGGAAGACCACAATTGTGTTGAAGATTAATGGGGAAGACACTAGCGTTATCAGTCCCACACTTGGCTTCAATATCAAGACCATTAATTACCAAAAGTAAGATTTGCTTTCTTTTCTTTTCTTTTCTTTCTTTGTTTTTGTTTTTGCATGTTCTAGTTATAAGTAATCGGTTGGGACATCTCAGGAAAACAAATGAAAATTTTTGTGTTTTGGTTGTTTATGATTTAATCCTTCCAATTAGGATAATAGGTTGGAATCAATTTACTGTTCCCATGTGCTGGGCATTGGAATTTTGGAAGTTACAGCTCATTTGTGAGTGTGCATGTATGTGTGTGTGTGTGTGTACGTATATATATATACAAGCAACTGAATGAATCTCAGATGATGAGGGAAGTTACAGCTCATTTGTGAGTGTGCATACATACATACATACATACATACATACATACATACATATATATATATATATATATAAGCAACTGAATGGATCTCAGATGATGAGGGAAGTTACATTATCTTTTTTATCTTGATTCGGCTTCGGAGTTTGTGTAACGGAGAAAACTCAGGTCGATAAGCCTTTTTTTTTTTTGGTGATAGGCAATGTTTAAATGCTCAGCTTGTAAACTTATTGGCAGGTATACTCTTAATATTTGGGATGTTGGGGGTCAGAAAACTATAAGATCATATTGGAGAAACTATTTTGAGCAAACCGATGGCTTGGTATGGGTGGTTGACAGTTCAGATCTTAGAAGATTAGACGACTGCAAAATGGAACTGGATAATCTTTTGAAGGAAGAGGTATATAATATTTTTATGTTTTTCTGTTACAATTGATTTGAACAGTGTTTCTCAGTGTTTTTGTTTGCCTAGCATAGAATATGCCTGCTCTGAAAAACATAGAAGTACTTTTGGTGCAAATTTTGGGGTTTCTTCTCAACTTGATGAACTCACCGTGTTTGACTATATAGTTTTTGGAACATGACTGACTATTTAGTATGTAGTTTTCTCTACTTTTTGCTTTCTATATTCCGAAAGGATTATTGGATTGATAGGACTTTTTCAAGGAAAGGGTTTTTACTGGGGGGAAAAGATGTTTGGTATAAGACGCCCTTATTCCTACTATCCGAGAGCAATAAGAAAACAAGAGGAACAAAAATAACATAGTGCACAAGTAGGATTTACAGTGATTCGCTCTTAATGTGAGAGCTACATCTACTTGTCATAGTAGAATATCATTGTAATGAGAAGAAGTACAAGAAACAAGCTACTCCTAATGCCTTTCTCAATCTCCCTTGGTTTGCATGCTAACTTTGCGTCAGGATGATTATAAAACTACACACACTCAACAAAAGAAAATATACATCTTTCCATTTGTGTCATCAATTCTTTATCTATATGTTTTTCTGCCGTTGATGCTTAGTTTGTTTGGCAATTTGACAGAGGTTATCAGGAGCCTCCTTATTGATACTAGCAAACAAGCAGGACATTAAAGGCGCCCTTAGTCCAGAAGAAATTGCTAAAGTAAGGCTGCAACAATACCACTGTTTGGGTTTTTTGTTAGTAAAAAAAAAAAAAAAAAAATGGTCCTTGTTCTATTACATTGCCTGTACGACTTTATTCTTCCCTGCTGTTTCTGCTACTATCTGATTAAATCACATACTCTCAAATGTTGATAAGTAGTTTTTAGGTAGTTTGTTTTTCTGAAGTAGTGTTTTTTTTTTTTTTTTTTGGGATCTCTGTAGGTTCTGAACTTGGAGGCCATGGACAAAACCCGACACTGGAGAATTGTGGGCTGCAGTGCTTACACAGGAGAGGGGCTTCTTGAGGGATTTGATTGGTTGGTTCAGGACATTGCCTCTCGAATCTATGTTCTCGACTGATGCCACCATGCCGGTTTGATACCTTTGTTGTACTGGAGGATTCTCTGATTCTACAAGTTTTTAAATCTAATGAACCTGTGTTCGTCATTGTAAGCGAACTTCGAATAGAATTTCTATGTGTAAATGATAATTTGGAGAATTTTGGACATGATTGATACATTGAGGACATATTCCTTTTTCTAAAAATGGTGTAGAAGCCAGGAATTACTCTGCATTACGGGCGTGTGATCCATCGCAGTCTTAAAACATGGAAAACTAGACCAAGTCTTTTAGCTTAATGAATTAGAAGATCAAACATGCAATTTTCTGGAAGAAAATACGTCTAGTAGGTTACAAAAACCCGAAGAAAATTCATTTCTTGAACTTTGATTGAACTAGCAAGTTGCCTCCTATTATCCTCGGAATTAACTAAAATATTGCAGAAAAGTTTTCTAATCGGTAAATGATTAGTAAACAGTAAACACCCTTCATCTACGTGCATAACGCGTGCTCTATTCTCATCTGAAATTTCAGTCAATTCATTCAAATGAACTCGCATAATGTGTTATTGTGTGACCAAAAAAATTAAACCTGGAACCAAAAACATCTTCAACAACTTCTTTCAAACATTTCTTCCTTTCATTGAATAGCAGTTTTACAAATGAAAAGGTTCTAAAAGAAACTAATAATTTCAAAGATGCAAAGCTACAAAAAAAGTTATTTCAAAAGGTGACCCAGATCAAACGTATTATCACAAGAAAGGAGAAGAAACTCCCAATTTGCAATAACATCAAACAGCAATAGCAATAATAATTATTTGGACTTTTTTCCTTGTTTCTTCTTAATAACTTCATCAACGTACATTATGCCCTTGCCTTTGTAGACCTCGGGAGGCTTGCAGCTGCGAACGGCCGCAGCGAATTGGTGAACCCTCTGCTTGTCAATCCCGGTGCAGCAAACGACATTGTTTTTGAAGCAGAAAACTCGAACGGCCGGAGGTACGCTCAGCTCAACCTCGTGGCTGTATCCCAGTTTCAGGTACAGCAAACGACCTTGCGATTCGGCTCTGGCCTTGTATCCCACTCCCACTATCTTCAGAAACCGGAAGCACTTTGCTTCCATTTTTAACACCCAGGGAGAAGATGAAGAAGAAGCTCCTTGCAAATCTTTTTAATTTCAGCTGCTGTTGTTTGGTTCTCGAGAAAATACAAAATGGGATTTCGTAAATTTTTTGTGGGATTATTGAAAAAGAACTCACCTTTGAGATCAAGATTGATGGAAAATAATTTAATTCAATTTAGAGAGAGAGAGAGACAGCTTAATTACATCTGAAAGAAAAGTGAAATTTAGGGGGAAAATTGAAACAAACCTGGAACTTGGCTGCGAGCGAGTAGAAACGGAAGGCAGAGCCGGGGCCGGAGGCGGATTTTGGGGCGGCGGAGACTGGAGGAAGTCTGCGAACGAGAGGGGATCTCTGGGGGAGGGAACGAGGAAGAAGAAGCGGACGAACGAAGGGAAGAGGCGGTGAGATTTGGACGAAGAAGAAGAACAGGAAAAATACTACTCCAGCTCCAGATGGCTCGAAGAAGAAGAAGAAGGAGAAGCTGACGAAGAACAGGGCTCGAATCTTTTTTGGTTTGTTTTTAAGGTTTTTTGTATTGATGTTTTTATGTTTTATGTTTTTTTTTTTTTTAATCTTATTATTTAATTTTTGAATTATTTTTTTCAAACAAAAGTTATTTTGCTAATAAAATTTTTTTAAAGGTTATTTTGCAAATTTTAAAAACTCAAAAAGTCCATTTTACTAAATCACTCCTTCTTCTACCTCCCTCCCATGAGCAAAAGAGAAATTCTGGTTTATACAAATACAATGCCGTTTGTAATTTAAGGCATTCAACATTTTATTAGGCCTAAAAGTGTTTCTATGGGTGATTTAAGGCCCAAAGGCTTCTAACCAATGGTGATTCACATAAATGGCTACATTAGGACCTAGTTTTAATAAATGTCCAAAAACACAAAATTAAATTTAAAAAAAAAAAAAAAAAAAACCCAAGAAACTGACTATTATATAATGACTCAAATACCCATACAGAAGAGATAGATTCTGCCTAAAAAATAACTACCTACTTTTGACACCGAAATTATAAATTAAAAAAAAACCCATAAAAAACTTTCCCCCTAATTTTACGTAATTGAAGAAAAAAACAAATACAAAAATCATTACCTCATTTTTGCATCACAATATTCTCCGTTTTCACCCATTTCGTCATTCTTCTTCATCTTCAGACCATCAATTTGAATATGGATATGAAATCATTAGCATATAAAATACCGGAAACAACAATCCAAAACAGCAACGGTGTACAAATGATCCCCACCACCACAAAAATCTTTTAGAATCTCTGCCACAACGAAATCACCCTCAACCTTGAACTGTACGGTGCTAAAAAGGATGAGAACTAGGTATATATGGTTTTTGTCATTATTGAATTTATTTTGCTAGTCAAGGCTTTTACTATTTGGGGTTTCAGTGAAATTTGATCATTTGTATTTTGGTATTTTGTAGATTACAATAGGGATTTAAGATAAATTCGACTGATACTAATCTCGGTTACTTTAATTATTTGGGATTTAGGTTTTCGGTCTCTATGTATTGACAACGACATAATTAAAGTTCTTAGGGTTTCTTTGGGCATAATTAAAATTAATCTTGATATTCTCATATTGGTAACTGGGGTTTATGTTATAAGCAATTTGGAGCTTATTTTAAAGGATCTGGTAATTAATACAATGATTACAATATATGCGATTTTAATGAATTTATGTTACAGGGTTTGTCATTATGATATTGAATATATGTATTATGAAGTTTTATAATTTTTTATTTGTATAGTCATTATAATGACTGAGTAGTTTGATGTGGTTAGTTCGTAACAATATGGTCATTACTATATTGACTTTATCACATATTTATGAAGAAGTATTATGGTATTGACCCAAGTCTTTTTGCTTTTTTTTTTTTTTTACTTCACATTGGATCAATGCAAACAGGAAAATAACTTTCTCAAAAGAGCAATGGATTAACAAGAAGATCAACCTCCACTTTGAAAGTGCAAATTATTGAATATATCGTATTGACGAGGTCAATATGTTATGAAGATCAACCTCCACTTCAATATGTTTTATTGTTTGTTGTTTATATATATACATTGTTAATACAATATTGACAAGCTGAATATGTTTTAATTTTTTTCCAATGAAAAGGTCAATATGACAATGATTTTTTTTTTTTTTTTTGTATATTTGTTTTAATTTTGGCTCTTGATTTTTTTTTTTCTCTGTTTCGTGTGAATATATATAATAAAAAAATCGCAGTGGATATTTGATTTCCTTTTAGAAACGTAAAAGAAAAAAAAATCACGATTAAAGATAACATACTCCATTACTTTTTTTTTTTTTTTTTTTTATAGTATAACATGCTCCATTATAGTATACAACTTTCCTTTTTAAAATATATATAACCCAAAAAAAAAAAAAACAATAAGTTCTACAGATACAAAAAAAAAAAAAAAAAAAAAGTGTTACACATACTTAAAGGGAAAATTTTTCCTCCCTTAAAAATAGTCTAAATATGTAATTAATTTGATATTGGATATTTATATAACTAAAAACTTCTCAAAATTTGATTCCTTAAGTTAATGATATTTTATTTCCTTTAAAAAAAAAAAAATCCCAATGTATCTATTATGTGTGAATGACAAAGTCATTATCATAATTACCTTGATATTTAAAACTTGTCCGTCTCTTTAATCTTTATAGAGAGATAGTCATTATTATAATGACCATAACGTCAAATATTATTATTAAAAGAATGTCAGAAGAATTTTTCAAAAAATAAATAGAAAAAAATTGCAAAACAGAAATTGATGGATAGGTTGTGCCCGGAAATTAAAACGCATGAAAATTGAAAACACAAATAAATTTATAAATGAAAATTTGGAAAAAAAAAAAAAAAAAAAAAAAGGAAAGGAAAGCAATGTCAAACTTAATATTTGTAGACAGAATCAAAGAAGGAAATTGAAAAAATTGAAAAAAAAAAATCTCATTCCTTAATAATCTTACATTAACTGTGAAACATATAATTTTAAAAACAAAATATCATTTATCAAAAAAAAAATTTTTTTTTGAAAGAATGATCCCATAAATTGAGGAAACAGTAACCGTGTAAAAAAAAAAAAAAAGTGTATAACGTAACAAATGGTTTTTCCATTAAAAAAAAATCAGAAAATAAAAAAGTGCAAAAATCAGCAAAAAAAGATGGAAGGGAAAACAAGGAATAAAAATAAAAGCCAATTCAAATTTTGTTCAAATTTGTAAATAAGTTTAAAATTGTTTATTTTTTAAAAGGGTATCTAAAAATGACTCTTTTGTATAAATAAAAAATACGTCTCTAACCAAAGAGCCCGTTAATGACAATGTCGAAGTACTCCCACTCCCTCCAAGAGAAAATTGTGACCTATAAATGATAAATATATACGGAAAGACACGTCGTCAATTTATAAATGGGCAAAGATTATATACGATTCTTTTTCTAAAGTCACTTTTGTACATTTTATAATTATTAGTGCAATAATTAATATCCCTATCTTTAGTCGAATCAAATGATGGATATACATGATTAATGCTAATATTGGGTTCTTTTTTTTTTTGCCAGATATTTCCTAATTATAAGGCATGAAAGCCATATAACGTAGTTTTGCCCCGCTATATTCTAAAGAGAGAGCGAATTTATAGCAAGCCTATATAATCACTTCAATGAGTATATAATATTAGACAACGTAATTGAAACAATTGTTGCATGGAAGAATGTTTACTCAATGGAACAAAAATTTATGGTTTATTTTTGGATGGGTTATATGCAAGAAGTCATAAATTTGACTCCTTTATATATTAATGTCCATCATAACATTAAAGTTTATAATTTTGTCATCTCATAACATTAATTTTAATATTAGAATGAGCAAAATTATAAAAGATACTCAAAAAATAATTCTCCACCTAATTTTCTCGTTTTTGTTTTTGGATCTTTAATTAGTCTAATCTCAACTAAACCACTTGAAAACAACAACAACAACAACAATAATTATTATCAAAATTAAAATGTTAGAATATAAAGTTATTATTGTCCCTCCTCATAACTTTAGCTTACCATGCTAATATTATTTTCAAGGTTCTATCGTCCTTCTGGTGCAAGGTTCTTGCAACGCGACATAATAATATCTGCAAATGTAATGTAAAATGATACGCAATAACAATACAAAAAAAAAAAAAAAAGAAGTAAGATAACACTTGATTAATTAGAAAGATTTATATTGTTAATGGAATCCATATGTTCTATGCAGTAACACACAAAACATTAACAATACTAAGCATTAACAATACTAATCGTAAAAAAAATGGATTTTTTTCATATAAAAAAACACACAAAACATTAACAATAACAATCTTTCAAATTCACCACATGTTAATATGATGGGTTTTTTTTTTTTTTTTTTGTGACAACTTTTGCCTTTTATTCATTTTACATTATTTTGGAGGGACTTCGTTTCATAGAAATACTAAAATATAAAATTATTTTTGACCATCCTCCTATCCTTAATTAAATTTGAAATAGATTGATAAATTAATATGATATCAATACCACACATGCTCTGAGCGTTGCACCAAGGATTACTCATACAGAAAGTAAAAATCTACTTTATATAATTCACACGAGGGAGTCTATGGGATAAGTATTTTGTGGCTCTTGAGAATTCTTTGATTGCCTTATAAATGATTAGATAAAAAAAGGTAATCATAAATGAGAAAAGTCCTTTGTACGACATATTGAGCCTATCAAGTTTCACGGCTCATGTCAAGGTCACTTCATGACCCCAGGCATTTTGGGTCACTTTCATGTATTTTATCATTTTAATCCGAGAAGGAGGATTTTAGAATTTATAAGTCAAATATCAACTGCATTTTCTATTCCATTTTCCCCTTCATTTCAGCCTAGCTGTTCAAAACAATCAACCAATCAATCGACACTAATAGATGGTAACTGTGAAACCAGCCAATATAGAAAACCGATAGGGTTGCTATATCAAAATCGACCTTGTCAAACAGACCACCCATATAAAAGGTGGGTTTAATTTTTGAAACAGCATTACCATCACGTTCTTATCATCGGTCGATTAACCAACTGGATTTTCCTCCTTGCCTCAAAGCTCGTTCACACCTTTAAAAAGTTCCTATCATCGGTTGATAAACCAATCAAATTTTCCTCCTCGCATCAAAGCTCGTTCACACCTTTTAGAAACCGACGATGGTCAATCAGTCATCAAGCCAATTACTAAAATTGTTGTTTAAAAATTGTTGTACAACCCTTATTTTCAACACATGTAATTTGTATTTATTTTCAACACATGTAATTTGTATGTGAGAGTGCTTCTAATTATTCTACATAAGCTTTTAATTAACATTCATGACAACTATGATTTGAAAGTGACTTTTGAAGCTTAATAGGGTTTGTAAAGTTATTGATGCTAACAGTACAATTAAATTAGACGATAAATACAAAACTATGGTTACGCATTTTACAAATGCAATCTGATTTAAGTGTATGATTTTACAATCGTTGATTGTACCTTATAATTCTATAAAAATAGAATTATTTTATCACTTTTACGCATTTAAATTGACTATATTCTTGAACATTTTAATTTATTTTAGGTTAATTCAGTTTAATTTTATCTCATTTTAATTTAGATTAATTTATTTTGATTTTGTGTGATTTGATTTAATTAATCTAATATTAATTTTATTATGTTGTTATTAATTTATCCCTCAAAATATTTGTTTTCCTTAAGTTTGCAGGTTAATTTGGTGAAGGGGGCAAAAACAGGCCATTGGGAGCTTGGATGGAATAAAAAATTCACTCCATCACGTGGAGTCCATTTCACGTCCCATTTGTGAGCCCATCGGAAAGCTTGCAGATCTAATCTGACGCGCTCCATGGAATTCGCGTGTGCCTGCAAGAAACTACGATTTCCTTTGTGCCACGTGTCGCATTTATGCTGTTGCCAAATCAGATATCGCCACGTGGAAACAGTTGAAAGGAATCTCTGGAGTCCGTGGAACAGAGGCCAAACCAAGCGAGGAAGGAGATGAGAAAATGAAGAAGAAAAAGAAAAAAAAATAGAAAAATAGAAAAAAGCCAAAATATAGTAGTGTAGTGTTTTCATGTCTAGGATTTGGTTTTTATTTTTAGCTTTAGGTTTTTACTTTTAATAAATTTTATGGGAGAATGGATTTGAAGAACAAAAGGAGGGGATGAGAAATTGGAGAAAAACTTGAAGATTTGTGGAAATAATTATTGAGGTTTTTATTCATTTTCCTTATCTTTTTTGTTTTTGTTTTTTGTTTTTTTGTTTTTCGTAGTTGGATGATACTTAAACTCTTGATTTCCTCAATTTTGTGTTTAATTTCATTTATAGGTTTTATGTAGTTTGTTGGTTCTAGGGTTTGATGTAGCTCTACTTACATTATATTTTGATAATTTGGTTAATTGTTATTGAAATTTCTATGCAATTCATTTGAGTGATTTTTTTTATTTTAAATTTTATGTTTAATGCTTTTAATTTGTTGGGAAATGAATTAGTTGATTTAATTTGTGAATTTTAATGCTCGGGAGATATTAATTCATTTATTGATTTTGGAAATAAAATTTTTGTTGTTGTGAATTCAGGAGGCTGATGACACTTTAATAATCATATAAGGATGTGCTTAATGAATGTGAAAGTAAACAAGTTAGATATGGATATTAATTTAGACACTTATATATATTATCTCATTTGACACTGGGAGAAATAATGAGGTATATTAGACCATTGATTACTGAATAAGATGAAGTTCATTAATAATTGCTAAATTGGATAAGCATTGGAATAGTAAAGTAAAATCAATTTTTTAGAACCTTGTTTGTGTCTTTTTATTCTTTCAGTTTTGTTTGGTTATTTTAGTTTACTTTATTTATTTTAATTTTAATTTTTGTTATTTTTAAATCGGTTGTTCAAATAATCCTAGTATTAACAAATTTCAATAATTAACTTAAAATTAAATACAATTCTCGTGGGATCGATAATCTTATTTATCATTTTATTATTTGTGTGACTCATGTACTTGTGAGATTTCATGCAATAATACCTGTGTGAACTCGCTCCACAGCATAGAGCATGTGACCCATTAGAATACTAATTAGAAGTTAGAAGATCAACGACATTACCATCATCAAGTTGTGCCTTTTGGGTCTGGTAGGTTGGGTGGTGGAACCCACCTGCATGTGATCGGTTGTTGGGTCGAGGGTGGTAATATTTGAACAATTTTATTGATCTTCTATGTCATCATTTATAGAGAACTATAAGGTTAATTATTATCATCTTCACATCTTACTCTTTTTTTTTTTTTTTTTTTTTCACATTTCTACAATAAGCTTTGATTAAAGAGTATGTTGTCCGCATATTGCAAAACCAATTTTTAAGGCTCCGCTTGGTGAAATGATTTGAGTTAAAATTTTTAAGTTTGAGTTGGTTGACTTTTTAAAAACTAGTTATAATTTTTGTTGACTTTTTAAAAAAGATAAAAACTAAGATGAAAAATTTGAATTTAAGATATTTTATCAAACGGAACTTAAAGATATGAAATACTGTTATCCCTTTTAATTTCTTTTGAACTAATTTTGTGAATTTTTCTTTTTTAACTTAAGAACTGGGAGTTTTGAACTCTATACCTAATAATAAAGTCATGTACAATTATAAAATGATAAATTATTCTTGTACTCACTTAATTTATGAGTTAATTTCTTAACAAAACGTAAAATGATATTCCAAACATCATTGCTAAATATATATATATATATATAGGTCTACTGATTGTTATGTAATATGTAGGTTTTTTTTTTTTAAAGAACTTCTAACAATAAATGTCAGGTTTAAAATTATTTGAAGTAAGTATTTATTAGTGAGTAATTTGTCTGCAAACATAATTAACTAGGTAAATATTTTTGACTGAGATCCCACTCATTCTCATCCTTCGCTCTGGGCCTGTCCCTCAAGTACTCCGATATCCGCTTACTTCACTACCTTCCTACTTCCAGAAGACTCCTTTTTGCTCTTACTAAGTTTTTTGCCCTAAGGAAGCAGGCCCCCTAGTCGATTTGTATCCTACTCCTAAGGCTCTGGCAGAATCCTCAACTATGGAATTACCTAATAAGGAGATAGCTCGGACAATGGAATTGATTGAAGCCTTACTAATTCATGAATTGATAATTTACTAGTAAATATGTTATTTACATTAAAGTTTTTTTCCTGGTACTTTAAGACATGAAAGAGAAATTAGGCAGATTTAGCAATTGCACCAGCAAATAATAGAAAAGCGCACAAACTAGCAAATAAATGACACATGCTAGTTGCTTCTTTAAAGTTTATATATATATATATATATGTATGCCATTCAACTCTTTCTTACTTTTTATATTGTTGGGATATATGTGTGTGTCTGTGCGTGTGCGTGTGTGTGTAACGTTTCCAAGAAGTTAATCAAAATATTCGATTAAATCACAAGGGATATATAAAACGAAACAAACACAATTTGTCTTAAGAAATGCTTCTGGTTATTCGGATCACACACAATTTTAGTTTATAATTATCATAACAACAAGATTTCTTAATAAGTACAAACATAAAAAATTGAAACATAAGGTATATATCATAATAACATGATGAAATCCATAATATTGCAATTATTATTTCAAGCACTCCTACACATTTGGTTGTAAATTGGCTTTGAAAAGGAGATTATAACGTTATTTCTTATGTATTTAAATCCCATTGGGTTAGCGTCTCACATTCGAAATTTGATAATAGTGTTCCATTTTTTGAAATAAATGAGTCATAAATGATATACCATTACAAATATTTTATTATTAATTAATTATCGATCCACACAACTTATTGTACACGGAGACCATACTAGATTAGGGATTATAAATAAGGAGAATGATGAAATAGAAGTATCAAAAGCACTTACATGGTGTTTTAAACAATTTTTTAACTGTCACATTGTATCAGGGTCACATTATATCAAAATTTTTAAAAGAATTCAACGAAAGATATCATCATTGAACATTGTGCTTGATTCTTTTTTTTTTTTTTTAATCTGAAATAAAATGATTGGCGATGTCCTAGCGCATTTTGTCTCAGTGGTCATTTGGTGGCTCACTAGTTGTATCGATGGAATAACAAGGAACTTAATCCTAGATCTTTATAACCAACAGACCCTAGACTTTAAGAGCAAACATTACACAGTCTTTTTTATTTTTTATTTTTTTGCCAAAAGCTAGACTCTAAATGCATCACAGCTCAAACCTAGAACCTGATAAAAGTGAAACCTCTAAGTAAGTTTTCCTTACCATCAAGCCACCACCACCCATGGTAATTTTATTTATTATATATTTATTATTTTTTATATCTTATGGTAAAATCTTCTACAGATATATGATAGCGTGTGAATTATGTGAAAGCCATCACATGACGGAGTGAACAAAAACAATTATCTGTGAATAAAAAATGAGGAAAAATTATCCGTTTTTGTTCTAATTTTCGAGGAAGAAAATTTTGTAAGGAGAGTAGATTGTCATGCCCTAGAAATTCATAAACTCGATTCACGAACTATTATTATGAATTTCTTTCATCAATACACTTCTGATCAAGTATTTTGATGAATACAAAATTTCAAGATCATAAATGATTATATCTGTATCATTAATGTGATGATATCGATGATTTAACAACGTTGAGTTTCTCTATTTAAATGAGAAAAATATATATATAGAGTTCGTTGCTCGGCTTTGGTGGCACGTGATTTGCACGCACTGTAGAGCTCTTACAGGACTGGTCATTGCTGCTGGTTTTGTTTTTCGTCAAAGCTTTGGCCGCTCTTCTCACCTTACCAACGTTGACATGCTTGGTTTCTTTTGGTTGCTTTTGTGGATTTCCTCTGTGTTTTGTTGTTGTTTTTGTATTCTCTGGTTGGTGTTTGTAATAAGGATGGTGGTTTCCCTATCAATTTTTAGTTTGTTTTTGTAAACTCTTCTGGAACTTGGCAACAGATGGACGATTAGTGGATGGTTAGGTTTGGTTTGGTGGGCAAAGCTTGTTTCCGCTTCACCCTTGGTTGGAGCTTTACTTCGTTTTTGGGATAGAGGTGTGTTCCGGCATATCCTCTGATGACTTGTGCTATATCTAGTTGGATCTTAGTAGTCGTTGTATCATCGGAAGGTTCCCTAGGCATGCAATGACTTTATGGTGTTTGTCTATCTAGTTGTTGTTTCTGTGGACGTAGTCCTCCGTGTTCTATGGGCTTAGTCCCTTGTATGTATTTCTAACCCTTTAGGGGTTTTTGTTTTTTTTAATAAAATCTCTTTTCTAGAGGGGGAAAAAAGAAGACCAAAATATGTGTAATCATGTGTTTATCTCTCTTAAGTAGTGTAAGAATCACAATTGAATATTCTTAAAATTGTTGATATTGTCAAAATATATATACAAAAATATTTAGGACCCATTTGGAATGATATCTGGAGATGGTGATTCATCATCTGAATTTTAAAATCCTAACTTAATATTAAACTTACTCTCTTTTCCATTTTAAAAAAACTCAAACTTTAAAAATTCATAACTTTCTCATTTCAAATCAGAATAAGATAGTTTTTAATGTCAAAACGCTCGTAATGATAAAAGGAATAAGATAAGATCCATTTTACATATTTTTTCAAGACACATTTCAAATTTTTGCATAATTTTTTATATCACAAAATTTTTTCAAAAGTTTTCTTCACAGACATACGTTTCCAATCCAACTTTCAAAACACCATCTCCAGATGTCTCCCAAACGGTCCCTTAGATTTCCACATTGACAACATATTATATCTAGAAATCATGTTAAAAGCATGACAAGGACAAGTAGAATTGTGGAAATTTTCTCCATATAGTTCTTTTTTTTTTTTTTTTTTTTTTTTTAAGTATTAGGGAATCTTCTAACTGGCAAGGATGAAAACGTCTACGACATCGTCAACATTTCCACGACATTATCTATATTTTTTAGTTTTGATATGGATAACGGGAGAAAGGATATTTCTTCCCAGAGTATCCATTAGATGTCCATAATGTCCAAAAATATCCGCAATATTTGCGAATATCCGTGAATATCCATAATATTTTTGGATATTCAATAAAATGTTAAAAAACTTGGGGAAATTTTTTTTTTAATTTCAATTTCATCACACATCTTATTTATTTAATATGAATAAAATGTGATAACATGTTACACAAGATGAAAATCATGATTGTAAGATAGCAGGTGAGGGTATTGAGTGATTGTAGCATATATGAAAATGTGATATGATTCAAATGAGTCAAATTGATAAAGATTCGCCTTGAGTTTTAATTTGATGAGCTCTTGTATAACATAGCCATGTAGCTCTTATAATTGATTAAACATATATTATTTTTGTTATAAAATTAATTCAAATTATGTAATATTGATTGTTTTGATATTTTGTAAAATTTCAACGAAAATTTTAAGTTTTTCTTCAAATATCAATTTTTTCTTAGAATATCCGTCGACATCGATATTTATATCGATATTATCAGTAAATCAAAATATCGACAACTCCATTGACATCGACATCGACATCGATAGTTTAATCCTTGCTAATTGGTAATGTAAGACAACAAATTATTTTCCATTGAAAAATTAAAAAAAAACATTAAATAAAGACTACAAAAGTATTTCTAAAATTTGAATTCAAATATGAACACATTGACTAGATCTCAAATTCAGTACAGAAATTTTATACTCGTAATATGTTATTAGCTCATATTGTTTGTGATTCTGACAAAGTTATATGCAAAATGAGCTTTTGCTCCTTTTTTTTTTTTCTTTTTTTTTTTTTGTTGTCCGTTTTTTAAATCATTTTTCTTTTTTTTTTTTGGCCCTTTCTCTTTTTTGGTTGGAGTCCCCTTGCGGTGTAAAAAATTTCAACACTTAGAACATAGACATTATTGCATCTTTAATTTTCATCGAAAGCGAAACATAACTGAATATTGACTTCATCCCTTTTTTTTTTTTTTTAATACTAAATCTTTAAAAGCAATACTTGAGATCTAATTTTTACTTTTTAATATTAATTCAATATAACGTTGAGTTGTTGGAATCTTTTAATTTTACTTGATATAACAATTATTTAAAGACACAAATAAAAGACTAATAATTCATTATTTAGATCTGACAATTATTTCTTTGCAGGTTTCTTTTACTAGGTATGCTTTCATTTTTTTTAATAAAGTACATTTTAATTTCACCAATTGGTCGATCAACTCTTTTTAAAAAATAATTTATCAACTCTTTTTAAAGTATAATTATTTATTTAATAATTTGTCAAAAAAAAAATATAATTTATTTGATAAAGACACATTTACATGGAGACATATTTTTAGAGTAATTCAACTATATCAGCTCATCGTCTCGAATAAGAGATAAGACGTCAATGAGTGGGCTACTTTTTATTAGCCTGGCCAAATATATGGCAAATCCTATAACTTCTAGAATGGAAAAGTAAACTTAGATATATCTCACAATAAAACTTCAAAGCGTCTTCATTTATTTGTATTTGTAAGAACCTGGATGATTTTGAACTATAGCAATACATTTCCAATTTCAATACATATTCTTTTTTTTTTTTTTTTGTTATTCACACAAGCAAACAAACACACATATTTTACGAGACAGATCGACCATAAGGATCTTTCAAAGGAGAAACTCAATAAACCCATAAGTGGATCCTACTAAATTATGACTTTCAGGCCATTGCTGTTTTAATATATATATATATATATATATATATTGTTAAAGCAACCGGGGTACTTTTTTTGTCGCAGTAAAATTTTGAAGGCCAAGATAAAATCTGGCAAAATAAACAAAAAAAAAAAAAAAAAAAAGATGACAGATACAATTGAGTTGACCCAGATAAGCCTGTTGTTTCGTCACTTGATTCAATCTGTTTTATTGTTGGTGCAGTCATCAATCTGTTTTAGTAATGGTTTAATTACTAGCGTAATTTTAATGTAGGCATGAGATAATCATGTTTCATGTTGATTACTAAAAGGAGAGGATAAAAGGAAAAAAAAAAATTTGGCAGGGAAAAAAGATTTAAATGTAAGCTTGATATGGTCAGTTGAACTCATATTTAAGATCCATTGATTCGATTTATGGTTGAAGCCTTGGGGTGATTTCTAAAATTAATGCTCGGTTTGGGAGAACCATTTGGATTATAATATTTAGATGGAAATATTTGAATAAAAATATTTGAACAGAAACCTTTAAATTGTCATCATAATTGGTGTTTAGATATTAACATTTAGTACAATATATTCAAACACCACACCACCGATTTCGGGTAAATGGTAAGAAGAGAGACAATGAGAAGGAGAAAGAGAGAAGTGGTAGTAGTTATGCCGGTGCAGAGGACAAAGATTAACAAGGTAAAGAGAGTGACGAAATTTTACGCCCTAATGAGATACTGTCCTGACAGACTTTCAACAGTAGCTAAAGGACTGGCCGAGGGGCAAAAAACAAGCAGTTATGGATGTAAAGTTATGGTGACAACTTTAAAACGCTATTTTTCTATTGTGCATCGGATGCATTATTTTGTCCATTATCTGGGTATCTGTGTAGTTTTAAGTTTTTTTTCCGTACAAGATACAACAAGGATAAGAAACCGAAATTGGGCATTGTATTTCCAACGGCTTGTCAAGGGCATACAGAAGTTGAAGTTGAACAAATATAAGTGTATAAATGGTTGTGTACTATTCCTTTAGTTTAGAAAATACCACTTTGTTAGTATGACTGCATGGTGGTGATGATGTCTAAGTTTCGCTTTAGTAAATATATTTAGTAGTTTTCCGCAGCTTTTTTTTTTTTTACCTTGACCGAACAGTCTTTGGACGACCACTGGCTGACAAATAAATTTTCAGTTCGTGGCTTGGACTGAAAAGAAGATCAAGGAGTTCTTGAAGCAAAAGAAAAAAGTGAGAGGCATTGGTAGTGATGAGGTAATTTTAATTGTTGGGATTAAAGTAGTTCAGATAACTAAGAATCTACAGCATTTGCGTGATCTTGTTATGAACAGTGCAATCTTTGAATTACTGATGGGGTCGTTATTATATTCATATCGTCGTGATCTCTGTTGACAGGTGATAAGACCACTGCAAAGTCCATCACTTCCTCAGGTGTTATCAGATACTTACAAAAGAATTTTCTGCTAAATTACTTTGATGGCCAAAGATGTGGTTGTCATGAAAGATGAGATGAGAAGTATGAAGCAGACGGAAAAAAAGCCTTCGATAAAATGAAGTTCATTGCTGAAATTCACTACTTTCTCATGTAGTGATTTAGATCTCTGCTATACAACATCATGTGGTGGAAGCGTGTATTAGAATAGCAATAAAGCAAAAATAAAAGAAATATATTAGTTAACATGTTTATTCACACAAAATGTAAGGAGAACCCTTCAAAATCCGTATATTTACATATAATACAGGAAGTTGGTATCAAAATTTATTGATTCACATAGAATACCGAAAATTAAAAAGGAGAAGAATAAAAACTTGAAATTTCATTGAACAACTACCATTTCGTTTTATATACGAATGGACTAACATATTTATAGGCTAAGCTGTCCTAAATGAAAATGGGAAAACTACAAATAAAACTTGGAAAATAACTAATTTTTAAAAATAATAATAATAATAAAATCAGAAACTAATTGATTTATTTTTTTACCGGAGAATTAAGTCAAAATTCAATATAACTTCCCTAATTGCAAAATTACTAATTGACTTTCTTATATAATAATTGTCTACAGAGTAAAAAATATAGTTTCAAATTTCGACACAAATTGTTTCTCACCGAGACTTCGTCACTTCCCAATCATCCTTTTTAGCATTCGCAGCTCTCGCAATCTCGTCCGCGAACTCAAAACCTATAGAAGACATGTCTCTCTGCAAATTGTGTTGAACAGGATTGATAATATATGGAAGAGCATGATTAACGTCGAAGAGTTACAAGTCATAAATTTACTTGCACGCGTAACTGCTGCTAGAAAAGGCCGGTTTTCTAGGCTTGAACCTTTCTTTCAGGCTTGAACCAAAATAGTTGTAGATCTAATGCTCAAGTAACCGGCAAAGGGTTTTTTTAGTAGTCACTTCTCTTTGATATAATGTCTGATGTGGAAAACCTAGTATTAATGGAAGTAAATGAGTCAAGTGGAACACTCATAATATAAGTTTTTATTATGGTAAATTAAGAACAACTGCAGACTGTCTTGTGACATTTGGTCCTTATAGTTATGCATCGATTGTTGTTCATTTTCCCTAAATTTTAAGTAATACATTTTCTATATAGCCCGGCGGGCCATATGCGGGTCAGGCTTATGCGGATCAGGTTGGGCCACAGACTAAAGAAGCAGGCTATGAGAGTAATCCATCTAACCCGACCCATATTTATAGATGTAACTATAGTAATCTACCGGATTACTCCATCACAATCGGAGCCGATGTGACTGACCATTTTACATTGAAAGTAAAAAATTTGTTCGATTACTTTTTGTAATCTATCATAATGCTCTCCGCGACTGGAAACAACTAGTGGTGATCTATCAAATTACCTTTTTCAGTCATTGTGGATAATTTTAGAAAGACAAAATTATGTTGATATATAATTTATCTTATGGGAGGTCAAACATCCTAAAATCATTATACATGTGGCAAAGGTCCCTATGATCGATCTGTCTTGTATGATTATGTGTGTTTTCTTATTTGTGCAAATATAAAAAAAGGTAACCACTATGATGAGTCATATCAGTAGGGAGTGAGGAATTCTAGTGACTTATAAATGTCATAAGTTCTTTTGCGGTCAACAATTACCTAAAAGTTGTAACTTAGTGGTTCCACTTATAACTCCAATAAGATTCCCCCCCTGAAGTCCCCAGTAGTCGACCTGTCTTGTTGGGGGTGTTCTTGCTTTTGTGAATTATTATATATATATATATATATAAAAGGGGCAATTCTCCAACTCTAGTCTCTTAGATTATCGGGCTAAAGTTCGGACGGCAACCAATATAATTTGGCCGATAACAAACAAATGGGTTCTCACTTCCAGGCCCATGATCCACTTGTAGTGGATCTTTTAAGCAAGTCGACCCCTATAGAGGGAGGTTTCATAAGCAATTGAAAAAAAGAAGAGAGTTCTCTCTTTTTTGCTGAATAGGAGAGCTTTCTATATTGTATGTTTTTATTTTTATTTTTTAAAGATCTCAATATAAATGCAACGTTTTGTTTCTATGTTGCTTATATAATACTAAATGTTTATATAGGAAGTTTAGACATACAGCATAATCTTATCAATTGATATTCAAATATAACAAAAAAATATAAGATATTATACAAAAGGAGAAATAAGTAAATAGTAAATTTGTATGTATTGAGTTTTCTTCGCTTCCTTTAAGGTAGGTCCTTGCTGGTTAACAAATTAACGAGAAAAATTATCATATCTAAATATAACAGTAAAGTTAGATTATATAATATATATGTTTGTAACTTCTAAAACTTCACGTAAGATATTAATGTCAATTAGGATATGTACTGCCAATTTTTCCCGTTTGAATTTTGGCACATAACCCCAAACACAAAGGAATCTCATGATCTTATTTTCCATGTGTTTTTTTTTTTTTTTTTTGGGTGGAAGATAGTTTGGCAGCTTTCAAAAGTAGGGAAAGAAAAATTCTTTGTACTATGTTCATAGACTACTAATTTGGTCACAAACTACCCACAAATCAACCAGTTGTATGAGAAAAAAATCAGCCTTTGATTTTCAAAGAATGGGAAAGGGATTTTGCTTCCCCATTAGCCCCACTCAAATAAATGCACTGATAGTGCACTATTCTCCCATCTTCTTCCCTTACATTTAATAATCCCAACTACCAGCTTCTCTCTTTTCTAATTGATGAAAGCTAAAGAGGAAGAGAAGGAAGAAAATCAAAATTAATTAAAAGGGGGTGTCCTATTGTGTCATCTTATTCCATTCAAGAGCATTAAATGTCACATAGATTTCAACAAGACATAAGAATGGAAAAAAAAAAAAAAAAAAAAAAAAAAAAAAAGATCTCTATTATTCTCTCTCTTTCTCACACTGAAAGCTAAGCACGAAGAAGAAAAAGTAGTTTTTTTTTTTTTTTTAAGAGAAATTTAAAAAAAAAAAAAAAAAGTCTTATTCTATCAACTTGTAGCTAGGAAACGATGCATTAAATATTCTCATCTCTTTATTTGTTTGAACTAAATACAGACATAACTACATATGTGTTTTCATGCGCAAGCTACACAACAAAAGAGGAGCAATATGTGTCTTTTTCAAAAACATGGGAAAGTTGAACAAGAGAAAACTTTAGTAGTGGAAACCTTTTAGTTTGAAACTTTGAATCATATTTGGCTTGCTAATTTGCCACGTTAGTTTGAATGTTTTTGTCAAAACACATATATATGTAATTACGTAATAAGCACTTTAGCCATTTTGGGTGATGGATTTCCTTCACATTCAAGTGCAAGTCATCGGGTGAGCTTTAACTTGTAGTCGGTCAAAGAAATGTTAGTAGAGCCCTCCATATTTCTAGCTCATAAAAACGTATAAGACCATCTCTAACTCATAACTCTATTTCATCGTAACTTTTGTATTATATAGTGCAACTTTAACTTCAAACTTGAAGTTTATTTCTAATCATCTACTTCAAATTTTACTCTAAGAATAATATTCCCTATATCTTCCTATTTATTCTATTTACAACCATAAATTCATCAACTATCTACTTATATATATATATATATTAACATATTAGTGCAATAATATATTTAATTATGAAAAATTAGGTTGAGTGGCCTATGTAAATTACCTAACCTAATAGATGGCTCAACTTTCATTGTTTAGTTAAATGATCTAATACGTATGTTTTGGTTAATCAATTTTAATTTTGGCCAAACACCTCCACTCTCCTCCTCCTCTTTCTCTCTCTCCTCCCTCCGCTCATTTCTTCCATTGACCAATTGGGTTTCATTTTTCTTGGTTGGACATTTCCTCTTCCACTTAAATTCCTTTCCACCAATGGGTTTCATTTTTCTTCTGAGATCTTTTTAAGGTTTTAGTTTCTTAGAAAATTCTTCTTTGCTTTCTTCTCCAACATGGGAATTTGCTTCCAACAACCTGCCAAGTCTGCCAATATGCTTCTTCCATCAACTTTTCTGGCATCAAAATTCTTTTTTTTTTTTTCTTTTGAAATATGTATGAGTGTATGTGTCTGTTTGTTTGTTTTTGTTTTTTTTTTTTTGTAATTACTATTTCTATATGATCAATTTTTGGGATTTACTAATTTTATCTTGATTTTGTTATGGTTAATATGTTCTTGATTGGGATATCAAGGGTGGGGAATTGAGAGGGGGGGGGTTGCATTTTTTTTTTTTTGTTTTTTTAATTTTCTTAATAGTAAATCACTAATTTACTTATAGTTAATCAGTGATTGACTAAGAAAATTAGTGATTTATATTCGTCAATCAATAATTGACTGTAAAATTGATGATATATTATGGTCAATCAGTAATTTACTCAGAGTCAATCAATGATTTACCTAGAGTCAATCAATGATTTACCTAGAGTCAATCAATGATTTACCCGAAGTTAATTAATGATTGACCCGGAGTTAATCAAATATGGTCAATTAGTGATTGACTATTTACAAAATTGATTAACCATTTTAAGAGAAAAATACATTTTAACTAATTTTTAAAAACTTGGATCATCATTTGTTAAAAAACTTGTTTAAAAATGCTATTTGCCTCTATATCCCTTTAATTATTTATAAATGTCAACATAAATAATGATGCAATTAAAATGAACTTAAGCAATTAAAATAATTAAATTAAATAAAACCATTTATGTAATAAAAAATATATAAAAGGAAGTAATATTAGCTTAAAAAAATAAGTAATTTTGTTAAATATATATATACACACACAATTAGGGTAAAATTTTAATCATTAAATTTTTAAGACCATTTTTAATAAATTTGTTTAAATATGTCGACAAAGGCGCAACACTGTTCCCAGCTCTAATTTAGCGCAAGTTATAGCGCACGATTGGAGAGGAAAACCCAATCTGGTTTGGCATTTGACTGCTTTTTGGTGCATAATTGGAGAAATGCACAACTAAAAGTCCAGAAAGGGGGCAATCAACGTTAACATATTTATTTTGGACATGATTAATGGGCTATACTCATACATTGAAACGAATGTTGGTTGAATGCCCCTATTATCGGGCTCAACCCCTTGACGAGAAAAGCATCACCCTAATCTTACTGAATTCACTAATAGTAGTATGAATGTGTAGGAATGGGATTCCTACCATTATAAATCGAGTATTAGAATGACATTTAAGACCCTCAAAGAAGGTTACCAATCAATCAAACCCTTTAACCACAAATTCAGGACGGTAGTTCGTCTTCATGTGTGCCTTCCCATTAGGTGGTTAACAATAGCAATAATAACAATAATAATAATAGACGATGTATGAATGCAAAAATTACATTTATGTTGCATGTGTTATACGTATCAAGAAAAGTAGAAAAATTGATAGAGGGATATGAATAATTCAAATTAAGTTGAGCTTGCTCTCAAAGATGATGAATATTGTAAATTAAAATGGAATCATGTATAATCTATACAATTATTTTGCTCTCTATTGTTCAAACACAAAGTTTGAGCGTGTTTTTTTTTTTTTTTTTTTTTTTTTTGGACTCAATTTCCAATATTCTAAATAGGGGCATCAATTTTCAATCTAAATAAGAGCATCAGTGGAAAATTTCGCAAGAACAATATTCATTTGGGAAGAGGAGAATTTTCAGAAGCAATTGAAAGGGCATTGAGATTTTTTTTTTTTTTTTTTTTTTTTGAAATTTGGAGATAGAGGGATTCAAACTTTGTACTTTATAATTGAATTAAGTATAAAATTACAGATAACTCATACATGCCACTGCAATATTGAGAATTCTTACACCCAAATTTTCTTTAAACTTGGCAGAGCTGCATGCACATATATAAAATGGAGGCATTTGGCCATGATTTCTTTAAAATTTAAATTGACCCTCGTTTAATAAGAAAATTATAATTTTATCCTCATTGAAGCTAAAAAAACTCATAACTATATGTTGCTATATAATAAAATATTTCTTATATTTATCATTGGAAAGAACTTTTCTCCATGGGCACTATAATATTTAGCACCATTCTTGTAGCTAAAATTAATATTTTAATGTGGTTGCATATATAATGGAGTGATAATTTCACATCTAACTTTATCAAAAGTATAAATATTGAATCCCTCACCTCAATTAAAAAAATATATAATTATTTTAGTGATTTTAAAAAAGTTATTTTAGTGCTATTATACATACATGCATTTGATTACACAAAGAGACAAAGCAAGTGTACTCAATTATTGGCGAAATTTGAAGCGGCTGATGTGGACCTCGTCGGTTTCAAATTTTTGAGGCACGAAAAGACACGTCGTCAATTTATATATGGGCAAGATTATACGATTCTTTTTCTAAAGTCACTTTTGTACATTTTATAATTATTAGTGCAATAATTAATATCCCTATCTTTAGTCGAATCAAATGATTGATATACATGATTAATGCTAATCTTGGGTTCTTTTTTTTTTTTTTTTTTGCCAGATATTTCCTAATTATAAGGCATGAAAGCCATATAACGTAGTTTTGCCCCGCTATATTCAAAGGAGAGAGCGAATTTATAGCAAGCCTATATAATCACTTCAATGAGTATATAATATCAGACAACGTAATTGAAAGAATTGTTGCATGGAAATGCAACAAAAAATTTATGGTTTATTTTTGGGTGGGTTATATGCAAGAAGTCATAAATTTGACTCCTTTATATATTAATACCCATCATAACATTAAAGTTTATAATTTTGTCATCTCATAACATTAATTTTAATATTAGAATGAGTAAAATTATAAAAAGGTACGTAAAAAATAGTTCTCCACCTAATTTTCTCTTTTTCTGTCCCTTTTTTTTTTTTTTTTTTTTGATCCTTAATTAGTCTAATCTCAACTAAACCACTTGAAAACAACAACAACAACAACAATAATTGTTATCAAAATTAAAATGTTAGAATATAAAGTTATTATTGTCCCTCCTCAAAACTTTGGCTTACCATGCTAATATTATTTTCAAGGTTCTATTGTCCTTCTTGTGCAAGGTTCTTGCAACGCGACATAATATCTACAAATGTTATATTTTTTTAATGTTAATTAATTTAGTAAATTCAATAAAATGATACGCAATAACAATACCCACAAAAAAAAAAAGTAAGATAACACTTGATTAATTGAAAAGATTTTTATTGTTAATGGAATCCATATTTTCTATGCAGTAACACACAAAACATTAACAATACTAAGCATTAACAATACTAATCGTTAAAAAAATGGATATTTTTCATATAACAAGCACATATGCTCTAAGCGTTGCACTAAGGATTGCACGTACAGAAAGTCTAAAAATTTACTTTATATAATTCACACGATCGAGAGAGTTTATGGGATAAGTATTTTGTGGCTCTTGAGAATTCTTTGATTGCCTTGTAAATGATTAGGTACGAAAAGGTAATCATAAATGAGCAAAGTCTTTTGTACGACATATTGAGCCTATCAAGTTTCACGAATCATGTCATGGTCACTTCATTACCCCACGCATTTTGGGTCACTTTCATGTATTTCATCATTTTAATCCGAGTAATAGGATTTTAGAATTTATAAATCAAATATCAAACGCATTTTCCATTCCATTTTCCCCTTCATTTCAGCCTAGCTGTTCTAAACAATCAGCCAATCAATCGACACTAACAGTTGGTAACTGTGAAACCAACCACATATAGAAAACCGACAGGGTTGATGCTGTATCAAAATCGATCTCGTCAACTAGACCACCCATATAAAAAGGTGGGTTTAATTTTTGACACTGTACTACCATCGCGTTCTCATCATCGGTCGATAAACTAACTGAATTTTCCTTCTCGTCTCAAAGCTCGTTCACACCTTTTTGAAAGTTCCCATCATCGGTTGATAAACTAATTGAATTTTCCTCCTCGCCTCAAAGCTCGTTCACACCTTTTAGAAACCGACGATGGTCAATTAGTCATCGAGCCAATCACTAAAATCATTGTTTAAAAATTGTTGTACAACCCTTATTTTCAGCACATGTAATTTGTATGTGATAATGCTTCTAATTATTCTACATAAGCTTTAATTAACATTCATGACAACTATGATTTGAGAGTGACTTTTAAAGCTTAACAGTGTTTATAAAGTTATTGATGCTAACAGTATAATTTAAATCAAACGATAAATACGAAACTATAGTTACGCATTTTACAAATGCAGTCTGATTTAAGCATATGATTTTACAATCGTTGATTATACCTTATAACTCTATAAAAATAGAATTATTTTATTACTTTTACGCATTTAAATTGACTATGATCTTAAACATTTTAATTTATTTTAGGTTAATTCAGTTTAACTTTATCTTATTTTAATTTAGATTAATTTATTTTGATTTTGTGTGATTTGATTTAATTAATCTAATATTAATTTTATTATGTTGTTATTAATTTATCCCTCAAAATATTTGTTTTCCTTAAGTTTGCAGGTTAATTTGGTGAAGGGGGCAAAAACAAGCCATTGGGAGCTTGGATGGAGTCAAAAATTCACTAAAAATGTTGAAAAGAATTGGGATCTCAATACTCCATCACGTGGAGTCCATTTCACGTCCCATTTGTGAGCCTATCGGAAAGCGTGCCAGATCTAATCTGACGCGCTCCATGGAATTCGCGTGTGGCTGCAAGAACGTACGATTTCCTTTGTGCCACGTGTTGCATTTATGTTGTTGCCAAATCAGATATCGCCACGTGGAAGCACGTTGCGCTTTGCTTTGAGGGCTACTTTCTTGTAGTGTGCAGCAGGAGAGAGAGAGAGAGAGAGAGGAATCTCTGGAGGCCGTGGAACAGAGGCCAAACTAAGCGAGGAAGGAGACGAGAAAATGAAGAAGAAAAACAAAAAAAAAATAGAAAAATAGAAAAAAAGCCAAAATATAGTAGTGTAGTGTTTTTATGTCTAGGATTTGGTTTTTATTTTTAGCTTTTGGTTTTTACTTTTAATAAATTTTAAGGGAGATTGGATTTGAAGAACAAAAGGAGGAGACGAGAAATTAGAGAAAAATTTGAAGATTTGTGGAAACAATTATTAAGGTTTTTTTTTTATTTTTTTTTTTTTTAGTAGTTGGATGATACTTGAACTCTTGATTTTCTTAATTTTGTGTTTAATTTCATTTATAGGTTTTATGTAGTTTGTTGGTTCTAGAGTTTGATATAACTCTACTAACACTATATTTTGATAATTTGGTTAATTGTTATTGAAATTTCCATTCAATTCATTTCTGTATTTTTTATATGTAATGCCTCTAATTTGTTGGGAAATAAATTAGTTGATTTGATTTGTGAATTTTAATGCTTGGGAGAGATTAGTTCATTTATCGGTTTTGGAAATACAATTTTAATTATTGTTGAGTTCGGGAGGTGGATGACACTTTGATAATCATATAAGGATATACTTAATGAATGTGAAAGTAAACAAGTTAGATATGGATATCAATTTGAACACTTATACATATTATCTCATTTGACGCTCGGGAGAGATAATGAGGTATATTAGACCATTGATTAATGAATTAGATGAAGTTTATTAATAATTGGTAAATTGGATAAGCATAGGAATAGTAGAGTAAAATCAATTTCTTAAAACCTTACTTGTGTCCTTTTATTCCTTCAGTTTTGTTTGGTTATTTTAGTTTACTTTATTTATTTTAATTTGTATTTTTGTTATTTTTAAATCGGCAATTTAAATAATCCTAATGTTAACAAATTTCGATAATTAACAAATGCAATTCTCGTGGGATCGATAATCTTATTTATCATTTTATTATTTGTGCTACTCATGTAGTTGTGAGAGTTCATGCAATAATACCTATGTGAACTCGCTCCACAGCATAGAGCATGTGACCCATTAGAATACTAATTAGAAGTTAGAAGATCAACGACATTACCATCATCAAGTTGTGCCTTTTGGGTCTGGTAGGTTGGGTGGTGGAACCCACCTGCATGTGATCGGTTGTTGGGTGGTAATATTTGAACAATTTCATTCATCGTCTATGTCATCATTTATAGAGAAGTATAAGGTTAATTATTATCATCTTCATATCTTAGTCTTTTTTTTTTTTTTTCACATTTCTACAATATATAAGCTATGATTAAAAAGTATGTTGTCCGCATATTGCAAATACCGTTTTCCCTTTTAATTTCTTTTGAACTAATTTTGTGAATTTTTCTTTTTTAACTTGAGAATGGAGAGATTCGAATTATACATCTAATAATAAAGTCATGTAGAATTATAAAATGATAAATTATTCTTGTACTCACTTAATTTATGAGTTAATTTATTAACAAAACGTAAAATGATATTCCAAACATCATTGCTAAATATATATATATAGGTCTACTGATTATTTTTAAACGAAAATGTAAGTTGTAGTTTTTTTTTTAAAAATAACTTCTGACAACAAATGTCAGGTTTAAAATTATTTGAAGTAAGTATTTATTAGTGAGTAATTTGTCTGCAAACATAATTAACTAGGTAAATATTTTTGACTAAGATCCCACTAGTTCTCATCCTTCACTTCTGAGCCCGTCCCTTGAGTACTCCATATCCGTTTACTTCACTGCCTTCCTACTTCGAGAAGACTCCTTCTTGCTCTTACTAAGCTTTTTTGCCCTAAGGAAACACGCCCCCTAGCCGATTTGTGTCCTATTCCTAAGGCTCTAGCGGAATCCTCGACTATTGAATTACCTGATAAGGAGATAGCTTGAACAACGGAACTGATTGAAGCCTAATTACTAATTCATGAATTGATAATTTACCAGTAAATATATTATTTACATTAAAGTTTTTTTCCCGACACTCAAAGACATGAAGGGAAATTGAGCAGATTTACCAATTGCACTAGCAAATAATAGAAAAGCATACAAAGTAGCAAATAAATGATACGTGCTATTTGCTTCTTTAAAGTTTAAAAAAAAAAAAATGCTATTCAACTCTTTCTTACTTTTTATATTGTTGGGATATACATATATATGTGTGTGTAAAGTTTCCAAGAAGTTAATCAAAATATTCGATTAAATCAAAAGGGATATATAAAACGAAACAAATACAATTTGTCTTAAGAAATACTTCTGGTTATTCGGATCACACACAATTTTAGTTTATTATTATCATAACAACAAGATTTCTTAATAAGTACGACACAAAAAAATGAAACAAAAGGTATATATCATAATAACATGATGAAATCCTTGATATTGCAATTATTATTTCAAGCACTCCAACACATTTGGTTGTAAATTGGCTTTGCAAAAGGAGATTATAACGTTATTTCTTATATATTTAAATCCCATTGGTTAGCATCTCACATCCGAAATTTGATAATAGTGTTCCCATTTTTTTTAAAAATAAATGAGTCATAAATGATATACCATTACAAATATTTTATTATTAATTAATTATCGATCCACGCAACTTATTGTATACGGAGATGATACTAGATTAGGGATGATAAATAAGGAGAATGATGAAATAAAAGTATCAAAAGCACTTACATCGTGTTTTATACAATTTTTTAACCGTCATATTGTATTGGGGTAACATTATATCAAAATATTTAACAGAATTCAACTAAAGATATCATCATTAAACATTGTGCTTGATTCCTTTTTTTTTTTTTTTAATATGAAATAAAATGATTGGTGATGTCCTCGTGCATTTTGTCTCAATGGTCATTTGGTAGCCTACTGGTTGCATCGATGGAATAACAAGAAACTTAACTCTGGATCTTTATAGCCAACAGACCCTAGACTTTAAGAGCAGACATTACATGATCTTTTTTTATTTTTAATTTTTTGCCAAAAGCTTGACTCTAAGTACTTCACAGCTCGAATCTAAAACTTGATAAAAGTGAAAGCTCTAAGAAAGTTTTCCTTACCATCAAGCCGCCGCCGCCACCAATGGTAATTTTATTTATTATATATTTTAATTTTTTAATATCTTATGGTAAAATCTTCAACAGATATATCATAGCGTGTGAATTATGTGAAAGCCCTCACGTGATGGAGTGAAAAGAAAATAATAATAATAATAATAACGTGGATGTGGCTTAGGCCACCTATTTGAAGCGAGAAGGACGACTTTTTGAGGCAGGTGGGCTAGCCAGCTGCTGGCTGCTCTTGCTTAGCTTGGGGGGGGTGGGGTGGTGAAATTGCAAAGAAAGAAAGAAAGTCCAAAAAGAAAAATGTCCTATTGTCCTATGTACCCTTTAAAGCTGTGAGGACCAAAAAATAATGCCATTTCCAACTTTCGGATAGCCTTTCGCTGTCTTGACTTTATTGCTTTCGTCCACACCTAAAGACATCTTGAGGGGATTTCCTCTGATCCTCACGTGCATCTTTGTTTCCATGCACAAGAGCCATTCTCTCCCCCAACAGTACTAGCTAGCTTGGAATCTGGGATAATGATTTTGTTTGTTTGTTTCCAAGCCCTCAATTTTTTTTTTTTTTCACTAGATTTCTACAGTAAGAATTGCGTCCTTTTTTTATTATTATATTATTGTTAACTTATAGAAATTGTAATTTTAAGTTTTGAATTAACTTTTCAATATTTATCTTCATAAATATGAACGCAGTTTTATGTTTGGCGTTATAAATTTTTAATACGAATGCTTACAACTCATGTGTTAAAAAAGTTAGTCAAGACTATAACCGCAATTCCTATTGTAGTGAAAAATGATAATTTCTACCGTAGAAACTCTCTTCTTCATAAACTATTATGGTTCACGAAAATTCAAAAATTAAAATCTAAAAAAAAAATTATTTGAGGTCATCATATTTTTACAAGAATTTGCCAAAAATCAAATAATTAAAAACGCCTCTTAAATTGTTTAAGTGTGTATCATCTTACTCTTAGAACAATTAATTTCGTTATGTATGTGTGTACATCCTAGTTGGAATATTTAGTCAACAAATTTGTAAATTACCAGGAAAGTAGCCTCTTAGCATTCCTTTTCCATATACAACATAACACAATTTATTACAGTACATGCTAAAAAAATGATATATTGATAAAATATCAATTCTCAATTTATATATTTGTCGCAAAAATATACATATTCAGGTGGAAGAATAACAACTAATTAACTTGAATTGGCCAATCAACATTTGGTCAAATATATATATATATATATATATATATATATAAGACTTAGTTTTAAAGATGTGAGTTTGATTCTATATTAGTATCGATATACATATAAGTAAGAAATATCTAATCAAGATAGATCCGATAGTTGTAACATTATATTCAAAATCAAAATCTTGTAACTATTGGTTGATTTATATGTAATTTTTTATTAATTTAGAATCTTGTAACATGATACTATTTAAAAATGTTAGTGTAAAGAACGTATCATTAAAAAAAATGTTATATTAAAACCAATTGATTATTATAATAACATACAAAAAGAAAAAAATTACAAGTATTATTTTATAAAAAAAATGCTAGATATAAGAGTATATAAAGTTGTAACTATTTTTTTCCCCCTGAGTTGTACTTGCAAGTTGAAAATTTAGTTCACAAGTACAAGTTACAGCGCACAACTAGCAATGGGGTTTAGTCAAACATGGAGGTTTAAGATTAAAACAGAGATCATTAACACAAATATGTGATTCAAGAATAATACTAATTAAAGAAAGATATATTGATTTAAAATGAATTCTTTGTAAATTATCTTTTTTAATTTCAAAAAAAAAAAAAGTCATGTCCCCATGCATACGCACTCAAATTAAGAGGGTGTTTGGTGAATGAGTTTAGTTTAAGATTTTTAAATTTCAATAGTAATTTTTGTTGATTTTTTAGAAAAGATAAAAAACTTTTTCAAAAAAAGATAAAATTAAGATAAAAAAAATATAATTTAATTTAAAATAATTTGAAATGTCAAACATCTCCTAAACTTTGTGCTGAATCCCAAATAAAAATCTGGATTTTTTTTTTCTCTTTCAAAAGTACAGCAAAGATCATAAATTAACCTGTTCATGATATATCATTAAATCTTCTCACCACACTGCAAATACAGTGGTTCAATCATGCCGTTTCATGAATTAATTAATCACATTCATGACTTACTTTGGAGTTGATTCTACGATACGATTTTCTCATCCCTCAAATCAATGTGGGTACGTTTATGATAGAGTACTTTGTTTTAATTGCCTTATGCCCTAATCCCGAGGGTAAATGATTTTAGCTATTAGATTAAATTTTTATCGATCGTTCATATGAATATGATGTCCATTGAAAAATTATACCATAGGACACAAAAAAATACTTTTATTTGTAGAATCTTACAATTGAAATTTAATTTAGTAATTCAAAAACTTACCTTACTGATGGCGAAAAACACGTGTAAGTAGAATTCATGATCAAGAACTATTTCGGCATACATTTGACTGAATCACTTTTAATTTGCTGCAAAAATGTAGTCCCTACTGTCAAGTTAGGATGATAAGAAATGAGTTTCATGGTGAAATATTAGTCGAGTCAAGTTTGGAGGCCAATAATTTTTAGGTTTAGTGGCACACTAAATTTAATTGTGAATCAAATAGGGATGACAACTTAACTTGTGGGGACTGCTTTGAATGGGACGGATCAAACTCGGTAAAATTTGGAAAGGATTAAAGTCAGGATTCGGGTTGCAAGTGGAGGAGAAACTAATTTAGAAGTCCTCAACTATGTTGTCCAGTCACTTGTCTCATTTAATTATGTTTTGAATTAAATCCAGAATGCATGATGTTATATTATATCAATATACAAATATGATTTATGTACTGAACATAATATATGGGTAGAAACTGAAAGTATTTTTTATTTTATGAAAATAATTAACATGATAAAAAGTTAATGATGAACCTTCTGAATGCATGATAAGATATTTTACCTTCTCGCTGTATTAATTTAAACAAGCTAACAAGAGTAGGATTTTGATTGTTTTTTTGTTTTTTGTTTTTTGTTTTTTAACGAGGCGGATTGCGAATAGGGCTATCTCACCCCGAACCCGCCTTGGCCTTGTTGCCATACTTAAAGCTCAAGAGTATGATTCGACGCATGTTCGTTTTTTGCATTGAGATAGCTTATGAGATTACCATACTTTGAAGTTAGGTAAATTGAAGGATGTTTGAAGGTTTTATAAGTATGCTTCGGTATGAACATAACAATGGTTATATGTCACCTCAAAATAAAATGTCAAAACTAGACAATCCAAAAGGTATCTGCGGACAAAAGTAAAACACATCTTTTTGCATTCAATTGAGGCCTGCAAGATGCCTTGTTGCTCAAACTATTTTGCAACATAGAAAAACATTAAATACCACCATTAATATTCCTCAGCCAAAAAAAGGTGTTGTATCGGATCCAACACAACTAAATACGTACGTTGAAAATAAAAATTCATGATGGAAACCTAAATCTTAGGTGGGTCCCGCATTCGTTTGCAGTTCCTTGCTTCCTTTTCTTTTTCCATGCTAGCAAATGAATTGAAATATATACACATTCTTAAAAATAAAAATAAAATAAAAATAAAAATAAAAAGATTTTTTTTGACTCAGGATATTTTTCTTTTTAAAAAAAATTTTCAAAAAGTTTATTAGTTTTTTTTTTTTTTTTTTAACTTGGATAAGAAAGACCCTCATGGTAGCCAAAGCCAACTGTTGTTGTATGTATACATAACAGAGTTGCATTATATATCATACGAAACCAGAAGTGTGACCATTCCTTGGCTAAGCCAACCTGTGATAGTTACTAGATAGCAAACGCCGTTACTGTCAGTTCCCTACAGCCCTCTCCTCTCGGCTCTCTCTCTCCGAGAGACGAGAGAGAGAGAGAGAGAGAGGGGAGAGGAGAGGTAATGAGAAACGTGTCGCCGTCTTAGTGGTTGGGTGCACGCATCGGGGGAGAGAGGTGAGGCCGAGCCAAAACCACAGCATTTAATGATTGCAACGCTTTCTCCCAACAGCTTCTGGTTCCCTCATTAAATGCATATTCAGATATATATATATATATACATACAAATACATATACATACATTATATATATATATAGCTTACACATACACATCTACACCCCCATCATTATTCCCATTCACCTCCGAAAACAAACAACCCAACCAGCATATATCCTCTATCACCTCCCACTAGATGACGGCGAGTGAGGTTTAAGCGCCGCCGTAGCCGGAGGTGGACCGGAAGAACTAATATCGCTTGAGGAATTTCTATTTGGTCAAAAAATGTTGTGCTCGGTAATTTTTCAATGAGATATGTGAAAAGAGAAAGTGGTCTTGTAAATAAATACCGAATAGGTTCAAAACCTTGTTTTATGCTAAGGTTTCGTTTGGCGTTTAAACTCAAACTGTACTTTTTTATCTAAGTTTTTATCTTTTTCTGAAAAGTCAATAAAAATATTCAACTCAAATTTAGGAGGAGTTTGGCAACCGGTCCAACTTAAACTCATTTTAAACTTTTTTTTGTCTTTTTCCTAAAAAGTTTTTATCTTTTTCCCAAAAAGTTTTTTGTTTTTTCTGAAAATTCAAAAAAATTTACTATTACAACTAAAATATTTCAACTCAAACTAACATACCAAACACCCTCTAAAATTTTTAACTCAAACTTAAAATTTTCAACTCAAATTCATTCACCAAACGGACTCTTAATGGGTGTTTGGTGAATGAGTTTAGTTTAAGATTTTTAAGTTTCAATAGTAATTTTTATTGGCTTTTCAGAAAAGACAAAAAAAATTTTCAGAAAAAGACAAAAACTGAGATGAAAAAGTACAGTTTAATTTAAAATAAAATGGTTCACCAAACTCCCCTAGATTTATTACACGGTTCTCATACGTGGTTGCTTATGAGTTGAATATTCGAAAACATTTTTATAAGAAAATGAGTGTGAGGTGAAAAAAATATGTTGTGTTTAAGTTACGATTTTTTTTTTTTGAAAATGTATAAATTATGTTTTTTTTTACATTATATTGTTTTTATATATATATGTATACATATTCTGGTGTAGTGCGCTTTTCAACCTAAAATTTGAGTAGTTATTTTGGAGAGGCATGAAAAAAAATATATTGACACATAATTTACACGTTTATTTTATTTTGTTCTAATATGATATAATATTGTTGCAATAAATTGGTTGAAAAAGCTATATTATTTCTAGAGTTTTTTTTTTTTTTTTTTAATGATATCTTCCAACAATACTCTCCAACCGTCTTATTATAACATGACACACGAAAGGTAAACTTATTTCAAAAGCTCAAAAGAATTATTTGAACAAAAATGCAAAGGGAAAATGTGCTTCACATTTCACCTTTACCTTCGTATGGCTATGCCGGAAATAAACTTCATTTGCAACATAGCATTTGATTCGATTGAAGATGAAAATTTTAAGTTAAAATTATTGACTTTTTTAAAACTAATTATATTTTTGATAATTTAAAAAAAAAAACTGAAATTAAAAATATAATTTAATTAAAGTTAAACTTCAACACCTAATAAAACCTAAACTCAAGAACATAATATAATTTATTACCCCATGAAGAAAGGATATTTACAGTTTGACTTCAGTATTAGTGCATAGTCGTCTTATATTACACTAGTTTGATTAATTTATGTATGTCACGTCAAAATGCCCACAGTTTACAGATGTATACGTAACCCTAAATCAGACTTTGCAATCCACCACGGTAAAAGAAAATAAAATGACCTTTCAAGAAAAGAAAACAAAATAAAATTAGAAATTCATTAAAAAAAGTAAAAATTAAATTAAGAATTCCAGATTTTTTTTTTTTTTCTTTTAATGAAAAGATTGCAACCTTCTTAGCTACTCGAGCCAACTGGGGGTTGACCAGAGTCAATACCCGAACCACCACCCTTGCCTTGTGCTAAGAAAACTCAGTGAGCCAAAACCCACACCGAGTCACTTTACTCTACTCGACTCGACTCGACTAGGCGGCAGACTAGGCCAACACGTAGTAATTCTTATCACCATGCAAGGAGTCTCAACGCGGGGTTCGTTCTTGACTCAACACCCCCCAAAACTCAAATACACACTCGAACGAAACTCACTGAGTCTAACTCGCTCACTTCAAACTTCTTTTTTTCTTTCACCACCCCCATCAGTCCATCACTCTCTACACACAAGTCAATGTTAATTAATAATTAATTAATTGAAGGAAAAGGAAAAGAAAAAAAAAAAAACTAGATGAGACCTTGACCACGTGAGAGTCACGTGACTTTCATATCAAATTTTTTTTTTTTCTTTTTTATGACGATCAGTTTTCGCAGTGAAGGGCAGCCTTGATCTTCTGGACGGTACACGAGATGAGATTGTTGACCGTCTCCACCGATTCTACAGTGAGCTTGGCCGTTGGGAGGCTGTTGACCAGGATCTGGAACGCCACCGTCAGGAGGGACCCACCGACTCTCTGGGGACCATCACCACCGTTGCAGCCGTTGTCTCCTCCGTTTGTGGTCGCCGACATGGGACCACGGGAGCCCGGCCCATCGGGGACGATCGCGAATCCCGAGGGCAGCAGAGCCACGTAGGCCGAATCACCGCCGTTCATCACAACGTGCATGGCGGGTATGTCAACTGGCGCGTACACCACAAGCGACCCCGCCGCGTCTATGCAAGTCTCCTGCAGTATCAGCATGCTGCTCTGGTTCGTGTTCATCGCCTGCAAACAAACAACGACAAATACAAAAATGCCCCTATTTTGCATCAGAGTTTACACAAAACGCCACTCGTTTTGTCATTTTTACTTCGGTTTTTTAACCCTGCCTGCCACACAACCACTGATTCAATTGATTCAATTTCAGAAACCCCAAAAGAGTCAAACCCTGATAAACCCTTTCCCACTCTTTGAATTTTCCCTTTTTTTTTTTTTTTTTTTTTTTAATTTTATCATTCTTATTATTTTTTTCGTGTGGTCAGAAACTGATCTTTCAGAAACCAACTCGTAAAAGTTGAGGGCCGTCCTATATTTTGACTTTTCTCTTGTTTGAAAGAAAAGTTACCGATCCAAAATATGTCCTTATAGATACTTCCAAACCCCAAAACTAGTCCATATTATAAAAAAAAATAATAATAAATATATATATATAAATATATTAAAAAGAGAAAGTTGAGAGATATACGCTGGCACGGAGGAGGGAGACGCAGTTGCCGTGGTCCTGGCCCTTGGCGATGTGGGCCATCTCTTGCATGGGACCACCGTTGGAAAGGATGTCCCACTCGCTGCGGAGGCGCTCGTCGCGGAGGAAGTCGAAGAGGCGGTGGGGGGGACGGGAAGCCAGACGGAGGTGGCGGCGCTGAGGACGATCCCCGGCGGCTCACCGGGGTCGTCCACGCTCTTCCGCGTCATCACCCGCACGTCCTCGTCGACGTTCCCCGTCGCGTTCAGCTTGTTCCACTTGTGCACCGTCGACGCGCACACCCCCGCGCAGAAGTTGTCTGTCATCCTCTGCGCCAGCTTCAACATGCTCCTCCTCCCGCTCGCCGTTATCCCCGCTGCAACATTTCGTATATCAATCTTCTTTTCAACTCATCTCTTTCCAAACCTTACTTAAACATATTTTATACATACCGGTGTGGTCGCGGGTGGGGACGGCGGACGACATGAGGATGGCGAGGCACTCGCACTGGCGTTGCAGGGTGGCGACCCAGCGTTGCGCGCCGAAGCCCATGCCGGAGCTCAGCAACGGACGGTAGAGTTGGTGCACTTGGCTCTCGTCGTACTCGGCATGCTCAACCCATGTCACCTGCGCAACATTAGTAATAATTGTTATGCATTATTTTGTTTCATTTATTTTCTACCAAAAGACAAATCTGAAATATTTCGCGATCTTTTACTTCTACTGGTAAAATATTGCATCAAAATAAATTGCAATATTGCAAATATGACATGAGTTGTGGGCTTGGGGATGATGATTAAAAATAGATAGTTTTTTTGCTGAGTTAAAAATAGATTGTTTGACTATTGTGTGACATTGACTATATGCTAAAAGAGATTTGAGAACTTAATAACAAAAACTAAAATTGAGTAAGTAACTTGAATATATATAAATAAAACTATACAAATTTAAATATTCAAAGTAGGATTTATAGGGGGTCATTTTTTAAGGAGAAAAGAACAAAAAGAGATGGGATTCACGTAAGAGGTTGAGGGAGACACGAAATAAAATAATGAAAATTGGGAAAAGCGTAACACTGTGGAATTCACACTTCTATGAGTCCATATAAGAACAAAATAGCCAGTTTCTGGAGTTTGACTTTACGAGATCATGGTCTTGTTTTATACTAATTTATTATTACTAATAACAAAATTTACACCCTTTAGGAAGTCACGTTTATTTTAATAATAGGAGAGAATCGAGAGGGCATCAAAGATCGGAATAGAAACATCAAAAACATTATTTATTCAACCGAGTTGAGGTTTACAAGGCCGGCCACTTGGAAATGGAAACAAAAGGATACGAAATTAATGTGTTCAAAGTACTGAAATTTGCGTAAGAAGAGGCTTCCATCGGATAAAAATAGTCCCATTTCATCGGTTGGCTAACAAAGGGTGGCAGTATTATAGTACAATTAAGCAAAACCAAGCTATTGAAACACGGAATGAGGAAATATAATATAATATTTATGAGGTTAAAACAGAAGGAGCATTTTGAGGGGTCAATAATGATAAGATTTTTGGATGAAAGGGACATAAAATATAATCTCCTCGGGAGCCAAAATAAGCACAAGGACAGTTTGGTGATAAAGAGAGTAATCACTAGAAAATTAAAAGTAGAAAGGGGGGTAAAAAAAATTAGAAAAGCTCTCTAAATGGTTTTGGCTTTGGGAATGGAAATGCCCATGATTTGATATGGTTATATTAGTGAGCTTTTTTTTTTTTTTTTTTTTTTTTGCTCATGTAAATTAAATGTGCTCAACTAAGCTTACAATGTTTCAGCTGCTTCAGCATAGACCAAACTAGAAGGGAACACCCACTTGGGAAACCACAATAAATGCATAGAGAGAACTTGGCCAAACAATTTTGCAATTCAAGGGTTGAATAATAATAATAATAATAATAATAATAAAAGAAAAAACCCTCACCAAGGTTGTTAAAAGCATATCCTAGTGATAATTTTAACTCGATTATATCATAAGATGAAAAATTCAAATCATCTTTACTCCAAGTTAAAAAACTAATGATAAAAGGAAAACCCCCCCCGCCAAGTTTACTTTTCCCTTGTGTTTTCATTTACTAGACTTGGAACTAAAGAAGACTTTTTATAGGTTGCAGTAACTGATGAAATGGTACTTCTTTTTTGGGGAAGGGGAAGAGAGAGAGGGGGGGTGATGAAATGGTACTTGGTACAATATGCATTTAACATTTTTTACCTTAGAGTACCCACTGGGCATGTCTTGCACAACACAGCCAGAAGGAAGCCTCCTGCAGTTGACAAACGAGGGGGCGCCGGAAGTTTCCCGGATGGTGTCGATGGAGACATCCACCACCGCCCACACACCCTCCGCGTGCTGCTTGCAGAACCTCAAGAAATTCACCTCCCGCACCGGCACCAACGGCGAAAGCACTTGCAGCTCCGCGTGCATCTGCGAATCACATTTTGATCATCATCATCGATTTCACGGACTTAAAACAAATCCTTGATAACAGCATTACATTCATTATAGTTTCTTTGAGCAAATAATCTCTATTTTACCAGCTGAAGTGCACCATTTCTGGTCCCTCCCATGCCGCTAGAGATCACGTCGGTTGTCGAGGTTCTGGCTATCAGACAAGGAAACATCTCCGTCCAACGATTCTATGAATTGATCGGAAAAGTTAAGTTCAAAGATTATTAGAACAATTTTTTTTTTTTTAAAGTAATCTTGGCTAATTAATGTTTACCGAGTCCATTAGAGTCTCAACAAGGGCTAAACTGTTGATGATAACAATCCCGGTTTCTCTAGAAGCTTCGGTGACGAATCCGTTCGGTTTCATGCCAATGCAAGGCGTGAAGCTCCTCATATACTCCTCATGATTCAGCATTTCTCTCCCTCCTCCTCCTCCGCCTACTCCTTCCAAGCTCCTGATCCACAGCGGCTCGTCCGCCTGCGCCATCTTAACCAATTCGTCCATGGCCGCAAGCGCGAGCTCTAAGTACATCGACCTCTCGATCGACCGGTCGAGGACTTGAACACCCCCGCCGACAGGCCTTGGCGGAGGCAGAACAGGCAAGTGGTTCGAAATCCCGCCTCCAAAATCAGGCCCCAAAGGCATCGTCGAGCTCAGCGCGGCAAAGCCGTTGCTCCCCACACCGAGCTCCAGAGCCGAGCTCGGCAATGGCGGCGCCATCGACGTGGCCAAGGACGAAATGGGACGCCCCACAAACTTGCCGGCGAGCGCGCAAACTCGCTCTAATTCGTCCTTGAGCCTGGCGTTCTCGATCCTCAGGTGCTGCTCTTCGAGCGATATCTCGCCGATTATCGCCGGCCCGCCGCAGTTCGTGCAGATTGGGTTCCTCATGGCGTCCCTGATCGACATGTTCTCCGCTCGGAGCTTGTCGTTCTCTTGCCTCAGCAGCGAGTTCTCGTGCCGTTCCAGTTGAGTCTGGTCGATCAAATCAAAAGAATCATCTTAATCCAAAGACTAAACCAGTTTTTTTTTTTTTTTAATTTTATTTTAAGAAATGAATTACATATTGTTGTGCCCTTTTACCTTCATTTGGGTTCGGCGATTTTGGAACCAGAATTTCACTTGCCTTGTCTCTAAGCAGAGGCGTTTGCTGAGCTCCAGTCTTTGCTTCTCATCGGGATGAGGACACTCCTTAAACAGACTAAACAAAAAGAAAAAAAAATGTTTAAATTAAGAAGATAAATGGAAGAAAAATATGTTTGAAATGGGAGGAGAAGAAGAAGAAAAAGTGAATACGATTCGAGCTCTTGGATTTGCTGAGGAGTGTGTCGGTGGTAACGTTTTTTCCTCGGAGGCTTGTCGGTGGCGTCCTGATCGTCGCCGGAAGCGCCGTCCATGTTGTCGCTGCCAGATCTGCTGATCTCGTGCTCCTCCTCTCTGCTTCTCCTTCCGCCGCTGATTGGCTCAAAATTCTCCGCCATGTTTCTCATCATGTCCCCTTGTCCATCTATATTTGTTTGCTGAAACCAACAAAATCCCATTTTAAAAAAATATTAAAACAAGGGATTAAGAAAAAGGAAAAAAAAAAAAAGTATTGTGGTTGTTGTAGTGGATTTCTTTCTAAGGGCCGTACGAGAGCCAAAGAGAGTCCGGGAGAGTTGAACATTGATTTTGTGAGAGACTGAGTGACGAGGCGAGGCTGAGCGATTGCAGTGGAGGGCATATTGTTGCTGTCGTTTTTGATGTGGTTGTTGTCGTTGTTGGTGTTACTGTAAGGGATGTCAGCCACTATTCTTGCACCACCGCCACTACCACCACCACCGCCGGAACTACTATTGTCAAGGAATCCTCCAAAACTCATCAAAGAAAAACAACCCCTTTCTTCTTTCTTTTTTTTTCCTTGAGATTTTCTTCCTCACCAAACAAACTTTTATTTCTCTCTCTCTCTCTCTCTACAAATTTACAGGCACTTTGGTTTGGAAGCGTGGAGAACACTGAACAAACCAAACCCCGGAATTACAAAATGAAAATATATGTGAAAAAACCAAATGGGTCTCTCGTTATTGAGCACAAACCAGAATATGAACAATATATATATTAGAAATGGAAAGAAATTAAAAAAAAAAAAAAAAAGAAAGAAAAGAAAAGAAACCGGAAGAGGATAGAGGAGACAAATGGTTTTGGTGAGAACTAACCAAAATGTCTCCAACTTCCCCTCTTTCTCTCTGAAAGAAAAAAAAAAAAAAAAAAAAAAAAGGAAGACTTGGGTGTGTTTGTTTGGAGAGAAAGAAAGAGAAAGAAGGCAAGCAAAAAAAAAAAAATTTCCCTTGCTTAGCTCTTCGTTCTCTATCCCTCTCTCTCTCTCGCGTCTCAAATTTCTTCTCCCTGCAAAACTGCACACAAAAGAAGGCTTGGCTCTTGAATCACACTAGATAAAGGTTAAAGAGAGTTGAAAAAAGGAAAGAAAAAAGGGAAAAAAACTGAAGGAACCCTAGTTTTGGGTAAGTGTTATCTCGTTGTCTGCATGCCTTGACTATGCTAAAAAGGCCTCGATAGAGTTGAAGAGACCAAGAGAGAATTATTAAAAAGCAAAAAAACAAAAAAAAAACAAAAAACAAAAAAGAAATTTAAAAAAAGAAAGAAAGAGAGAAAGAAGAAGAAAGAGAGAAAAGGCTTCTCCAAGATTTGCACACGCAGAGGGGAAAAAAAGAGAGAGAGATACAGAGAAGGGAAAAAGGAAGAGAGAGAAAGGATGCGAGGGAAAGAAAGGCAAGAAAAAAAGTGAAGGAGATAAAACTCTGATATGTGGACTCTTCGAAGCCTTACAAATACATAGCTCCAAAAAGGACCGGTTGACTCTCTATACTTTTTTTTTTTTCCCCCTCTCTCCTCTCTCTCTCTCTCTGAATCTGTGAAAAAAAAAAAAAAAGAGGAGAGAGAAAGGAGAAATGTGATTGCTTTTTAACGCCTTGTGTCGAGGAAGTAAGAAAAGCAAGTTACAGTGGCTGAGATCTACTGTTTCACCCCGTTCCACATTTGTACGGCCCGTTGGGATTTGGTATAAATTGGTTTTGAGGCATGTTTTGTGAAGGTTTCAAAATTTTTTTCGTTTTGAGACATTAGTACTGGTAAGTATAAGGGTCCGTTTGATGAATGAGTTTAAGTTGAAAAAATATAGGTTTTGTTTGTCTCATTATTTCATTTCAACTCAAACTGTATTTTTTTTTATATTTTTTCTAAAAAGTTTTTGTTTTTTTCTCAAAAATTTTTTTGTCTTTTCTAAAAATTAAAAAAATTTACTATTACAACTAAAATATTTCAACTCAAACTAACCAACCAAACACCTTAATAATTTGAGTTAAAAATTTTTATTAACTTTTTAAAAAAGATAAAAATATTTAAAAAAAAGATAAAAATTGAGATGAAAAAATATAATTTGAGTTAAATTATTAAACAAAATCTAAGTTAATGAAATGGTTTACGAGTTAAGAAGTTGATTAGACAGAGAAAAAAGGGGTATGTAATTGGTGATATCTATTGATATCCTTTTATCTAGTTTTTTAGTTTATTTTTTAAATTATTTATTAATTATTACTTCTTACATCTTTATTATTATTTTTTAAAAAAGGGTTATAATTTAATTCTTTTTTTCATCTTTTTTATACTCACCAATAAATATATAAATCCTTTTTTTTTTATTTAAACATTCACTACTACTGCTACTTCTTCTTCTTCTTCTTCTTATATCATGTAATTTTGTCTTTTCCCAAATAACCATTTTTTGTGACAACCATTTTCACAAGAAAATAACAAACTGATTACAATACACATATAGAACAACAACGTTAATATACATACATGTATATATCTACGACATTAAAAAAACATAAAAAATAAATATAAAACTGCGACTTTATTAGTTTTGTAAAATCTTATCTCAAAAATAAAAAAGAATCATTGAATTTCTTAAAAAAAAAAAAAAAAGATGTCGAAAAATAATGAAAACAGTAAATGAGAAAAAAAAAAAGGATTGTTTAAAAAAATGGGGGTTTGTGGGTGAAAAAAAGATTAAAAATAGAATTAAATCGTAGGAATTATTATGAAATAATAAGATGGGTATAATTAGTAAAAATAGATATTTAAATTTTAATTGGTGAATAATTTAATAAAAGAGGTGATAAAAGTAGATTGAGGGGTGTTAATAGACATTCCCAATTTATTTAACATTAAATCTGATTAAGATCATATTAAAATGTAAAAATATGTATATTTAATAGAATCTTATGCAAATTTGATAGTTTAATTAAAACAAAACACTGTCGGATTAGATTGTTTTTCATATAATTTCAATTCTTAAAATAACAATAACGTCATTAACATGGTAATATCAAGAAAAGCTATTATGTTTACCGGGATAAATCCGTACTTGTAACATTTTATTTTTGCATTTATAACTCTTAATTGATTTATATGTAATTGTTCTATTTAGATTTTTATAAAATTGATAATTTAGAATTATTATTTGTATAAATGATAAAATCACTAAAAAAATATCACATTAAAATCAACTTATTATTATAATATCGTTAAAAAAAAATTACAAACGCCATTTAACATTTGTTAAAGATGTATGACTAGAGAGCTCCCATAAAACTGAAATGTGTTTTTTCAAATTGTACCATACGAGGGTTCGTTTGGTGAATAAATTTGAGTTGAAATTTTTGTTAACTTTTAGAAAAGACAAAAACTTTTTTAAAAAAAATTAAAAATTTATTCAAAAAAAAAATTAAAAATTATATTTTATTTTGAGATGAGTTAACTCATCAAATAAAGTCTAATAGGGTGTTTGGTTGGTTAGTTTGAGTTGAAATATTTTAGTTATAATAGTAAATTTTTTTGAATTTTCAGAAAAGATAAAAAAAATTTTGAGAAAAAGACAAAAACTTTTTTAAAAAATGATAAAAAAAAGTTTGAGTTGAGTTGGATTGAGCCAGCCAACCAAACAAAGCATAAGTTTCGTATAGTAAAAGGAAGAAGGTCTTATCTCCGTATTGGTTTCTAGTTTTGTCGTAACCGGTGATTTGCTGCTCCAAGATTGTCAGGTTCACAAAATGAGAACACATGACGAAGTTCTAGTACTATAGATATAGATTACTGAATAAATGAATAAATAAATATAAAGATCACTTCGTTGCATAAACTTGCATACAATCTTTTACTTTTCATTAAAGGAATCTGCATTTTTTTTTTTTGGGGGTAAAAATTGTGTGAAGGAGCAACGTAGTTATCTATCTCTAGTCGTGACCAAAAAGGATTATTTTTTGGATCATATGTCTATGCATTATATGATTTTGCTTCTTTTTTTTTTTTTCCCCTCTGATAAATATTATTTTTTTCTTTTTTTTATTTTTAAAAACTTAAAAATGAAGGATTCAAATTCTACATTTTATACTTGATTTAAATATGAAATTATCGTAAATTATCCATGTAACCATAATGTTATTTCTTCTTGATGAACAACATAACCAAAAAAGAATGCTTACTGAGAAAAATAACCAAAAAGAAAGTTCTCAACAAAAATAAACATAACCCAAAAAAAAAAAAAAAAACATTATGCATTTGGAAGGATATTTCAAGACTTGGAAACATATTTAATCCTTTCAGAAAAATAAAAACAAAAAAGTTAAATACATAATAAGTTTTCCAAATTCCGGACAAGTTTACTTGAGATCATAGATCCATTCTGCAAAAAAATCATGTTGAGAACAAACAATACTGAAAGTTTTGAGATTTTATCTCTTTTAGACAGAAGAATTTCGACACTCATAAAACATGACACCATAGATCCATAGATAGTGTCAACCTACAATAAGAATCCATCAATTTTTTTTTTTTTTATAATTTGTCCTTTACCTTTGTTAAATCGTGATTACTATCTGCTTAATCGATAATTACTGTTAAATATATGGTTGGCCTCTTTATTGCTGTATATTCATTTGTTTTTAACAAAAATCTAAACATAAAAAAATTGGTATAAAGCTCAAGAGCGCACAAATGATCAGGATAGCCCCAACACTTTAATGTTGTTTCCAGAACTAGGTCAACGGATGGATATAAAGATTTTCAAAACTCGAAAGGTTTTCTCTCAAATTAAAAAAATATAAAAAAATATTTGTTCGTAAGTTGCGTAAAAATATATATATGTATATATAAATATAAAACTCCAATAGTTCACTGGACAAACTATTAATTAAGCAATATTAAGGATCTTAGAAAAGGTTAGCAGTTTATTCTCTAATCGCATCACATACACTACTTGTCAGCCTTTTTCATGGGTGCCTCAGGACTTTTGATGCACATGTGTATATATATATATATATATATGTTATTCAGGATACTAGGACCATGCTATTTCCGTAAAAATTTCTCAGTCTAATTAATTTGATTTTAAAGTTTATTTTGCAAAAATATTTTTTTTATTCATTTAAATAGTTGACGAAAATACCCCCTGACGCTCTGATTCCAGTCTCACCGGAAAGAAGGGCGGGAAACAGTGACACTGCCTCAAGGAATACCGCCGCTTTTCCTTCGACCGCTACCACCTATATATGGTCTGTGGATTTTTATTTTATTTTATTTTATTTTATTTTTAATTAATTTCTTGTTTTGGATAAATCAAAAGAAAAGGAATTTATTAATATCCATTTATACATACAAATAAGTCCCTCTGATTTTCCAAACGTGGAGTGGGAAGTGACTCAGCTTATGCTTGTTTATAATTCAGAAGACCGCCGTTGGCACTTTAAAAAAATATATAAAAATTAAAAGAAAAAAAGTAATTTCCTTTATGTTAGGAAGACATATTCAATTTTGGACATTAGAAAATTTTTGCAAGAAAATATTTTTCTTAACATTTTCCATCATTCTTTTATTTTGAAAAGAAAAACTATCTTATTTTTAAATTTATTTTTTTTTAGAAAAGGAAAAGAAATATTTTTAAAATATTCTCACAATACACAATTTCCAACACCAACATTTCCCATTCCAATTGTTTTTCAAGAAATTTTTTTTTACATATCCAAACACTATCTTATTCTCAAAATAAAAAGTCTTTCCATTTAAAATAAAAAAATTTTCATTTCAAAAAATGGACATTCCATTCAAACTTCATTTTTCATGTTTACAAATTTCCCTGCTACATATATAATCATAGATATCTGCTTGTGATCTGTGTTTATGTTCATGTTTTGAAGCATGGGTCAAAATCACCAACTTGGCCGCTTTTAATTTTTGAGATTCATGAAAAAAATAATATTGTTAGGATCTAACCTTTTTAAATTGACTCATGCAAGTTAATTTTTTGAACACTTACTAATTTTGAAATGATAACTTGTATGCCATGTCATTTGACATTTGTTACTATGAAATTGAGATAGAAGTTGAGATTCTCTAATCTTCATTGCATGTCACACTCTTTTTCAACAAATTGGCATTAGTATAGATAAATACCTAAATTCAATATGGTCTAAAATGTTTTAATATGTAAAGCTTTTTATATTTTTGTCATCATTATTATGTTTTTGAACTTGAAAAAAAATGAATTTTTAGTATTAAAATAAATTTAAAATAAAAATATAGTAATAAATGATTATGTCAAATTTGACATCAACTATATCTTATACTAAAAATAGGGTGAGCACTTTATTTATTTATTATTTTAAATCTAAATATCAAAATTTATCGTTGGCACAATTACGTAATATTGCATTCAATGACAAAACCAAAACGTTTTATTAAGGTGCTAATGACTATATAATGGGTAGTTGGAGGTTATTAGGATCAAATTTTTATTTTTAGGAGGGGTTATTATGCAAATTTATTTAAAGTTATAGCTAAGCTCCCCGAGCACTAATTCCTCCATCCGCGATTACATTAGAGATGCTTTAAGAAGATCGTATTAATGAGATACAAATATTATCTTATCTTTATATGTCCCATTCTTGGTTTTCATATTAAATAATGCGAGATACCACAAGTATTAAAATCTTATAATTAATCGAAGATGAATCTCATACTATAAGATTCATCTTTTATTAATGGTTACTGTTAAACATAAACATGCCTTTTAGCATTTTTTTTTTCCCCTTGACTAGATTAATTAGCTTAATAAATTCATCTTGCTGTAGTTAACTAATGCAACATCAACATTCTACATTTAAAATCTATCATATTGATGTCAATATTGACCTAGTATTATTAATATCGTTAATAAACTTGTTGGAATAAATTGATCCTTTTTAATCCTTTTAATAATTGGCTCATTGTACAAAAGGCCACATAGTATTAAAACTGCAGTTCTTTGCTTTTGTGTAGAGATTATTTGTAGATTATTATTGGTCTTTGCTCAATAAATTAATGTCCTTTAATTAGGCTTAACTGATTACTTCACTTCTGAATATCTGTGTCTGCAGTAATGGAAAAAAAAAAAAAAAAAAAAAAGGAAGTGAAATATTTAATTAGTCCTTAATTATTTGCACATATATAAATATAGACTATAAACAGCTTTATTTATCAATTCATAGATAACCTATTAGAAGTGCTTTGACTCTCTAGATCAAGAGCTTATAATCAAAGTTTTAAAATATGACTTCTCAAAAAAAAGTTTTTTTGAATGGACTTTAAACCTTGTACTAGAAGTTCAATAAGACATATAAACTTTATTCTAGATTTTTATTACTTATCAAAATTTTTAAAAATCATTTTGACTCATTAAAGCTCTTCTAAAGAATATAATTCTAAACATTTACCGAAAAAGTTAATAACTTTTACTTCTATTCTTCTACTAATTAAAAGCAATAAACAAAAATTCTATTAACTATCACTTTGTTTGCCTAAATATTCCCAAAGTTTCTTATTAAAACAAGGTTTGTTTTTTGAATTCTTTGGCAGGTAGGATCTATATAAGAAAAAGAGAACTATTGCTACGTATAATTTTGGATCGTGAATCACTTTTTATTTTATTTTATTTTTTATTTTTTATAAGTGTGCTGAGATTTTTAGGTTTTTAAACTTTGTTTTACTTTTTTTTACCCAATTATAGAGTTTTCCTTAACTTCCATTTCATTTGATCTTTTTTTTATTCTTTTGGACAATTCTACGGATTGGTAGAATATAAAATCGTTGTCTGTTCACATCATAATAATTTATGCTTCTTGAATGGAATAGTAAACTAATAGATAATGACATGATATAGATCGAACCTACAATCTTTTGTCTACAGCCTTCCGCAACCCCCCTTTTCACGTCATTAGACTAAAAAGTCTTACGTGTTACACGAATATTTGATAACATGAAATTAAACTTATATATAACATGAAGCTGCTTTAATTTGTTTCAAGAAAACATCCATCACGACACTTTTTTTCATGTCCACAAGAAGAAATGAAAATTTTTTACAAGAACTGTATTTTTATTTTATTAATAGAGTAAGGCAGTGTTTAGTGAATGAGTTTAGTTTAAGACTTTTAAGTTTCAATAGTAATTTTTCAGAAAAGACAAAAAAAATTTATATAAAAAAGACAAAAACCATGATAAAAAAATACTATTTAATTTAAATTGAGATTGAAACCAAACTTACCCTAAGTTTTTAATAGTTAGATTAAATTTTTAAAATTAAATCTCAATGCGTACATTTTAAATAATGCACTTTATGACACAAAATTGTTCCTACTTGTAGATCTAATCATTAGCATTTGCAGATCAGACAAATGAAAAAAAAACTTACTCTATTTATTAGGTAAAAATACAATTTCAATTCAAATTATTTATTGAAAAAAAAAACGAGAAAACCTTTTCAGTTTTCTTTTTACAGTTCTTTTATTTTCATTTTTTTATGGGGTTGACGGCTTAAATGGTGAAGCAGAAGTAGTTACAGAAGATAGTACTCTGCAGAGTAATTATAATGCAAGCGTGTGCATAATTATTAGTTTAATTGCCTATATTTATTCCCTCAAACAAAAATGAAAAAGAAAGAAATTGGCTTTTGTTTGATTTGCTGAAAATTAAATTGCCTATTAATATGGGGACCCAAACTTTGATTGAGGCATATGGTTGACACAATTTGGTAGCACGCGAAACTTCTTACACAAGTAATTTAATTACCTTTAAATGATAGGTATTAATTCAAAGGTCATTAATAGCTCAACACAAAAAAAAAAAAAAAAAGTAATAGCGATTTACTTTTTTGTTTTGAAAGTATCAACAGAATGTTTGAAAAATCTTACTTTTTTTCCAGCAGATTCTAAGAACGGTTTTCCTGTAATTGAATTTAAGAAGTAGGTTAGATTAATACTTTTGTAGAGTTACAATTTTAAATATGCTAAAATACTGTTAATAATTGATTACAGTTCTAAATTTATGCATTTTATTTATCTATGTATCTAAATATTCTGTTAAAATTACACACTGTCGAATCAAATGTTTTCTATGACTATTATTCTTTCTTTTTATGAAATTATTAGACATTTACAAAACAACTTCTTTAAATAAAATTATGAATGTTTTCAAGGAAAAAAAGATTTATGCCCCAGCTTCCTTAAAATAATTACGAATGTTGATATTAATATTAGAGCTAAAAACAATTTAGATCATTACCCCTTTTTTTTTTTTTCCTTTAAAATAATCAAATTAATAGGGATATAATTCTTATAAAAGGGCTCAAAACTTAAGATTATATCGCATATTTCTCAATAGAGCCATGACATTCACCAAATCATTATTTACTTCATTTTTCCTAATAATGTCATAACATTTATCAAATGACTATTTACTTCTAGTCTCAACAACTTTTAAGTACCATCGACTAGCAACAAATATTTTAACATCGAGACAAATATTAAACTGGTTCATAGCATAATTGACTGCATTTATTATGACTTTGTTGTTTTAACCTACTGTCATTTACCAAAGAATGTAATTTATGGAAACTAACTACAAAACATAAATGCCTTGTAATTGTTTTACGGTCAATTTTCTTTACTAGAGTTTCATTCCATCTTCTAAGTTTTTTTTTTTTTCTTTTTTTTAACCATTATTCCATTCAACACTCCCCATAACGTTACTAACTATGAATAAAGACAATTAATTTATCTGTTCATCAAAGCTCGAATTGCAGATTTGACACCATCTTTTCTGTTCACTTTTTTGTTCTTTTTCTACATCAACTATTTATCACAGCTACTACATAGAATATCCAACTTAAATAGTACCCAAAAAAAAAAAAAAAAACTTGATATACGTAAAAGAAAATATCTTAATTGACTGATTAACCTAAAAAGATACGGGTTAATTTTATAAATAACCTTTGAACTACACATCATGTTTATTTTGATTCTTGCCTTTTAGTTTTACACATCACGCTACCATGAACTTCTCTATTGTTATGCAAATGGCTCTATATCAATTATTCTGTCAAAAATTAGATAGAAATTGAACACATTATGATCACATGACCTATAATTAAAGTTAAGATCATAATATATTTTTTTTCTACAGGGAAACTGTACATTAGAGATATTTTGGGAGTAAATTGTACCTTAATCGATGATTTATAGCTTCATCAAATATATTTTGAAGGCACATACGATTTTGGATTTGAGTATCTCCATTATGTTGTTGCTGGCAAACGTGACAATTTTTTATGTTAGATCTTCCAAATCATTACCATAAGGGGTTTGGACTCATGTTTTCTCTCTAAAAAAATTTTGATTATAAATTTACCTTTGATTAACGCACGAGTTTAGAATATGTTCAATTTGGGTATTTTTAAAAGGATTACTGATAAAAATACCGTCTACATGATAGTTAAAAAAAATTTGGGATATTGTGATATATAAAATCAAAAGTCAGGAATCAGTATAAAATAATATACAATTTAAGGGTTAATTGGGAAAATAACCCAAAGATTTATTCTACACTCTTTTTTCTTATTTACTCTTCACAGGAGAAATGCTATGTATGTGCATTTTTCTTGTTTCTTTTTTTTTTTTTTTTTTTTTGGGTGAAGAAAAAAACTCTCTCTAACTCTCTCTATGTATATATAAATATAAGTATACATGTGTATGTGTAACAACATGTGTTTCACATATATATTTCTTTCTAAGTATAACAAAACAAGAAAAAGGTGTCGGTGGCTTTTTCTCTAAGTACTCAGATTTAATGCAATTAAAAAAACCTTTTATTATCCCACCAAGGAAAAAGGCCAACTCTTATAGTCTATATACATCTGCCACTTTTATGCAAAAGAATTTCAGCACATGGCACCAACATCCCTCAATAATATTTGTTTGGTTTCCATTTTATTTCTATTTTGTTGGAATTATCATTATTACTGTTCTTCAATTATTTTTTTTTTCTTTTTAAACGTTCAATATTATCTGTTTTTAATGAATTTCCCTTCACTTATACTACTAGCTAGTCTCTTTTAATATTTTGTATATTAATATTTGTATATATTATTTTTTTGGTACTTGTATTAATATTCTTGTATTACATCGAGTATATGCACACTTACAAAAGCATATTTGATCATCATAAGCTGTTAATAAAAAAAATTTAAAACTAGTTCTCTCAGACAGATAATGAGTTCATAAAACTTGAGATCACTGTTCAGTGTATTAACAAAGACATAATAATGTTGATATCGCTTATATATATATATATATATGTATATGCACGTAGTGTGCGTGTGTATATATATGTACATGGTAGCTTTAATTCTTGATATCATACCATTAATTTATATGTGATGGCCAATTTTTAGTTTCTTATATATTTATATACTTTGATCATAATATTGATATTAATATGATACGTCACAATAGCCTAATAAGATAATAACGAAGGTGGGTATTTTATTTGTTAAGGTAATAATAATGTTGTAAATGCCACAGCTGTAAAAAAAAAAAAAATTTTTTTTTTTGGGTGGAAATCCTTAGAAAAAAGTTGAGACAGGATGCTCCATACGAAGTAATTTGTGTGTACGTCAACTCATATGATCCAACTAATGTTGTAAGGAAATATCTTCAACTGGTTGTTGCCTTTATGTGTCTTAATTTGGAGCATTTATAATCCAGTGAGGAGTGAACAGTTCAACTTAGCAAGTGATCTTTCGTTATGCAGGCTGCAACACAAATGAAAAGGTTTTATTTCTAATTTCTAATTTCTAATTTCTTATTTTAAAGTTTTGCATTTTTTTATTATTAATCACATTAATCAATCAGAAGATTATACATTTTCCCCGATTAGCACTCAACATATATTACCCTTCAAAATACCAAAAATACCTTTAGGGTTTGTTTGTTTTATATCTCATTTTAAACTAAATTGTACTTTTTTATCATGATTTTTGTCTTTTTCTGAAAAAGTTTTTTGTTTTTTCTTAAAAGTCAACAAAAATTATTATTGAAACTTAAAAATCTTAAACTAAACTCATTCACCAAACACCCCCTTAATTAGTAAATCCGGCATGCAATTTAACTTTTTATGTAACTGCATGTTGGACTTTTGTATTTTTATACCATCTATAAAAATAAATATTCTCAGTTAACACATGATTTTAGCCTTAAAATATTTGAGCTACCCTTGAAAAGGAAATTTAGAAGTTAGAAAAATAAGTAAAAACACCTTAATTATCTCAACAAAAATTCAGACTTCTCACCCGTCACTTCCATCGACTCCCAACCCCTTTCCATCCCGCCGCCGCCCCACCTCTTTAGTACTCCGGCTCAACTCATCACCCTCATGTACCCTTTTCTTTTCGCCTACTGAAAGCAGCGTTGATGCATGGTGTCAATGGAGTGAAAATGGATAAGGATGGAGAGAGCTGCGGGCTTGCAAATCTCCATCGACCCGCATGTCACGAGGACAACACTTGGTTGAGTTGGGTTCGCGAGGCATGATCAGGGATTACCAAATTTCTTTAATTATTTATCATTTCTTTTTTTTTTTTTTTTAATTTTAAGGATATTTTGGGTGTTTTTGAGATCATAATTAAGTGTTGATCTTGCAATTTTATGGATTTGTAAATGGTATTAAAATATAAAGTTTGAGAATGCAGGATATGTAGTTTTATAAATAAAAGTAAAATTCAAATCCGTGGCATAAGAAAATAATATTAATAATAACTTTTGATACATTTACGTTTGTTTATGCAAAATGTACATACCATTCATTTTGGATGTTCTCATCATTGGATCTCTCAAAATCAATTTCATATCAAATTTAAATCTTCTCTTGATCAATTAATTATGATTTTAACCATTTATAACAACTTTAGTAATTGTGAGGTTTAAGGTAAATAAGTTGCTGAATAAATTGATAACTGTTTTTTAAAGGGTGTGTAAGTGGTAAAAATCAACGTTTGACTCAAACAAAGTATTAATTTGATACGAAAACGAAATCCAAAGGTACCATGTTGAGAACATTTAAAATGAAAGGCATACACATTTGTTATAAGCTTAAACTATATGGTGTAAATTTGGAAATATACTACATTTTTAGGATAACTGACTTTTTTTGGGTTCTAAATTAGGTCCAATTCCATTTTAGAACATCTCAGAACTTGAATTTGAACCATTAATTGTTTTTTTTTTCCATATTAGTTGTTCCCTTTAAAACACTGTTAAAAAAAAAAAAAAAAAAAACAACCAAAACTGAACAATAATCCTTGACCTAGTTAGGGTTCATTTTGTCCCTTTCACATTCAAAATTTCAAGGTTTTAGAAGTTGAGTGCTCTGGTAATATATTGACAAAATTAACATTAATAAAAGACTCATTTCATTTTCACATATAAATAGGGAAAGACTATATCCGAACAAATAATAGTTTGAGAACTAACTCCGAGATGGTTTAACCCATATTTAATTAATGTTAAGGAATGGGCACCACGTGTGATGTCAATTTTTACTATGAAGAGAACAGGTGGGAAACTGTATGCTTTCAGCAAGCTACGTAAACCTACTCACATCAGACACCACATTGAGCCATGTTTTTCCCATATTCATAAGCTAGCTGGCTTCTGCTGTACAAATAAACACATTACAACACTTTTGTGTTTTAAAAGGCACATGGTATGTCAATTTACTGACAGCCAAACAAAGCATAACTGTTGTAGAGTACCTCTTCGGTACCATTCTCTTTATCTTCCAACTTCCATGTCATGAGTTTGGTCATTCCTTTATAACTACGTATCAGAATTTTGGGCTCTAATTAATAATTTTCCCTTGACTTGAATTGAATACGTATATATACCCTTCTAAATCCTAGCTACTTTGTATTATTTTTTAAGCTTAAAATTGTATTAAGTTAATATTGTGACCAGGGATTCAATTCATTTGTCTTTTTATTTCTGTCCAATTCCGTGTCATAGCACACATTTAATTAAGTTAATATTTTTATTGCTGTGATATGATATTTTAATTGAAATGAAACTTTTAATTAATGTGTCATGATTTTATTAGAGTGATGTAAAATGAATGGGAATCAATGGATGTTGGAGTCATAAATTTAACAGATCGGGAACAAAAGGAGTACCAAATTAAATTTTACCGCATGGGGGCATACTTTGCATACAGCGATATGGAATTAACTTTACACCCTGTGGGGGTGATTAATACAACATGGTTTTGTACTAAAAGGCAATATTCACTATTCACCTTCTGCAGTTCATCAATGCCATACAAGCAAAAGTCTTCGAAGTCGTTCGTTTTGTTTTGTTTATATTCAATAATTCATGATTTTACCTTCATTCTTTCTTTACCTCCTGTCACAAAGTAAATATATTTGGTCCCCCTCTATATATGTACACACACACATATAGGGAAACTAACCTAACCAGATTGAGTAGATCAGTTCATCAAAATGTGGTCTCATGGTTGTTCGGGATTGGAGGGGAAATTAAAAAAAAAAAGATAGAAAGAAAGGATTTTTGGCAGGGTGTGAAAAATACTCTATTGATAAGATATAGTTTTTAACCATCAAACTTCATCAAATTTCATTAAATTATAATCATAGTTTTGTTTAATTTAATAATAACATGTTGGCTAAAACCATATCCTATTGATTTTTTTTTTTTACTTTAAAAAAAAAAAAAAAGATCTTGTAGTGTTTTTGTGAAGTTTTGACATTGGATAATATTATTGATCAGGTATGGCATAGTTATGACTTGTCAAATCTCCATTAGGTTTAGCTAAAATTTTTATTATCTTATACGATTCAAATATAATTTAACGGTTTAAAATTATGTATTACAAAATTAAGTGTTTTTTTTTTAGACGTTATTGTTAAAAAAGATATGATGTTGATCATTTCTCGACCAAATTAAAGGTGACATGCAAGTAACAGACATAAAAACAAGCAGTCTCATGTCCAAGGAAGGGTTAGAAAGTATAAAAATCATTGCAATTTACATAACCTTCCAAGAAATGGAGGGTAAATTGGGAGGGTCACCAAGTCAAGTACAGAAAAATATGGGTATAAAAATTGGATTCTTTCTTTTGGACATAAACCTAAACTTTATAGGAATAAATGGACAAAGGAATTCTTCAAAGCCAAAGTAGAAATCTAACCAAGAAAAAGCAGAATTTGTGACCAAAAAAAAAAAAAAGACCCCCAATTCAAAGTGGTTGAGTGTTGTGTTGCCATCCATAGACCCACACCTCACATGACCTTGCGCCCTCTATTAGGTTCTAATCAAAATAAATAGGACCCATTTTTGAATCTCTCAATTTCTAATTTTATGTTCATTCCAATATATATATATATATATATATGAATCTTTCTCTCTCATCCTTGTCTTCTTCTTCTTCATGTATGACATATTGTTGTTGAAAAAAAAAAAATCTTAAGATGGGCTATAATTATATTATTCTTTTTCATCTGAATAGCTAACATTATGCTTCTTATTATTGCTATCATTATTATAGTATCTCGAATTATATATATATATATATATATGAATCTTTCTCTCTCATCCTTTTCTTCTTCTTCTTCATATATGACTTATTATTATTATTATTATTGAAAAAAAAAAATCTTTAGATGGGCTATAATTATATTATTCTTTTTCATCTGAATAGCTAACATTATGCTTCTTATTATTGCTATCATTATTATAGTATCTCGATAGGTGAACAAGAGAATGTTTTCTAATCGTCATATTTTCATGAGCTTCTATGAGATTCAAATTTTTTTAGACAAAAATTTGTTTCAATTTAATATGTTTTAGGAATATCAAATACATACTATCTTACGTATATTGAAAATTATTTAAAACATCTCATCATATTTGTAATACAATCATCTAATAAAAAGTATACATTTTCATGATTTATTCATAAGAATTTTACATAATCATGTTTGAAAATGCAGATTAAGAAAATAAAATCCATTTTGTATACTTTTTTTTTTCTGCATAACTTAAGTTTTTGTACTGTTTTCTATATAATAACTCATTTCTGATTCATATTTCATCTAAACACACATTTTTAAACCGACCTCTAAAACTATATCTCCAAAAATCCCTAAGCAAAACGTAAGTATGATAACGAGGTACATAATGTCTAATCATTCTTCTCCACACCCGGGGGAAAAAAAATACCCATAAATTTGGTAAGTGGTCATAAGGCAATTGCTCAAAGTTGACGGTGCGTTCTTTATACGTGTGAAGAATTAGATGGGTTTTTGATTGGTACAACTTCACAGTTACACCTCAAAAGAAGCCCCCACTTGCGACTTGCCCACCACTCTCCCATTTGGCTTCTCTTTATGGGTGTTTCATTAAATACTTTTTTCCTGTTTCCTTGCCACCACCTTTGCATTTAAAGCCTCCACTCCACCGTTGAACGCCTTTCTTCTCTCTATCTACGTTTCTCTCTCTCTCTCTCTCTACACGAAAGCTCCCAACAATTTCGTTCACACTTTCTTTCTTGGCGCTTTTTCAAAAGAGTTAGACTTTAAATAGAAACTCAAAAATCCTAGCTAGTTTCATCACCAGATGCATTTCAATGCGATTGACTAAAATGCTCTTGATGTGCCTGATAGACTCTACGAGAAGAAAAATAATAATAATAATAGTGCAATTATTTTCTGTTAATTTCTTTTGACGTGTCGTTTCGATGAGTACAAATCTCCAGGGGTCATATATAGTGGCAGAGAAGTACCGTTCTTAATAAAAGTCTAGATTCAATGGAGGCTTTCTTTCGTTTTCATCCCAAAAAAAAAAAAAAAAAAAAAAAAGAATAGACTATCAAATTGTCCAATTGAATCTTTTGTTTAAAGTGAAAATATTGTAACCCTTGATTGACTTGATCACCCAAAACAAAACTGTGTGCCTTGAACAATTACGCAAATGTCGGTATCAATTTTTAAAAATCCGTACTCTTAGGTATACGGAAAGTTTCAGAGAAAATTATATTATTAGTGAAAATATTAAAAAAAAGAAATTACGGAAATTTTCTTTAAAAAAAGACATTTATAATATTTTAGGATAGTTGAAACATTAAAAAGATCCATTCACAAACTAATTTTATACAAGAAACTTCTTATATTACATATATTAATACCAAAACAAAGTTATATAAGACTTAGATACCATCTTGATTCAAGAAATTATTTGACGTTGCAATAACATGTCATTGTATAGAATTGAATATAGTATAGTTGTGAATATATCACATATATAGGTTTGTTTATCTTTTCCCACTATATTTTCCTGAACGCAAACTGTGGATTCTCCTAATTACTTGCTTGAGATGGTGGTAGTATGCTCGGACGAGGATATTTGCAAATTTCATAAAAGTCTATAATTCGTGTTAGAATATCATTATAATTACCTTTGAAAGAATAAGTCAGTATCAGAATTCATCAATATCTTCCATGTTAATCGATACTATCTTCAAATATTTTGACTGGAATTTTATTGAAAACAATATTTCGACCAATATCCATCGATATTTCGGCAAAAACTATTTTATATCTAAACGATATTTCAACACATCTTTAAAACAACAATTTGATCGAAATTTTATGAATATCGGTGTTGTTTTTTATCATGACCTCAACTAAAATTTGTAACCGTACACAAATTTTAGGGCGTGTAAATTAGGTGTCTTTGGTTTGCTTCTATATACATCCATATATGTAGAACGATACATAGATTAAAGAAACAGAAGGGAAGAAAAAAAGGAAAATAATAAAGAAGCATATTGGAATGAAACCTGTCTAGCGTACACATGCCTCTTCAAGAATTAGGTATTGTTATAATGTTATTGGCACACAAAATACTATAAAAACAGAAATCATAACCAAACTTTTGTTAGGGCTTGGTGGGGTGATTGGATTTCTCGTTCTTCTTGATAAAATCTTGAGTTCGAGTCAATCTCACAATAATAAATGAGATATTTAGGCAACCTTTTCATGAGAGATTCAGTAGTGGAGTCAGAAAATTTTTTTTCTTCTTCGAAGGGGTGCTAATTAAACTAAATTTTAAACTAAAAAATTATTCAACTTTATATAATTATTTTTTTCTTTTGTAAACTTTGTAATCTAAATTAAACAACTTAAAATTTGAAAATTTTTTGTATTTGGGGTTTTAAGTTTGAAGTAACTTATATTTATAAGTCAAATCTTGAGACATAATTAAAATTTTTAGGAAAAAATCTTAATAAACTTAGTAATTTCAAAATTTCAGGCCGGGGGCTAGCCAATGTGACTCCTCCACAGGAGAGATCTATATGTATGTTATGCGAGAATATACTATATCCTCGAGATTATCTTGGTACACTACAAAGTACAACCCTATGTTTTAGGGGGAAAAAAAGATAATACTAGGAAATTTGTAAAAGAGTAATGTCAGAGGAGATATCAACTATAATTCTAACTTTTATACCAGCTTTAAATTATGAAAAATGTTTTAGAATATTAGTGATGTTTAACACAACACTAATAGAGAAGTTGACCATACGGTAGATCCCATGTTATGGGATCTGTCCTCTGTTAGTAAGTGATATCAAACATCAATGATGTTTCCTAGTAATGTTCTTAAATTATACATTTTTATTGAAAAATACAATCTTTTGTTGTTAATTGACATGACAATCCTTTGATATAAAAAGTTGAGATTAGAATTTGTGTTCATAGTCTTTTTTTTTTTTTTTTAATTTACCTTTTTGAAACGTTCATAAGATCAAAGTTCTCTGAAATTGCCTTTCACATCCGTCTCTTTCTTTGGTCTTCTTTGTTCAAAGGAAATGCCAAAAAGTAAACTGCCGCCCGAGAATTAGGAGGTTGGCCTCGGCGAATTATTGGATGGTTGAACTCGTGCTAGCTGCCTGAAAGTTCTCCATGCTACGAAAAATAGAATGGGTACTAAATTCATTGATTAGAAAATTGATGTTCATGGCATCATCAAAAACGATTATAATGTAATTTAAGCACTAACGATAGGCGAAAAAGAAAAAGTATTTCACGAATACTTTTAACTTGAAAAATCACGAATCAAGAGAATTAGTGCAAGTCAGGTCATTTTCCTGAACAAAGTATATTCTCTCATGTGCATTTCCAAACGTAATTTTACTGGAAAAATCCAATCAGATTGAAATTCAAATTGAATGTTTGACATTTTCAAATTAAGGGGATGTTTGGCCAACATCTCATTTTAAACTAAACTTTACTTTTTTCATCATGATTTTTGTCTTTTTTTGAAAAAGTTTTTTGTCTTTTTTGAAAAGTTAACAAAAATTACTATTGAAACTTAAAAATCTTAAACTAAACTCATTCACCAAACACCCTTAAGCCCTTGTTGGAAACAAGGTTTGGATTTAAATATTTGTACTATTAAATCATCATGTCTGTCTAATTCCAATCAAGAGCTGAATTCCTCCAAATCAGATGGAGTTGTTTAGTAGTCGGCTAAAAAGTACAGAAAAAACTTGGCCGTCAAAAAAATTAGAACCACCAAAGAAGAGGTGGCGCCGTTGATCAAATGGCACTGACCTGGCCGGTAAGTCATGACGAGAAGACCAAAATGTATTTTTAACGTAATAGACTTGAGTGCAAGCAACGCAAATTCATGGACAATTTCATGACTTTGTCTTTGCATATGGCTTGAATTGAAATCTATATGTAACTGTGGACAGCCCATCTGAAAATTCAAGTTCTAGTCCAATTAAATTGGTTGAAAGGGATTGAATAATGACTTGAGCAATTGGAACATTCAGAAAAACGCTTACATTTAAAAATCGTCTCACATCTTAGGTATTTGTATTGAGACAAAAAGCTCCTATTGGCTATTTTATGGATGGAAAAAGATATGCGTTGTCTTTTAACGTGTGTGTCTATATATATATATATATATATATATATATATATATATCAGAGACGGTGTTTTCCATTTTTCGTTTCCTAATGTTATTGACATAAGCTTATATTCAAAATAATGTGACAGGGAGTTCTTTTTTCATTAATAAATGAAACTTTTTAATAAGAAAAATTAGATAAAGAAACTATTTTTAAATACTTATTTACAAAATGACCTTTTTTTTTTTAATCTACATAAATGGTCAAAAAAAATTTATCTAGAAAGATGGCCATTGGTCATTGATTGACAATGTTAATTAGTAATTGATCATAATCAATCCACGAAAAGATAGATATTAATATTGATCAATCAATCAGTGATTGATTGATCATTGAAAGGGAAAAAATGACAATTTTCTTTAATTTAACAAAACTTTGGGGGGGGGGGGGAATGATCATTTTCTTAATTTTACAAAGCTTCAAGCATATATTAAAAAAATTTTTTAAAAAAATGTCATTTATCGATATATCCTTTTTCAATATTGATTGACATGGTAATTTTTGAAATACATATTAATAAAAGAATGATAACTTTATATATCATGTCAATCAGTATTAAATCGGTATTAAAGAACTAGAACTCCTAGCATTATTGTTTCATGTAATATCGTCGAATGACCAACAATGCACCTTGTTTTGGTCTATTTTCATGAAATTGCACATGATTTTCTCCCCTTCTCTTCTTAGTTCTTCCCCCATCTCCGCCTTCTTCCTCCTCTCATGATTTCTCAGCAATTAAACATGCATGTGAATTTTGTTAGACTCAATATAGGGAAAAACAACCTCAAAACTCTAATTCTTCTTTCCCATTCACTTCAATCAATGTGTTTAAAAGTTTAATAATGGAACTATAGAATTGGAAATTCATGGTAACCTAGATTTATAAACCTACGACATATAATGATAGAAGATTCATGAATTTGATCATAGCTTAAACCAAACAAATGAGAATTGTCATCCGGAGATTGAAATTTTAAGATAGCCAATGTCTTAGACTTGGAAGCTAATATGTTGCTCTTTTGATTATTATTTTTCTTTTGAAAATGGAATGGCTGCATTTCAGATTGAATCACATCATTGATTACAACATTAGAAATACACTTAGGTCTTTCCTCCAGCCAAGAACACTCATTATTAAGAGCTAAAGCATAGTGAGCCAGTGAGTGAGCAGTGCCATTTGCTAATAGAGTAATAGGAGGGCAAGAGCCACCACCTGTCACGCCTTACAAGTTAGAAATATCGTCAACAATAGGAAATTTAGGAGCTAAACTTTCTCTGTTGTTACTCTTGATTCTGAAGACTAACAAGGAATTTATTAGCATGCTTGATTTTTTTATAAAGTCACGCTTTATTTCGGACAGGAACTAATTGTCCTTAATTTATATCACTTGTTTTTTTTATATTTTTTTTCCCTTTTATAACTAGAGCAATGCCTAAAAAAAAAAAAAATGTTTAGCCTTGTGCTTATATATTAAATTAGACAAACACATGCTGGAATTTTAACACAAATGAAAAAAGTCAAATCCGCTTAATATTAAGAATCAGACAAAATGCCAAGGCTACTAGAGTTTAAGGGGGTGTTTGGTGAATGAGTTTAGTTTAAGATTTTTAATTTCAATAGTAATTTTCCAGAAAAGACAAAAATTTTTTCAGAAAAAAACAAAAATCATGATAAAAAAAAAATACAGTTTAACTTAAACTAAACTTACAACCAAACAAGCCCTAAAAAAAGTGCTGTCTATTTTGTGATTTATGAAACTTTGAACATTTTGCTTGCACCATAATGATTCCCTGATTCCCACAGTTGCTTGGTCATTATTACCGCTGGTTTTATAGGGAAGTTACCGTTCTTTTGGAGAAAAAATTTCAACAATTTTAAAATCGGCATTGCTATCGTTGTTGTTCGTTCCTATGGTTCTTCCAATTGTCCTGTCGTACACTCGGTTACCCATAATCATTTTGACGTACATTTGGTTAGCCATGATCGTTTCCGTCGTACATTCAGGGTTAGCCTTGATCTACTATAATTACTATAGAAGATAAATGAAGCATGTAGGGAAAGATGTCAACAATGAAAAGAAGATAAAGCAAAGCATCATCAACTTACTGATGAAAAAATAAAAAAAATACATATAAAAAAAAAAAGGAGAGAACTTTAAATTACATTATCCTCGGAGCCGACTTAGATTATGACCGTCATTACTTTGTGTAAGCCTAACATTGTACCAGCAGGGCTTCCTTTCCCTAACCCCGACTTTCACCGATATACCAAACAGGGAACAAGAAAGAAAACTGCATCCCCTTGATAAAAGGCAAGACTAAATGCTGGGCACGAAATTGGGATAAAACCAAGAATAAGTAAAACTATACCTACATACAAGAAGGATGTATCAGTGGGATGCCGAAGGTAGCTTCCAAAAGGTTTTGGTTGCCTTGAGAATTTTTTCCCTTCCATTTGTTTCAGGTTCTTTCTCGTGTATGGTAGCCGTCCACCTTACTGCACGAGCTATGTGTGCTACTTTTTCAATGACATTGGGAGAATCTCTAATCACAACTGTTCCTTCTGGGCGCAATATTCGGTCCATCTCCACCATTAGATCCACGAGGTTACACCTGTAGTAAAGTTAACGTCAAATGAGCAAGGTACTTCAAGAACTCATCTAGCACCCCTAAAAAGTTTTAGCAACATCAATGTCTAAATATCTAAGGATTATAAAGAAACCGTTTTGCAAGTAGAAAGGAGATAAGTTTTCCAAGAATAAATCGAAGAATGGAGAATAATTGGGAGAGAAGCTCAGCTTCCGTTTGGCTCTCAAGTCCGAACCTAAGTTTATCATATCAGTTTTTGTCTTTTTCTTGACAATCAACAAAAACTATAACTAGTTTTTGAAAAGTCAATCAACTTCAACCTAAAAATTTCATTTCAAAAGGTGCACCAAATGCACAATTGTTACTGAGCATGGCTGCAGTGCATTGCTATGTCAAGAGAGTTTGTTACTCTGGACAATTAAATCAATTGATAGGTTGGCATATTCAAGGACTCCATGTTCTACGAGTCTGTTTAACATGCTTTCCGAAAAAAAGAATTTCTGAGTTCCCCAATTGGTGACAGACGACGAAAATCTACTTGTCTCTTGCATGGACAATTGGACATCAATTTATAATTAATTGCATTTGTTTGGAGGGTTTGTGAAGGTTTTGGACTTTATGGGCCTACATTTTTTGTTTTTGTTGAGAGAAAACACTGTAGAAAAAAGTTTTCCCAAAGCCTCGGGTTCAAACACTTGAAACAAACAAGCTATTAAATATAAGGTTAAAGAATGTAAATACCTGTTCTTGCTTGAACCTGGATTCTTTAAGAGAGATTCAATATCAGTTACATGGATAAAATCATACGTCCGAGGATATGTTGAGAAAGGCTCACACCTGGGACAAAAAAGCATGCTTTAGTAAAGAGTTACATATCACACTACCATCATCTTGCAAACCGCTACCTAAATTCCACGGATCATGAATAGAGAGAGTGTCTCGCCAGAAAAATATCATTTTAGGAAAGAGATTAATGCAATTACAAAGAATGTAAATCGCAAATCTAATAAAAATGTATCACTCTTTGGTATAGATGTACTCTAGTATTTAATTCCGGATGCATCACTGTTTTACTTGTGTAACAGGATTATTATTAAATTCAAGTGGAAAATAAATTTAATTGGAAGGGAGGAACGCTACTGAAAGTAAAGTAAAGCACGACATTAAAAGACAGTTTTCATTAACTTTAGACAGTGGTTTGAAAGATAGAATCGTTTAGTTACAAATCACCAGATTATCAACTTTTATTCGAGCCAAAAGTCGTTTTGTAACTGTTCTAAAGTACTATGGAACCACCTGGCTTCCCAAGCTAACTAATGCCACTCAAAATTCAAAAAATTCACAAGGACTCCTTTCTAGTCAGATGCAGCAGTTGTTAGAAAAGAAAAAAAAAAAGAACTGACCACGTGCTAACAATTTGTTATCTTTGCATTCTAATTTACTTTGAATATCTATTTTATTTTTGTCATCAAGTTTTTCCAAGTAAAATAAAATAAAATAAAATATAAAAGGGTACTTTAAAACCTTACCAGTCATGGTAGACACCTATAAGGCCTCTATCATAAATTACAGAAAGAGTTGAGAGCTTGCGAGCAGGTATGACATTCATTACCCACACAGGGTCAGCTTTAAGAGCTGCTGCAAAACCTCCAAAAAAAGCATTCATGTCCATGATGTTGCGTACAGCCGAAGTTCCCAGCTTCAAGTTTAAAGAGTTCTTATAGTAAGCAACTCTCCTTGCCCACCGCCTTGTGTCTGCATCAAACACATCAATACCATTTTTCATGACCAAAGCCCTTGAAGGAGCTGTTGTAAGTCTGGCTGGCCACTTTGAAATCCGTCCAACAGCAAATTCTCCCTCGACAGAAGACATCCTACTCACACATTTCTTTAATTTGAAGTACCTGAAAAATGATTACGTTCATGTAATTAATTCAAGGAAAGATTTGATAGACAGGTTTCAAAAACTGATTTAAGTATACAGCAGGAATTTTTTTTTTTTTTTTTTTTTAAATTTTAGAAAATGACCATGACTGGTCAAAAAGTGATTGACTGATACATGATAATGTTGATCAATCATCGATGAACCATGGAGACTGATTGAACATTAAAAAAAAAAAGAAAAAAAAAAAGGGCTATTTCCTAAATTTACTAGACTTCGCTCATTTATTAAGAAACTTCTTGAAAAATGGCTATTTATCCACAAATCCCATAATAGAATTCCCTGGGAAATTGTTGCGTAATAACTTTAGAAGTGCTTTTCAACAAACTGCAATTACAACTACAAAAGGGGAGGGAGATGAGAAGAGAGTAAAAAGCTGACAGCTAAGGATCAAATTTTAAGGATGGTTACCATGCGGCACTTGGAACATCTGATTCATCACACAATTGAAGCCCAAATTCATTCTGATTTGGAAGACATGAATCTATAGGCTTTTTCCAGACAGCTGTGTTTCCATCCACAACAATAAGCTCATAGCACAAAGCTCTTGCCACAGCCTGGAGATCTGCCCATTCCTTGTCTTGATTCGCCCACTCCACAGGGGGCCCAGAAATTACCAGGTAACCTCCTGGGCGAAGTAGCCGGTCTACTTCCATGAAATAGGTTGCATCTGCAAATGCAGAAGTTTTCAAAGTTAGATTGAGTAACAGAATAGTTAATTTCCTAATAAGTGACAACAGGTGACAAAGAACTCACTGTAGGCAGTGAAAGGAATAAGACACCGAGAGCAATGCATCAAATCAAACGAGAATGCGGGAAACGGAAGTCGTCGAGTGCCAAGCATGGCAACAAATGCTGGAATTCCTCGTTCAAGTGCAAATTGTATCTGTGATTTGTGTGAATCTCTGGGAGCAAATGACATTGTTAAAATGCCTTCATTCAGAAGATACCCACCAAAACTTGCAACCTGTATAAAAATTGTATCTTGTTAGCAATCGAAAAGAACAACTTTGTTAAGGTCTCAATTTTGAAAGAGCAGGAAAGCCCCTACCCCACAACCCATGTCAAGAGCAGTCCTCAAAGTGCCTCCACTAATAGGAATGTACTGTCCAAGTTTTTCAATATATTGAACGGCTCCATCTGGAAACATGGTGCCACCACCAGGGAAAATGAAGTATGGACCTTCCAGTTTCATCCATCCTTGATGACCTTTCCTCTCCGCAATTTTATTGTGTGGCATGTTACTGTGCCATATCTGCACACAAAGGTAGTCTTACATCAACATATATGGCTAAATTACTTATAAGCTCATAGTTTATGTCAGTGATGCAGAACCATTCTGTCTCCAAATGTCCTATGGAACAAAGCTTACCATTTAAGATAACATGGTTGAAGGCAGATTTTGAAGTTTGGTAGTCAGTTATGCAAGAGTTAGAAGCTGTGGCACGTGTAATATTTGTATTAGCCAACTTAGAGATTTAGTTGCCATACTATTTAGCTAATAGTTACCTTAAAAACTTTCTGAATTTATACACCCATCCGTTGTACAACTCGGATGTAGAGAAATGCAATCATCTTTCCAGAAAATTAATTCTGTGATTCTCTCTCAAACTTCCTTTCATTTTCTTCCCTAGAAAATTCTCTCTACTAACAGAATCTTTACATGATTTAAAAAGCAAGTAGTTCGTGCAAGGGATTTCCTAACACCACAACAACACTGCCAACGTCAAGGGAAAGGGTACTTCCTTCTTGACATCCTCTCGCATTCAATTCAGGTTCTCCAAAACCCTGCCGTGTAGGCTTCTAGAACTACACCAATTTTTGCAAAGTATGACACAAAATAATCCTAGCACATTACCAAAGTTCTTAAAAAAGTGTCAAGACCAGACTCATTAGTTATATGCCAACAGTCCACCATAACTCACTGATCTACTTTAAAATTCGGTGTGGTAAACCTTCCATGATGTAGCCCCGCCTTTTTCTCATAACTTTATTGAATAAATGGATAAAAACACTAATTGTTCTGCTTGTATTCTAATGCTTAAGAAGCCAACTTATCTCAATTCGGAATATTTGCCTAAATGAAAACCTCAAAAATTGAAGTTAGCAAACCTTCTTTCATTTTAACATAGCTACAGCCGTTCAAAAACCCGGTCATTCCTGATCATTTCTAGTCGTTCCGAAGTCATTTTGCTAATAAAATTTTTTGAAGACTATTTAACCAAAAAAAAAAAAAAAAGACAGTGCTCGAGTCATTTTGCTAATTGACTCTCTCAATTCCTAAGCCACGCCTAGAACAAAAAAAGAGAGAAATTCATCCAAGAACTTATACACTCAAATTGTTTCATGGTTTTAATACTCAGCTCAAACTTAATCAAATCAAATCAATCTTCAATCTCATAAACACAATTCGATTCAAGTTTCGATACGGATACCACGCCATAGATTCCACAATTTGGCTAATGTCATTGGCTAATTACACAATCAAAGACTAATATTATCAAGCAAAGACCATACGCACTATCCAAAACCAAAAACAACAAGGTAAGGTAAGGAAAGGAAAGGACTGACCTTGTGCAAGCTCTCGGGCCACTGAACCGGAATCTTGTAGCCGTCTGGCGGCGGGATCAGGCAGAGCGGGGTCTCCTCCGGCAGAGGACAGTGCCTCTCCCTGTAGAAGTTCATCTCACGGCTGAGCTGGCTGTTGCGGCGGGGATCCTCGCAGGGCATGTGGTCGACGGCGTCGGCGGAGCAGGCCTCGATTGGCTGGTGGTGGTGGCCGGTCTCCAACGCCGTGACGAGGCGCTGGCGCTGCTTCGGATCGGCGTTGGAAGAGAGGAGCAGCGTCTGACGTCCCGACGCCGCGAGCGAGTCCCCCAGGGGAGTGAATACGAAGAGGAAGAAGAGGATGACGATGGCGAACAGCGCCGCCGTGATCAGGTCCAGGAGCCGCCATTGCCGAGCGCCACGCTTCGACGGCGGCAGGTTCAGGTGCCCCATTTTCCGATCTCACCGGATCACCACCAGATGAGCATTCAGGTCAGTCCTCTTTGTACGGAAGGAACTCCGTAAAGATATTTTTTGGTTTTAGAGAGAGAAAGAGAATCGTTTTCTGGAGAGAGAAAGAGAAAGTGGTTAGAGATTAGAAGATCAACTACGCGTTTGTGTGACAGAGATTATAGTGGAGAGTCCGAGTCCTGGACAGTGAACTGATGTGTGTATTTTTGTTTTTCCTGTATTTAGCTCTAGTGCCCCTAACCTTGTTAAGTTTTTATACTTTTACCCCGTAAATTTTTAATTTTAATAATTTACTTCTTAAATTTTCTAAAAGCATGTATGGAGATCGAGGAGACGTTTGATATTCAATCTTAAATCAAAATTTTTATATCAGTTTTTTTTTTTTTTGAAAATTTTTTTTATCTTTTCTAAAATAACTGTTTATCTTTTCTAAAAAGTTAACAAAAATTATTATTGAAATTTAAAATTTTCAATTCAAATTCATTCACCAAACGGACCTGAATCCCAATTCCAGACGGCAAAACTCTGTCTCCTTTCCAAAAAGATGTTTGGGACATCATTTGGTTTCCAAAATAATTACTCCAATTGTCTACAACAAATCACAATAAAATTTCACTATTCAAATTCCATTTCTCTTCGTCAAAAACTTCACATCTCTCTTTCTCTGTGTGAGCATTCATGAATTTCAACTTTTAAAAAGTTCCTAACTTTATTATTTGAAGTAAAAATAAGTTTTTTTTTTGAATTAATCAGCATGAAGAGACGAACAAATAAATCTATATTGTATTTTTTTTTCTAAATATATTTAACATAGGAACATAATTCCTTACATTTAAGTTTATTTTCAATTTACAATTCAATTAAATATACATTTTTAAACATATTTCTTCCTAATTATTCTTGTACCAAATACACATTTTCAAACATCAACCCAATTTCAATCAAAATGAGTCCAAAACTCCAACTTAAATCAGTGTTCCAAAATGGCCTTAAATTGTTACAATATGGTTCATTTTGTTAATTTTTCATTAAATTAAATATTTGTATTTGAACTTTTGCATTAGAGTTTGTATTAATTTTTAAAATAAAAATTCACACACAATAAGGTTTTCCATTTTCATATGAGATGTATGTTAGTTTTACTGTCACTAATTTCACTAGATGTTAAGACAAATAGGGACCCAGTGTAACAATTTAGAAAATTTGAAAGATAAATTGTCGAAGTTAAAAATTTATGTGACTAACTTTTCAAACTATGATAAGCTTAAGGTCTATTTGGTGAATGAGTTTGAGTTAGAAATTTTAAGTTTCAATGGTAATTTTTGTTGGATTTTCAGAAAAGACAAAAAACTTTTTCAGAAAAAAGCAAAACTGAGATAAAAATTTTGAGTTTGAACTTTTCAACCAAACAAAGCCTTAAAGTGTAACAATACTAATGCCATTTGGTTTTTTTTTTTTTTTTTTCCCTTGTCTCTTATTAATAATGAGGGGTGAATTAATTAATAAAAAAGTACAGTGATTAATAAATAATCGGATGAGGTTAATGAAGGAGGATTAAATGTTCTGTTAATTAATTTGTTATAAGAATATTGTCCGGTTTTGTTTTGTTTTTTGGTTTTCTTATAGTGATTGAGATTTTGGAGGAGGACTAAAGTTACGAGGCTGTGGGGGTTAAAGTGGTGAATGTTTGAGCTATTCTGGATGGGAAATGACAGCTGTCCGAGCCAATACCCACGAAATACAGTTGGAATATTTTGCATAGGTGGATGAATATATATATATATATATATATTAATTTAGGTGATATTTTTATTATATTAATTTTAATAATGCCTCCAGAATTATGTATCATATTTTATTTTAACCCATAAATTATCAAAATCATTTATTATGCCTTTTGATATATGTAAAATAATTCAAATTATCCCTTACATCTACTTCCATTACACCATTTAAAATTAAATATATATTTTAAAATGTAAATCCTATTTATTAAAATAAATCTTAATTTCTAATAAAAAGACAATCGAAAAGTAATTGTCTCTCTCTCTCAGTTTCCCTTGCTTTCTCTATTTTATATTTCCGAACAAAATTGTGCAAAAAATTTCAATGTCTACGGCCTCAAAAGCAGAAAAACATTGTGTATTTGTATATTTGCATATATATATATATATATATGTATATGTAATTTCAACTTGCTTTATGCGGACATTTTTTTTTTTCACTTGTTTTGTTTTTCTTCTCAAAAGAATTTCTCAAACATGTTGAAACCCATTTGAATTTCAAGAATTTAGCAAAGTCCCAAAAAAAAAAAAAAAAAAAAGACAGTCGAAATCCAAAAACCCACCAAGAAACTATTCCAAGAGACGCATGACAGGATTAATAGAGATAAAGGAGGTGTTTGGTGAATGAGTTTAGTTTAAAATTTTTAAATTTTTATAGTAATTTTTATTAACTTTTTAGAAAAGATAAAAAATTTTTTCAGAAAAAGACAAAAAAAATAAGTTTAACTCAAGTGAAACTTGTATGCCAAACAGGGCAGAAGACAACCTATATCACACCCGCCAAAAGAGGGAGGCTCGGCGATACCGAATTTCATGTCTAAAGGCATCAAAAGTAGAAATCCCCTGAGTAAAGAAGCCCTTGCCAAACTCCCTACAAGAACTCATTAGCGAAAAAACTTCCAAACGCTCCCCCGGCTATGCTCAAACACAACCAAAATGCCAAATAACACAGGCAAATCTATGAAGTTTCTCTCACATTTTTGTTAGAAGATTTACAGTAGAGAGAGAAAAGAGAGGAGAAAGAGAAAAACACTTTTTAATTTGTTCTTATTATAATTAATAATTTTTTATAATTAAAATATATTTATTTAATCTTTCATAATGTGTCATATCAACATTCAATTAAAGAGATAAACAGAAATAGATAAAAGGGACGATTTGAATAACTTTACATATATAAGGGGATACAATGAATGGTTTTAATAATTTACGGAGTAAAATAAAAAAAGATACATAATTGGGGATATTATTAGAATTAATCTATATCTATTCTTTTCCTTGAAGATCTAGGCCGAATCGGAGATGGTCCATTGTTTGACCTTGGCCGTGGAAATGACCCAAACGTTGCCTTTCCGAAGAAAAATATATTTTAATAAATACAATTTTTTTTTTTTGAAAGCACTCTTAATAATATATAGCAATAGCACTGGGGAGATCTAGATTGAATTGGGTTTGAAACAAAACAACAACAACAACAATGATACTTTTGCGATCAGTAAAAAATTATTATTTTCAACGTTTTAATCTATTATTAAAACATTTTTATATAAATTATATAGAGTTTTTATTGACAGCTATTATTAATCTAATTAGTAAAAAAAAATTGTATATTATTTTTCCACGTTTTAATCTATTATTAAAACATTTTTATATAAACCATATATAAATTTTTTATTGACAGGTATTATTAATCTAATTAGTAAAAAAAAAAATTGTAGTCAAAGCTCTCTAATAATAATGTAATCTAATAATAAAAGAGGTGGACCAAAATTGAGGTCAAATATAAGGACGGCTTTGACTCTGTTTATAGTGCTGGGATTCCTAACATGAAGTGGGGGAGAGTGTGAAAGTGCCGTTTATCCTTTGAAGAATAATTAGTTTAAGCGCAAAATTAAATCCAATCTATGTCGACATTTCAAGTTTCAGGCAAAATACTAAATGAAGTTATAGTATTCTTTATGGAAGGCTCTTATGTGTCCACTAGTGGAAAGCAACCAATCCAAAAAAATGTGTCGACACTGGAACGAAAATATCTTTCTTCTCTTATCTTTTTCTATTAAAAAAAAAATAAAGTTAATTAATTGGCTATTTTATTAACTCACTTGTTTGGGCCAAAATATGCAATTTAACATAGAACTCTTTCTTTTTTCCGGTGAATATATAATATTAAGCCCAAATTTCATTAATAACACCTCTGAAATAAATAATATTAAATACAACACCATTTTTTTTCCTTCATTACTAGCACCGCCAAGTCAGTTTTGTGGGGCCCAGCAGCATTAAATGAATGTCAAAAGTCAGGTTTACCCTCATCCCCTCATCTCCCTCGCATGGCTTAAAAAAATTTCCAAACCAGCATGTACAGTGTTTATGACCGATAACCTACACCGTACACACACACTAGAGTAACGGTCATTACCGTTATGACCAACCAGTCATAACGGTTATGATCCCTCTCTATACCGGTCATAACTGTTATAACCGGGTGATCACAACGTAAATGACCTAACCCTATACCGTGCACATGAGTGGCAGTCATAACCGTTATGACCAACCAGTCATAACGGTTATGACCCTTCTCTATACCGGTCATAACTGTTATGACCGGGTGGTCACAACGTAAATGACCTATCTCTATACCGTGCACTAGAGTAACGGTCATAGCTGTTATGACCGCTACCCTATAATGGAACAGAAGTAATGGTCATTACCGTTATGACCTGACGGTCATAACCGTAATGACCCCTCTTATGCCGGTCATAATTGTTATAACCGGGTGGTCTTAACGATTATGACCTAGCTCTATATCGTGAACAAGTGTAACGGTCATAACTGTTATGACCACCTGATTATAACAATTATGACCTCTTTCCCTATGTCAAACTCCTCGAATTAATGACCACTTTTTTCCTATATAATGGTGTATCTATATTTAAAATATTACTTCATTGCTATAACAGGTCATTAAATTATCAAATTATAGATAAATATAAAAAAATATATATATATACATCTGACACTTACGGGCATTTTAGAGACCTGGTCATAACTGTTATGACCACCCGGTCATAACGGTTATGACCTCTGTTCCTATGTCAAACTCGTCGAATTAATGACCAATTTTTTCCTATATAATGGTGCATCGATATTTAAAATAATACTTCGTTGCTATAACATATCATTAAATTATCAAATTATACATTATAAAATAAAAAATGTATGAATCTTACACTTAATACAAAATTTTAAAGACATGGTCATAACTTTTATGACCACCCGGTCAAAACAGTTATGACCTCTCGCCCAATGCTTATTTGTCATGTGAACTTCCATAGTTTGCAACAAATACCATATAAAATACATGCTAAAAATAATTTGCTATACAATGAATTATAAAATGTGCCTATTTCAGTTGAATGGAAATATACAAAAAAAATTAGGAACTTATAACAGCTCTTAGTCATTGTCCGACTCATCATCACTTTTATAAGCTCCCGTAAGCTTCCGCTTCGCATGAGCCCACAAGTAACATGTTAGCCACTCTCGAAACACTTCCATCCGTCCATGAATTACCCAATATTTGATATCCTTCCTTTCTATCAAGCATTCAGCATTTTAATAGTAAACATGCCACAGTCACCACTGTTGCATGTATAAAAAACGACAAAATTTACATAAGCATCACAGGCAGCAAGGCAACATTAAATAATCAATACATATGCAGCATTTGTACATACCCATTGGCTTGTTTAGGGATATCTTTGAGGATGGTGACCGGTATTGGGTGCATTCCGGGAGGTTGTCGTGGTTTAGAATCGAACAAACCGATGTGACCAGCCAGCAATGGAATGAACATTGATAACGGTTCCACTCCCTCTTGGACCTGCTAATTGTGAGGGCCTTCACGATGCATAGAGTTCAACACCTCAATTGTCCAATCTGTCAGTTCGAGCTTTACCAATACTCAATGCTCCAGCCGAGCCAAGTTTAATGGTATTAGCAAAGTGTTAACTTCAAACCACGACGTCCCACATTGGACAGACAATCCGAGCATGTTCTTGAGTAAGGTTTCACAGCCCCCCAATCAAACGTATCTGGTGAAGCAAAGTAGACAAGCCACATTGAAGCAATCTTTGTACCAAAATACTTGTCTACCGTTGTCACCTTGCGTTCTTGCAAGTTGGGATACTGCCTGATCTTCTTCCTCAAGTAGTAAAAGACTACATCAATGTGCTGAATACACAAAACAAAAGCAACATATTGTAAATAGATCTGGTCATCAAACAATATACCTTCTTGATGATTAATTTTCAATTAAAAATCACCACATTGATTACAAAACAATTAATAACATCACTTACTTCATCCCATAGCCAAACAGGGGAGGTTGCCAATTCATAAAACCAAGATTTTTTCTCCACCGTCATGATTCCGAGGTCATGGGGTTTGTCCAATGGGTCATGGATGGCATTGTATCAGGCAGGCCGTTTACTAAAAAACAAATATTTGCTTTGGTGATGACATTGTTAATATTAATTATATACTTATATATATCTCAATTGGAACGGACAGTTATGAGCTATAAACAAACCTCGCTGGAGGAGTCTTCTTCAATGCCCCTTTTTTGATCCACTGCCTGAACTTCTGTAGCATGTCAACCGGAGGTTCATCTTCTAGTCTCGGTGGGAGGGCACAAATAATTTGGCTCGGTCCACTTGCCGGGGAGGCAATCTCCATCTTAGATCCGGTAGGCCGTTGGCCAAGCCTTGATAGTTTGGCCCTCTTCTTCTTAGGAACCTATAAATGTTATATGAAACGAGTTAAAATTTGATGTTGCTCTAATGAATATTTTTTTTAGTTAATGTATCTTCGTAACAACCACGTCACTGCTGCTGGCCTCTTTGACTGGGTTTGCAGGCTGTGCAACCTCCGGTCCACCCTTGATGATTTTATCATATTTACCCTCCTTTTTCCCCTTCTCCGGGTGGGGCATGCTCTCCTCTTTTTTTGAATCAAGTGGATCAGACTCTGCCATCCCTTGTCCGTGTAAAGTTGCATCCAACTTTACCTGTGTGGATTCACAACATGTCATATTATAATAAAAACTACCTTGTTTCTGTTTTATACAAAAATATATCTCATTACATCTATATATGGTAGAGTCAAATTTAAAATACATGCTTACCTTATTACTCTCCTCCGCTACATGTTGCGGGGAGACAATAACATTATCGCCAGTGAGGAACTCCATGGCTGCTTGCTCACCAACATCAGCAGCGGCTACGATGTCAGGGTCGACCATCACCTCATCTTGCAGTCCGGTGGCGATGTCATCAGACGCAGTCATCAAAGCATCCGACTCATTCGTTGGAACATCCGACGGGTGCCTGCTGGTGACTGGAGATCCGGGCTGTGCCCTTCCCTGGCCCTGCTGACTCTTGTTCTGGGTCAAAATTTTGAGAACCCGTTGCAGCAGTTGGTTGGACTTCTTCTGGTCATTTTTAAGAACCAGCAAACTCTTGTTAATTGAGTCCACCTGTCCTCGGATCTCTTCTTTAAACTCCTGCCACTCGGCGTTGGTAGCGGAGCTTGATCGGGGAACAGGAGGCTTAAGAAGTAATTGAGGCACAGCCTTTGGGTTCTTCAAAAATAACTACGCAACCCACGGGTCCTTCAACTCCTCTTCGATAGGCATCATCCCAACACATTTCGGCTGCACACATAAGAACAATGAGTATTCAGTTCAGATAAATGTACAAGGTATACGGTCAATACTGGAATGACCATCCGGTCATAACAGTTATGACCATGACGAGTATTATCATAAACAAGGGTGGTCATAACAGTTATGACCACCAAGGGTCATAACAGTAATGACACCCGGTCATCACTGTTATGACTACCGAGGGTCATTACTGTTTTGACCATCCAGTCATTATGTAATTTGCCAACAACGGCTTGCTCAACGTATAGAATACTAACCACAAAATTTGTAATTGACCACTTATTATACTAAAGATAAATTACCTGATCTTCGCCGACCGCGGTAAAAGCCCATGTAACCTCATCAAACTTTACGTTATCCGCGGTGTCCACGACAGCATATGCGGTATGGCGTGCTCGTAATTGGTTGTGAATTTGGCTATAGTTGGGATGCTCTCATATGCCCATACTAGTAAGGCATAGGGAAAGCCCGCAATACTGTAATGCACTTGGCCTGACTTTTTTACTTGTCTTCTCTTCGATGAAGTTCTGTTGTCAACCATGGCACAGATTGCAGCCCGGGTTGCCTCCCATGATAGCACGCCCTAAGGGAACTCATTGAACTTATCCAACTTATCAGCCAGGGCAAAAAACTTCGGGTCTATCTTGATGGAGTTTGCATTTGATAGAGGAATAGAGAATATGATGTACAGTAGACTCAACTTTATCACGTCTTCGTCATTGTCAAAATTCGCATTCGACAGCTGCAACTCCAGATTTTCCCTCGACACACCTCTCACTGTCGTGAAATACCTTCGAATTAATCTGGGCTCGCCCATCGGTGGGATATGAGTAGACCCAGCACATTTCATTCCGGTGATGAGGCCAAATTCGTTCAAGGAAAACCTCCCCAGTTCTTCACCCACCTGAAACCAAAGCGCATCTCCATTGTCACTGTGATCCATCAGTCGCATGATAATGTTGTGGAACACCTGGCCAGCCCAGCCGAGTGTATTTAATTTCAGGAATTGTTAAATGCATGGCTGATGGCTGACCAACTCATACTGTCGAGTAGTCAACCAGTTTGTCAAATTTTTACACGTCTCCTTAATGTTAATGAAAGTATTTATCTTCGTCCGGGTAATTTCAGCATCGGGTACCCGTCAACTGTACTGAACCTGCATTAATGGTAAGTTTCGAGTTAATATGCAACATAAAATAACAATCACGATAAATTTAACAATTTCATGCCCACCAAGTGAATCTGTAAAAGTCCAGCAAGTCCTACTAATGAAAATGAATCACGCATAAAGTACACATAACTTAGTAAGTCTTATTATTACCACTAAGTCATAATGAAAATGACCCACCGAAATAGCAAACAAGCTGTGTCATTTTCATTATGTTCATTATGACCAACCGGTCATAATGAAAATGACCGTCCGCAATAGCAATGAACCTAGGTCATTTTCACATTGACGTCCAAGTTATAGTCTTAGAACTCAGTAATATATACACAGACAAACTTCATCCAAATATAATATAATATATGAAATTAACCCTATTTATATAAAAAACCAAAACACTTATACGTGAACAGACCAAACACTAAAATGTTGTCAAAACCGGATATGAGGTTATATAATTACCCCTTTTAAAAAAGTCTTTTCAAGGGATCGAATAAAAAGTGTGATACCATAAATCAAAACAAATAAAAGTGCAACCTTTTCTTTTCCCGAACAATAAACCCGTACAATAAGGTGTGAAAAAAATACATGTTCCACGTTATAATCATAAAACATAAATTAACATACTCACCTATTCAGTTTCGGTTGTCTTCTGTGATACGACGCATGTCAACTTCTGTGACTCGGATATGTCCATGTTTTCGCCAGCCATTTGCGTTGGTTGTGAGATTGCTTTCTCTTTAGATTAAACGTCATTAAAAGAGTTGATTGCAGTTTATAAAGGTATTTGGTGGCGGTTATGGATGGTTTTCTGATCGGTTATGATAAAATGCAACTGTTTCTCTCTCTACAACCAGAGTTTCTCTCTCTAAAACACTGCAGAAGCTGGTTTGAAAATTTTTTTTTTAGGGCATTCGAGGAGAAGTTTACTTTTGGGCGGGGGAGATGATCGAAAATCTGGCTTCTCTGCTACATTAAATTTTCGGGGCCCATCGTAAATAACTGTTGATATCCCTACAGATATGGTATTTTAATAATGACCTCTACGTCAAAAAAATTATGACCGCCTCACTAGAACGTCAGGAACTGTCATAACACTAATGACGGGAAGGTCATAACAGTAGTGACCTCATTATTGTGCTCAATTGACTGTTGGTATTCCTAAAAAAAAAATGGTCACAACCGTTATGACCTCTCAGTTATAACGGTTATGACCGTCCCTGTTACTCACGATACAGAACACGGTCACAACCGTTATGACCTCTCGGTTATTACGGTTATGACCGTCCCTCTTACTCACGATACAGAACCCGGTCACAGCTGTTATGACCATCCGGTCATAATGATTATGACCGTCCCTCTTACTTACGATACAGAACTTGGTCACAACCGTTATGACCATCCGATAATAACCGTTATGACCGATAGGTCATAACCGTTATGACCATCAGGTCATAACAGTTATGACCGATATAGAGAGGGGTCATTACAGGGTCATAACTGTAATGACCATGACTTTTGTTAACGGTATAGGGTAGCGGTCAAAACCGTTATGACCTATCGGTCATAACAGTCATGACCTATCGGTCATAACGGTCACGGGTCATTACCGTTGTGACCAACCAGTCATAACGGTTTTTATCGGTATGGAGAGGGGTCATAACCGTTATGACTTGGAGGTCATAACGGTAATGACCGTTACTCTTGTGTACGGTATAGTGTTGCGGTCATAACCGTTAAAACCAACCGGTCATAACTGTTATGACCATGGTTCTTGTAGACGATATAGGAATCCGGTCATAACCGTAATGACTGCACGGTCATAAATGTTATGACCGTGGTTATGACCGTTATAAAATATTAAAAAAAAAAATTTCCAACGTCCTGTGAAAATTGCATGCTTACTGGGTAGACATCTGCGCAAAAACTCAGTTAAGGTTGGCTGAGGCCATATATGTATTTATACAAAGTTTCTGAAATTTTTAATTTTATATAATAACCCTATATATAATATGGTAAATTAAGGTGACCTGTTTTAGCGTCTTCGGCATTATAAATGTAAGATGCATAAATTTTTGTTATAATGTATCCTTCTTGTTTAATGACCTATTATGGAATTATAATTTAATTTATAATTTGATAATTTAATAACTTATTATAGCAATTAATTCATATAATAAGATGGCCAAAATCAATATTTAATTTATAATTTGAAGATATAATGACCTGTTATGGCCATTAAGTCATATATTAAGATGCATAAATATTTAATTTAATATATAATTTGATAATTTAATGACATGGTATACAAATTAAGTTAAGTCATATTTTAATATACATAAATTTTTAATTTAATTTATAATTTGATGATTTAATGACCTGTTATATAATTAAGTATCATGAATAAATTTTTATTTTATTTTATAATTTGGTAATAATTCTTCGACCTGTTATAGCAATTAAGTCATATTTTTAGATACACTATATAGGAAAGTGTGGTCATTATCACGAGAAGTTTGACACAGGGAGAGAGGTCACAATGATAATGACCGGATGGTCATAACGGGTGTGACCAAGAAATAAGTTCACGCTGGTTATAGAGGTCACAACTTTTATGACCACCGGTCATAACAGTTGTGACCGTTACTCTTTTTAAAGGTATACACCAACGTTCATAACCGTTATGGTCATAACGGTAATGACCGTTACTCTAGTTCACTATAAGGAAATAGGTCATTACTGTTATGATCATCCGGTAATAACAGTTATGACCGTTCACGATAGGGAGCGAGGTCATAACTGTTATGACCGTCCGGTCATAACTGTTATGACCGTTACTCTAATTCACATCGTTGGTCCTATCGAATGTGGAGAAACTCAAGCAGCATCTGAGCACCGTTATCTACCAAACGTTACTTCACCATTGACGGTTTCACCCTCCTTTCTCTTCTTTTGTTCTCTCTCTGCCGAGTAACGTTCAGATTTTTTAATTGAAGTGATTGAGTTTTATTAAAGTTTCCAGATACGGAAAGTTGTTGAGCCCTTCGCAACTAGAAAAAGACTATCAAGATTGGTTTCTTCAGATGCACATATTGTGCGAGGAAGGAGTTAATCGTGGTGAAGATGAAAAGTGCAAAATTGTCAGCCTTATGAAAAGCAAAGAAAATGGAATGTTCGGTGGTAAATATTACCTGTCGATCTGGCAATCGAACATTCCATTTTCTTTGCTTTTCATAGGGTTGACAACAATACACTTTTCGTCTTCACCATGATCAGCTGCTTCTTCATACTGCATGTGCATCTGAAGAACCCAATCTTGATAGTCTTTTTCTAGTTGCGAAGGGCTCAACAACTTTTTGTCTCTGGAAACTTTAATAAAACTCAACCTCTTCAATTAAAAATTTGAACGTTACTCGGCAGAGAGAGAACAAAAGAAGAGAAAGGAGGGCAAAACCGTGATGGTGAAGTAACCTTTGACAGAGCACGGGATTCAGAAGCTGCTGTGAATCTCCACAGTAGAGTAACGGTCATAACTGGGTGGTCACAACAGTTATGACCGGGTGGTCACAACAGTTATGACCTCTCTCACTCCCTATCGTGAACGGTCATAACTGTTATGACCGGGTGGTCATAACTGTTATGACCTCTCTCCCTATCGTAGCACTAGAATAACAGTCCTAACTGTTATGACCGGGTAGTCATAACTATTATGACCGTTCACGATCGGGAGAGAGGTCATTACTGTTATGACCCTCCGGTCATAACAGCAATGACCGTTACTCTAGTTCACGATAGGGATGGAGAGAGGTCAATACTGTTATGACCAGCCGGTCATAACAGTAATGACCGTTACATTAATTCACGATAGGGAGCTTTAATGGAATCTCTCTCACTCATCGTCACCCGATGAGTTAATTCTATCTACTGTGGAGAAACTCAAGCAGCATCTGAGCGCCGTTATCTGCCAAATGTTACTTCACCATTGACGGTTTCACCCTCCTTTCTCTTCTTTTATTCTCTCTCTGCCGAGTAACGTTCAGATTTTTTAATTGAAGTGTTGAGTTTTATTAAAGTTTCCAGATACGGAAAGTTGTTGAGCCCTTCGCAACTAGAAAAAGACTATCAAGATTGGTTTCTTCACATGCACATATTGTATGAGGAAGGAGTTGATCATGGTGAAGATGAAAAGTGCAAATTGTCAGCCCTATGAAAAGCAAAGAAAATGGAATGTTTGGTGGTAAATATTACCTGTCGATCTGGCAATCGAACATTCCATTTTCTTTGCTTTTCATAGGGCTGACAACAATACACTTCATCTTCACCATGATCAGCTGCTTCCTCATACTGCATGTGCATCTGAAGAACCCAATCTTGATAGTCTTTTTCTAGTTGCGAAGGGCTTAACAACTTTCTGTCTTTGGAAACTTTAATAAAACTTAACCTCTTCAATAAAAATCTGAATGTTACTCGGCAGGGAGAGAACAAAAGAAGAGAAAGGAGGGCAAAACCGTTATGGTGAAGTAACCTTTGACAGAGCACGGGGTTCAGAAAATGCTGTGAATCTCCACAGTAGAGTGACGGTCCTAACTGTTATGACCGGGTGGTCACAACAGTTATGACCTCTCTCACTCCCTACCGTGAACGGTCATAACTGTTATGACCGGGTGGTCATAACTGTTATGACCTCTCTCACTCCCTACCGTGAACGATCATAACTGTTATGACCTCTTTCCCTCCCTATCCTATATTAACGGTCATAACCGTTATAACCGTGTGGTCATAACAGTTATGACCTCTCTCCTTCCCTATCCTATCCTATACTAACGGTCATAACCGTTATGACCGGGTGGTCATAACCGTTATGACCTCTCTCCCTCCTTATCGTGAACGGTCATAACTGTTATGACCTGTTGGTCATAATGAGAATGACCATCCGAAAGAAACTTAAAACTGAGTCATTTTCATCATGACCAACAAGTCCGAATGAAAATGACCATCTAAAAATCATATAAAAATACAAACTTTATGTATTTTAAGGAAATTTTTTTCAACAAATCAATTAGAAAGTTGGAATCTCATCAAAAAAACCTACAAAAATGAAAACTTTTTTTTTACATAATCAATAAAAACTTTACATTCTTACTGAAAGATATTAAAAACGTAAACTTTATAAACATAAAAATAGAAATCAACTTTTCCTTGGCCGATAGGCTTTTAGATGCCGAAGCCGATACTCGGACAGATCTCTTTTTCGGAGTTGTGGTTTTATCAGACATTTTCGTGGGCTTCGACATGGAGAGTTTTTTTTTCAAGATTTCCGATGTTAACACGCTTGCAAGCAGTTTGTACAAGGCTTTTCATGGTGGTTTAGGACGGTTTCCGAGCGGTTATGGAGCGGTACCTGCTAGTTGCAACTCTTTCTCTCCCTAGAATCGGATTTTCTCTCTCTAAAACACTGTACAACCTGGTTTGAAATAGGACATTCGATGGAGGGTGACTCTTGGACTGCGAGGGAGATGAGGGGATGAGGGTAAACCTGACTTTTGGTATTTATTTAATGCTGTTGGGCCCCACAAAACTGACGTGGCGGTGCTAGTAATGAAGGGAAAAAAAGTGGTGCTGTATTTAATATTATTTATTTCAGAGGTGCTATTAATGAAATTTTCCCTATATATTAAAGGTGAATTGATATATTGGAATCTGAATTTTTAAGTTTATAAAATTTTGATATATTTTTTTTCCATAACTAGAATGATCCTAAATGGTTAAAAATATTATTACAATAGTTATTTTTGTTAATTTTTTAGACAATCAAAACAAGATGGAGCTATATGATTAAGTGGGAATACCATAGATGAAGCCACTCATTGATATTATTTATTGATAGGGGAGATGGTGGAAGTTTAAAACTCTAGTTTTAACTAGTCTAATACCCGTGCATTGTACGGTAATGAGAGAAAAACGTTAAAAACAAAATATGAAAACAAATAATATACACTAAATATAGTTAATTAAGGAAGGTAATATATTTACAATAACTTTGAGAATTTAGTTTAGTTTTTTGTATATTTAGATTTACATTACGATGTCTGAATTATATATATTAGTATAGATATATATATATATATTTATATTTACAAAAACAAAAAGTGTTGAAGTAGGAAATTTTTCTTCGTAGAATGACTTCGTGTCATTCATGTTTAACCTTCTTCATTTTCTCCTCCGATCTGTTATAATAAAAATATTTATATATGTTAGTAAAATGATATTTATAGTTGATATATGAATTGAAATAAATTTATTAATTTATTGTGTAATTATGTACAAAAAATAATATTACCTGATTTCTTTTCGATTTTTTGATGGATCGCTGGGAGATACAATTTGAGGATGCGATGGAAGAGGTTGATACTGAGGACTAAAATAACAATATATAAAATTATATAATAATTAATTATATATAAATATATATGTTAAATTAAAAAAATCTAAATATTGAAATTAAAATATGAATAATAATATACCTTGATTCTACTTCTTCAGGGTTAGGTTTGGTAAAGGTAAGTTGTTTTTTTGCTGTTTTTTGCCTCCTAATTGAGGTGTCTCTGGATCAATGGAGATTGATGATGGTCGAATTTTTTCAGATGATGTAATTGTTGGTACAGGTAATAACATTGGTTGTACATCACCGTCAAATGTCCTTACAATGACGACATCAATGAAAGCACCTCGGAGATGAAATTGGATGACAAATATTTTGATATGCCTTTTCGTAGGTTCAAAATAGGATGAATAATGGTTGGATCGGTATATCCTTTATAATAACCAAAAATTTTACACGGACTCATGATTTCCTTGTACATAAGAAACTTAAGCCTATACTATGTGTTTACGCAGTGTTTCATGAAAATTAAGTTTATACTATATACCTATATGATGCTTCACGAAAAATTATGAGTATCAAGGTGAAATTCATAATTTTAACAGTAAATGTTTGAGTTCTCATTTAATTAACTATGAGACTCAATAAGCAGTTGATTAGTCTAGTATATGATCTTTTGAACAAAAAGGGGTGAAAAATTCCATAATTTCATGTTGGTCAAAGTTTGACCAAGAAAGTTAAAGATGACTAAGAAAGTCAAAGAAACTCAAAATTTGACCAAAGGAGTCAAAGTTGACCAAATAGGTCAAGATTGGTCAAGGAAGTCAAAGGTTGACCAAAGGTGGTCAAAGAATTGACCACACAGATATATGATGAGCGGTATGAAAAATATACTGCAAAAACTAAAATTATGATCAAGACAATGTGAATGAGAAATAAAATCACTCTAGAAAAATCAAGCACAATAAATAGGTATTTTTGGGCCAAAAAGTTTTAAGCAAAAAGAAAATTTTTTGTACTGTCCATTTTTACACAGATAAATTTTGGACTGTTATGCTATGCCACAGTATGGTGTATTAGTGACCTCAGTACCAAAAATATCTGTGTAAACTTTAAAGTGGACTGCTTTTAAGAGAAAAAGCCAAACAAGCCTTAATTACATCATTGGTGACATCACTTTTGGATTTATGACCTCATTAAGCTTTTTAATTAAAGAAAAATGATTAAAAAATTTGAATTATCTTGACAGCTAATCCATGGTTAGCTGGCCATTTTGGGGCAAAATTTAATTAAGTTTAATTCATGGGGTTTTATTAAAAAGTTGAACAAAAAATAATTCCAAATCCACCCCATTTTTCACCTATAAATAGCCCCCCCATGACAGTCAGTTTTGGGCTGGAAAAATTAAGGAAAAGCAGCCAAATTCTTGCCAATTCTCCCCTCCAAAAATTCAGAAATCCTAGGGTAGGTTTGAGTGAAGAAAAATTTCAATAAACATGGGGGTTTTGGTGCTTGTGGAGTGAGATTTCTACTTGTAAACTAAATCAGTTTTTTTTTTGGGCAGTTTTGTGCCCAGATTTTGAAGCCCTAGAGCTGGCTGTACGTGGGTGAAAAAGTGATCAAAATTTGTGTTTAGGAGTGCTTAGTATTGAGTGCTAGCAGCCACCCAAAATCAGCCACAAACTTGGTGCAAAGTGGACACAAAGAACCGGCCATAGGGAGGTTCAAGGGGGAGAAATTTTGGGTGAACCAACCTTAGCTTCCACTTGTGTTTTTAATCAAGATAAATCCTTCTAGACCCTCATCTTAAGCTTTCAATTTGAAGTTTACATGTATTTCAAGTGAAATTGTAAGAGTATAAGCTCAATTTATTTTTGAGTCCAAAGTTAGGAACCTAGAGTGTGCTTGAGCTAGATTAATGGTGGTTTGATTTTATCTTTGCATGCTTGTTTTAAATTTGTGAATTGCATGCTAAATGATGGTCTATGGTATGTCCCCTGATCTGCCCTAGGGTGTTTGTGGATGAAAATTTTATGTTAGGTTGCTAGAATGTGATGATAATGCTTGATATGCTTGATACAACCCAAATCATGCAACTTAATTGATCCAATTTTGATTAGGCTTGCATGGCAATGTTAGAAAATGTGTTTAAAGAAAATTCATATTAGAAAACCACTGCAAGTGTGAATTATAGCTCCCGCGGTGGCTGGTTGAGCTAGGTTTCACGTTTAGGACGTAAAACGAATTCTAAACCGAAAAACTGCCAGGTTCGGGTAAATCCTGACGAGTTTTCTAAAAAATGAATTTTGAGGCCTTTAGAGGCCGAATTTGGAAAAACTTAAAACATGAAAGTTGTTCAGAACAGTTTTTCCTGGGGGATAACATAGATAGTTTTTCAAAATGAGGCTCCAATGGCCTCCGTTTTTATGAAAACCCGAGGGTGACGTGCCCAGACCTCTATGCACGTCCAGTCGTATTCCAAGGAGAAAATGAAAGTGGTAGAGTCAGAACTGGGTTTTTTATAAAACATGAAAGTTTTAGAATTTTTCAAGATCTAAAAGTTTCATGAAGACATCTTTTTCAAATTCTGCCTAGATTTTAAAGTATAACTGAGTTTATAAAGACTGTGCAGGAAACAGTAGATTCCTGTACAGGATTTTCCAGAATAATGTAAGGGTTTGGTATTTTTGAACCAAAACTGATAATTTGACTACAGGAACTGTTCCAAAAAAAGTTCCAACCCTTAATAACATTTTCAAATATTTTGTCAAGAAAACCTAAATTTTTATAAGAAAAATAAAGAGGATTTTTATAAAAATGTGGTAAAAACACCTATATTTTCTAAAGAAAACAAGTGGAACTATAGACTTAGGTTTTCTTAAAATTGGGGTAAGCATATAGATTACCACCAATAATCAGGTAGTACACCCGAACTATAGCACTGGGTCCAAAGCCCAGGGTTACCAATAGTCACTTAATAGGTTACCCCATAGTTGGACCTTAGTAACCCAATAGGGGTTAACTTAAGATAAGTCACCCCAAGGGTTACCCAATGTAACCCAACGTGATACCAAGGTTAGTAAGACTAAGGGTTATCCAATGTAACCCAACATGGTATCAAATTAATAAGATCAAAGGTTACCCAATGTAATCCAATATTGTATCAAGATAGCAATACCTAAGGTGACCAATAATAACCTAGTAGGTTATGAGTTATGACAAAGTCCAAGAGTCGGATAATGATCTAGCCCTAAGCATGTATATGTCGGCTTAGCTTACAAGGTTGCCCTATGTAACCTAATAGGGTATGATCCAAGGTTAACGATACAAAATATTAGGGTTACTTGTAGTAACCCACTAAATTATCATGAGTTATAAAGGGGACATATAACTAGGATTTTGTATGTCATGTTACCAACATCCTATAATATCAAAGTCTCTTACCTATGCCCTTTAATATAACTAAGGACATGTTAGGATGTTGATTAGGATCCTTACCCTATGTTCTTTATTATAGCAGGGGATAACCTGCCGCTGTGTCTGGACTTGGAACCATACATTATCGGACATAATAAAAGAGGTAAGTACAAACCTTACCTACAGTATGAAAGATAGTAAGCTATTTTTAAGTATATGACATGTTTCCAGGTTATGCTATGCTATGCTATGTTATGCTATGTTATGCTACGATATGTTATGTCATACTATGATATGCCATGCTATGTTAAGATATGTCATGCTATGTTAAGATATGACATGCTATGCTAAGGTATGACATGTTATGGTTAATATTATTTTCTAGTGACATCACGAGGCATGTTCACTAATATTAAACCACATGGTAAGATAAGATAAGTAAGGTGTCGTACCAACCTCCCACTAGTTGGAGGATATATGTTTCAAGTTTAAGTTTAGATTATCAACCTCTCGATAATACGTGAGGGTATATGATAATCAACCTTCCGCTAGATCGTAAAGGATTATGTTATGTTTATGTTCCCAGAATTGTTAAGGGCCTTGCAAACCCTGACGTTATGAGGATTGCGCGCTTTTGGTACGTACACAAGGGGCCCATATGTTAAGTAAGATAATAAGTTCAAGTTAATAAAAGATTCATAATTGTACATAATTGGTTCATGTATAAGTTGCACGATATTTGTTATGTTTTGTGAGATTATGTTTGTGCTTACTGGGCGAAAGCTCATTAGTATATTTCATACTGTAGGTAAGAAGCCTGCAGCTTAGTTGGTGGGCCATGTGGACGATGCGGCAGGTGAAGGGCGGTGTGGGATACCACTACGCAAATTATTCGCAAGCTTTTTGATGATACGTATATATATATATATACAGTTTAAAATAAAATTATGTAAGTATGAAGTTTGAAGACTAGAGTGTGTCTTTACTTTTCAGTATGTGTATATGACAAGTTACTATGTGAACTCCTCTATTGACATATGTTTAAAAAAAAAATATTCTCAACTTTCTAAGTAAGTTTAAGCTATCGAAACCAATAAGTAGTTTAAGTATGTATGGTAACGGCTCTACGTAGGTGCGGACATTACATCCTTCCTGGATCGTCAGTATGGAGCATGATTTATTTATTAATGATTGAACAGTTTTTCCAAACATGACGATGTTCATTCCTCCGGTGCTGTTTTCAATTTGTGTATTAATTTTGTACCTGTTGAAAAATTTTAATATTTCATTAATTTTTAATTACTTTGATATTAATATATGTAATTTTTTTTATGGAGATAAAATATATTACCAAGTAATTGGCATTGTAGTCAAATGTCCATGACTATCGCACCACCATGATGTCCCTGATTGTTTTAGTTGTCTGTAACATTGGACATGCATTGTAGAACCAACCTTGGCGAATATCAAGTTTAGTAATAGTTGTTTTAACAGTGAATTTTGTCTCATGTTTCCTAAAATAATACTAATAATGTTGATTAAAATTTTTTTTTCTATTTTACAGATAATAATTTGATATTTACCTGATTTTGATATGGATTTAAAGTCTGAAGTTCTACGATTGTTGTTCGGTTGGCAACCTTTTGTTCGTTTATTGATAATGGTTGTTTTGTTGATCCAGCAATAAAATCAATTTCTTGAATAGAATGACTGAATGTATAAAAACTCAATATATTAAATGAAGTTAGTTTTTTTTTTTTAACTAATAAATATAAATAATTATAATAATATATGAATGAAAATTTAAATTACCTTTCTTTTTTTGGTTTCTGCAATCTTTGGATCAAGATAATATGAAGTACCAGTGGTACTTGCGACATAAAGTCCACCTATATATGTATAATTATAATAGTTAATAATTAATGATATAAAATTTTATTTTATTTTTCTGTAAAGGAATGGGTTTTTTTTTTTTTTTATTGTTGGATATATACTTAAGGCATGTTTGGTTAATGGTTTATTTTAAAATAAATTGTACTTTTTTTCATCATGATATTTGTCTTTTTCTGAAAAGGTTTTTTGTCTTTTCTGAAAAAGTTTTTTATCTTTTCTGAAAAATTACTATTGAAATTTAAAAATCTTAAACTAAACTCGTTCACCAAACACCCCCTTACCCATATATTGTTTGGCCGCTGTTGCCGAAAGTGCTATCACAACTGGTTCAAACATTGTTTAGATTGTATTTTTATCAAAGTTTTCTGCAAGTTCTCCCCAGAGGGTGACATTCAGTGTTTTTTCTCTGTTGAATAAAATAAATACAAATAAATAATTTGTCAATACTAAATTATGAAATTTTTAAAAATATATTTTTAATAATATATTATTTGTAATTACCTGATATTTTGAATAATTACACTTCGTCTTTTTACTAATGTATCATTTATAGTGGATTCTTTTATGCTTTTGACAGAGATAATGCGACCAATTACATCTAAAACAATAAAATAAGTAAGAAGACATTAGTTATTATTTTTTATTCAATTAATTTATTAATTATTAATTAAAGAGTAACAAATACGAGTATTAAATATGAATTACCTGATAGAAGATCATTGGTGTTGACTTTTGGTGTTAGTTGATCAAACACCACAAAATTAAATTTGAGTTGTGGTATTTCTGGTATGCCATCCTCAACGTTTTTGAAAACCGTGGATCTTGCAAATTATAGCATTGTTATATGAGGAACGATTTTGTATCTTTGTTTGTTGTTTGTGATGAAAAAGTTGCTGATCTCATATATGTTACCAACTTGTATTTTATTTATTATGAATTTAGTATCCTTTGCACGAATAAAACCATGTATTACCCCATCCTGTATTCAAAAAAATATATATTTATATATTATCATTATTAGTAATATATTAAATAATGATTAAAGATATTTTTTTATTAACATAATAATGAGAAATAAAATAAATTACCTGTATGTCAACTAATAAGCAATCAAGACTTATTAGTTTTCCAGTTTTGAAATCTGTATTCCTCCATAGTTGACATATTCGAGCGCATATTGTTTGGTGCGTCTTTCCTGGTTTCAGTACTCATATTAGACTGAACATTTTCTATAAATAGGAACAATATATATATATAAATATAAATATATGTATTCAATTTTGAAGATTACAAATATTATTGTACTATAGAGCAAATTAAAAAAAAAACATTAATATTATTTTAACATGATTTGGATATTTGTTAATCGAATTGTGTATTAAAATATGTAACCCTTTTGGTGAGGTTACTCTAGATAAAGCAACATATAATTGGCTATGACTAAAAATTTCATCTTCTAAATATAAGCCGACTTTATTCAAAGATTAGCCTTGACTTTTATTTATTGTCATCGCATAACAAATTTTTAAAAGAAATTGTCGTCTCTTTAAAGTAAATGGCCATTTCGATTCACGAATTGTCATTTTTACTCTTGGTATGTATACTTTTTCATTTGTATCATTAGAATAAATTATGCGACCTTCAATAATTCTATTTGTCAATTGTGCAATAATCATTCTAGTACCATTACATAAACCCATTGATTGATTAAAATTTCGCATTAACATAACAGGAATTCCAATTTTGAGTTTTAATTCATGGGGAGGTAAACCATTAAAGTTAAGAGTATGTAAAAATTCAGGGGGATATAAAAGATTTAATTCTTCAGGATTTCCAGATGATGAAAGAATAGTATTACAATTGTAATAAATTTTTGTATCCGTAGGTACTAACGATAATATATATTTATTTATTTTATCAGTTGATTTATTTTTAGGTGTAATAATCGCACGTTGTTTTAAATAATTAATATCTTGGAAATTATTAAAAAAATTATCTATATTGTTGTAGAAATTTGTTCAATAGAATTTATATTATATTATATTATATATTTTTCAGGTATTTCAATCCAAGTAGTATATTCATTTTCTGGATCTTTTATTCCATTTACTGTTTCATCACCAACATCAAAAATCCATTCTGAAAAATTAGTAATTTCAATTTTACTTCAATAGAGTAATTATTTCTTTTTAATCGCATGTTTTCTGTTAAAATAAGTATACGAAAATATGACCAAATATAAGAATTATTTATGGTTACATCAATAATATTTTCTTTTGTGCCATTTGGAACAACATGTAATATTTGTCTAAAATCACCACCTAAAATAACTGTCATTCCTCCAAAAGGTTGATCAAAATTATTTTTTAAATCTTATATTGTTTTATCTAATGTTTCAAAACAATATTTATTAGTCATAGATGCTTCATCCCATAAAATTAATGTGATTTTTTCTATTAATTTCGCTAATTGTGTAGATTTTTTAATTTGACAAGTTGAGAATTCATCGATTGAAAGAGGTATGTGAAATCTTGAATGTGTAGTTCGATCTTTTGGTAACAATAATGATGCTATTCCAGATGATACAACAACTAATACTATTTTACTATTTGATCTAATTTTACTAATAATAATATTATATAAATATGTTTTTTCGGTACTTTTATAACCATATATAAAAAATAAATTATTATGTTTGTTTTTAATTGCTTTTAAAATTTCATTATAAATAAAATATTGTTTTTGATTTAAATTTTATAGTAAATTAATATGTTCTTCTTTCAATTTATGTATATCATAATTAAGTTATTCTCTTAAAAGATTATTGTTTAAATCTTCAATTAATGATCCAATAGGAAGTGGAAGGTTATAATGTGATAAAGAAGTTGAATTTAAATTTAATAATTTTTCTAATTCATATAATACAAAATTATATAATTCATTTTTTGGTATTTCAAAATTTGGGTTATTAAATAATTGTCGTATTTTGTATAAAATATCTTCACACATTAATTCCTAATGTTTTTCAAGAAATTTTGTAGGATTAGAAATATTACAAAATAATAGTATAACAACAAAAAGTTGTCGAAGTTGAACAGATGTTGACCAAAATGATGGTTTTTTTATTGATTCGTCCCATTCTTTATCATCTTCTAATAAACTTAATACATAGCAAGCCGTTTGATTTGTTGGATAAATACTATTATTTACTGTTTGAAGTGATTCATAACTTGTTGAACATTTTTGATGATTCAATAATAATTTTAAATAATATAATTCACCTGAACTTGGGTGAATATAAAATATTCTTCCTATAAAATATTCTTCCCATAGTCTTCCTATAGTATGACCATTTTGTCGATAAGTCCAAACTTTATTTTTATTATTCCATACCCATTTTGTTGGAAATTCTGTGTAGGTAAGTTGTTGAGCGTTTGTATTAGTTTTATTAATTTCCATCTACTCTGTTAATGTTGTTTTTTGAATTTGTGGTTAACGTATTATATTTTGAAGTTGTTGATTTTTATAAAATGTTATGTTTTGCATATTTGGTAAATGAATAGAAAGTCATTGAACAGCCGGATTTCTATGATGGATTGGATATTCAAATATTCTCCAAATTTCTTCATAAGGTGTGATATATCGACAGTTAAGATAAACTTTTATTTCATCGACTTCTTTATAAATTGTTTTATCATTATTTTCCATAATAACATTATCTTCAATAACAGCTCGAATTCTATCTGGACCTTTTGTTAAATATTTAAATAAATATTTTATTAACATGGATTAAGAACATATTTCAACATTAATATAAGCATTGTATTTTAAGCATAATGTTCGATTATATAAAACAACATATCTATTATCAAGTTTAATTCATTCTTTCATAACATTAAATTTTGTATCTCTAGACGGTAAATAACAAAACCATTTTCTTCTATTGTTGTTTCATTCTTTGTTTGTTTTGGGAATTTTTTGGAACATTTAGAGTTTTTCATACATGGTGCATTTGTTTTTGCATATCCACATGGTCCGTGTATCATATATTCAGCTACAATTTTATAACCTAATGGATCTTTTATTGGATCTAGTATTTCAGCATAAATAAATTTGTCTATTTGTATAGCATTATGATATTTAAGTTCAGGATGTAACCAAAATAACATATAACAATGAGGTAAGTCATGTTTTTGAAATTCGACCACATATAAATCTACAAAAAAAAAAAAAAAAAGAAAAAAAAAACACACAAACATAACAATATTGTTAGTATTTTTTAATTTATTATAATAAAGAATTATAATAATAAATAATGATTTATTTTTTTATTATGTATAATAAATTAACTCACATGCTATTATAGTTCTAAGAATTTCACATAATTTTATTGTATTTAGTAGATGTTCTAATTTTATTTTAAATATTCTACTTATAATATCTAGTCTGTCTTCAGATTTTTGACCAGGAATTCTATTTAGATTTCTTTTAATTTCTGGCCATTTGGGATTATATGTAAAAGTTAAAAATATATCAAGATTTCCATAATGTCTACAAATCGCCATTGCATCTTGATAATTTTGAATTATATATCTTGAACTTCCAGTGTAAGATGATGGTAAAATAATTCTTTTTCCTATTGTTTCTGCGTTTGTATTACCTCTATTATAGCATCTTGAATACCTTTATAAATATCAGATCTAAAATTATTTTGATTTTGTCTAACATAATCTAAATGATCTTCTTCAATAGAAGCATAACTATCTATAATATATTGTTGAAAAAGTCGTCCAGATCTGAATAATGTATTTTCTTCATATAATCGTTGTTGAAATTGAAAAATATAAAATGATCTCATTGATATTCTATTTCTACGTGGTTGTTTACCAGTAAAATTTGGATTTCATTTTATATCAATTCTATACCCATCTTCTCCATAAGAGAATAACAATGGATATTGTAATGCCATATAAGATGGATGAAGTTAATTAATTCTTTGTAATTCTCCGGTTTGACTATGAATGATAATATCTCTGCCTTTCTCATATAAACCAAAATCTCCAACAATTAAACCTCCTATATCCGTTGAAGTTGGAAGATCATATTATGTACCATCTCCTTGTTGTTTTCCGATTAATCTTAATTTCATTGATGATATTTCATGATTTTTGTAAATAACTCTAGCATTTCTAAAAAGTTGAACCAATTTATTTGTTTTATCTAATATTGTAATTAATTTTTGAACAATAATCTCATTTATATTATTTGAATCATTATTGTTTGAAAGTGTTGCTATTTTATTTTGAATTTCATTTTCTGTATCATAAATATATAATTGGGAGAATTTTGAAGGATTATTATTTATTGGAAGTAAAGATCTAATTAGATGATGAATTTGTCCACTAATTTTAAAAATATATAGTCCTGATGATTTATTAATATCTGACTGAATATTTGCTCCGAATGAAGTAAAAGCAAACATAAAATTATAAATTCTAATATTTTTTTTTTTCTAAAATTTACACTTAAGGGTCCTCCACAATAATCTAACAGCTCATTTAAAATTGGTGGTGTTTCTTTCTTTAAAGGTATCATAATTTTTCTATTTTGGCAACATAAAAAAAAAATTTTAGTGGATATGTATTTTGTGTTTGTTCATTTTTCCAAAATAATGCCCTACAGTATTGACATATACAATTACAATCTCTAATATCAATATATTCATCTTTTAAATCTATATTAAAATTTTGTGAAAAAAAAAAAAAAATTTGTTAGTAAACATTTTTTTTTCAATTTTATATATAAAAAAAGAATTTAGGAAGAAAAAATTACTTCTTTGAATTGACGACAAATTATAATCCTCCAATGATGCATTTGATGTACGTTCGTTGGTCTCATGGGTTGAAGATAATTGAGTAAATCTATTTTGATAACTAGTAATAATTTCTGTATTTAATTCTTCAAACTGATTGTTTGGAAAATGTATATTTGTGGACATGGATGCTTCATTATCATTTGTACAAATTTGTCTTCTATAACACTTTGAACGTTTTGAATTGTTGGTATTAGTATAAGTTTTTCTTTTCATTATTCTCAGCTTCATTTTATTTAATATAAATTATAAAAAGGACAATATAAAATATTATTAAAAGATAAATATTATGGACATAAAAGAGAAAAAAAAAAAGAATCATGCAATTTATTTAGTTAATAAAAAAAAATGATGAACTAGCAATAACATAATAATATTAAATATTAAAATTAAAAGAAAATATTCAATGTAACAGTTTTTTTAATCATAACAAAATGGAGTAATGCATTTTTAATAAAATACTGTAAATAATAAATAATATCAAAAACTTTAAAATTTTAATAATAAGAAAGATTAACTAACTTAAATAAGTGTGGTTAAAAAGTAAAAAAGAAACTAATTAAATTAATAAAGAAATGAGAAAATATGTTATACAATTAACAAATCTAAATTTTAAATAATGATATTAACATACAACATTAATCATAATTTGCAAATATATGCTTCCTATAATAAAAAATCTTCAAGGAAAAAGAGGGGGATACTACATTTTTTCATTTTGTTCTAAATCTATAGTGATAATTTATTTTTACAAATTATGATGATTTATTTTTTTAATCTAAAATATTGACTTTTCTTTTATTTTTTTAATATTATAATTTAATTGGGTTATTTTAATTTTAAATTAAATTAATTAAAATTTTCTTTTTTTTTCTTTCCGTTGTGAATTTTTATAAAATTTAAGATTTTGCAATTCTTATATATTATTTAATTGATTTAATTTTATTTTACATAGTGAAAAATGATTGAAGAAAATATTATTCTTCAATTTATAATTTAATTAATTATTTATTTTTTCAATATTATTTGATTAAAAAATTATATTTATTTGTTGAAGTAAATTTTTTTGTATATTAAAATCATTTTGTTTTCTTTTTAATTTTCCATTTTTTAATCTTTATATATTGTTTTATTCATCTAATTTTAATTTACATAATTAAAGTTAATTGGAGAAAATATTACTTTGACTTTGTTAATATATATGATTATAACGAATAATTTTTTTTTTTTTTTTTTTATGTTTTCTCACCCTCTATATTCTATTTGTTGCATTTTGTATAAAGGAAGAAATGGTTTCTGTCAAATTTTATATGTTCCTAATATGTCACAATTGATGAAAATATTATTTTTTGAAGTTTTTTTTTAAATATTTTTATGAGAACTTACATTTCTTAGAATCAAATAATATATAGCTTATTATTATTCATTATGATTAGTTATGTTATTAAAGAAAGTAAAAATTTATATGCAACAAAAAATTTAACATTAATGAATTAATGTTAACTACTACTCTTCTTCCTCTATTTTCCCTATGTGGACGTATTTTTTTGCCTTCCATAAAGACTTGGATTTATTAGATCAAATAATAAATAACTTAAGGTATCTAAATTCATAAATAAATATTACATAAAAATAGAAAAACCGAAAAAAAAGAGAGAAAATAAAATTACATAATAAAAGAACTTAAATTATATAATTAAGATTACAACAAATTGTAATTAAAAAAAGATTTCAATACAAAAACTCTTCTACTAAATTTAAATATTACAACAATATAATAGAACAAAACTCCCCCGGTAATTAAAAAAACAAAAAAAAATCAAAGGACAGGAAAAAAAAAAGTGAAGTAGAAATAATAACAACAAATTTAATATATACACATAAAAAAGTATACACACTATAAAAAACAGTATAAAGGTTTTAATTAAACATTTTTGGGTATGCTCAGATCTCATTAGTAATATGTCTCAACAATAACTGTAATACAACTCAATATCATCTTTAATAGCTACCAAGTGTAATGTCTGGGAATGTGTCCAGAAAAAAAAAACACAGAAAAGGTTTACATAATATAGAAAGAAAATGAAGAAGAGAGAAAATAGGAAGAAAGTGGAGAAAGTTAAAAAAAAATTTATAATATCACAACAATATAAATACAGTAATATATCAGTACCATTATAATGTCAAAAAAATAAAATTAACAGAAATCCCAAACATTCATAACAACAATAAAGATGGTTAAATAGTATATAACATTTATGTAACATATGTTATCAATAATATCATATTTAGCATCATATACCAAATTAAATAATGAATCAAATATATGCATTCTTATACATCTGATTAGAGATCATCATAGCATACAAAAATTTTAATCAAAAAGTTCTTGTTAAAAACATTTACAATAACACAATATAGAAACAATAATAGGAGAAAACAGAAAAAAAAAAACAAAAAAAAAAAACAAACAAACAAAACAGTAAACTTATCACATATAACATTATCATGTAACTTGTAATATAAATAATACTCAGAAAACATTCACAAATAAGAAAAAAAAAAGCTTGTGTATATTGTCAGTCAGGGAGAGGGACGGAGGGAGGGGAGGCAGAAAAAAACAAGGGTAAATAACCACTTATAATATAAATAATAATCACAAAACATTCACAAATAAGGAAAAAAAAGGTTGTGTGTATTGTCAGCTAGGGACAGAGACGGGGGGACGGCAGACAGAAAAAAAAAAAGGGTAAATAACCACTTATAATATAAATAATAATGATAAAACATTCACAAATAAGAAAAAAAAGTTATCTATATTGTCAGCTAGGAAGAGGAACGGGGGGAGGGAGGGCAGAAAAAAAAAGGGGTAAATAATTACTTATAATATAAATAATAATCACAAAACATTCAAAAATAAGAAAAAAAAAAGGGTCTGTATACTGTTGGCCAGGAAGAGGGACAGGAGGGAGGGGGACAGAAAAAAAAGGGGATAAATAACCCCTTATAATATAAATAATAATAATAAAACATTCACAAATTAGAAAAAAAAAAAAAAAAGCTATATATACTGTGGACCAGGGAGAGGGACGGAGAGGAGAGGGACCAGACAAAAAAAAGCAGTAAATAACCACAAACAGAGAAAAGAAACAAAACGGAATAAAAAAAAATGAATCTTTTCACAATATGATGATCATAGTAATAAACATGCTGAAATAATAAGACAATAATGAAGAGTAATAAAAATGTTTAAATAAGAACAGTACCTAGATAAAAAAGCAGGTTTGAACAGATAGCAACGAAGATTTAAGGGGAAAGAGTTAAGAGAAGTTTACAGAAGCATTAATAGTGAAGGAAAAAGATAAAGCAATAAATGAGGAAGAGATTTATTTAAAAGAGAGAAGCGGCTAAATCAGAAGAGTCGGTGCAAGAGAGAGAGAAAAAAATTTTCACACAGAACAAAGAAAAGATAACAAACTTTAACAAAATCAGCTACATTAATGATAAAGTTAAGTCTGTAGAAAATCTGACTCAAAGTAATCATGGACAATAAATGAGAAACTTCTAGCTTACAATACAATTAGAACAAAGAAGCTAAAAAAAAAAAAAACAGATAACTTAAACGGGTAAATCTTATAATTACAGCTAGCAAACTACATAGTTAAAACACATCTAACTAATCATTGAAATCTAACTAAATCATGCAATATAGTTATCAACCAAAACAGAACAATAATTCTGCAGGAATTCAATCGAAAGATTGGTGATAAAAAAACATCACGTATACTAACTTAATCATAATTAACCATTATAAACAGAACGCCCTATCTATGAAACAGCAAACTGTAAAAAAAAAAAAAATTTAACAGAAAAAAAAAACTTCTAATAAAAACATCTAAAACTACAAATCCTAAATATAATAGAAAATCATCAACATACAAAATGCAAAGATCAGATTTGGAAACAAAATCAAGAAAATATTACCCGGGAGAAAAAATACTAAAAATTACAAAGATACAAACTAACAGTTAAAAAATCTTCAATGTTCCACTTGATACTTGCATTGGTTCATCTTGCCACAATTGTTATTCCATTCTACAAAAAGTAATTAGCAACAATCATATAAAAAAAAAAAACGGCGGCAAAAACAGAGTGGAAATAAAGAAGAAGAAAAAAAATGCAACATACCATAATTTTTGTTCACATTTTTTAGCACTCTGGATTTGTTTTCAAAAACTTGGAAAACAAATCAAAAAAGACTCATAACAAAAAAAAAGAAGAAGAACATGAACAGTAGACAAAAATAAAAAGCAAAATTCAAGAGGTCAAAAAAGGGACAAACGAATACAACAATGAAAAAAAGCTACATACTAAACATTAAAATGTATATTTCCAACAGAAAAAACATACTGAGAAAAGGAAAAAAAAAGGGTCAACAAAAAAAATACGGATTTAGAAGCAGGACATTAAAAAAAAAAAAACCAAAATCAAAACTCACCATTCACAAAAAATAAATAAGAGAAAATACAGTAAATAAACTCAATAGTAAGTTAAAAAATAACAAATGATAGGACGGAAAAAAATGATACTAAAAGTCAAAATCCAAACTTTTAAAAGAAAAATACATGTAAAACTTGAACAAAAAACCCTTAGAGCATTAAAAAAAAAAAAAACCCAGATTTAAGCATTTGGAGAAAACAAACACATAATAAGGAAAAACCTCAACAATATAAATCAAATATAAAAAGAAAGAACGAATGATTGAAAGCACAAAGAAATACCAATATCTAGGGTTTGGAATCCGAATATCTCACTAAACAATAATTTAAAATATTCACAAAAAGCCTAAAAAAAAATCAAACGGAAACAACAATGAAAAAAAGGAAAAAACCCACAGAAAAAAATAAAAATTATAGCATTTGAAAAAAACTATAAAAAAAAAAAAAAAATAAAAATTGTTACGAAAAAATTTCTAAATATTAAAACTCAAAATTTGGGGGGAAAAAAAGGAAGACCCATGAGACAAATACACATAAGTGAGTTAAAAAATAACAAAACAACCGGAGAGAGAGCGAGGGAGGGGAAAAAAAAAAGAGGAAAAAAAAACCCCTGAAATAGTAACGAATAACAAAACAACACAAAAATCAAAACCAAAACCTCCAACACAAAAACATATCTAAATCTTGAACATAATAAACCAACAACATCAAAATGGGCAAAAAAAAATTCTGAAAATGAAGAACAAAAACCAAGCTTCTGCAACTAGAGAAAACAACCACACCGGCAAAGAAATCATCACCACTAAAAACCGAAACAAAAAAAAAAAAAGAGTGAGTAGGCGAAGGAACAAAAAAACCCAAAAATCTAACGTTTAGAACCCAAAAATCCGAAGAAGGGGAAGAGAGAGAGGCAGAGCTGTAGAAAGAGAGTCAAAAGAGAAAAAATAGAAAGAGAAAATCCATTGGGAGAGGGGGCGGCAAAAGAAAGAAGGAAAGGAGAGAATTAGGATATGGAGGCTAAAACTGTCCAACTATTGTGGAGCAGGGAAGCCAGCTGCCAAAGACCAAGGGCAAAACCGGCAAAACCTTCCATTTAATGTAGGCAGCTCAACCGGTTGAAGAAAATCAAGGGTAAAAAAGTCATTTCACACCAAAAAAATACTGTGTATTACTGCACTAAACTGTAACAACAGAAACGGAAAAGTGGGCATTCCTTTAGTATAATAGTATAATGTTTTGGAAGCCAGAAGTCTAAAAATTAGTACTTTATTTTAAGATTTTTTCCCACTTATTAATCATTAAGTGTTTGTATTTATATTGAGAATTTGAAAAATTCGAGAGTTGTTGGTTTTAATGCTTGTTGTATTTATGTTGGGGGAAGTTTAAGAGTTCTTTCTTAATGTTGAGTTATGAATGTGTGTGAGTTTTGAGTTTTATAAATAGTCTTGTAATCTTCATTTGGATTATGACGAGGGTGATTAAGAATTGTATTTTCTAAAATAGAGAGTTTTCTCTTTTTATTCCATTGTTCTTGGCATTCTTGAGACAATCAACAAGACTTTGATGCTTATCTCTTGGTATTCGTGAGCAAATCGACAGGTTTTTATATACCCTATTTTTTGGCATTTTGAGAAATCAACAGACTTTAGGAAGATTTAACCTTTTTAACCTTTTGTCTGTTTTTCTATTCTTTTTTCATGCTTCCATGCTATATCAGTTGGCATCAAAGCTGAAATGTTTCTAAGTTGTTTTACCATGCCGGCTCACCACCATCACATTGCCTGTGTCATTGCACCTTCCACCGTCGATGTGCAGTCTTTTTCCTACTCCAAAAACAACTCCAAACTTTGCCATTTGCTTTTCTACGATACCAAATCAACATGTTTAATGCAGCAAATAACTACCTTTACTACGCCAACCATCATTGTTGTGACATCTTAAAAATTCATAAACTTGATTTCAAGAATTATTATCATGGATTTCCTTCATTGATATACTTCTAATAATGAATATCAAATTTCAAGGTTATGAATGATTTTATATATATCATTAGTACGATGATGTCGATGATTCATAATGTTGAATTTCTCTATTTAAATGAGAAATTATAGGTACTTAGAATCGAACGATATATAAATTTATACAAAAAATTTATTATGTCGCATTAGAGGGATAAATGTTAAATTTTTGAAAAAAAAATCCGAACTATTATTAATAGGTCAATTTGATTACCTTAGTATTTATTTTGGTCATATCAATATTTAAATATTGACAGTATAATTGGGAAAATTAATATGTCACATAGATAGAAAATGGATAGTTAAGATTTATTAGGAGTAAATCCAAAGGTGAAAGATTGATCAAGAATTGTGATTAGATTAGAAAACAATAGTTTAGATTTCATGGGAAAGGATTCTAAACAAATCAATGGCCAAGTGTTAGATAATAAGTGACTAATGAGAGTTAGGTCAAGGATTGGTGTGATGGATGATCAAATGGGTGAGATCAAAGATCATAACCCTTGATCAATGGATGGAAAATTGGAAAAAAAAAAAAAAAACAAAAAAAAAAAATGGGAGAGTTAGAGGGAGAATCGGATATTGCTAGTCAAAAAAACAAAAAGAGGCTTGAATTAAGGTGAAAGTAGCATATTGTGCATGCATACAAACACAAGTAAGAATTTGTATGATTAATTTAGCCAAAAATGACAAAAAGTAAGTATTTGAAAATGACCTAGAGGTACAAGTTAAAAGGGACCATTGAAAGGGACCATTTGTCTTCATTTTGTACAACAAAAATACCACATCAAACCGGCACCATTTCAAGCTTGAAATCGGAAAATATGTTTCACTTTTACCCCTCAAAAAACAAACTCATTTAAGACATATGTTGGCTAAAAATAAACCATAACATCCTATTTCATTCTCACACAAGTTAAGCTCAAAAACCTAGCTTCTCTAGCTGCCATCAAGCTCAAAAGCCATCAATACTATTCTCCCTCTCCAACACCCCTTTAGCACCCTGCTCTCTTCATTTTCATATTCTAAACAACCCCATTACCAAGTTCAAAGAAGTGAGAAGTGAAGTTAGAGAATGTGTTATTAGAGGTAGCCTAGTGGTTCTTTTTGTGTTTTGGTCATTTTTAGGGAACCAAACCATGTTATATAGTTATAATCTTAATGTTAGACTCCTTTCGATTCTCTTTGTGTTAGACTCATTTAAGACCTCTACCATTGAGGTCTTAGAGGATCCACAGAGCATTTCGGTAAGATCTACAAATTTTATTAGAGCTTGTGATTGTTGTGATAATATGACATGCATTAGAAATTTTGGTATGAAAAATAAATTATGTGATAAGATTCTACAAAGGATAAGCTTTATTTTAGGTTTTGGAATCACTTGGTTTACTTATGAATGTTTAAAGTATGTGCATTTGAAGTTGTGATACAAAACTAGAAGGAAAAGGAACCCTTGTAGTACAGTCTAGCCACGGGTTTTATAAAATATGAACCGCTTAATCTAAAAAATTTGGATTATAAGTATATATCTAAAAATTATATTTTTTAAAGCTTTTCAACAAGATATCTTAAGCCTCAAATGGATAAATATGCAATTTTTACTGAATCTTAAAAATTAAGACTATGAACTGAGAGGTTTTGCTAGAACCTTGTACCAGTCACGGGTTTTGTATGTTTTGAATTAGTGAACTACAATTTTTTGTAAAACTAATTGTGGTGCATAAACTAGACATTATAAACTTTTCACTTACATATCTTTTGCCCTATTTGGTCTTGTAAGTGAATTGTTATGATTTTTCTAATTTTAACCATAAATTTGGGTATATGGTGTATATGAGATCAACAGTAAGAAAACCTCGTTATACCAAAACTTAATAAAAATAACTTAATGGTTGTAAAATAAACATCTTAAGCTTGAAAATAAGCTATCACATGTTTAAAACGGATAAATACATAATTTTTAATAAATCACGCAAGACAAGGTAAGTACAAACCTCACTTACAACATGAAATAAAATGTTTTCTTTTGTTAATGTTTTATGTTTGCTGATTTGCTTTGATAATGTGATATGTATATGAGTTATATATATTGCTTTGATTAAGCATTTTACATGCATAATTTTTCTTACACTAATATGATCGACATGTCTCATATATATTTATGCCATAAGGATATATGTATAGTAATATGTAAATTTACATATTGTCGCAATTAATAAGAATGAGGCTAATGAAAAATAAGATTAAGTGTCGTACAACCTCTAATTAGTGAAAGGATATGATAAGAATGAAAGTTGTAAGTTATGACCTTGGATATTATTGGAAGATCGCTCCCCCAACTCCCAATTGATTGCGCGCATATGGGTACGACATTAGAGTCTTTAAATAGACAAGATATAATATATATTAATGTATAATTGAACGCATATAAATCATACGCATGTTGAACATTCATGTTGTAACGTTTGATAATATGATCTGTGAAAATATTTTGTGAGATATATAGTTTGTGCTTGTTGCGCGAAAACTCATATGTGTATGTTCGTACTCTAAGTAACGCGGGTAAGCAGCCACCACTTAGATGTTTTCTGGACTAACAAAGCAATGCGAAGGCGATGAAGGAAGGGAGTGAGATATTATCATGAATTTAATTTCTGTATTTCGACTTCTTAAATTATTTTGTATCGATTCTCTTTAAAACTATATTTTCAATATTTCGGTATTACTAAATTAGTAGGAGTACTTAAAGACTTTAATGTCTTTTGTTTTAACTTGTATGATGTTATAGTTTTTTAAATACTATTTAAGTACGAATTTGAATATGATATTTACTATTTAGAAATTTTAATTTTCTCAGTTAAAATTTGAATTTATTAAACTTTTCAAATATAAATATGATTTGTTTTTAAAAAGTTTTTTTTTTTTTTTTGTATTTTTGAAATCAAACACAAACAAGTATTAAGACTATATTAACTAAGAACAATGAAGTTAGTTAACGGTCTGAAAAGTTGAGTCGTTATAGTTGCCATGCCACTTTTGAACGATGATATTAATTTTTTGGATGACGAGCTAGATTTTGTCGTTGACCAAGTAAGTGAAAGATTTGATTTGGATCCAATTTTTGATGAGAGTGATGTTGAAAAAGAGGAAGAAAGAAAGAATATTGGTCCAATATATGACGAAAGTGACAATGAAGAGGAAGATCAAAGATCCAATTCAATTCTGATCAAATTTTTGATGAAGACGATGAAGAAAAAGAAATAATAATTTCAGAACCTAGAGCAATGATCACTAAAGAAAACTTTTCCTTGGTGGTTGAAGATAGTATTCTTATCCCATATGTACGTCAGGATAATGCTTTTAAAGAGGTAGATCCCAAAGCTTTAATATTTAAATTCTACTGGATTAACTTTATTTTGCCTATTTTAGATATGTATCGTTTTAATAAGTTAAAAAAACATATTTGCTCCGAAGAAAGTTCATTCAGAATTTGTGAAGATTGTTCTCTACTTCTATCAATGGAAGCTACTCCAAATTCGAGGTTGAATTCTCTCCACACTGGAGAGAATGATGCAATAAAAAATGAGATGGAGCTATACGATTTAAGTGGGAATACCAAATGATGAAATCACGCATTGATGTTATTTATTGATATGGAGTTGGTGGAAATTTAGAGTTTAGTTTTAATGTTTTGGAAGTCAGAAGTCCAAAAGTTAAGTAGTTTATTTGGAGTTTTGTTCCCCTTATTAATTAGTAAGTGATTGTATTTATGTTGAGAATTTGGAAAATTCAAGAGTTGTTGGTTTAATACATGTTGTATTTATGTTCGGGGAAAGTTAAAAGAGTTTTTTCTTAATGTTGAGTCATGAATGCGTGTGAGTTTTGAGTTTTATAAGTAGTCTTGTAATCTTCGTTTGGATGATGATGAGAGTGATTATAAATGTTTTAAAATAGAGAGTTTTCTCTTTTTATTTTATTATTCTTGGTATTCTTAAGAGAATCAATGAGACTTTGATGCATGTTCTCCTAATATTCGTGCGCGAATCAATATGTTTTTAGATGCCATATTTTCTGTTATTTTGAAGAATCAACCGACTTTAGGAAGATTTATCCATTTTAACCTTTTATCCACTTTTCTATTATTTTTTCATGCTTCCGTGCTGCATCAATTTTTGAATAGAATTAGTTAGTTACCATCACTTTTTGATGAAATTATAAAAATGACTATTATAGTAACATTTTGATATATTAAGACAATTTAAGTTACGAAGAAAAAAAATAGAGACCAAGTTGTGCAAACTTAAAAATTTTAAACTAAATTAGTAATTTACCCTGTATATTAAATAACATATTTAATGAAACTAAGATAAGTGTAAAAATTAATATAAGAAATAACATATTTACGGAATTGTTGCAATAAATAACAAATATAAATAAGTTATTTAAGTAGTGAATATTAATTTAAAAAAAATACTCGTAAATAGCACTATTAGCAGTTTCATAACTTCTTTTTTTTTTTTTTTGTTGCTGCAATAAATAACAAATATAAATAAGTTATTTAAGTAGTTAATATTAATTAAAAAAAAATACTCTTAAATAGCATTATTAACAGTCTCATAACTTCTTTTTTTTTTTTTTTTTTGGTAAATATAAAAGGATCTATGAGTGACCTATAATTTTCAAGTTTTCAGCTCCATGGGTAAGAATCCTTTTTTGTAGATATGACAAGGAGATAAATTTTTTATACTAATTTTTCTCAATTGATCATCCGTCGTTTACCTTACTATCACAAAATCATATTTCAATAGCTGAAACTGCAATGAGACCTTAAGGGAAGCAAATGAAAATCGAACCCGATGAACGACTGGAAGAATCCAGCAAAAGCACCTACCGTTACTAAACCATCCACACTTGTGGGTGTAACAGTTTCATAACTTCTCCGACTTCATAAATTTGCTACTTTGAACTTCCATAAATACGCCATTTACCTCTTTCTCGTTTTTGTTTTTGTTTTTTTGTTTTAACTTGAGTTGCTTCAAATCAAAACCATGCCTCATGGTTACGGCCTACAGGGCAAATAATTTAATTCCCATGAATAGTGCAAGCAAAGCCATTTTAACAGAGTCAACACTTCTGGAGGATAATATAAACAACTAATTAATCGATTAAATTCAATCGACAAAAAAATTAATCGATAAAAATTAATTTTAGAGAACACAAATGGTAAGGAAAGGAAAGGAAAGGAGATCCATTAGACAAATACAAACATCAGACGATACACACACAGCAAGCCTGGAACTTGACGGAAAAATTACAAAGCAGAGGATTTTAACTGCATTATTTATCACTATCCAAGGTTATAATTAACGCATTTACCTAGATTTTCAATTTCAAATTGTACCTCAATCGTCACAAAAAACAAGTAACAATATGAACAAACTAACAGCAGAAAACATAAAAAAATTGTTAATAATTTACTGCAAAAGGTGAAATAAAACCAATATCGAACCGTTGGATATTGGTAAAATTCTTGCATTGATCTTTTATCCAGCAGTCCCGAATGTGCAAAATCCATCTTGAATAGCCAAAGAAGCCAAATGGACCTCAAAAGTAGACCACGCCAATGAATATTTATCTCCAATCACCTTTTTTTTTTGTTTTTTTAATCAAATATAGATAGATAACATTGCACCTCATACGACATTGCTGCAGGTGACACTTAAATTCACGGTTTCCTCAATGCCCTAACATTGTATTCATGCTTGATAAGATTAGCTCTAAGCAACATTGATCTAACATCTTGTTCAAATTCACTGCCCGTCTGTAGTACGCGCTGGAAGGTTGCGTTCCTCTGATCTGCATGTCTTGCATACAGAATCTTGTTGTGGGAGTCAATCCGAGCCTGAGGTGACACATATCGGTAATGAACATTTACTGGCTCCAAGCCAATTTTGATCTTAGATATGGCATAATACATGGTCAGGATCCAACACATTTTATGCACAGTTGCAAGATACAGGCCCAAGAAATGATAGGCAAGACATTCTACGTGTTCACCTACTAGAAAACTTAAGCCAGAAAATGTATGGTAGAAACTAGTCCTAAATGTACCTGGATTTGGTTGTCAGTGATCAAAGCTTCAAGCTCTTTCTCTAGCCCGGCAACGCTAGTCTTGAAAGCATTTGCCATCATGCACATGTCAACAGACACAAAAGGATGTGTATACTGGATGAGAGCCGTGTTGCGGATTTGATCATACAATGTCTCAACATGGTCGTGCAAATGAATATCAAGCAGCAGGTTTGCTTTGAGATTGCCGAGGTAATCCAAACATGATGCATAACGGCTACATTAAAATGAGGAAAAGAGTTGGCATTTCAACGAAACCCAAAATAGCAAAACAGAAATATAATAGGTCTTCATGTGCCACATTAGTCCAAGAAAATTAAAAGCAGCATGCTAAACAGATCACCCCCACAAGGCATTGAATTATCATTGAACTGCTTGGAATCAAATGAACATGGAGAATTCAAACTAGTAGCAGAAAATATCGAATCAACCTATGCTTTATACGACGATGATGGTTATAATGAGTTCAAAAGTTTCATGAAATATGAGAAAAATTAGACGATTTAAAGATCTGCAGTTACGCACATATCAGATTTATCTCATTATTCATTCCCCGTTCCTCTAACTTTGCCACCTTAAAGTAACAAGTTCAAAGATCAACACATTGAATGCTGACACACAAGACTAAATGAGCATTTACAAGATCGCGCTACATTACCTCGAGTAGAAATCATTGATAAGCTCCCGAACTTCAGGCACCAACTCTAAGAAATTTCTGAAGTTAATATTGTCTATAACTTTGTTCTGCCATTAAAAATCATTCAATCAAAGCAAAGAGGCCAAATACCATATTAAAGTTGTTGGTAAACACATCAATCTGAAAAAAAGAGAAGAAAAAGTAACAGATACCTTCAACTCCGTCCGATCAAAACTTGCAAGTGCACAAAGCCCACCATATGTTGCAACATCTTGAGGTGCAATTACTTCATTGTAGTGATTCACCAATTCAGCACCAGTTTCCAAGAACTGCTTATTGACACAAGGAACCAATCAAACTTATATAATATAGCATGAAGTCCATAAACAACAAAAATTGAACAAAGAAAATGACTAGAAACGAATTTCAGAAACTAACTATCAAGTCTTCTTCACCTAGTTTTAAGCTTACAGTACAGCAAAAGGGACATAAGCTAATTGAGTTCATCTCAAAGTTAACAGACCGTGATGCAAAGTATCAAACAAAAAAATGAAAAACTCATTATCCTGAAACACAACACAAAATCCATGCAATATTTGACTCTCCCAGGTAAGAAAACAACATATATACCGACTCCAATTTAAAGGTTTCCTTACCCAACTAAGAACTATCTTCTACTCTACTTCCCAAGTCCTAGATCATCTTATCTCCACTACTAGTACCTCACTTAGAGCAGGGATTGTGTTTAACAAACACTGGAGGAAAAAAAAAAAAAAAAAAAAAAGGGAAGAAGAAGAAGAAGAAAAAACCCAACTTTTGCCAGAAATAAATTAACTGTGTACCTTCTCACTCATATCCACAAACCAAAAACATTTTGAAGCTGATCAGTGTAAGAAACCTGACGTTTTTCATCGGCATCCTTTTTATGTGTATCTACATGCATTTGTTGCTTAACACATTGACCTAACTACATCAAGTTTGATCGTCGAATTTCATCAACAAACAAGCTCCAAAATACTGTTAAGTTTCACAGAAAGAACTCCCACCCAAATTCAAACATTTAAAAGATATAACATGAGAATGGATTCCCAAATGCCAGAAAATATGTGAACTAGCATAGATCTCTAGAAGGCAACATTTCAACAGTCTTGAGTGATTATGTGTGATACTCTTGTTCTTTTATACTCACTTTTAGTTTATAGTTCAAGTGAGTTAATCATAAATAAAATCCTCAAGTGTTATCATGTATCCGATCTTTGTTATGCAAAAAATGGGTAGTTTGGGGAAATTAAAGAAGGTAACAAACCTTACGAGCAGCAAGCTTGTACTTTTTTGTCTCCAAGTGGGCCAATCCAGCAGCACAACGAAGCTTTGCAGTAGTAATTGGGTCAAGCCCTTCAGACTGTTCTGCTTTGCTAACATAGCTCGTTACGTGAGTGAATTGGCCCATCTCAATGCTGACCAGAATTGCACTCATGCACATATGAATAATGTGCTTTGATGTAGTACAATAGTCACGGGTACGGACATAATGCTTAAAAGCATCCCCTAAGGCACCGTGAGCATAAAAGAAGTCCCCGAAGTCGTTATACCCCATCCTTATGCTTTCTTTGATAAGATTCGTCTGCAAAACGCATTCAAAACAGCATGAGAGCTGACGAAAACAACAGTTGTAAGAAGTTTAACCATAATGAAGCACCCACCCACAGTGATGTATGATTCTCCGAAAACGAACCAAATAAATTACAATAACCAAACAAAAATTTTCAGAAGCTTCAACACATACACTTTTCTCATTCACGACATTACCGCAACTTCCATGTTGCAAACTGAATGCCTTTCTAGTCACATTCAATTTCTATAACATCATATATATATATATATATATATACATATATATTCAAAATGCTATATACCCAAAAAAAAAAAAAAAAAAAAAAGATTCAGCAAACCACCAGAAAACAAAAGAAAGCCACGTCTTGATTTGCCGTCAAGTGGGCATATAAAGACCGATACTACACTGTAACATGTATAAGGAAACATTAATCTACCAGAGATAAATTTAATGACGGATTAAGCATTGCCCCATAATTGTATCTTACTAAAAATTTCCAGAAGCTAACAAATTGTATGAAACAGTGAACAAAAAACAAAGCTTTGCGAATCAAACGAGTAAATTGCCAAAAAAAGAAGAAAGGAAAAAACGCAATTCCACTCAGAAAACCCTAGAAGCGTACTCTGTAGGCATTGAGCTCGTTCTCAAGCTTCTCCTTCTTCTGCTCGGCCCTGCGGTCGACGGCGTCGCACCAGGCGGAATCCATGGCGTAATTGGGGCCCAATCGGCCGTCGATCTTCTGAACAACCTCCCTGAAGAGCTGCGTGTTCTCGCCCTTCTTAATCTCGTCGTACGCCATGCGAAGCGCCTCCAGCTGCATCGCCTGGTTGTTCCCGCAGTGGTCGGCGATGAACAGGAGGCGCGTGATCTTCGTCCGCCCCGTGTAGAGGCTCGCGTAGGCCTCCACGTCGAGCTGCTCGCCGCTTATGATCGGGCGGCCCCGCTTCTCCTCCTCGACGGCGATACCGTTGGCGTAGATCTCCTCGTCGATCATCGCTCCCCCTCCTCCCGATGGCTCGTCCTCGCCTTCCATGGTAGTCGTTTTCTGGGAAGCCCTTGGCCTAGGCTAGGGTTTTCTAAATTTTGGGGGATTTCTTTCGTTGGAATCGCCGAGAGAGTGAACTGTCTCCCTTCTGGGACTTTTTGCACATATGACCTCCGAATGAAACACCACTGCAAATTTAACCTCTAAGGGGGTGTTTGGTTGAATGGTTTAAACCATTCAACCCAAATTTTTTTTTTGTCTTTTTTATTAAAAATTTTTATCTTTTTCTCAAAAAAATTTTTTATTTTTTCTGAAAATTCAAAAAAATTTACTATTAAAACTTAAAAATCTCAACTTAAATTATTTCACCAAACGAACTATGAAAACCTGCGCCATGTGGTTTTTTCACTCCCCCCACTCCCCATCCCATGTCCTCGTGTCCTGGTGTCCTTTCCTTCTTTTTTTGTTAATTTCAAATTTGACCCCTAAGAGGAGGCTTATCTCACTTTATCCTCAACAAATGGAGGGCCCATCTTGGGGCACATCACGTACATGGTTTTCATTTTTTTTTTTTTTTTTTCTTCCTCCAACTCAAAACTACTTTTCACTATGAAAAAGATTTAAAATATCAATTTTAATCTTAAATTTTGAGGATCAACTAACACAAAATATAAATTGTTGTTATTTTTTATTAATAAGTATTTAAAGTATTATTGTATTAATGACTGTATCTATCAATGAAAATATATGGGTGTTTGGTTAAATGGTTCAAACCATTTAACTCAAACTTTTTTTTTGTCTCTTTTCTCAAAAATTTTTATCTTTTTCTCAAAAAGTTATTTGTCTTTTCTAAAATTCAAAAAAATTTACTATTGAAATTTAAAAATCTCAACTCAAACTACTCCACCAAACGGGTCATATGACAAGTGAATTGGTACTAAAAAAGTTGAAATTAGAATACTACTCTCTCACTATTCACATTTCTAAGTATCTAAATTAAACTCAAATTTTAAAAGTTCATAATAAGTCTAAATGAGATGATTTTTTAAGTATATTGATATTTTTTCCAAATATTTTTTTTTTATTTTACATTTTTTACCTCAAACATACATTTTTGAAACTACACCTTATTTCCAATCCAAACTATATCTACAAAGCCTCTTCCTAACCTTTAAAGTGACAATTTCCCTAAATTTCTCGTAAGTTTTAACTTTGATATTTCTGTTATTGAAATGTTAATTTTTTAACTTTTAATGAGCACGTGATGACTGATTGATAAAAGATGTAAAGGAATTCCTTTATTGGAAAAGCTAAGCAAGCGAACTGCCTCTATAGTCTATATGTGATTCGTGTGTTTTTTCATTCTATTGCTCTATCTCCCTCTTCTCGTGTGTTGATGTCGTTTTGTTAGCCATAAAAGAAGCAAATTCTATTTTTTTTTTTTTTCCAAATTTGGCCCTAAAGAGTAGGTGCTCTCTCATTTTATCTCATATAGATTAAAATGACACAAAATTTCCCTGAATTTATGATAAATTACAACTTTAATACTTCTGTTATTGAAGTGTCATTTTTTTAACAGTTTTATGGCATGTTTGGTGTCAGTGTTCAAACCCTACAATTACAATTCAATTTTTATCTTTTTTTTCTAGCTTCACTATTCACACAGTTTTATAACTCAAACTTTAAAAGTCCATAATTTTGCATAGACAATTCCAAATGAGATGATTTTTTTAAAATAAATTACATAAAATTTCGAGACGAACGAAACAAGTTCCATATTAATATATTTTTTGGAACACATTTTAAGGTTTTACAACTTTTAACTCCACCAATTCAAACTTCTTAATAAACACACAATTGATTCAAACACAAACTTTACAATCCAAACCTTAACACCAAACGCATGCTTAATGTCCATTGGATCATAATGCAATTGTGTTCAAACTAAATGTTTGCATTTAAATGTAGAATTTGAATTATTTATTTAAATTAAATGTATATTTGGATAGTTTTTATTAAAAGATAACATTTGAATAATTAAAAAAAAAAAAAAAAAAAAAAAAACGAATGATCAGGATTTTTTAAAAAGTAAAAATTTAAATTTGAATTTGAATTTGAATTGAATTAATGTGAAATTGTAAAACATTCTAATAACTTTACTTTAGTGGTAAGCCAACCGTTCAAACTTATTATGTGGATCGCGTAGTTGATTGGAAAAGGGCAATACATTAAAGATGCGTTTGGTTACAATGGTGGTGGAATGGTAACGATAAGAATTATAATGGAACGGAATAGGAATTTGCTTCTAAAAATTGGTTCTTTAGTTTGGTTGGAGTTATGAAATCGACACTTAAATAAGGATTATGTAGTTTGATTGATAGAAATAACTGTATTTTGACAAAAATAATCTGGACTAAAAATAATAATGCAATTTATTATCTAATTAACTAGAATTAAAAAGTTTCTTTATTAGTAAAACATTATTTGAAGGATATAATTTTTTTCTAATGCAAATTTATTATTATAAAAAATAAAGGACGAGCAAAACTATCATTGGGCTCTTTGTTTGCTTTATAAATGGGGCATGCAATTAGAGCTGTTTGATCTAATCAAACGGTATGAAGAAGGAGGATTGCCTAAGTTATGTTCATTAAAATGGTCATGGTCGTGGTCTTAGAGAAATAGTTCTCCGTTTTGGCTTTTCATAAAAGGAAACTAACCCTCCCATCTATTAGTGTTTTCTTTCTTTCTTTTTTTTTTTAATTGGTTGATAGTTCTGAAAATAAAGAAGTTCTCTCCCAAGCTTCATAAAAGGACATAACTCTAAATGTTAAGATTTTTTGTCCTAAATAAGATACAGTAGATGTATTCATGACCGTTTATTTCATCAAAAAATATTAATTTATTTAAATGTCAATTTGTCTCATTTTCTTTCATAGGGTTATTGTATGAATATAACAAACAAATTAAAGCACTAATATTATCGATTACTAAATCTTAGATTATGAATATATGGAGTTTTATATTCAAAATAGATAATTCTAAGGTGATAGTATAAATCGTAGGCCATTATGCAGATTGAGGAACATGGCAGAGAAAGGAATTTTTTAGAGCGAGAAAGAAGAGAGAGGCTTTGAGAGAAATCGAGATTTTTGAGATCTAGGGCCGGTGGTCCCGCCTTTCGCTAGGTTGCTGGCCTCCATCGTTCGCGGGGGAGTTTGCCATGGTCTCCGACACCATGCATGTGCCATCGGAGGGGTGGGTCGAGGTTGTTTCCGAGCCGAGCGTGGAGAGTTGGTCACCGTTCGTCGTCCTTAGATCCGGGTGCATCTGTCACGAGGGCTTGTGGATACCACGAGAGCTAGGTTGCGGGGCGGTGGTGGTTAGGTTGGTGCGTGGGCCCGCGTTGCCCGTCGTGGGTGGTGTGTCTCCCCTCACTCGCAGTCGGTTTTTCCTCCTTGTTGCTGGCTTTCTTTCCGGGATGATCCGATCACGCTGATGGTTGCTCCGGCGTTGATGGGTGTGGCTTTGCCGGGGGTTGCAGTGCTTTCCCTTTTTTCTTTTGTCTGTTTTCTGTATTTGTTTGTAATGAGGGTGGAGGTTTCCTCTCTGATCCCTCATGTAGGTTTTTGTATTAATCTGAGTTTTGTTGATTGGGTTTTAATCATTGTTTAGTTGGGTGTTGTTTGGTGGGCGGATCTTGTGTTCGCGTCACCTGTTGCATGAGTTTTCCTCTGTGTTTGGGATAAGGGATTGCTTCAGCTTTCTCCGAGTGGGCTGATTAGCTATGTGTTGTCCTGTTGGTTTGTGAACTTTAAATCCATTTGGTGGTTCCCTAGCCGTTCGTTGATTAGCCAGTTAGCTTATTCCGGGTTTTGTCATTTGAGCTTGTCTCTCTGTCGAATGTTTGTCTTTTACTCTTTAGTGGCTTGATAATAAAATTTCTTATTTAGTTAAAAAAAAAAAAACCATGGGCCATTATATGTGATCAAAGATGGACATTTTATTCTTGATAACCTTGTAATGGATGTCTGCTTCCAACGGAGATATGTCCCATCTTAGCCTTTTGGTGGTAATGTTGGGAAAACTAAAATTAAGCAAGAAAATTGTTCATTGTCCTCAACATAGAGGTCCATGTAATTATGTAAGCTTCTCGAGCTTTTGATATTTCTTGTGAATCACATTTGTAAGTATTGATAGCGTGTGGACACTGTAAACTATCACATACGTCGTTGTCCTTCTCATCTCCTTGGTTATAGTTTCCCCCTTAGGAAATTGTCACAAATATATCATATTTTACAGGTAACTTTGAAATTTATAGCATATAATTTAAAAGATGATAAATTATAACATTTATTTTAGTAAATCCTTAGATTTCTTGGATTGATCTTCAAAAAATTTTGAATTTACGGTTAATTTTTAACAACAAATTTATTTATTTAGTTTCATGTTTGAGAGACAAGAGAAAGGTGGAGGAAATTTTTTTAGTATTATGTAATCATAAATTTGATTATGCTATTTATTATTATGTTTAAAATTTTTTGTTATAATTTACTATTACTCTTTTCAAAAATGCTATTTTTTTTTTTTTGCACTTTTCTCCCTTTCTCTTTTTTTAAAGAGGATAGAGTAAGAAACCATAGTCGAAGACTAAAAAGATCTACCTTAGTGGTGACACGTAAGAACATATTTATACCACTAAGGATTCCACTAATTAGAAAGGAAAATTATCATCCTGCTCTTTGGGCCATGTTAGTTTTTTATGGTGTCATTCTATTTTTCTCCAATATATAGTCTGGGATTTGGCCACATATTAGTCACTCGATATAAGAAATTGTCATTAGATGTCACTTTTCACTATGAATATTTGTAATTAGAGATATGCATCACTAAGATTTTATTTGCGCTCTCTAATAACATCTTTGTCTATGAGTTCAATAAATTCTCTAATGGGCGACCTATTTTTCAGCAAATCATAAATGAAGATTTGAGGTGTAATGTTTGATGTCCATTATCAAGTATTGTCCCATACTCGTAACCCAAGATTTTCAAATTATCATGCGTGGGATTATCATTAATTTTCGTTTTACCGATGTTGTGGATTCTGTGTCTCTTAAGAAGTGCTCCCACCCATATGTAACTTTAGGGATTGTCTAGTATCACTACTAAAAAGAGGGGATTACACGACGGTTTTTGACCATCGTGCAAAGTTTACACGACGGTTATATGAACCGTCGTGGTATCTCAAATTTACACGACAGTCAACAACCGTCGTGCTATCATGCATTTAAGTAGAAAAATCGTGGTGTAAAGTGGACTTTACACGACGGACATATAGAAGACCGTGGTGTAAAGCGGACTTTACACGACAGACATATAGAAGACCGTCGTGTAAAGCATGACATTACACGACGGACATATAAGACAATCGTGTAAAGCGGACTTTACACGACGGACATATCGAAGACCGTCGTGTAAAGAGGACTTTACACGACGGACATATAAAAGACCGTGGTGTAAAGCGGACTTTACACGACGGACATATAAAAGACCGTGGTGTAAAGCGGACTTTACACGATGGACATATAAAAGACCGTGGTGTAAATTCCACTTTACACGATGGACATATCGAAGACCGTGGTGTAAAGTTTCGGAGTCTATCGTGAAATGGCAAGAATCAATAGACAATTCAAGATATTAACAACATTGATCAAGGTAAAAACATACCAATTATTATATATTACAACATGTCATAATTGACGAATTCCATTACATGGCGACACCATTCACTCCTAATCAAATCCAAATCATCAGAAGTGAAAAATTCTTTACTTTCAAGTGCGTTAATTCCATTAAACACTATTTCCCTCATAAAACCTAAAATGAAATAACCACATTCAACACTTTCCTCTTGCAGAGGACAAGGTCGGTTCGAGATTTTCGTTTTACAATCTCGTCTCTTTCTAATTCCTTCGCCGACCGTAATCTTCCAATCCGTTAGGGCCCTAGCAAAGTAGTAAAGTTCAAACTAATTAAAATGCATATATTTAAGATTAACAAAAAAAAATTAACATACTAAACTTGACTTACATGTAAATGAGTTCAGTAAAGTCATTTTGTTACTTCTCTCGAAGAGGATCAAAATAAAGGACGAGGTCCTCCCACGGATCAATGACTCCCAAAACCCAATGTCTGCCTCTGTTATGAGGCACAAGAAAAAGCCATCCTTTTGGTGCGTCCTGCAAAAAGGTTAGAAGATTATCGGCTCGCTCTCTCGTGCCAGCATCTTCAGTATCTACACGCACTGGTGAGATCAAGGTTGGAGACACAAAAACAAACTTCTCTGCTTGACCGTTCTTCCTACGTAGTTCCTCCAAATAACTGCATAAGTGTGGCAAATTTATTATTATACCTAATAACAAATGGAAGAATGTCCAGAAATAATAAATTTAGAGATAGAATGTCGTACCTCATGTAGACTAATATACAATTCGCATTGATTTCTTGTAAATTAATGAACTCATAAATATCGTCGAAGTTCAAATAGACAGGCATCTGAAAACCCATGATCGTATACGGTATTGGGACCTCTATCTGATTACCTTGACGCATGGAATTATGTGCATAATAAGCCAAAGGCTTCATCGCCCTGTTCATTTTAATAAATTCGAACAAAGTTTGTTGTTGTTGCACATCCTGTTGTACCTCAGTTCGAGAGTCAATCGTTCTCTTTCCAACTTGTTTTTGGCATTTTTTCCTCGCAACTGCTGGGTCAGGAACGTGACTAGGCCCTCGACTTGCCTTGTTCATACTTGTGTCGATCTCGACCAATGTTATAGGCCAAGCAACAAACCCATTAACAGCATCCTCCACAGTGGCTGCCTCGTCCGTCGGTATAGGTAATGCTGCTTTTTTTAATTTTAGCACAACGATTGACACTCGCACGTTCCCTTCCCCCAACGGAATCCCATGCACTGTATCAGTTGGAAGGCTCCCTAGCCATGCTCTTCCAAATGCAACAAGCAACTGTCTACCCTGAACTTCATCAAAGATATATAACTTACACTCTTGATTATCGACCGGCACGGTTGTCGGATCAGTCACTCCATGTTGTTTTTCTTAGACAGAGCAACTAGCCTTAAAGCTGTTGTGTTGGTCCACCGTTGGCACATTATTGTTGGCATCAAACGCCGGCTCCGCATTTTTGCTCGCACATAGACCACGAACCAACGACTTTAGTTCTTCAATTTCACGTCTCATTGATTGTACTTCATTATCTTTGCTCGAACTTCGACCCACGTTGAAGTACTGAGAAGCTTTCACGAACTTTGATTGGCCACGAACACGTCCTCTGTGTTCGGGTCTAGATAATGCGTGCGACAATACATCATTAGTGCCAACTGATTCGAAAGTTCCTTGGCTCTCCTGTGTGTTGTACTCCATCTACAAGATAATTAACATAACTCATTCCAGCTTAAGGGTACGTTGTAAGTATAGTAGTGCTAAATAAGTCAATGTTAGTTAGTAAACTTACAATCAAGTCGCTTATATTTTTACATGCTGGATCTTTCAACTCTTCATCTATACCTGTCTGTTGCTCCAGCCACAAAGCATCTCTTCTTTCCCATTACCCAATCTTCTTATGCTGTAATATAACATCGTAACTATACATGAGATTATAATGTTCTAAAATCGGCATATGATTTAGAAGAAACAAAACTTATTGACATACCTTTTCCTGGTCGAGTTTTCTATATCCGTCTCGGCCTCCTCTCGATGAGTATTCCTGGTTCGCTCTTATTTCGCTGCCACGATCCGAAAGTTGTTGGAATTGTGCGGATGTTATATACTGAACGAATTTCGCCCAATCCTCTTCTTCTATACTCGGGTAGTTGTCAATAACTTTTTGAGGCCGTTTCCACACACTCTCCTCGGATACATGTTCCTCCACAAACATCTTGTAAAGATCATATCGAAAATTTCTTGCAGCTTCATCGCATGATTTTAAACAAGCCGTACGAAAGCTTTCATCCACGGTGAAAGAAGTAACAGTTTCTTTCCAAATTATATCTTTAAATCTGTCTAAATTACGGGATCTCCAATCTTGTATCCATATTGGAACATGCTCTCGAGCGAGCAAACCAATCCAGCTCATCAATTCATCCCTTCCGGTTGTCCTTTCTCGTCAAATGTGACTTCAATTCGTTCGCCTTTATTCCTTGCTACATGAACACGTTTCATTAGAGATGCCCTTCGCTTTCCATCGCCCGTTGGATCAAACGGGTTTGTCTTTCGTGCTCGTCCCTTTTTGGATTTTTCCATTGTATTTTATTTGAAATAATCACCTATTTATTGCAACACGAACAAAAAAAAAATTGAACCCGTCATGTAAGTTATAATGAAAACAAATTTTCTTTCACTACGAAGCACACAAATTTGAAAAATTATGTAGAGTAACGAAAAATTTACACAAAAAATTCAAACAAAGTCTAACAAAACTTTCTTGCAATTTTTGTTAAAAAAAAAGTTTTTTTTAATCTTGGGTGGGGGCGCCACCCGTAGGCGCCCCCACGGGCGCCAGCCCGTGGTGTCATTGGGCGCCTGGCGCCCCCATGGGCGCCAGCAAGTGTCGCCTGTGGGCGCCAAGCGCCCACCGGCACCAGCAAGGGGCGCCAATGGCGCCCCACCCAGGGGCGCCTGATGCCCACCCACGGCCCCTGACGCTCCCATGGGCCTTGAGCAAGTTATGTATGATTTAAAAAAAAAAAAAAAAAACTCATTTTGGCATTTGATCGAGTAAGTGGTGGGTGGAAAAAATCCGGGTTCATAAATGTGGGTATATTTGGTCATCAATCCCATTCACAAAACAACATATACAAAAATGTGTGATTGTTATCATCAATCTCATTCAAAACATAAAATCTCATTCACAAAGCAAACAAGATTACAAATGGAGTTCGGCCAAACTTTAAGTAAGCATAAAATGTCACCTTGGATTTGTTTAAGAAGATAAATGTGATGTTGAGCTTTGAGGAAAAATGGAGTTCGGCCCCCACGGTGGTAACAGCGGCGGCGGCTTTATCGGAGTTGGCGGAGTGTGGCCGAAGTTTGTAAAGTTTTGGAGATGTTGGAGAAATGAGAGATGTTGGAGAAATGAGAAGAGAGGGGGGCGGTTTTTGTGTGGGGAATGGAGGCTTTGTTTATAAATAATGTGTTTTCGCGCGGATTTCGAAGACGAAATTTGAAATTTTAAACAAAAAATTGACTAAAAATTCGAAATTTCGAGTTATTACACGACGGTCTTTAAATGACCGTCCTATAATACACTGATTACACGACGGTCTTTTGGCCGTCGTTTAATCCAAAGATTAAACGACGGTCGTTTGACCGTCGTTTAATCCAGGATTAAACGACGCTGGTTTGACCATCGTTGTACAGGAAAAAATTGTTTTTTTCCTTCCTTATCACCACGCTAAAAAAACGGTAAAAATCTCCTAAAAAATTTGAAACTTCTGTGGAAATTTATTATGTCACAAATTTCCTCGTTAAATTTTTAACCGTTTGATTTTAGAATAACAAAAAAAAATTAAATGTTGATTATTCCTGCTTATCACTGACCCATCATATAGTACTATTGTGCCCTGTTCAATATATATGTTAAGAGCCAATAATCTAACAATGTATACATAACGTATGCTTCATGTTTTATTAAAATAAATAGTAAGTAATGTTGTACAAATTAAATGAATGACATCATGTGCAAGTTTTTTTCTTTTTCCTCTTTGTTCTCTCAACACGTGTCCATTCTATATCTGGGCGAAGCAAGTGAGAAACATCGTCATCGAAATCGTCAATCTCCCCAACCGGTGGCAATCCCTGTGTGAATGCTGGAATGTCGGAGCAATCTTCCTCATCATCTTCGTGACCATCACGGAAAAATTTTGGCTTCATCGGCACAACTAAGGACAACTCTTCATTGCTAGGATCCGATGTGTAAAATACCTGGATTGCTTGTGATGCCATAATGAATGGATCATTTTTGTAACCCAATCGTCGAAAGTCCACTACTGTGATTCCGTCTCTGTCAATCCTTACAAAATTATTGTCAGCTCACTTGCACTTAAAGAGTGCTACATAAAAACCACAGTAATCAAGTTCCTAGATATCTTCAATGAAACCGAAGTAGTTCATGGCTGCATAGACTGGATTCTTGTCCTTTGCAGATGAAATATGCATGGACTTAGCACGGATACTAACACCACTATTTTGAACATGATGCTTTTCATCTCTTTCGCAAGTGTAGAATGTATAACCATTGACAAAATATGATGTATACCGAGTAACGACGGTCAACAGTCCTCTAGCGAGGTTCATTAAGTCTTGCGAAAAGCCGTCCTTCTCAAAGACATGTTGTCGAATCCATGTACGAAACGACCGATTGTGTTCATCTTGTAACAACTTTTCATTTCTGCCTCTTTTTGGATTTCTATCTCTTAATTCCTGCAGGTGAACCTCAATAAATGGCTCCACTTCAACCCTATTATGTAAGGTATAGAGACAAGTTTTCTCCCAGTCACCTCGATTTACCGAAGATGGAATGTCGACAGATAGTCCTTTAGATTCAATGTGTGTAGTCTTTGGCAACCCAATCGCTTTCGCGGTGGACAAATACTCGGAGCAAAACTCTACCGATTCCTCCGCTATGTAGCTTTCTACTATACATCCTTCCGTCCTATTTCGGTTTTTGACATAACCCTTCAAAACCTTCATGTACCTTTCAAAAGGATACATCCATCTCAAGTACACCGGTCAACAAAACTTAACTTCCCGGACTAAGTGCACCGTTAGATGAATCATTATGTCAAAAAATGAGGGAGGAAAGTACTTCTCAAGCAAGCACAATATCTTGACTAACTCTGATTGTAGCAAATCTAGTGTCAATGGATCAATAACCTTGGAGCAAATCGAATTGAAAAATGAGCATATCTTGGTAATTGCGAATCTAACATCCCTCGTTAACACTCCTCGCAAGGCAAGAGGTAAAAACTGTTGCATCAAGATATGACAATCATGTGTTTTCATTCCAACCAACCTTAGATCCTTCATCGACACTAGCCTTTTGAAGTTGGAAGAATACCCGTTCGGCACTTATACAGCAGCGAGCCACTCACAAAACTTTCTTTTTTCTTGTCGTGACAATGTGTACTTTGCCGGTGGTAAGTAACTGGCATTCCCTCTTTTCGTAGGGATCAAGTTAAGTCTAATCTTCAAATCCTAGAGATCCATCCGTGCCTTTTCACCATCTTTGCTCTTATTAGGAATGTCAAGCAACGTGCCCATTATTGATTCACAAACATTTTTCTCAATATGCATCACATCCAAGCAATTATGAACATAAAGCGTCCTCCAATATGGAAGTTCGTAGAAGATTGACCGTTTTTTCCAAGGTCCATCAACCACCGGATCCTTGTAACTCCGTTTTCGTTTCCCGAGCACCACTTTCAAATCTTTAACCATCTCGAAAACGTCTTCGCCCGTCAAAACCCGGGGAGAGATTCGTTCATCCGTATTACCATCGAAAGCCTTTTTTTGTTTGCGGTATCGATGATTTTTTGGTAAGAATCTCCTATGACCAAGGAAAACGGTTTTCTTACCATTCTTCAAGCGGATGGAAGATGTTTCTTTCATACAAACGGGACAACCGATAGAACTCTTTACTAAATAACCAGATAGGTTTCCATAAGCAGGAAAGTCATTAATTGTCCACATCAACATTGCACGGAGTGTGAATGTCTGTTGATGGTAAGCATCTCTAACTTCGAGCCCCTTTTCCCATAAGATCTTTAGATCATCGATCAGCGGTGCCAAGTATACATCAATGTCATTCCCTGGTCGGTGAGGACTCGATATCAATAAAGTCAACATCAAGAACTTCCGCTTCATGCTCAACTTCGGTGGGAGATTGTAGTTGACAAGTATGATGGGCCAAGTACTATGCCTACTACTCATATTACCGTGTGGGTTCATTCCGTCTGCTGACAAACCAAGACGTAGATTCCGTGGTTTCGCACTAAAGTCAGGATGGTCGACATCGAAGGTCTTCCATTGTGGTGCATCGGCTGGATGTCTAAGCATGCCATCTTCAACACGTTTATCATGGTGCCAAGTCAAATTCTTAGCATGATCGGCATTACGGAATAAACGCCGCAAACGCGGCGCTGGAGGAATGTACCATAAGACCTTTGCCGGCACTCCTTTGCTATCATTCGTTGGCTTCTTGCCCTTCTTCCATCTTGACTCCTTACAAACCGCGCATTCATCCAAATCCTCATACTCTTTTCGGTAAAGGGCACAATCATTTGAACAAGCATGAATTTTTTCATATTCCATTCCTAGAGTGGTCAACGTCTTTTTAGCTTTGTACATACTAGCCGGTATTTTATTATCAACCGGTAGAACCTCTTTTAGAAATTCTAAAAGAGCCGTGAAACTAGAATTTGTCCACCCTCTCGAAGCCTTCATGTTCCATAGTTTGACTAATGCGGACAATTTCGTATATTTACTACACCCGTCGTACAAGGGCAACTCGGCATCATTCATCATTGCATCAAATAACTACGGCCGATGAACAAATTGTTCTTCCAAATCATTAACCATATCAAACAAATTATCTCCTACTTCTTCATTAACAAGAGGTTCTTTTCCTTTCTTATTCGTAGTTCTAATATTCAAACACTCCTCACCATGTAAATACCATGTTTGGTACGAACAAATAATCCCACGGGGCAAGCAAATGTCTTCTAACTTCATCAACTGAATGAGATCTATGATTTCCACAATCCACACATGGACATCGAATCTTATCATTCTTCATGTCAGTTTTGGCAATGGACAAAAATTCTTCAACACCATCTCGATATTTTCTAGTCAATCTATTTGCCCATATCCATTTTCGATCCATTTCCAAGAACCCGACCTAAATCGAAATTGAAGATCATACAATTTATTCAACAATAAAGATTTCTCCACTTAAATAACATACAACATATTAATTAAGCTTTCCAAATAATTTAACAAATCAAAATGTAAAATATAAAAGAAAAAAACATTTTTTTACCATTAATTTAGATATATATCGACCATATTTTATCACAATAAATTTAATTAATAAGTCAAAAGCGGAAGTAAATAATTAATATAATAGAGATGTGTAGTAGTTCTGGACCTTGATAGTTGAAGGGAGATCTAGATTCGCAGGCCTTCAGTTCTGCAATTTTTCGAGGCGGTGGGATCTGTAATTTTTTTCGCGACTGCGCTATGGTTCTGTCAGATGATAAAGAAGAGACACGGTAAAAGAGGGTTTAAAAAGCAGAGAGATTACACGACGGTTTGTGGTGACCGTCGTGTAATCCGAACCTTAAACGACAGTCAAGTCAATGACCGTCGTTGAAGCCCGCCAAAGAGGGAGGCTTCAACGACGGTCAATGTGACCGTCGTTTAAGGCCCCAAAAATGGGTCCTTAAACGACGGTCACATTGATCGTCGTTGAAGCCTCCCACTTTGGGTGGCTTCAACGACGGTCCCATGGACTGTCGTTTAAGGCCCCAGAAAACGACGGTCATATTGACCGTCGTTGAAGCGTCCCCAAGGAGGGAGGCTTCAACGACGGTCAATATGACCGTCGTTTAAGGTCCCATTTGGTGGGGATTAAACGACGGTCCAATGGACTGTCGTGTAATATTCGGGGTCTTACACGACGGTCCTCCCTGTGACCGTCGTGTAAGATCCCGAAATGTGAGTCTTAAACGACGGTCACCGTTGACCGTCGTGTAAACATGGTTTTACACGACGGGTTTTTGAAACCGTCGTGTAATTTACCGTTTGTAGTAGTGTATTCACCCTTAAAATTGAAGGATCATCTTTCAAAAGAAATGCAGACTGTTGCGATGCAAATCAATGGCTAAGATCAATTGTAGGATAGTGAGTTGGCATAAAACTTGAACTTGTTGTCCAACCAGTTAATCTCATGGTTATCCTCTAATCCGATTAATTATGTTGAACTTTTCCAAAAAGAGAAAAACTTATGTTATATGTGTTCTGCATTGATGTTATTTTCTAACTAACAATATGTTATGATGTCGTCTGAAAAACCATAACTATGGACATTCACGTTGAAGAAAAAAAGAAAATTTTAATGATATTAAAGTTGTATTTATTATACAGGTGGAAAAAAATATGAACCACTTATTTTTTTCATTATTAAGTAAGTGAATAGCTGTATTTATTAAATACATAATGGTTATCGTAATCAATATTTACTAGTGGAACCGATCATAATAGAGGATTATGTCTTATGTATCATGGAGTCATTTGTACTCTTTTTCAGTTTGCATCTCTCTTTTAAGTTGAATGAAATTTCCTCTTAAAAAAACAAAACAAAACAAAAAACAAAGGCAAACTGTTGCTCTATTTCAAAGTTGATAGTTGTTTTTTCGTATCCTCATCTTTTCTCTTTATTAAGTTGGTATATAATTGTATTAATTATATAGGTGGTTTTTTTTTTTTTTTTCATTAGTTTTTAACCCCTATCAATAAAAAAAATTGAATATGTTATGTTTGTTATACTTAAATATTATTCTCTTACACATTTATGTTATGTTGTCATTTGGGAGTACAAGAATATAAACATCCACTTTAAATAATAAATGATATAAATTATTTAAATTACATATACAATATCTAGTAGTACACGAATTTACTAATTTACTCAATTGCTTTTTACCCACTTCATCAGGTTAGAAAAGTTTTATATAAATTAAGACAACAACCTTACCTGCAAATGTTGTCAGCTTTTATAACAAATTACTTCACATTTCTAATTAAAACAGCCCATATTGGCAATGGAGTGTCCTTCCTGAAGTATATTAGCATGCCTCTATACTTTTATATCATGCCTCTATACTTAGTTTACGAAAATCATCCCAACTATTGAAAGATTTAAAGATCTATTAATTACTAACTAATTTAAAAGGATGAAAGATACTAAAATAGTGCATTTCATCCTTGCCTCCCATCTCATTACATGGCAGGTCCTAAACCCGTCACGTAACATTTTTAAATAAAAAATCAATTTTTAAAATTTAAAAAATTAATTTTTTAATTTTTTTTGTTTTGCTTTACTTTACTTTATTTGTCTATTGCACATGGATCTTAAACCCACCACGTGACAATTTTAAATAAAAAATTAATTTTTAAAAATTAAAAACAATCAATTTTTAAATTATTTTTTGTCTTGCTTTATTTTATTTTATTTGCCTATTCCTCACGTATAAAGCGCGTGCATTTTAATTAGTATAATTAATAAGCATACATGAGTTCATTACTAACTCAGGATTGAGTTCATACCTAAATTTGTCATCTAGTGATAGAATGTAAAGTTCTTTATAGTAAACAAATATTTAATGAGAAACTTATTATATCATGGTCTTGTTCGATATATTCACGATACATTGGTGCTACTGTTAGCAATCTTCTTTACAAAACCGTTCCTTTCAATACAAAATAGCCAACATCATAATCTTATTAAAAAAAAAAAAATCCAATTTTGTTTATCGATTGTGAATTTTAGATTCATAGTCAACTATATCATTCACATATGAATGCTTTTTGTATCATCCATATATGAAGTCACGTATCTAGTCAAGGACAGTGATAAGTATTGAATCTTTATCATGTTTTATACCCATAATTTATTACATGTATTATACTTACAAAAAAATATATTAATTAAAATTGCATAAAATTTACTTACAATAACGCCACTACATCATTTTAGGAATTGCATAAATTGATTTAAAATTACAACTGTACAAACTACAATTCAGAATAAAACATACAAGCTAAAAGATATTATTGATATTTGTTTGACGTGTATCAAACACTCGTACTAGTACACGTTAAAACAATATAGCTAAGAACGAAATCCAAGTATCTAACACTAGAAACTTTATTTCTTTTGCCTTCTTTATTTCTTTTACCGATTCTTTATTTCTTTTACGGAGAATTGTAGTAAAGAGAATAATTAAACTAGATAACAAGGTTTTAAAATATTTGAGATAATGAAATATTTACAATATATTAATAAATCATTTATTTTGAAAATCTCACACAAATTAATTACCTGATAAATCTGATGTAAAGAAATCATTTACTAATCTGCTACTTACTCAAACTATTATAAAAAACCTGCTATTAACTCCTTTTCTCACTTCTATTATTCTCCTTTGTGTTGCATTTTCGTGATATCTTCGATTAACATTTCCAAATTGTTGTAGGAAGATCCACCTGGACTAATACTATCCCAAGCCAATTTCCCAATCCCATCAATGGAATTCTGAATCTCAGCCCTTTGAGTTTCCATAAATTTCTTTATTGACCCTTTTATTGTTTCCCTATCACTTGCATCCAACTCCACCCCAATTCCCCATTCCTTGCTCACCAACTTACTATTAATGGAGCAATCAGCACTAAGCTGGGGTGGCCAACATATCATTGGAACTTTAGCAGCAATACTTTCCATAATAGAATTCCACCCGCCGTGGGTCAAAAACCCACCCACAGCCTTGTGGGCCAACACCCGCTCTTGTGGAGCCCACCCAACAACGTATCCTCTTCCATTAGGGCACACTTTTAGCTCCTCAATAGCCATGTCCCTTGTTAGGTCCGAGCGTAAAACAAACAAGAATGGATAGTCGCTGTCGACCAGCGCATGCCAAAACTCCAGCAGTTGGCTGCGCGTGGTGGTCACGACGCTCCCAAAGCTGACGTAAATGACTGATTTGGACGGCTGAGAATCTAGCCACGTCAAGCAGCTCTCCTCCTCTTTTCGAAGACAACCGGTGGATTGATCGGAAATCGTTGAAGAGAGAGAGTGGAGAGGTCCCACTGTGTATATCTTTTGAAAGAGATGGCGGAGATGGGGAAGAGATGGGTCGTCAACGGTGTTGAGAATGAGACCCGAAGATCGAGTCATGGCGAGGTGCTCTTTAATGTAGAACTCTAGGTTCGGATGGTGGTATTTTGACATGCAAAAAGGAGGTAAGTCTCTTCGCTTAAGGCCTTCCAATTCAGGCATGCCATGACATATTTCTTGATTCATGTCACCATCGTCTACGAGAATAAAGGTATTTATTTTTAATTACAGATCATGAAAAATTTTATCATCAACACTGTGTGAAAGAACTTCTAATGTTTTGTAAAATAAAAATAACGCTCTAGATTTTTTTTTTTTTTTTTTTGATTATCATTCAATTGCTTTTTCATGTGTACTAATTTCTGTTTTACATTTGCAGATTAGTTCCTTTTGAGTTTGTTAATTAGAATCATGAGTCTTGTAATTTAAATACCTTAATAGTACCCTCAGTCTTGTCAAATAATTAAAAAAAATCTTAAAAATTAATAATCAATAATATATGTGATTAAGACAAAATTTGGAATATTTACTTAAACTAGGATTTTGAAAGGCAATTACAGATAACTCTTCCGAAGCATTAACATATATCTCGTTGCAAATATAAATAAATAATAAGAATTAGAGACAACATCACATCATTTTCTTATTATAATTCTTATAGAAAGAAAGAAATAGCCAAAGAGGAATTCTAGAAAAAATGCAAAAAGATGAGGAAAAAAAAGGGTTCATTTGGTAGAGCTTTTGCTTTTAATTTTAGTCGGTAGAAGAAGAGAAATAAAAATTGTAATTTTTCAGTAAGTGTTTGAGAACCGTACTTTTCAAATAACTTTTGAAGTCAAAATAATAATAAAGTTTTCAACTAAATTAATAATAAAAATTAATGTTAAAATGAAGTTTATGGAATCCAAGGAAATCTAAGGATTTACCAGATATATATTCTATACTTTATCATAGTTTAAAAAACATATTATAAATTTCAAAGGTACTTGTAAAATATGCTATTTGCTATAATTTCCTATTATAAAGTCTAACTTAAACTTTGATACAAGATTGAAAAGTCTACCTAGAAGAGCTTTTCGGAAGTCATATTTTCTAAATTTGATAGGAAGCTTTTTTGGAGACTAATGTTCAAACACTTTCAAGAACAATTTTTAGGCTCAGGAGCAAAAACAACTTTTAAGAAGCTACGCTAATTAAACATGCCCTTTCTACATAAGATATTGATTATGAAACAAAACTACAAAGCTACGAAATTAATATGAGAGAAAATAAATTTAATAGTAGTGAGGAAATTTTTAGATTATTCTAAAACACGAGTATTCAATCAATGGTTGCATGCAAGTATGTGCTAAACCTTAATTAAACGAAATGTGTGTGTGTGTGTGTGTTTTATTTATTTATTTATTATTTTTTAAAGAAACATTGATATATAAATATATATGGAGATTTTATAAATTTCATTTTTCAGCTCACCTGCAAAAGGAAGCTCTCCTTTCTCAACGAGTTTGCGGAGATTAAAGATGGCCCACAAATAACGAGGACCACAAACATAGAATGTGAAAACCGGAATCTTCAGCTCCTCAGCTACTTCAATGGGAAATGACATAATCCCATCGGAGATCATACAGGTGACTGGCGGTGAAGACAAGGACTGAAGAAGCTCTTTCAAGTGTGGCTTAGTGGCTGACCTCATTGCTGAAATGTAGTTGTATCCGAGAGTACGCGGGAAGTCATCGGGAAAGCCGTCGGAGATGGGAACGAGGTGGAGATTCGGGAGGCGGCGGCGGCTAGGGAGGGCTAAGGTATCAACCAAACGGCTGTGGTTTTGGTGGGTCAATACGAAGGTGACAAGAAGGCCTGCTTGGCTGAGAAACTCTGCTAAACATAGTAAGGGTTTGATATGACTTTGGAGTACAAAGGGAAACATTACTATATGTGGTTGATTCTCATCGTATACTTGCTGATGATTATCCATATTTTAGGCCTTGTACAAGAAACAATGTTGTGGTATGATGTATAAATAGAGCTAAACATTGTGAGAGGATTATTTAAAAATTATTTATGTTGTGAATAAAAAATTGTCACTTTGATTAGGTCAAAAACTTATTTCTCTCATAAATATTTATATATATAAAAAGATCATGTAAGATTTAAGATTTGAGTTACAATGTAATCTGAGGATATAAGATTTAATTTTCCAATTTTAGGTGGTCGTTGATGCTATTTTTTGTACATATACGTCTATACATGTATAAGGTAAATAAAAATAAAAATAAAAATAAAAAGTTGAGCAAGAGGTGTAAGCCCCATAGGCTTGGATTCAGCTCATATATCCACTTATTTGTATCCTCTTCGTCTCCCTCTAATAATATCATAATACGTCAATTAAAACTGCATATTTAATAACAATATCATATCACATCACTTAAAAAATCATGTTTAGTTATATATATATCATAATATTATTAAACGGAGAAGGATGTTGATACAAATAAGGAAATATATGAATTAAATGCGGGCCTTGGTCAGTACTGCGTTGCAAATGCAGTCAACAAGCTAAATGAGTTAAATTGCATTAAAATATTTTCTATGAACGATAGAGTCATAATTATCAATAATAGAGTATATTAATTATTTCTTGTAAAATAATATGTTTATTGTTTGATAGATTTTGATAATTACCTTTAATTAGAATAACAATTCTATGAACCAACTCGTGGGAAGCATTTGCCTTAAATAAGGAAATATATGAATTAAATGCCGGCCTTGGTCAGTGCGTTGCAAAGTCAACAAGCCACACGAATTAAATTGGATTAAAATATTTTCTATGAACGATAGAGTCATAATTATCAATAATAAAGTATATTTAATTATTTCTTGTAAAATAATATGTTTATTGTTTGATAGATTTTAACAATTACCTTTAATTAGAATAACAATTCTATGAACCAAGTCGTGGTAAGCATTTGCCTTAAATAAGGAAATATATGAATTAAATGCCGGCCTTGGTCAGTGCGTTGCAAAGTCAACAAGCCACATGAATTAAATTGGATTAAAATATTTTCTATAACCCTTACATGCATGTCCGCCTAAGTAAATTTGGAGCTTTAAGCAAAAATCTTAAAAGAGATATTTTTCAATTTGTTTATATGTATTAAAAAAATCCGTCAAACCTATTTATATATTTTTCTTTCCGTTTCATAAGCAGAATTGTCATCCCTGGAGGGACCTCGGATGAAATTAGAACGATACAAATAAATTAGCGTGGTGGCTGCATGAGGATGAAGCAGTACACAAATTCAGAAAAATGTAAAATTGTTAATTAATCTTTATTTACAAGTTTACCCTAGTAATTTTAGTTTAAAAACTAAATTTTGGTTTAATTAGTAACTTAAATTATTAACTTTGGGGATTAACTTTGGATCTAATTAAGGGATTAACTTTGGATCTAATTAATCTTTAATTAATTCTCCAACCAGCCTAGAAGGAGGGTCGGCAGTGCTTACCTTGGATTAGACGTAATGTCATTACTACGATACGGTCAAATGAATTAAATATGGTAGCGGATAAAATGTTTTGTTTAGTTTGAGGGAATATAAAACATTCCGTTGAGTATAAATGTTTCGATAACTCCAAATGAACACTCTAATCTATAGCGACTTCTAATATTGATTTAATATTTGGACAAGTACGAAGGGACCATGCAGGTACATCTTCATGGTTGGTGATAAATGCACAAAAACACACTTTTGTTATATAATTTATTGGATAATCTACATTTTAAATGAGTATTTCTTTAATTTTAATTCATAATATTTTACTTTGAAAATATTTATTATTTTATTTATTTTGTTTTTCTTTCCTCCTCTTCTTTTTCCTTTCTTTTCCTTTTTCTCTCCTTTCTTCCACAGGTATAGCCACTGTTGTGGCTCAATCCCAGCGTGCGCGCAGCCCAAGCCCGCGACTAGCCCAGCCCACGATTCCAGCTGCCAGCCCAGCCCGTGATTCCAGCTTCAGACCTCGCACTAGCTTGTGCTAATCTCGGGCCGAATTCTCAGCCTAGCCCGTGCGAATCCGGTGCCAACTCCAGCCTAGGCATCCAGTTCCTCCGGCTGGTTTACTGTGAGTCTCCACTCGACTTACCAGTCTAACAACATGATTTCTGGGCCGAGATTCTCTCTTCTAATGATGGACATGGAAGCTTATAAAAAGAGGGTTGTGCAGCAAAGAGGGACATTTTTCTAACCAATTTCTAGTGGAGTTTCGAGTCAAGATATTGTCATATTTTTATCTCCTTTTCTCCTATTTTTCTTTAGAATTTTTGTGAGAATGTTAAGCATGTTAGGCTAAATTCTCTTGGTGAAGCTAGAGATGAACTCATGTGTTGAGTGTTTCAATTGAGGTTTTGTTTGTTTGGTTTATAATGCATATATATTTGAGTGAATTATTCTTCTCCATTTTCTAATTTTCTTTGAATGTAAAATATTATGTGCTATGTTTTTTTATATAGATTCGGTCATGCTTTTTCTATGAAAATTTTGTCATGTAATGTTTTGTAACTAGAATTATTTTATAAGTTAATCTTTTACTGCAATATTGTCAATTTGAGATACTATCGATTTTAGACAATTTATAATAATAATCTTTTTGGTTTTAACGTGAGAAGTTTAATTCATTTGAATACTTTTGTTGAATCAAAACTAAAATTGGAAAACAATACATGTGAGGGATTTTTGATGCTTTACCACCTTTTGATCATTGAATTTACTTCATTTTAAATTACGTTGTCTTTAAATTTATTTCAAAATCACAAAAATACTTCTTCCTTTTCTTTAGTTGATTACTTATTTATCTAACGCTTTTGTTCCACTAATTTTTTCTTGTTTGTTTTTATCACATCCTTGTGGGATCGACAATCCTAATTATACTACAATTGACCGCTTATTTATGTACACGTTTGGGCATAATCAATTGGTTTACACATGCACGTTACACAGTCCCATGAATTTGAAGTATTTGCCAAACAAAAAATAAAGAATTTGAAGTCATAACTAGGAATTTATTTCATAAAATAATAGTAACACTACTATAAATATAGGATAAATGGTGGAGATAAGGAGATTAGACAACCATTTTCTAAAAATCATCGTCTAAAGTAGCTCAAAACTGAATTTAATTTAAGAAAATCTTCGTGAAAATATAAGATTTCACAATGGTTTTTGAAACTACATATTGTGAAATCGCTAGATTTCACTACGAAAAACCGTCATGGAAAGTGTGACATTCCACGACAGTTTCCAAAACTGTGGTGGAATCTAGTGATTTCATGATGGTTTTGGCAAAACCATCTTCAAAAAGTCTCGCTTGATCACTTTCTGCAGAAAATCTTCTACACTACCATCCACCATACCAACTCCCTCTCCTAATCATTATTTATAAGTAATTACTTATTCTCTTGAGTTATTTTTTTTTAAATTATTATAGTTATTTCACATAAATGATTTTAGATTTTGTGAATTTTTCTTGAATTCTCTTGAGTTTTTTTTTTTTGAAAGATTGATTTGTTAACTTATATTGAAATCGTGACAAAAACTTGATTATCAAATACAATTTATTATATTTGAATTCAGGAGTTTTGCAAATGGATAGAAAATGAATGTGAGCTAACAAATTGACCAAAAGAATGTGAGAATAGTGTTGAAGAATCTTTATCATTTGTCAAAACTCACTTGAAAGATGATAAGATCCGTTGTCTTTGTGTTGATTGTGGAAATTATTGATCTTATTCAATTGCTGTTATTAGAAGGCATTTGCTTGCATGTGGGATTAAGGGATTATTTGTACGTACCAGATATGGTATTTACATGGTAAAGTATGTTTTAGTAAAACATCTAAGAATAGAGGAAAAGAACCTATTGTTGAGGAAGATGTAGATGATAAATAATATGTTTGTTATAGTAAATGATTTGAAAGAATATTTTGTGCACTATTTGAAGTTATTTGAGGCAATTCTGAATGATGCCGAGTGCCCTTGTATGACGGGTGTACTAAATATACAAATTTACCGACGTTGGTTAAATTATGGGATATGAAGTCATTAGAAGGGTGGACAAATTCTAGTATCATGTCTCTTTTAGAATTTCTAAAAGATGTTCTACCAAATGATAATAAAATGTCACATAGTATGTATGAAGTCAAAAAGACGTTGAGCACTTTGGAATGGAATATAGAAAGTTACTGTAATTACGCCTTTTTGATGTCATTTTGTAGCATCACGATGGTTACCACCGTCATGGAATCTACAAACTTTCCATGATGATGGATACTATGATGGTAAGTAAACTTCCGTAGAAAGATACCACGTTGGTTAAAAACCTTCATGGAGGAACCATATCATTTTGTCCAAATCTTTTGTCCAGCTCTCTGTTTTTCAATAATGTTTTGACATGTTAGCAAAGAAAGAGAAAAATAGAAAAGCATTCTTAATCTGAGGTTCGGCACACATTGCCAGGCCTCCGTATTTCAAATTACATGTACATGTCTATCATCAAGTCTTAAGTTTAGGAGTAGGGTTCATGCCTGATGCCAGTGGTAGAGGAATATTATTAGATTGAAGTTATGAATGGGGTTGGATTGTCGTTAGTCATGGGGCATTTTCGAGTGCTTTGATCATCGTCTTGGCCTAAACTTAAGAGGTTTTGATATATGGGAGGAGCCGAGTCATATGATGGTGCACATATTTGTCTTTATGATTGTCAGAGGCATGTGTTTGTTGAACACACATTTTCAAAACTTATCTAAACTTCAATCCAAAACTTCATCTCTAGAACCTCCCCCAACTGGGCTCTCAAACTCTCAAATTCATCATCACCAATGACCAATCTTACCCTCATACAAACACCGTACTCTTGAACCTCAAGATAGCATCCTTCTCAACACCCAAAAAATTCTCAAGAACACAATCCAATAGTCCCTCCTCAACTTGATTGTGACGCCCCCTTACTACGTGGGGCGGTCACCTTACCTTACTTACTTACTTTCTTGAAACTTAGGAATATATATATATATATTTTTGAAACATATTTATAAAAACATTTGCCATCAGTAATATATCATTACTACTTGAGTAAACGTTTACTTAAGGTATTTAGTTCCAAAATACCGTAAAGTATAATTTGTCTTTACCATACATACTTATATGTACAAACTTCTTTACTTATCAAAAGATTTGCGGAAACCATGCGTAGTGGTATCCATACCGCCTTCGTCTGCCGCCACACCGCTCCAGCAATGCCCCGCATTAAGCTGCGGGTTTCTTACCTACAGTATGAAATATAACTTGATGAGCTTTCGCCCAGTAAGCACAAACATAATCTCACAAAACATTTAAAACATCATGAAAACATTCATCATCATATGCATATGCGTGAACCATTTATGTTCCATTTATGCATTTCTTTAACTTTCTTATCTTTCTTATGGGCCCCTTAGTGTACGTACCCTTAACATATAGCGCGCCTCTAAATACAGTTAGATGGGATTGCAAGTCCCTAACTGCTCTAGGAAACATAAGTGATTACATCCTCTTTCATAAACGAGAGGGCGAATCCATAATTTTATCATAAAAATCCTCCACCTTGGGGGAGGTTGGTATGACACTTTACTTGTAATTTCTTATCATGTTATTTATCTTTAGTGAACATACCTTATGATGTCACTATACGATAACATACTTTTCATCTCATTAATAACATGGCATGGCATTCTTTTCATTCCTAGCATTTGCAAACATGACATTTTCATAAACATGACATTTTGCAAACATAGCACTTTTATAATCTTTTACAAAAATAGCACTTTTTATTAACATAGCATATTACGAAAATAGCACCTTTTATAAACATGGCATTTCGCAAAAATAGCACTTTTCATAAAACATGGCATTTCATAGATATAGCACACAACATATTGCAGCATATTTGAAAACCACATACTTGAACATAATTTACTAGTTTTTATACTGCAGGTGAGGTTTGTACTTACCTCTAGTGCCGTATCCTTAGAATCGCGTTCCTTAATTTGTCAGCAACCGCAATTCACTTTCCTGATATACCAAAAATATAGGATCAGGATCCTTTCGTAAGGTGTTGGTGACCTACCAACACTCACATTTACTTTTGGTTGTATGTCCCCTTTACATAGAATCCATCTTGGCCACTTTAATCCCCATTCTTTATTGAACTTCGATTAAATCCTTAAGAGGTTACATTGGGTAACCTTTTTGGTTAGAGCCTTGATCTCTTATGGGGCTTTGCCCATACATTATTGTTATGGGGTTATTTCCATTAACCCATTAAGTCTTAGCCCAATACACATGTGGGTATCCCTTAGGGTTATATTGGGTAACCCTTAAGGTTAATCTTAATTAACCTTGGGTCAACCTTTTGTCAACCCTTGGTTATCCTTGGGTTTGTAACTCGGATATAATATCCGGTTACCTTTCGTAATCGGCTGGTTTACCAATTTTACTTTAAAATTTCTCTTCTTTATTTTTGGAAAATCTTGTGTGATTAACTTCCAAAAATCCTTCATTTTGCTTGTAGAAATTCTAACCCTTTTAATTAGAAAATTCATTGGCTTAAATTTCATTATTTTCTTTAACTTGGAAATGTTTGGTTGAAACCCTCTTTTTCTTTACTTTATGGGAAAATGTGAATTTCAAACCCGAGCCCTTTAAAATTCATGGTTTTCGAAATAAATATTTCATAAAATCATTTGGGGTCGGAAACCATCTTTGGAACGGTTTTCGAAGCTAAAATAATCATTTAAGAACACTTCATGATTTTTCTAGAAAAGATTTTCGTGAGATTCATTTGCTAGATTTCGGACTCTCCGCGCGTCTCTCACAAAACGCGCTCAGTTTAAAAATCGGCTCGGAATCTGAAAAACTTGTCTTCATGAAAGTTGTAGCTATCGAAAAATGCTAAAACTTTCGTGTTTTGCACAAAATCTAGTTCGGCCTAGATCAGTACCAGTTTTTATTTGAAAACGGGTTAACTCTGAAAAACTGTGTGGAGAACGTCCCAGGGTTCAGCCACGGGTTTCGGGTAAAACGGAGGCCTTTGGAGCCTTATTTCGAGATTCTGTTTGGGTTATCCTCTAGGAAAAGTTGTTCTGAACAACTTTTGTGTTTTAAGTTTTACCTCATTCGGCCTCTAAGGGCCTTGAAATTACCTTTTCCCGAAACTGGCCAGATTCGAATTCGAATTGGCAGTTTCGGTTCCTCTCTTCGGTTTACGTCCTATTCGCGGAATCTATCTCGACCGATCATATCGGGAGCTTAGACAACATCAAGCAGCGCTTCTAACGTCCCATTACAACTCATAAATCCATCTTATTCTACTCATGCAACCCCAAATCCGAAAATTAAAAAGATTAGGGTTACATGGTTCTAACTCATGCATCATCACATACCATCACACAAAATCCATCCCTAAGTCTAGCAAGCTCTCTTGGCTACCAAGGGCAGATTTTTGGCCTAAACTTATGGGACACACAACCTATCTTCTAGCATGAAAAATCCATCATTTTCAAGCACAAATTTTAAAGCAATCAAGCATAAAAAAAATCAGCCAACCAACCTAACCTTATCAAGCACACACACACACCATAGATGAGGGCATAAAATTAAATGGACTTATGTCCTTACAAACCATTCCAAATCATCATTAAAAACCTTAAATAAAGCTTAGATTTAAGGAGGTCTAAGAGATTTACCTCAACCCAAGTTAGGGTTTTCGAAATCCCAAAGTTTTCCTTCCTCCCTTGGCTTGCTCTTAGCCCACGGCTTTGACAAAGAAAATGTATCCAAAATTTTTTGTTAGCCCTACTTGCTTCTAACCCAAAAACCGTGCATCATAAGGAGAAAAACCAAAATTTCTCTTACCTTCTTCTCTCCTTCCTTGTTCCTCTTTCTCTTGCTCGGTCAACACACTCAAAAGCTCACCAAACTTTTTCTCACTTTTCTTTGCTCTTTCTCTCTAGAAACCGAACTCACCAAGGAGATGGAAGACTCCAAAAATCTCTTTGATTAACTCTCTCTCTCTCCTTCCTCTTTGCTGCCAAAAATGACCAAGAAGAATGAGAGTTTTTGGCTCTCTTTTTCCCACAAAAGGCACAAGGAAAGGGAGGACTTGTGATGTGACTTGGTGGTTGGTTTCTTGCCCTTGATTCAAGGCTTTGTGTCAAGTCCTTTCTTGTCCATTGTGCAGCCGAAATTAAGGGAGTGGGAGAGGGTTGAGTAGCCGGATTTTTGGGGTGGAAAGGCATGGGTTTGACTCATTTTTGTTCAACCAAAAATGACTAGAGTGAGGGGACTTGATGGACAAGAGTTGTTCAATCTTTTTCCTTGATTTTGGGCTTTAAGTCTTGTCTCTTTTCCTTCCTTCATTGAAGCCGAATCCAAGGGGGATATTGGGGGGTTGAGTGGCCGGATTTGGTGGAGAGAAAATGGGTAGGTGGCAGCCCATGGTTGGCTCTAGAAAGCTTCTAGAAAAATCTAATACTTAACCCACCTTTTGGGTCCTTATTTTATGGCTTTATGCCACACCTTCTTGTCCCCTTTGATTTTCTTTTCTTTCTTTCTTTCATGGGGCAGCCGAATATGGGGAGAGGGAGGACAAGCTCAATCTTTGGTTAGTGGAGAATGAGGTCACAAGCATGGGCATGTGTCCTTGACTTGGTTGGCTTTCAAGTCCCTATTGGTTTCCAACTAACCAATTTCTTTTTCTTTCTTTTCTTCTAGTTGCTGAATTTTTTTATAAGAAAATGGGGGAGTCCACATGTGTAGCCTTGGGTTGGTGGAGGGTGATGTCAAGAGGTTGATGTCACCTTCCACTAGCTCTCTTAATGCCTTGTTTGGCCGTCTCTTTCTTTCACGGCTCCTTTTGCGCTCTATAGTTATTTACAACACTATGATGAGCATTCTTATTTTATATTTTTGTCCAAAAATTATTCCATGTAAATTTGGACCGAAACTCTCTTTCTCCAATTTTTCGGAGACCTTTTTGCCCTTAATTCTTTTTCGGTGTGCTTGATTTTTCTAGGGTGGATTTACGGCTTATAAAACTCCATTTTCGGGGATTCTTTTCATATTCCTTCATCATACTTGTAAGGTCGACGTTGTGACCCGTTACGGTCAAACTTTGACTTTTTGGTCAACCCTTTGACTTTTTGATCAACTCTTTGACTTTTTGGTCAAAGTTGACTTTTTGGTCAAACTTTTGACTTTCGTGAAATTTCATCTTTTTTCGTTCTTTTTCCTTTAAAAAAACTTCATTCTTGGTTCGTAAAACATCAATTGAGTCTTAAAATCATTAAACGAGGACTCGAATATCGTTTAATCAAAATTACGAATTTCTCATTATTATTCATAATTTTTCATATAACACTTCATAAATACATAAATTAGACTCTAATTCCTTATAAACAAGGAGATTACAAGTCTACAAAATTTCGGGTCTTACATTGATGCACTCTTCTCAATATTTTTTTTGTTTCTAAATGATTTAATATGGTTTTTTTTTTCGCCATGACTCTTTGTTTTTTTAGAGCATGTAGTAGATGAGGTAAAGACAGTTTTTGTTTTTGTTTTTAGGGAGAGAAAGATGAGAATGCAAACAATAAAGAGCGTGCCAAGAGAGGAAGATGTTCTGAAATACGAGAGAGTGAAGTTCAGGAAACATAGGATGAGAGGCAAAAGAGTGAGTATTATTTATTTATTTTTGGGGGACTGAAGTTTCATTTTTTTATTCTCTTAGCGGCTCTTTTTACTAAGTTGATGTGTCAAAAATTTATTGGGTAAACAGGGAGTTGGACAGAAGATTTGAAAGGAGAAATTGTAGTAAATGATATTTTTATAAATATAATTGAAGTGTATAACAAACATTTTACAATATTTGAAAAAAAATAAAAATTTATTAGGTAATTCAAAAGTTACTAGATAAATAATAAATTTATGCTAAATAATACAAATTTGAGAAATAAATAAATTATTTAAGTGATAACTTGATTATTTACTATTATATACTCTAAATATTTTTAAAATATATTATTTACTTCAATTATTAATATAAAAATGTTATTTACCTCTATCCCAAAAAAGAATTAGGCGAAGGATATGGCTTCAAGTTTTTAATTCTACATGTAAATTATCATTTTTTATTGATAGAATATGTAAATATTATCACGTTATAAAATATAAAAAAGTTGCATTAAGCAAAATGACATCTCAACTATCATGGGAGCTGATATAAAAAACTAGTATAAGAGTTGAGATCCAAGCACTTAATTCATAATTTGGAGATTTACACCTATGTCATTGTAATATTCAACTCATTAAAAATGAAGGCCACCTCATCCAAAAAAAGGTAAGCAAATAAAATTTTCTTAAGTCGTTGCAAATGTAACTCAAATTGAAAATGTCAGTGAGTTACCTGTTGAAGTTCCTACGAGTGCCTCACGTTTTTTACACTTTATTATTGACTTTTTCATTCTCTGGCAAATTCACAATTGAAGTTCCAATGTTGATATTTTAACCTCTTTTATTTATCATCAACTTAATTAATATATGTCACTTGATTTATTAATGAGCTTTTTTTTTCCCTCATCATTTCCATGAAGTGTTAGAAAATTTTCTAACGGTAGTATTTGCGTTCCCTAAGAGTCCGTTTGCCTCATCATCTCATTTCAACTTAAACTGTACTTCTTTTTGTCTTTTTCCTAAAAAGTTTTTTGTCTTTTCTGAAAATTCAAAAAAATTTACTATTACAACTAAAATATTTCAACTTAAACTAACCAACCAAACGGACCCTAAGTATGCGACAGGCTATTGTAAGTGGAAGAGTACGTAGCTTGTTATGACGATTCCTTTTGGCAAATAGATATTTAATAAAGAAAACAAATTTTATATATCGTGGTCCTATATGACATATTTATGATACATTGGTATTGCTGTTTATAATCTCATTTACAATGATCCAAAATAAGGAAATAGACAATACTACAATCTTATCAAAATAAAGTTCCCAACTTTAGTCACCGTCTGTGAACTTTAAATTTATACCAAGTTATTTTAACATATGTCATCCATATATGAACACCTGATGTATCTAGTCCAGGGTATCGATAAGCATTCGATGCTTATCATGTGTTACACATAATTTATTATGACTAAAGATAATTATTGCATCAACTTTGCTTAAAACAATGTCACTACAACATTTAAGAAATCACATATAAATTTCTTTAAAAACTCCTATCCCAAAAAAAAAAAAAAAAATTCACAGACACACAAAGTAAAAGATGTTATAAAAATTTATTGGGCGTGCCTCAGACATTCATACCCGTAAATGTAAAAACTACAATACAGACAAGAACGAAACCCAAGTATCCAACACTTCTTTTACCTTCTTTATTTCTAGGGCAAATTGCGCGGTCCTTAAGCTTTTAAATTTATGCAACTTTGATCACTGATCTTTTTTTCGTACTTAAAATGCCTGTAAACTATTAAAATGTTACTACCATAATCCTTTCTGTTAATTGTTGGACAAAATCTGTAAATAATTTGGTAAAAAGTGATACTAACTATTCCATCCAAAAATTAACGAAAAATGACTATTACAACAACATTTTAATAGTTTAGGGGTATTTTAGCTACAAAAAAAAAAAAAAAAGATCAATGATCAAAGTTGCACAAATTTAAAAGTTTATAGACCAACTTGGTAATTATTTATGCATATTTCTTTTACCTACTGATTCAATTATTTTCACCTTAATCCATTTTATTCTTCTCCTTAATGTTGCATTTTCGTGATATATTTTGGACTAGCATTTCCAAATTGTTGTAAGAAGATACACCAGGACTAAAACTATCCCAAGCCAATTTCCCAATCCCATCAATTGATCTTTGAAGCTCAACCCTTTGAGTTTCCATAAATTTTTTAATCGTCCCTTCCATTATCCCCCTATCACTCGCATCCAACTCCACCACAGTTCCCCACACCTTGCTGATCAGCAACTTCTTATCATCAAACAACAATAGTGCACGTGTGTAAGAACTTCTTCAATAACATGTGTTACTTAATTACATAAAAAGCTATTAGTCCGCTTCAACTCTTTCGTGAAGGGTAATGTCTTTGACATGTCGGCCTGTGTTTTCCATCACATGTCAGTCATACAGTCTATATATTCACCGCACTTTGTAGAACAGGTGAAATTGGGATATTTTGCATATATAACCCAAAATTGAACTACCATTGCATATATAACCTTTGTTCTGATTGCTTTTTATTTTTTATTTTTTTAAATTCAATTTTTAAATAAAAAGACTAAAAACCCCTTCAGTTTATCTTCAATTAAAAAAAAAAAAACAATAGTCAAAGACTAAAATAAAAGTCAAAATCTATATCTCTTATCTCTTTCTCATTGAAGATCCTTCCCTCGCCCAAAACATCCCAATAGCCCCAATTGCCCTGTTAAAGACAAACTCACTCTCCTCTTATCTCTCTCTCACCCAGCTGGCAAAGGGGACCCAACACCCACCCATCTCACTCATTCTCACTTTCCTCTTATCTACAGCCCGTCGGCCATTGCCATCTCCGACGACTAACGTGACCGGCTCGTCAACTTCTTTATTATAGGTAGCTTCATCTCAATGATCATATTACTTCCGTGGCAAGACCAAAAGGGTCGCTCGTTGGTTTAAGGAAAAAAATTCTTGACCGGCATAGGTAGTCATGCCAGTCATGCCAGTCATGCTGGTCCAAAAAAACAGATCAAAATGATCATATTGCTTCGGTGGTAAGACCAACAAGGTCGCTTGTTGGTCTGGGGAAAAAAATACCTGATCGGTATAAGCGGTCAAGCCAGTCATGCCGGTCTGGAAAACAGATCAAAATGACTAATAAGATTGCTTGTTGGTCCAGGGAAAAACATACCTGACCAGCATAGGCGGTCAGGCCAATTATGTTGGTTCGGAAAAACAGATCACAATGATCATATTACTTCGGTGGTAAGATCAACAAGGTCGCTCGTTCGTCTGGAGAAAAAAATTCCTGACCGGCATAGGCAGTCAAGCCAATTATGCTGGTCCGGAAAAACATATCACAATGATCATATTACTTCGGTGGTAAGATCAACAAGGTTACTCGTTGATCTGGAGAAAAAAATTCCTGACCGGCATAGGCGGTTAGGCTAGTCATGTTGGTTCGGAAAAACATTTTAAAATGATAATATTATTCCTGTGGTAAGACCAATAAGGTTGCTCATTAATTTGAGTAAAAATATACTTGACCGGCATAGGTGGTCACGCCAGTCATGCTGGTTTGAAAAAATAGATCAAAATGATTATATTACTTAAGTGTCATGACCAGTAAAATTGACAAGATCACCCCAGTCCAGGTACAAATATTTCTGATTGGCATAAGCGGTCAGGCCAGTCATGCCGGTCCGGAACAACAGGAAAATTTTCATATTACTTCTGTGTCATGATCAATAAAACTGACAAGATCACCTCGGTCCGGGTAAAAATATTCTTGACCGGTATAGGCGGTTAGGCCAATCTTACTGGTCATAAAAACTAGAAAAAAAAGCATTATACTACTTCGGGTATGATAAATCCAATAAGGTCGCTCATTGATTCGGGTAAAAATATACTTAACCGGTACAGACGGTCAGGCCAGTCATGCTAGTCTGAAAAAACAGATCAAGATGATTATATTACTTAAGTGTCATGATCAGTAAAACTGACAAGATCACCCCAGTCCAGGTAAAAATATTCCTGACCGGCATAGGCGGTCAGGCCAGTCATGCTGGTCCAGAAAAACAGGAAAATTTTCATATTACTTATGTGTCATGATCAATAAAACTAACAAGATCACCCTGGTCTGGGTAAAAATATTCCTGACCTGTATATGCGGTCAAGCCAGTCATGCTGGTCAGGAAAACCAGAAAAAAAGCATCATATTACTTTGGTGTAATGATCGAAAAAACAAAAAAGATCACCCTGGTCCGGGTAAAAATATTACTGACCGGCATAGGCGGTCAGGCCAGTCATGCCGTCAGGAAAACCAGGAAAAAAAAATCATACTACTTCGGTGTGATGATCGAAAAAACAGAGAAGATTACCTCGGTCTGGGTAAAAATATTCCTGACAGGCATAGGTGGTCAGGCCAGTCATGTGAGTCAGGAAAACTGGAAAAAAAATCATACTACTTCGGTGTGATGATCGAAAAAAAAAAAAGAAGGTCACCCTGGTCTGGGTAAAAATATACTTGACCGGCATAGGTGGTCAGGCCAGTCATGCCAGTCAGGAAAACCGAAAAAAAGCATCTACTACTTCGTGTGATGATCGAAAAAACAAAGTAGATCACCCTGGTTTGGGTAAAAATATTATTGACCAGCATAAGCGGTTAGGCCAGTCATGCCGGTCAGGAAAACAAAAAAAAAAGCATTATACTTTTTCAGTGTGATGATCGAAAAAACAGAAAAGATCACTTTGGTCCAAGTAAAAATATTTCTGACTGGCACAGGCGGTCAGGCTAGTCCTACCAATCAGGAAAACAAAAAAAAAGTATCATACTATTTCAGCGTGATGATCGGAAAAACAAACAAGATTAACCCAATCCGGGTAAAAATATTAATGACCGGCATTAATCAGTCATAGTACTTTAGTGTCATAACCGACATGACCAATAAGACCGCTTGCCGTTATGTTATATTAATCTGTGATTGATAGTAAGTCAATTATACTTATTGACCATTTCAAATAATTAATTAACCATTTTAAAAAACAAATGAAATTTTAATTAATTTTTTAGATTTTCGACCATTTATTAAAAAACTTTTTTAATGGTTGTTTTTTTTTTATTTAGAAAAAATGGTCTTTTGTTTTGTTTTAATTGATTGACTAATGATTAATCAGTGATCAACTTTCAAATTAGTGATCTATATTATGGGTAATCAGTAATTGGCTGTAAGTCAATCAATGATTTACTATTACATGATCATTCAATAAGATTAATTAACCATTTGAGAAACACACTGGTCAACTGAGAAAAAATTTGACCTAGAAGAATGACTCAATCATTCATTAAACGGAATATATGGATGATGATTAATTCAATCAGACTGAGATAATCATCTTTAGTAGACCATACAACCGAACGGATCAGTCTAAAATATTGAATGGACCAAGAAGACAGACATGATTGGCATCATTTTGTCCTAATTTTCTTTTTTTAAGATGGTTTTCAATATTTGTTTAATTTTATTCTAATTTTGTTAGTGTGACAACAATATCTATTTTAATATCATTATAATTTTGTTAATATGATCAAAAAGTCATGAAGTCAAAAGTAATATTTTCAATTTATACTACGTCATATAAGGTAAGTAAGAAGATTGATCTGTTCTTTCACTAAATAGAATACATGAGTTGCGAACATACGACCGATAATTTGATCAAGATAACTATCATTAATAGACCATACAACCGAGCTATTTGGCTTCATAATAGTGAGTGGACTGAAAAGAATGGTTAAGCTAGCCAAGTATTTTTTTTTTTTAGCCTGATTGTCTATCTGTCTTGCAAGTCTTTGCGATCATGACACCAAACTGATATGAAAAACCTTAACGATTATTCAAATGGGCCATACCAGCCTTAGCAGTCAGGTGTGTCTGGTATTTATTTATATTAAATGTTTGTCGGTCTTTCAGGTCATGATACTAAAGTGTTTTTGCATTCTTTATCATAGTTTTCTCAATCACACAGTCTAGGTAATTTTTTTTTTTTCAGACCAGTTGTCGGTTTTGATGGTCATGACACCCAAGTGACATCATGCTTTCCAAACAGGCCATACCAGTTGAGCGGTCAAGTGGGTCCGGTATTTATTTTTATGGAATGTTTGTCAGTTTTTCAGGTCTTGACACTAAAGTGTTTTTGCATTCTTTATCATAGTTTTCCCAGTCACCTAGACCAAGTAATTTTTTTTTCCAGACCAGTTGTCGGTTTTGCCAATCATGACACCCAAGTGACATCATGCTTTCTAAACAGGCCATACCGGCTGAGTAGTCAGGTGGGTCTGGTATTTATTTATATGGAAGGTTTGTTGGTCTTTCAGGTTATGATATCAAAGTGTTTTTGTGTTTTTTATCATAATTTTTCCAGTCACCCAGACCAAGTAATTTTTTTTTTCCGGACCAGTTCTCGGTTTTGCCGGTCATTACATTAGAGTGATATGATGCTTTCATAACTAATTTTTCGAACCTGCCAGACCGACCTGAGTGGTCAGGTGAATTCGGTATTTATTTACATTGAATGGTTGTTGGTCTTTTCGGTCATGACACTAAAGCATTTTTACATCCGTTAAATATAAATATAAGAAAGTAAAACTTATTCAAATAAAAAATCAATAACATGTTGACTTATTTTAATCAAACAACAATACTAAGGACCTGGTAATAAACAATTAGAATGATTTCAGCCACTATAATATCCAAAACACAGTTCATCACTACAAATATAATTCAACTACTAATACAAAAGATCTAGTCAAAAATCTGTAGTAAAAGTTAAAAAATGAAAACACGAACATATTTTATGAAAATCTATTTCGATCAAATATATTCAAATGGGGGTTGTTAATTTTGAGCTTTCATGAAAAGTTGTTTGATATGATCGATTGTTTTTGCCTTTCCGATGTTCTCCAATAAAAGGAAATCTGGCTTGTTGAAGCCTCCCACGTTTTTTGTGAAATTAGGAGGCAATACCTTCTCACTCCTTATGTCATCTGGGATAACCCAGTCTGATGAGCTTGGGGCAGGAAAAATGGTTTCGACATAAGCCAATGCCCATACCTCTTTTAGATAGTATGTTGAACATAAATCATTTATTTTATCCTCACCCCCTAGGAATGTTGTAAGGGCATGGACACAAGGAATTTTGTCAATATTAAATACTTTACATGTTCAAGTTCCCCTTCCTAGATCAACCAAGAAACTGCCATTCGATCATGTGACATAATACTCAAGTGTAGAATTGTTTAGTTCTTTCGCAATCAAGATTGTGGACTCTTTGTATCTTGTATGCAATGTTTTCTTCACCATTGGAGTTAAGCATTGTGAGGAAGATCCAAGACTCAACTCCTTACGGTGATTGTTGAACTATTCAGAGATTTTCTTTACAATTGAATCAATCAAGGGCAACAAAAGACATGTTCTTGCCTTCTTTAACATACTGTTAATACTCACGGCACCATTGGTAGTCAAGATGTTGTAACGTGATCCTGTGAAGTGGCACCTAACCTATTTTCTGACATCTACATGATCATCAAGACATTTTATGGCGGCAGGATATCTATTCTTTAGGTCATCATAGAGTTGGTTGAACTCATGCGTAGAGTATGCCACAGCGACTTTCATGAACTTACTTGCGACAGTATCTTTAATCTTGATCTTGCTTGTACCTTTTCCGGCTCTAACACAAGATCCTCGATAAACGTATGATTTGATAGTTTGAGAGAGGTGCCATGCACAAAATCCATAGTGAGACTTTTTATATACCTTTTCAACTGCATTGCGGATGCTTTGGTGCCTATTAGAAATTATGACAAGCTCTTTGTCATCGGGTATAGGCACCTCAAGTTTTGTCGTAAAGCATTTCCATGAGTTGTCATTCTCCGAGTCAGCCACTCCCCATGTAAGAGGATATTGATGGTAGTTGCCATCTTGGGCATTGGCGATGATCATTGTTTACTTGTATTTCATCTTCAAAAAGGTTCCATCAACCGCAATTACTTTTCTCATTGCTTTAAACCCCTCGATGCACGTGCCCAATGCAATGAAAAGATACTTGAACCTTTGATCTTTGTCTACTACCAAGTGTGTGATTGTGCCGGGGTTCATTAACTTTATCATGTGCAAATAGCTAGGAAGAATCTCAAAACTGACCTCTGGTGCACCCCTAATATCACTTACTGCTTTTCATTTGCCCCTTCAAGCTTTAAAGTAGGACATTAACACGCCATGATTTTTCATCGTGTCCATCACTTTCTTCGAGGTAGGTGTCTCCAACTGGCCTGAAAACTCCTTTTTTAACATATCTAAAACTAAATCTGCAGTTGCTTGTCTGTTTCTTTTATCCACCAAACTAGCAGAGCAAGTATGAGTGTTGTAATATGTTCGAAGAAAGAAATGATCTGAGTTCGTGATCCTCATAGCTTGTAGTGCCCACTTGCTATCTAGGACTGTATATTTAACTACAAACAACTTTGTGGTTGACTTGACTATTTTATAATCAAAACAATCTTTCAACGAATCATCGATTATCAAATTCTTCACCTCGTTCTTGCTTTCAAATTCCTGACCAACTGCAATATCCATACCATCATCAAAACTAAAAAACACAGAACTATCATCTATTGCTAATGGTTCACAATGATCCATGACTGGGTCTACTTTATGCATGAACATTGTCATTTCGGAGTTAGGAGGCAAATGCCATTGTCTCCTGATTAGGGCGTTTCTCCAAGGTAGGCACGTTTAAAATATCATCTTCGTGGCTTGGTGCAGAAGCAGCATTATAGACCCTTGATGCCTTCATGCTAACGTCGAAGTACTCATTTTGAATATTTTCATCATTTTTCATATTGCATCCTCCATCTCCTTCAACTTCAAGTAATACTTTATCATTGTTATCACTACTTTCAACATTTTTCATGAGCTCAACGTGTAGCATATTTATACGTTGTGTCGTTTTACAAAAGTTTAAAAGATAACACTTAGCATCAAAATCATCCAAAATGATTTTAGGACCTGACGATATTGTACACAAAAGAGTGTAACTTATTTCTAATTCCGTACTTTTTTGGTCCACATGAAGCCTTTTAAATATGCAATCAATAACTTCAGAATATTTCACCTTATCCGGATCATCTAATAGTACTATGCTCTTGATTTTCTTAATCCTTATGCACCATTTATATGACCCATCATCGTTCTCCTCCCATTCTCTATCATATCAAAAATAAATTATAATTTCACTCATTTTCCTTTAAAATAACAATAAGAAAAACAAAAAAGATTGTCATAAAAGAATTAAAAAAACTAATGAAAAATTGAAAACTAGTTCAAAACTACTAGACCGTCCCCAAAACCACCAGACCGGTCAGGTTGGTCTGGTCGGTGAGGTAGGTCCGGCCAATCAAGCTGGTCCAGTCTGGTCATTGTACTGTTCTTATGACGGGATTTGCAAATTTATAGATTTTACAAGCCGAAAATTAGTACAAAATAGGTTGAATCATTATTGTTTTTCTATATTAAGCTTTCTAACCATGAATGCCCAATCTTTGAACAACTTCAAAAACGATTTAAACAAAAAATTAGAGGGTTTGAGATGAATTTACCAAAATTTTAGAGATTTAACAAACTTTTAGTACTTCATTTCATCTCCATGTGGCTGGAAATCAATGCCCGGAATGTGAAAATAGTGCAAGATGTTAACCTGAATACAAGGATGGTCGTTTTTAGGGGGATGATGGAGATAAAAAATGATGACGAAGGAGATGACGTTTTCTTTTCTTTGACAGGAGTGGGTTTCTTCATTTTTTTTTAAAGAGAAGAAAGTCATTTTATTGGATCCCCTTTTATTTTATTTTCCTTTATTTTTATTTTTTACTTGTAAAGTGTTTTTCGGAGAAAACAAAATATTCGTTAATGAATGAGCTAGCCTTGCAAAGTTTTCTCTTTGGGGTCTAGTGTTGCAACATGATACCCATTTTAATCCCATATTTGCAAAGTCCCGGTGAAATTGATGGTCATATAATAGTGGGTCCCGATCAGTACATCAGGCTTGTTATCCATCGATTGAACGAACATCTCTAATCCCAAAACAAATGAAACAACCGTTTCATTGTTCAACGGGGCAAATTCCAAAACCGGTGTTCCTGTATATTATGATGGTTTGACTCCACAAACATTAATAGTGGCTTGTCGTATTTGTTTGTCATGCAGGTCGTGTCAAAGGCCAACATATTACCAAAAGCTCTATAATCTTTCCTTGATATCCCATCTGCCTAGAAAATGTTGCAAGCCTATTTGTGACATTTGAACGGATTTCTCTTTCACAACGTGCCCTGCTCATTGCGTTCAAAAGGTGTTTGTGTAGGAAATGAATCCTATGAAGCCCACCTAATTCCATTGCAATAAAATCGTAGATGTGTGCATTCTGAATGCCCACGCTCTTCATTGATTGACTTTATGCTAGGACTTATCCCCAATGTGCCAATTCCTTAAAAAAAAAAAAAAAAAAAAAAAAAAAAAAAAAAAAACTGGATTTGATTTGCTTGCACCAATTCACGGTTGTGGGTTGGCTTGAATTCTTTTACAATCCACCTACTTGTTGTTCTATTGAGAATTACTCTGATTTGTGCCAGGCCCTTGCATCTCGTATCAAGTTGATAAACACATCACCGAGGTTCTTATATTTTGCTTTTCTTCCTCTTGAACCCTTCCCCTGCACACATGTTCCATCGTCCCCATAAAAAGATTCCCACAATTTATTTGAAATCTTTCCTGACTTCATTCTTTCGATAGCTGAAGCCGATCAATCTAGAGTACATCAGATGAAAAGATTCTCCCAATTCAATTGAATCTAACTATTTCTCTATCAGATCAGCAGTTCCTAATTCTCATGGATTTGAAGATATTTGAAGTAGTTGAATCAAGTCATTCCACTCCTCAAATGCAAATACATTGTTTGAATTAGTGCCATCATTAAATGAATTCATAGGTTTATGCCTGAAAAAGGTTGGATTATCAGTTTCATTTTGAAGAAAATGTATTCAAATAAATGGAAAATCATTATATTAATTAATAATACAACAAAGACAAGCAAAAAGGACAATTAGTTAGAGCTTGCTCATGACTTTGAATATATTATGTATTATGACTTGATAAGATGAATAGCTACTCCACTGGCCAAGTATAGTGGCCTATGATAACGCTATTATTTTTAGTCTGTTTATGTTACTGATTATTTAATCAGAGAATTTACTATGCTTATTCATTTGTTTTTAGATGAATGGTCTCCTATCCGGTACCAAATGATATCCTTTTATATGAATTTTAATTACTGAGAATGTGAATTTCAGTTAGTACAATTGTGAATTCATGCAGAAAAAATCGTTAAATAAGGGGAAATTACATTAACTTAAGCTATATTTTCTTTTGCATGAATTTATATTATTAGTAACTGAAATTCATATTATCGGATACCAAACATTATCAGATAGGAGATTTTATGTAGGCTATATATTTAAAGTTATGTTACGATCTTTATTTTTATTTTGTCTCATGCCTAACAATTTACTTCGTCAACGATTGACAATGTTGAACTCTTCGCAAAAAGGGGCCCATCAAGTCCATCTTGAAATCGGTACAGTCAACAGATCGGATCTGTCATTACTCAAGAGGAAACAAATGAGGGTGACGTTGATGGGAGTCAGACATCTTCCGACTCTTAGTTATCTCTGTTGGGATATGTGCCTATTATTTTGCCGATTTAATTCGAGGATTTTTTCAATATTATTTTTGCATGCATGTTTAGATGCTTTTTAAATATCGAAAACCCTAGATTATTTAAATGTAACTTTAAATATTGTCTATAAGTGTTATATACAGGAGGATAATATTTAAAGTAAAATAATCTAAATCTATCCGTAATTAAAAATTAAAATTGGGATCTTTAATTAAAATTACTAACGCGGTTCATTATATTCTGAATGAAATTATCTTATCCGGATTGTTAATAATGAGATTATTGGAATGAAAGCGCTTTATATAATTTGATTATATAGGACTGGAACACGATTAATTATGAATCTCTAATAATTTCCGTTATCATATAGAGCATTCAAAATTAATCAATGATAGTCATATATGAATCGATCTTAATTCTGAGTAATTAATAGACTTCTATTTATTGTATCATATTTTTTGACATATAGTGTCAAATTGTTGGTCTATTGGAAATATAATATAATAATAGACGGGAATATTAATATACAAGATGAAATCCATTCCTTCTAAAGAAATTAGATAGACGGTTCCCTTAAGTGTTGATTCAGGACTTGAATAATAAGAGCGCTCGATTTATGATTAGATCATAAATATATTATTCATTAGAGAATCAATGGTACTTAAGCAGAAAGATATAAATAAAGAGGTTAACGGAAAATACCTAACTTTAATTATGAACCGTTTATGGAGGATTGATTTATATGTAGTGACTATATCAATGGAAAATTCAAATTCTTTGAATATAATTAGTTTTATAATTTTAAGAGTGCAATTCTAAATTTTTAGTGGAATAATTTAGAATTAATAATTTTGATATTTTAATTAAGGTGTTAATTAATTGTCAAAATTATTAGAGCTTAAAATTATAAAGTCCATAGTTCCTCTCAACGACTCCATTAAATCATATGAACATTATATTATGTTGAGTTAATTTATTAATTTAGAATTGAGAATTCTATATTAATATTCACACAACAAATTAATTGGATTAATTTGTATTTTAAATAATATGATTATTTAAAATAAATTTAAAATAGTTTTAAATTTAAAGATTATACAGTGTGGTAAGGACCACATCGTAGTTGTGCACCATAGGGTGGTTCACATAATATCTACCGAGTGTATGTAGAATTTTGCATCTTAAATTTTGAATTTTGATATATGTGGAAGAGAAAATATCGGTTATTTTATTTTGAATAGTTCAAAATAAATTAAAAAAAAAAAAAAGATAACTGATTATATGATGGGAGAGAGAAAATCTCTCTCCCATATCCTTAATACATGCTCACTATAGGAAGATAATGGGCGTGCACGCTGTTCCACAAGGAGATAAGTTGAATTAATTAATTAATTAATTAAATTTAAAAAAAAGGAGTGTCAGTTATTTATCTGTAATACTAAAAAGAGGGTATATTCGATGTATCTAAAAAAAAGGAAAGATATATTTAATTCCTTTTTGACAGAGAAAAATAGATATACGTAACTTTTTCTTTAAAGAGTTTCTTTTCCTCTTCTCCTTCACTTTGTCTCATGAGTTGAGAACACAAAGTTAATCAAAATTCAAGTATGTGATCAAACACAAATTCAGAAACGCCCACTCATTTCCTGTTCATCGTGATCTGGAGAACGCTGAGAAATAATCATTGGTGTTTCGAAGGATTTGGAGTTCTCAAGAAAATTGGTGTTTCCGAAGGATTTGGAGTACTTAAGAAGGTTCTTGAAGGAGATCAAGAATTTTGATCTAATCGGACAACAGTCAATCTCTAAACTTTCTTCTTAATTTATTTTATTAAATTAATATAAGTATTATCGTTGGAAAAATTTTTGAGAAAAATTTGTATATGTGCGATTTGATCCATGCCATGCTTTCATTAAATTTTTAAAAACTGGTTTTCGAAACCAATAATCTCATTCTCAACTTATTAGACTTGTAAACGCGTTGATTTGCAACCATTTAAACAGTAATGGTAGAAGGAGCCCGACAATCAATTCAGGCTTTGCTCTAGAATCCATAGCAATTAGCAACAGAGACAACAAATGATTTCTTCCCGACGGGTTTTTTTTTTTTTCTTTATTCCTGGGTTTTATGTTAAGTTTCATATCAGGTATAGATTCTTGCCTACAACCTCTGTTTGGTGACAAGTAAATATTTGTTTAGAGGTGTGGAGCATTATCTTTTTTTGATTGGAACACTAGCATAGTGTATGATAAAACGGACTCCATCATACATGGTTTCTTTGGCAGTATGGCCTACAAGGGTTTGGGTAAATTTGTTAGAGTGGTGTTAAATTAATTATTACAATACGGTGACTAGTATTTTAGCCTCTAAATGATCCGAGTTTGTGGCTAATAATTAGTCGCTAAAGTATTTTCAATTAATCTTTATAGTGACTAATGGAATTATTCATAGAACAACTTTATGTGAACAATTTTTAGTCACTATTTTATGTTAATTAAGAGATTTTTTTTTTTCTTCAATGACCAAAATATAATTGGTTGAAGGAAGTGAGTTTCACTTTTTATGAGTAAATTTTGGTTGCTAATTTTTTTTTAATAATTAGATTAAAAGAATTTAGAATCAACGTCGAAGAATCAAATATACAAAAACATTAAACAATTGCCTCCAAATATACCTAAAGAGTATTATCATGCATGAATATGTCAAATAATATTATCACCTACATAAAAAAGATTTAGTCAAGATTTGAAAATAAACATCAAATGAAAACAAATCAGTATATCTCAAAATATAAAGATTTAAAACTAAAATAGATAGGTATATCTCCAAAAAGGGAAAAAAAAAAAAAAAAAAACCTAAATAATATCAAACGGCCAATGTAGAGGTGTTGGTGGTGGTGGTGGCGGCTACTATTGATACAGTGTTGAAGGATGCTCAACTGGTCCATTTATAAGAGCTATCATCTCCCTTTACCTCCTCAAGAAGCTCATCTCATAATTGATGTCGCAAGGTTGTAACCATCTCGTTTCACTCTTTCTGAAAATCCATTCGCATTTGATCAGCTGTGTCACCAACACATTATTGATTTTGTGCCTCAACTTGGAATGACGATTGGGTTTGTCCTTAATGTGGAACGGGTCCAAGACCTGGTATAAATTCATTTCTGTCACGACCATGAACCGGAGCACGTATTGTAGCCTCATTTACAACCTTATTGTTATCCTATCTTTGTCGCCTCAATTTGACCACATAGTTCTATGATTTTAACAAATAGATTAGTAATCCAAACACTACATATAGTAGATGTTAAAAAAAAAAAAAAAAAAAAAGAAGTTAAAAGAGTAAGACATTCGTATCATGTTTTTGCTTCTTCATTGATCCAACCATGCACTGCATTCCAATGAGTCTTCTTAAATAATTTAATCCATCCAAGCTCAACAACACCATCTGATGACTGCTAAACATATATTAGTTTGGTCATTTTAGTAGATCCACAATACAAATAGCAATGCATAAAAAAAAAAAAAAAAAAATAGAGTGTTGCACAAAATTGTAGTGTCAAAAGAACATGCTGTAAAAACCAAATATGTTCGTGATGCAAATCTACTATAATCACTTTGGTTTTTATTCTCACAGTTTTCGTTCGTTGTCTAATAAGACAACGTATTTTACGGGAGTAGTGTCACCATCTGATTCTTTCATTCCTTCTTCAATTGCCTTGGCCATGTTCCCACTGTATGTGCAAAATTGGAATAGAAAGATCAACCAAAAAAATTAACGGTGAAACCAGAAATGTCATCGCCACTAAAAAAAAAAAAAAAAAAAAAAAAAAAAAAAAAAACCTCTTCTGTTTAGTGCCCAATAAAAGACTTAGATACACCTCATTGAACATGTGGGAGAATATCTCGGTTACGAACTGATGGATCAGATCTTTTCTGCATCAATTAATATTAAATTAGCACACATGTTAAAAGGCATGCATATAAGTTACAAGATAAAATAGACTATGTATCATGAGATATACTAGCAAGAAATTTAGCAAATCAAAGGGAAAATAAAAATTCAATCCCGCCATTGTGGGTTGCTAAATTTATTGTCGCATAGCCACTCCTAATCCTCAGTTGAAGGAGGGTGAGCTCATGGATCCTCTCTATTCTCTACATGTCCTTATAGTATCCATTCATGCTACTTCAATAGTTTTTGTAATGATTGGAACAATGACTATCAATGATATTCATCAAGTCTACATCACTCCAAGTCTAAGTTGAACTTGCCCTATATCATCTGTTAAATGAATTTTATAGATCAGTATATATTAACAAGCACTCAAAATGGAATGAATAATTGCTTTATTGCTTTACAAGAATTACATAGTTGTATAAATCCATGAAAGTGGTCTGAAACATCTAGAGGTCAACTACCATATTGCAATAAGGAAACCATCCTATTACGGAGTCTTGAATTATGGGCTTCCAAATATATAGAGATTATAAACAAAAGATAATATGATATATACAATCGAATTCTATGGTATTGAGTTTTGAGTTTGTTAAAAAAGATTAAGTTAGTTATTGTTATTTTCCTTGTTTGATTATTTCCGGATATCCTGGGATTTGATTAGTTCCGGATTTGATATCTTGGAATTAGTTAGGTTGTTTTATTTTCTTTTTCTCGCTCTTAAGTTAGTTAGGATATCAAGGAATAAGGGGGATTCTCTATTTATGTATGTAATCTTTCTAATATCAAGTGTGGAGAAATACAGATTTTATTCTTCCAAAACTACAGAGTTGAACTTCCATTTAAATTTCCTTGACTAGTGGAGAGCAAATTAGAATCTCTTACTAATATATCAATTTATAAATCAGTGTTATTGCCATTATATTAAATAACATAATCAAACTAAGTTACCTTAATGCGTGTATAAATGACCTTTTAATCCATATCATCAACCTTACTCCATCCTTTGACTTTAAGTAGGGCATGATCTCATACAATAATACCAATTTCAAATGCAAGTCTTGATGTGTTCTTTCCCTAAGGGTGGAGCTCACCCTTCTTATAAGCCACATTCAACTTATTATCTCCCTGGCTAATCAAGTGACTAGTGCCTTTACTTCGATTAGGGTCACGAGTTCTTTTCTTTGGTGGTGCTAGAAAGCAAGGAAAATAAACAAATCATCACACTACAATATATACAATGAAAGAGTAAAATAAATATAAGGCTAATTTAGATATACCAGAAGATGTTGGACCTTGTTGGCTTGCGAGAAAGGATAAATCAGAAGGGGCGACAATGGTTGGTGGAACTGTAGAAGTTGATGTGGAAGTATTCTTGGTGTAGATGAAGGGGAAGGAGAAACGATAGGATTGATTGGAAACTTTGATGGCTTGCCTAAGGGCGTAGGGACTAGTGTAGGATTTCTCTTCTTTGGCCGCATAGTTGAAAAAAAATTCAAAGCAAATAATTATTAAAGGAGAAAAAGGAAAGTTTATTAATCATCCAAAAAATAAAAGGTTATTATGGCTGGAAATGAAATAAGATTCATAAAGCATTAGGAAAATAGTTTGAAAAGAAAAAAGGGAAAAAGGAATAAACCAAGACTCTAACTAGTCTACTCTGCAAATACCAAGAATGCTTTTAATTGTGATAATGGAAGAGCTCTTACTAGCAAGGCTACTTTGTACAAATTTTCTATTTATAGATTGGAAAATAACTGTCGTAACACTTTTTTTTTTTTTTTTTTTTCAATAGATGGCTAGATGTATTTCATTTTATTGTGAAGGCTCACTTTCCAAGTGTTACAGTAAAATAAGTTAGAAGAGTAAGGGTCAAACAATGAACCACTGAAATGTCATCTTGTAAGCATTTATAGAAGTAAGCTATATATAAGGCCATGGTAGAAGTATGCCTTGATGGTTAAACTTGATAGGAACAATTTGATGTCGCTAATTCAATAATGTTTTAAAGAATTCTATCCATTTTGAGATTATAATTGTCTTGATTTGTTTCTCTTTTCTATAATTTAATTATCATCGTATATTAGTAGTATTGTAACCACCTTTACTTTCAATTCACCCGATCACTTTCTTGGTCTTGTTTCCCGTTTACACTATTATCGAGGCAAGATCGACCTTAAAACATAAGCGTTATGACCATCCAAGTGGTGAAGATTAAATACCTAAAACATTATAGGAAAAAAAAAAGTAACTCGAATTAGAGAGTTTAGAAAATAAAATTTTTTTTTGTTAAACAAAATTATTAATGAGAACGCATAATCATTATGGAATAACAACAACCTGGTGAAAAATAGCACATCTACCATATATATCCCCGACTTTTCCTTGAATTCCCTAATGGACTCCATGAGATAAGAAGCACCTCATCGCCCAATTTCTTTCGTCTAAAACCCTCAATACCCTTAAACGACCCTAAAATGGAGGTTCCTATGCTATTTGAGGTGGTGGGCATCAGTACTGAGCCCACAACAAATACCACAAACCTATAAAGAAACATCTCATCAGTCACATCTGACTTCTTCAAGTCATTTAACAATTTTTCTTAAGGATAACCTTTTGACCTCTCCTATGTTCTTGGTCTCTTCAACGGACATCTCCTGCTCAAATTCATTACCCATCATCCTTCAAACCCATCACCATCTCGAAAGTAGGTGGACTTCACAAATAATCCTTCCCATGCACGTGTAAACCATCCTTCACATCTATATTGTTGACTAATTAACGTACCAATCAACGGTAAATTACTGCCCTGCCCATCTCCATCAGGCCAGAGAATCTCATTTCAGCACCCACTGCCTGAAGTTTATTCCCCAAACACTTACGCAACTCTTAGAGGGTATTTGATGAATGAATTTAGTTTAAGATTTTTAAGTTTCAATAGTAATTTTTCAGAAAAGACTAAAAACTTTTTCAGAAAAAAACAAAAATCATGATGAAAAAAGTATAATTTAGTTTAAACTAAACTTTCAACCAAACACCCCCTTAAAATCTGGACAATGAACGTCGACAATCAAAACCTTCAGATGATTTCAACACCAAATTCATAGTATGAAACTGCCTACTATTAAACTAAACATCGATAACAATATTGTTGCCACTATATAGAAAGAGAAAATGTAGTAGAAATTTAAGAAATCACATTGTGTAGCTACCAACATCATCAATATATCATAACTATGCATTCTTCAAACTCTACTGTTTCATATTTATTTAACATAAAACTAAATAGCTATGTATTCCGTTTCGATGACGTCATTATGTTGCGCTTATGCAGACTTTACTTCTTTAATAGCCAACAATTTAATGAGTTTTCACGATTGACATGAAATTAGCAAATAGCTCATTTTCTATTGTATTGATTTGAGCCTAGTTTTCTTCATCCCTTCTTATCTATTTACCATAAAACCTACTGTTGACATTAGAAATCCTTCTTTTTCTTTTTTATCTGGAAAGAAATCCTTTGTACTTTCAACTCTTCTACATAAAATTTTCTTTTTATCAATTTGGTTGTTGAAATTGTTGTGTAAATTGAAAACCGTCAAGAAAAAATTGAACGAAACCATTTAATATGGATAGGATAGTTTCCTTCAAAAGTTCGATGAAAAGGAAAGCTTTCCATAAAAATTCTATTCAACCAGACAAAAAAAAATTTTTTAATTAACATATATATTAACAAAATAAAAATTTAACGGCAAAACATGCAACGTTTGAGGATATTCTTCAACGCCATGGATGCAAACAAGAAAAGGAAAACATAAAATTTCTCAACTCAATAAAAATAAAACACTCTATAGAATCAAACAACAACAAAGCCCATAGCTTTTTCTTCACTTTCCCTCTATTTCCCATTAACCCAGCCACAAACACATCCACGTGCAACAAAAATTATGAAGTAGACTAATAAGGATCGAGTAGACGGAAACAATATAATAATAATAATAATAATAATAATAATAATAACAAAAGAAACTCAACCCAGTTTGGAAGAATCAGGAGAAACCCTGAACACAGGCAGGATAGGGAGAGAGCGACGAAATGAATTGTGTTGTTTTAACCAGTTTCATTACCATTCAATTGATCTTCGCCGTTGATTTACATCTCAACTGTCTATATTTATTTTGAAGGATGATCCTTCAATTTAAAGGCTGAAGGATGGTAGACATGCCCATACAAATATATGTGCTAGGTATATATTAGGGTATTGAGCACTAGTATATCCCCAAAATTGTCACCCTTTAATGACTTGTTCCCAAACTTTTAATTGTGATAATTTATTCTTTAAACTAGCTAAATCATTGCAATGTATTCTATTTAGTTAACTTCACATTAAACTAAAGATTTAAATTTGGAAGATTTCCATTAGAGTTTGTATTAGATTTGGAAATATTTTAACAAAAATGAGATTTTCCATATGATTATATGGACTTTTCGTGACTAATTCAACGAAAAACTAATCCATTTGTGATGTATTGTAACAATTTAGCAAGTTAAAAGGATAAATTTCAAAAAGTAAAAATCTAAAAGGTAAGTTATTAAAAGGTGATAAGTTTGAGAGCATCAGCGCTAAATATCCTTATTATAAAATATATGTATAATATTTCGATCAGCGAATAATATGAGCATGTAATGAAGACTAAGTCGGGCGAATTATGTCCTCTACTTGCTTACCTAATGCATATAAAAACTGATTTTTTCAATCAATGGTTTTCAGTAGAATGCTGAAAATGATTTTCCGTTAATTTCATTTTCTCAATATGATAGAAAATCAAAAGATATACGCCAAGTGACCCTTTAGTATCATCTTTTGACTGACTTCTATATACCTTTTCTTTTTCTTTCAAAGTACTACAAAACAAATTAATACGACAACCTTTTCAAATAGGACTAGAGATGTCGAGTAGATTCCAAATTCTAGGAACATCATGTCCGGTGAGAAGATTGATAGTTATGCACTTGATTATAAAAAATGAAAACTTTGATTTTAAGATCTCGAAATACATTGGCAAAATTAATAATATCATTGATTTCTAAAAAGAATAATGTCCTTAAAATTTCGGATGTAAAAGGGTTTCAAAATATGTAAACCAAAGCCAGTTTTCAGTTAGATTCATAAGCCTTTTGATCCGGAGGATTTTCTTTTTTTTGTGTTTGTGGTTTTATTTTTATTTTTATTTTTATTTTTATTTTGCACTTAATGTTGGATTCTAAATCTGTTTTTTTTTTTTTTTTACTTTTGTTTTTCTTTTTTTATCGTTTTGATAAATTTAAATAGGGTTCCATTTTTCCTTTTCATCTGTTAAAAAAAATCCGTGTCAATGAAAGATACAAAATAAACTCCAAAATATATTTCGACTCTATGTAGTTAAAGTACGATGTCCAAACAGTAGTCCTAAGTTTCTATCAAATAGAGTCCAAACCGAATACTAGGTACACATATTTCAAATTAAAATACCATATAAATAAATAAATAAATCTAAATTAAACATTTTTTTTCAAATTATTGAATTAAATTTTATTTCAAACTTATTTCATTTATGGAAAGAAAATTATATATATAAATAAACTTCGATAAATACATTGTTAAATTATAATTTTCAGTTTTAATTTTGGTTCCCTTCAAAGTACTGTAGGAATAAGAAATATGATTCATATTATCATTACAGAGAGAACAAGACAATGTATAGCATCAACCACATGGGTGAATGGGATGGTAAAGAGATTGAATATCTTTTCTAGGCGTCTTCCCTTCGTTCATCTGGAATATTCGAGTTCCACTGTCTTCCCTTTACACCCGCCTCTAGCTCTTTTTGTTGATACTTAGGTTGATGATGACATAATCGATCTCGCATTGACGACTAAGAGAAATTAATATGAAAAAAAAAAATTAACTCTAACATATATACTTAGGGAAGTATTGCTACTTGTGTGGCTGAAAATCTAGAAAAAACAGAACCATCACCAAATCTTTTTTTTATTTATTTACAAAAAGAGAGAGAGAGAGAGACAATCTACGGCAAAAAAGAACTAATGATATTCCCCTAAACAGTATTGATAACAATTAAAATTTAATTATTAATTCAAACAGCAATGATAACAAAAGTTAAACAAAGTAAATTTAAAATTAAAAAGTCCAAAAATAAAAAATGAATGTCTCTCTATCTCGTCGATGATATATGATCTTTTCGGTGCAAAACTAGTTTGACTTGTTTTGTGCAAATGGGAAAGGAGAACCGATGTGAAGCAGGGGTCATCAAAAATATGTTGCTTAGTAACCCCTTTTTTTGTTGTATCTAAACTGCTCAAGAGAGATGAAATAGATTCTTTTTCTTAAAAACAAACATATAAATAAAACTTCTTTTATTGATTTTTTTCCCTGAATTTAATTTTCAGTTTATTAATATTGAAGATAATACTTAAATGTTGATTATTAATGAAATTTTAAGAGAATTTTAATAATTCGACCAATTTAAATGGTTTTTTTTAAATGATGGTGACATGAACCATTCTGATTAAATCGATATCCTTTTAGCATCATTATCATCTGTCCATTGCATATGGAATTAATGATTGAAAAAAATGATACACGTTATGAAAAGTTTTATTATGAATTGTCAAATATTTAGATTCAGTAGATTCTATGTAACTAAAATAACTACTTTGTCCTTACTTTTACCCCTAATAACTCTATGGTATATCAACAAAAAAAAAAAATTTCATGAAACAATTTTTTGAACTATATACAATTTAATAAAACAACCAAAGCCACTCCAAGTAGGGCTTGTTGTTAGATATAAAAAAGGTTTTGTTGTGAATTTCATTTTTAATTTATTAGTATACGAAAAGATAATTTGTAATTTTTTTCTTTTGAACTTAAAGATGAGGATGCCAATTCTATACCTTTATGCGGAGTTAGATAAAGTATTACCGTTAGAGTGTATCTGCAATCATTTGTTTAAAATATTGATTATTGATATTATTTATGATATTTTCAATAATTTGACTGGTTAAATGGCTAAATTTTTGTTCACTCTTTTTGAAAATTTCGGGATTATTTTGAGATGGTTTAAAACCACGCAGGATATTTCTCGATTTACTAAAAATACGGGGACGAATTTATATTTAATGTAAGGATATAGGGTACTTTTAAAATTATTCACATTTTAAAGGGTAGAAACGAAAAAGTTTAATTATTGATTTGCATTGCTAATAAACAAGTATAAAGTTGAATAAAGGCGCCGAACAATATTTCTTCATCTTTACAGTTCTTCACCTTTTTTTTTGTTCCTTTATCACTCTCTCCTCCTTTCCACCCTGCGTATACATATATGTGTATCTATCTGTCTTCCTATACCCCATTCCGTACATCTGACAACATTCCCCACAAATTCACTTCCATTCGCGAAGAAAAAAAAAATCACACAATTCACATTCTCTCTCTCTCTCTCTCTCTCTCTCTGTCGCTGCTGCGATGGCGAGACCGACTCGGGACGAGATCGAGACGTACATGAGCATCACCGGCGCGTCGGAGTCTCTGGCGCTTCAGAAACTGGAGGTTTTTTTTTTTTTTTTTTTTCAGTGCTTAGTTGTATGATTTTCAGCGCACATTGTTCGCTTCCGGCTCACTGTCTCGGGAAAATTTTGTTCTTGATGTTGTTTATGAGATAGGTGAAAATCTTGTCGCTTCTTGCTAAGATTCACATTGTATCAACTGTGGAGTTTGTATTTGTTTATGGAAATTGCACATTTCTTATCAAGACAAGCCCAAGAGGTTTTTTCTTGCTGGTTTTTTCTTTTCTTTTCTTTTCTATTTTGAAAATTTGAGCTCTAAACATACTTAGATGGGGAACGAAGGACAATTATATACATGTATGTATGTGTGTGTATACACGTGTGTGTGTGTGTGTGTGTAATTGACAGATTGCAAAATTTCCCACTGGAGTATGTCACTAGTGTCAACTTGCTCCTTGATTTTTCATATCCGCCAACGCAACCCTTGAACTTGTTAAAAGTGGCAATTTTAATGCTTCTGTTTATTTTTCCGTCCAAAAAATAACCTTGGACATGTGCCCGCAAGTGAGGTTTTCCATTCAACACGATTAAAATTGCCACCTTTATCACATTCAAGTGGTGTCATTGGCACATTTGAAAAGTTGGTGGGCAAGTTAATACCAGTGATTAAGTCCAGGAGTTTTGTCATTTAAATATATATAGATTTTTTTATATTTGATAAATGCAATTATATTCATTTCTGCTCCCTTTGTACAGTTCCTGCCTGCTCTGTAGTGTTACAGATGAGTTAGAGATTCCTACCTAAGGAAACTTTTGAATTTAAAACGTAATCGTGAGGCTTTCCATGTCTTGTTGATTGTTATTGATAATTGGTTTGTGTTCCTTAGGTAGACAACGAATTCTTTGTCCAATAATAAGCTACATTGTGATATTATTTATTCATTGACATTTTGGTAGCTCCTCGTGTCCCTAAGTCATCTGAGTTTGTTTTGTGAACAGGAATATGGAGGCAATCTGAATGAAGCCGTGAATGCGCACTTTAGTGGAACAGATATCCCTGTGTATCACACTCATACTTTGTTTTTCTTTTCTATTTTCTCTTTATCTCTCGTTCTTTTTCCCTCCAGCATTCCAAAATTATATACAGCTTATCATAATGTCATTGATCTTCTTCAAACTTGTTTTGCTTTTGTGCTTTATGGTTCAGTGCATATCCACCACCAGCTCACGTTCCACAACAAAATTTTATTGCTGAAAACAATGAGAGTCAAGTTGGACGCGGACTTTTTCCATTGCTCTCTGCTGCAAGAAGCTTCAGGCCTTCATTGCTATTTGACCCCAATTACAGGAGAGACATTATAAACCGGTTTGGTGCTGCTGGATTTGCTGGTCGATCATCAGCACAATCGCCTCCAGGAGCAGTTACGGGCCTTCCTATCGAGCCCAACAGCAGGCATGAGCAGCCTCATCATTCAGTGCTGAGGCCTAACATTGGAGATGATCATATTTCAACCGAACATAGTGCCTCCCATTTGGACAATAATAATGTGGGGGATGAAATGATTCAAGCTGCCATTATCGCTTCAAAGAGAGAAGCTGAAGTGGGTATCTGGATGGGCAAAAATTGCTATCTCTGTATTGTACCATTCTCTGTTTTGAACTATATTTTTTCTCGTTCTTTCCTGATGCACTTCTCTTCCTATATGTAGATGCAGGATTCCTCTGGGTTCCAAGAAGACGATGATTTTGCTCGGGCCGTCTCATTGTCCTTGAAGGTTGATACATATCGTGATATCTTTGTTTGATCTTTTCCTGTTTTTATGGTCCTTGATTTTGTGTAAAATGAAGAGTTCAGACAGCTGAGCAAGAGGAAGCAGTACGTGAGCAGCAAGTTAAATATTACAGTCAAGAAGTGGAAACTAATAGAAGGTCAAAGGTGTGAAACTGTTACTCAAGATCGTCTGTTTCAAAAATTGCACACATACTTTCATTCACTGCATAATGCACACATTTAGAAAAGTGGAAGTGTGTTGATTAGACATAAAAACCATTCGAATAATCTAACTGATGATGTTTCTTGTTGGACAAAAAGTGTAAGATTTGTATTCCATCTGTGAGAAACCAGTGCTACTGTACACTTTTGTGAAAACTGCACCCGAAGATTTTAAAATAACCTTTCTTATAGGTTTAGTAGACTGAGTTGCTAGTTATATTAGGATATAAGCATCCGTGATGTCCCCATTTTAAGAAGAAGATCAATTTCATCTAACAAAAAGACATTTTAAATTAAAGCCAGGAAGCTCATCGAACAACAATGGAGCTCAGAATGTCGAAGAAGGGCAACTATCGAGGAAAAAATCTATCCACATTGCTGGTAATCATCCTCCACGGAGTGACGATGCTTTTCCATTTGAAGAGGTATTATCGTCTATTGAGACTATTTTGGTATAGTATGGTTTACAAAAGAATGAAATTGACTGACTATCTATCTATTTGGAAATGAAGTGGGGTGGCATTTCTTCCAAAGATATTGATGAAGCACTCATGCTTGAGACTGCACTTTTTGGTGAGAATTCTGAAGGAGCTTCAAATCGCTCTCTGAATGCAACTCAACCGCAAAGTGGACCAGAAAAAAGAACGGATCATGATCTGCAGCCCGTTAGCCGCCCTTCATCACTGCCTCTTCCAGAAATCCGATTGCTTAAAGAGCAACAGGTTTTTTCTGCCAGCTATAACCTGTTGGTAGCTCAATACTGGTAATCATAAAATGATTTGATCATGTTTTTGGCAGGATGCGGAGTATCTTGCGTCCTTGTTGCTTGATAAAAAGAAGGAAGAAGAATCTCACAAGAAAATGCTCAATGAAGTGGTAATGGAACCATTCCAGTTTTGTGGGGACCTTTTTCTTGTTGTGTTTGATAAGGAATTATGTGTATACCGATTATTTTTGCATTTTCATTCTTGTGATGCTTTTCTCACATTTAAAGTGTTTTAAGTGGTATTATGCCACATTTATCATTCTTTCTTATCACATTTACAAGAATGTATGTGGTATAACTTCATAAGTTCTCTTCTTCTTTCCAAGGGTTATATGGCTTTGGATTTAGAACTTATGAAGTCATGTTGAGTTTTCCAGATCATTCTAATATTCAGCTTCTGATCTCCGTTTTCATAATATATACACTATTTTTCATTTGCTGCTTTATGATGACAGGAATGTGAGAGAACGTTAGCCGCTAAAAAAGCTTCCCTTCCAAGTGAACCAGCTTCCGATGATCAGAATGCAGTGACTCTTCTTGTACGAATGCCAAATGGAAGCCGCATTGGTCGTCGCTTTCTCAAGTCTGACAAACTTCAGGTAAAGGTCATAAATCCACTCAAGTTCAAATGAGTTTTCTTGTCCCAACTAACTAGGAGTTGTTCCTTTGTAGATTCTCTTTGACTTCATAGATATCAATGGAGCAGTGAAGCCTGGCGCTTACAGAGTGGTAAGTTTTCTCCTGTTTTCGCTAGTCATCCTAATAAAACGTCAGAGCGAACTTTAAATGCATGTCCGCTTCAGTTTTACTTTGACAATAAGATGGTTTAGTCTTAGAATTCTCACTTGTTCTCACTCTGCGCCTATGTTCCCTGTGAAGGGTGCTTTGATTAGGGTCCTTTGATTTGCAATGGGAGTAGTCTGTAAAGGTCAATAAAAATATTTGGAGGAAACACCGCTGGTATGAATATACTGCTTCCAGATTATTGACTACTAGGTCTTCGAAAGGTCACAAACTCGCTAATTAAGTTGAAATAATGTAGTCTGCAAGTGTAATTGACTAATGGATTTTGGGTTCGATGTATCCAAAATATACTATACTTTTCATTGCACCTTTGAATCAGTTTCGTTTCGGTTTTGTTTCATTCTTTTCAAGTTAGTTTTACTTTAGATTTAGTGCAGCTCAAAAGCCAGTCAGTAACTTTACTTGGGACTAATTATATTTTATTGTCAGTGAGATTTCTATGGCAGCAATCGGCCATCAACTAGGACCTTTTTTTCGGTTATTGTCCACTGTTATGTCCGTCATGTCATGTTTACTTTTCCTTTTCTTCGGAATGGGAATAGCATTTGGCAAATCGTATATGCTGGCTTTGACCAGGATAATGCAATGAAGCAACCTGGGCATGAAGCTTTCATTTTCTATTGTTTTTTGTTTAGAACTTAAAAAAACTCGAACCATGTGCATGCTAAAATATCCTGCTATCAACATAATTATGTTATCATTGACAACCCGTTGAACCTTAAAGTTAAAGGTCAGGTACAACATGATCACTGTTGGTATTATTTCTGATTGAACATCATCTTTTGAACTAAAGATTGTGCAGTTAAATTTGTTCTCATTGCTACATTTCTATCAACAGGTAAGGTCTTACCCTCGGCGTGCTTTCAAAGTTGACGATGGCGTATTGACTTTGAGCGAGCTAGGCCTGACCAACAAACAAGAAGCCTTGTTTCTGGAGTTGATTTAGCCAACGCTTTTCTCGAAAATATGTGCCTAAACATGTAGTTCTACGCAGTTTGTAAGCTGAACCTTATTCAGAAATCTCCTAAAACTCAGGAAGGAAGAGTACTATGAATTTGAGAGATGGTTTCCCTATTAAAAGCTGAAGATGGCGAGTATAGATTTTATATGATCTGAGATAATGTACATATTGATAGCTTTCTTTGCACACGTAACATGAAATTGTACTTTCGTTGGGAGATCCATATTCTGGCGTTAATGGCTGCAGTTTATGGTGGATTCTAACCATTGATGATTGTTTTTCAGTGTATTATTAGGAGACGAACCGCATAAGTCGTTTTCTGAAATAATAATTAATAATAATAATAAAATTAAAAAAAGAAAAAAGAAATTTCCACTGTCCACATAACTCGTTAATTAAGATAGTGGAAAAGAAATTTCCAGTGTGGTACCAATGTATAGTAGTTATGAAAAGAACTTGTCATTTGGCATCTTTTACTTGGTAACCTACCGTAGTCCAAATCTGTTCAATAGTATTTTGACAACGTATTAATTGTTTGTGAGTTTTTAGTATTTAGATTTTTTATATGGTTAAAATTTTAAATTCAGATAATATGACATAACACTATTAGAGGGATAGTCAATGAGATAAAAAATCCGGAACAACAGATTTTGACTTTTAGAGGATATCTCCAAACATACTTTTCCAATTATTTTGTTTTTTTCCTTAAAAATAAACACAATTTTACTATTTACATCTTCAAATCTCTCTTAAAAACTTAAATTTTAAAAATCTTTACTTTATTATTTTAAATCGAAATGAGATGAATTTTTTTTAAAAAAATTATATACTATTTTTGAGAAAAACGAAACAAGATCTATATTGTTATTATTTTTTTCCAAGCATGTCTTAAAATTCACACTTTTTAATCCCAAACAATTTATTTTCAATTAAACGTATATTTTCAAAACTCAATTCAACTCTAATTAAAGTATCTTTGAAGATTTTTAACTTGCTACTTTTCAACTTCTAAATTGATCTTATATAATAACGGAAGATGCAATTCCAAAATTTAAGTTCACCGTGCCATTTGCAATAAAATACAAGTACATGAGTTAACAATATGCAACATTGTTTTTGCCGGCTTAAGCTAAATACTCCAAGACTAATTTTGAAGAAAGATAGCAATTTTTCAGAGACTGAAAAAAAAATAATTTTGAAAATTTTCAGCTTCTTTAATCTTTAGATTTCTATTACAGTTTTTGAAAAATCAAAAAATCAAATTTTCTCATCAAATGATATACATAAGAATGTTGAAAAAAAAAAAAAAAAAATTGGAGAGAAACAGAAACTGAAGCATAGAACAACTATGAACTACTCTTGGGTCCTTTGTGTTTGTTCTCGGAGGCTGGGTTTGGAGACGTCCAATACTGCTTGGTGGCCGATAAGACCTTCTCTCTCCATTTGGGTCCATTTTCATGGTCTACAATGGCTGTTGTGTATCGCATGGCTTTTAATATGGGCCTGATCTTCACTATGAGATCCACATCATCCCTTATCATCAAACTCCCTTGTGGCCTCAATATCCTATCCATTTCTAGTAGAATATCTTCCTTTTCACATCTGCACAAAACACAAATAAATTGCAATATTAGTCTCTTTCATCAGTAACAATGCTTATATATATATATATATATATGCGCGTGTTTATATATAGAAAATGTTTCGTAGCAATACTACATATCATACGACATTTATAACTTTTTATTTGAAAATTGGTAACATTCACTTATATTTTTTTTATTTAGAAACATGAATTAAATATTAGTGTAAATGACAAGTATTAGTAAAAAAAAATTACTTTTAAATCACTTAATTGATATAATATAACACAATTCACGTTATAAATAATGCGTGGAAGGGGTACTGTATAGGAGCTCCTCCCTATATATATATATATATTTATATAGAGTATGTATATGCACACATGAAGAGAGAGAGAGAGAGAGGGAAAGAGAAAGAGAGCATTGTCCATTAGCAATTACCTGTCCTTATAAAGGGTAAAAATTGAATCAGCGTGAATGAAATCATAAGTTCTTGGGTAAGTGGACATGGCCTCGCACCTAACATAAGAAAAATTTGGAGTCAGCAAACTTTTCATTGCAAAGATCGTCGAAACGAAAATTGCTATAGACATCAACTTTAATATTAATTTTTTTAATATCTCATTTTTTTTAATTAATAGGTATTTAAAAGATTGTCATATTAATTGATTATATCTATCAATAAAAAGATGATAACTTACGTCACATGAGTTAGTGTTTAAATATTAAGATTAGAGTTTGTGTCCTTAACACGATTCCTAAATAACCTAACATATAGCAAAATTTAGTCACGGAAAGTTAAGAACAAGCAAATCTGTTAAGGAAAAAAAATAAAAGGCATTACCAGTTTTGATAAGTTCCAATCAAGCCACGTTCATAGATGACACCAAGAGTGTTACTCTCAGCCTCCACAGGGACAGTGTTCATAACCCAAACCGGATCGTCAATCAGCGCAGCAGCGAAGCCTCCCAAGAAGGCGTTCATGTCGAGAACATTCCGGTACCTTCCTCTCTCGGCGAATTGGATGTCATACTTCTTGTAGTACTCCACTCTCTTCTTCCACATCTTTGTGTTTTCATGGAAAATCTCGGCAGTAATTCCTTTCAAACTCCCACTGCTGATCCTTGGTGGGACAGCGTTCAGCCTCTCTGGCCATTTCGCCAATTCCCCGCCTGCGACTTCTTTAACATCCGTCACCTTTGGCAGTGGTGTCAAACAGTCCTCCATTTTTGTGTACCTATAAAAGAAAATTAATTAATTAAAAAAAATGTGGTTAAGTGAAAATAGTCAATTCTGGAATTGCCCTTTTGTTCATGGCAATAAAAAGTTTAAATTATAGTAGCTAAAACTTAAGCCTAGAGTTGTTGGGCAGGTTAACAACAAAGTAGGCAAAATTATAGGCATTTTGACAAACAGCATATCCAAAACTATCTTCTACTTTTTTTCATAGTCTACCACAAAATTCTCCGAAACATAAATTGCGTATCTTGAAAGCACATTACCATGCTCTGTCCGGATCTTGATCTTGACAGAAGCGCGGTTGCTTGAAAACCTTCCGGGTCTTCTCACAGTGAACATGGTTTGTTGGTTTCTGCCAAATAGCAAGATCGTCCTTCTGTACCAATTTCTTCCAGCACATGCTTTTTGCCACAGCCTCAATCTCAGACTGCTCGGCGTTGAGATCTTCTTTGGTTCTTTGCCAGCCTTTCCAGTGTTTCTGCCAGTTTATCGGTGGACCGGACAGAATCCAGTACCCGCCAGGACGCAGAACTCTATCAACCTCGATCAAGTAAAGCCCATCTGCACTAATCAGCTTAAAATTCAGCAACAAACATCTGTGTTTCAAACAAAGTGAAATAAGACGGGACAGAATAGGACTTCAAATTCAATGGAGTATCGCCACTCAAATCCACAAAATTAGATTCGAAAATTTTGAAATCGGAGAAAAATTTCGTTACCATATTTGCCCCAGGGAATTAGGCAGCGAGAGCAGTGTGCCATGTCGAATGCCCTTGAAGGGTAAGGAAGTCTGATGGAGGCAAGGACTCCAATCAAAGCAGGAACTCCTCTTTCAAGAGCAAATTGGACTTGTGCCTCATGGCTGTCTCTCGGTGCAAACGACATTGCCAAGATGTCCCGGGACAGTAGGTACGCACCCCAGCTCGCAACCTGAATATTAAGGGCGTGCACATTCAGTTAAAGAACAACGTCAATGTCATTACAGTTTCCGGTTTCTCAATACAGAGTAAGTCCTATTTCGGGTTTGTGCCGATCACCAAATCATGTCTAAATTATGCAATAGTTGAAGGAACGATGGCGTGGAACCAAAACTTGTCTGCTTTGTAACTCCATTTACAAATTAAAGGCATATTTAATCCTGATTAGATTATGGAAAAAGTACACTACAAGGTTGCTTAGTCAAATATTAAATGACAGATCATTAAAAAGAGACACATATCTAGTTTGATAATTAGTTTTAACAAAATTACTAACCACTTTCCAACTATATGAAAGTGCAAAGTTTGTTGTGAACAAGTTTCTTTCCTATTACTCAACTCCTAGTTCTTACCTTAAAGTCAAAACCGTTACAAATCACTCTCTCTCTCTCTCTCTCTCTCTCTCTCTCGCTATATAAATATCTATTTATATCTATATGTATAAGAACATGATAAAATTTGACTAATTTTGGTGACCAAAAGTCTAACAAATCTGTTATTGGATACCAGATGAGGGCTCACCTAGAACTCACCTAAGATGCCTTTAAATTTGACTAAACTTAGTATCTGATTTCAGAAATCGTTTCCTAATATACACCAATTATTTACTTATAATCTGAATATCTAGTTGATTTTTTTCGTATTCTAATTAATGTCCATGCAAACCGGGAAAAAAAGAAAAGAGGAGGGGAAAATCTCATCTACGACAACAAAGGATGCCCAATTTACTTCCTTTTTTAATTTAAAAAAATAAAACAAAATAAAAACTCACATATGACCAGAAAAAGCCATGCCACGTCAATGCCCCAAGAAAGTTAAGATATAAAATATGAACAGATTTTGGGACCTTTTTTTTTTTTTTTTTTCAAAGGGCAAAATAAGAATTCTATTAGACCCCAGAAAAATTCATTAATATTTCCTTTAAAAAAAAGTTCATTAATTAATAACATATTAAAATAGGTTTGTACCATCTTTATTTTTTCATCCCCCTAATGTCAAGCCCCTATCTCATAACCAAAAAGTAAATTACAAGCAAAAAAGCATAATTAATTAATAAAAATATGAAAATTAAAATAAATAACATAAACTTCAATCTCAATTTTTTTTTCCATTTTCCAAAGAAATGATTAATTTCTCTCCATTACCCCAACAGTCCAGTAAAAAGTAATTTCCTCTAATCAAAATTAACCCCAAGAAAAACAAGAGAGAAAACAAAAGAAAAGAAGGAAGATTTTACTACGTACTCCGCAACCGGTGTCAATGGCGGTCCTAATGGAGCCATCTTCAAGGTCGATCAGCTTTCCGATATCGTTGATATACGCATCGGCGCCACGGGGAAACATTGTTCCGCCGCCGGGGAATGTCAGCCGCCGGGTTTTCTTGTCGTAGTGCACCCAATTCTGCACCCTCTTCTCAATCGTCAGCTCCTTGTGAGGAACATTGTCGTACCACGCCAAGCCCCGGCTCTCCGGCCACCGGAACGGGATCTTGTACCCCACCGGCGCCGGAACACGACACCGGAACTTCTCCTCCGGCGTCGGACATTGCCTTTCCCGGTAGATGTTTCGGTCGCGGTTGAACCTCAGCGACCTCTTGACGTCCTCGCAGGGGGTGTACTCCGACAGCTCGGCCGCGCAAGGCGGGAAGTGGGGGTCACGCGCCGCCGTGGAGGGGTGGAGACCGGCGGAGCGGGTGTCCAACTCGGCGCGGTGGTGGGAGGAGAAGTCGAGGCGCGTGGAGTTGACGCTCCGGAGGAGGGGGACGCAGGGAGGGGGCTGTTGGTGGCGGTGGGAGACGACGGGGACAGGGATGGTGCCGGTGGGTTGGTGCCAGAAGCCGAGGAGGTAGCTGACGGTGCAGAGGATTATGCCGGCGACGAGGGCGTAAAGGCTGGTTCTTTTGGCTCGCATGATCACCGTCACCGGTGACGGGAACCGGAGACGATTGGTTTCGACCATATTTTCTCTCTTTCTCTTTAACTCTCTCTTTCTCTCTCTAGCTTTCTTGATATCTTTTTTGCTTTGTTTTGGGTGTTTTTGTGGAATAATTTTGGAGCTCTGAATCAAAGAACAAGAAGAGTGAAATGAGAAAGGCAGTGTAGGGGCTTTATATGTGTGTGTGTGTGTGTGTATGGTACGTTGGGGTGGTGACGGATTGGGTTTCGAGGTTGATCTCGTGTAGGTGTGAGGAAAAAAAAAAAAAAAAAAAGCTTAGCTAGGGAAGGTTCTAAGTCCGGGGTCGTACAGTCTGGCAAATATAAATTTATTGTCGATTAGAGTTAAAATTTTTAAATTACAATCGATTGATTTTTAAAAAAATTAATTATTAATTTTATTTACTTAAAAAAAAGATAAAAATTAATATGAAAAAGTATGATTTAATTAAAATTAAATTGAATGCTAAACAAAGTCTAAAATTTTCTAACTTATTTTTTCTCTTTTTTTTTTTTTAAGTCAACAAAAATTTTACTTTGTTTTTGAAAAATTAAATAATTTCAACTAAAAAAGTTTAATTCCAACAGGTAAATCAAACTCAAGCTAAACTTTTTCAATTTATTTTTGTCTTTTTCTAAAGAGTTAGCAAAAATTTTAACTAGTTTTTAAAAAGTCAAACAACTCCAACTCAAAGAGTTTTAGTTCCATTTAGTAAACCAAACCTAAGCTAAGGGTCCATATGGGGAATCAACTCTAGACGAAGTTTTTCAATTCTTTTTTGTTTTTTTTCTTTAAAATTAAATAAATTTTGCTATTAATATCGTTAAAACTCTCCTTTTCATTTTCAAAAAACTCTAATTTTAAAAAATCCGTAACTTTCTTATTTAAGAATAAGCAGAGGAATGAAAAAAAGATCCATGTTAATTTTTTTCATCTTTTTTTCGAAATACATTTCAAGTTTTTATACTTTTTAATGCAACACAGTTCATTTTCAACCAAACGCACATTTTCAAAACTCAACTATTTCCAATTAAAACATTTCTAAAACTCCATCTCTAGTTCATTTCCAAACGGGCCCCAATATCCCATAATACAAATTCACTAATGTATAGCATTTCTTATTGACACATGTCACTTATAGTAAAGTTCTAAAATATAAGATATTGCACAATAAATTAAACAATGTTAAAAAAAATTAACTATTATTTACCTGAAAAGTTAACTTTGCTGGACTCGTACCCCTACTGGACTTAAAATGGAACCTAATTTTATTTTTGGTCCATCTAACGTTTTAATTTATTTTTTTTCACGAATTTTATAACGTTTCAAAACCAATTATCGAGTTATTAACTTGTCTTATAAGAGTCCTTCCTTCCAAAAACTCTTAAAAATTAGATGGTAATTAGCATGTGAAGATCAAGTGCACTTTAATTAAGATTAATTTATATCATAATTGTTAGAAAATAAGTGTTTTGAGAATTTATAACATTCAAAATTAAAATATGAAACATAAAAATGACAAAATTAATCCTGACTAAGTTATTTACGATTCAGCTTTTAACAATATTTTTTTAAAAATTACTATTATAAGATAAATTAATAGGTTAAGAGTTGACTTTAATATGTTTTAAAAGTTGGGACAAACCAAAAATGAAATTAAAAAGAAAAAATGTAACGCACGTGGAAGGACACGCACCCAAACAAACTGTGTCTCGTGGAGAAGTTTAATAGCGTTGATGATAATAGAGTTTTTTTTTTTTTTGAATGATAATAGAGTTTAATTAAAAAAAAAAAAAAAAAAGAAGAAGCTCTTCCCTCCCCTTTTCGAATGTATCAGAATTTTTGGAGCACATTTATGCGCTTTTTTTTTTCGTGGATATTTCTTCTTTCATATTTTGAGTTTGCTACAAATATTTTACTCTGCATTTCGAATATTGTTAAGATTATAGTTTGGAATTTTTTTGATGGTTTGGAAATTTAAATTCATATAGAATTTATACCCCTTTTTTAGGTCATTAATTGATTTTGACCATAATGATGAATTTTTTTTTAAATTTATAAATAAAGCTGTAATCAAACGAATTGATGAATTTGTTCTTTGCTTCTTATCTTACAGAAAAAAAAAATATATATATATATATATATATACTCATTTTTTCCTTACTTTTTTTAACATAATTTCTAATTTATATTCTATTGTAGGCTTATCTCAAAATGTAAAAGGTAGCTTTATCAGTTTAGGGTTTAAAATCCTTTGTTCACAGCAAAAGATCCGAATTTAACATGAATTTTAAATTAAAAAGTTGTGTTTTTAACTTAAAGTGAGATATTCGAATTCTATACCTTATAATGTAGTTAGGTGTGAAATTACTGTTAAACTATATGTGCAACCATTATAATATCTTTAAAATATTTATTTTTTGGATTTTTTTAATGGGTTTTAGAATTTATTTATTTTTTTAAAGGGAGATTTTATGATATTTTGATGTATAGTGGTTTTTCTTTTTTCTTTTTTTCTTTTTAAATAAACTCGAAAGGGAAGATATTATAAGATAATTAAATCGCCTTTCTCTTTCATGGTAACGTTACATATATATATATATATATATATGTATGTATGTATGTATGTGTGTATGTATGTGTATATATATATTATTAGGACGTTTACTGAACCTTTCCTCTCTTGTTTTTCTCTTGGGTGGCGATGGGCCATTTGTTTTGTTTTGGGGATAATTTTCTTTCCGAGCAAAAAAATCTTTGTTTTCTGAAAAAGGGAAATACTCTACTAGAAATATAAATGTCAGAAAATTACATTCTTTTTTTTTTTTTAATTATATTTTTCTCTTTTGAGTGATTTTTTTTATTTGTGGGCATTTCGTGTTACAGAAGTGTTTTGACAAGAAATGAAAACTTTTCCTGCTACCTTATTCCTTAGAGAGGAGTAATTTGGGTTCTTCTTTTAGAGTGCTGAAATAGTTGTAAAAGTAGCTGCCAATACAGCGGCGAAATTTGCTTTTCAGTCTGTTGTTGATTTTTATTGGCTTGAGGAGATTCCTAGTTGTATTTCGTCCTTTACAAGTGCCGATATGGCTCTTAATTTTTATCATACAACTCAAGGCCCTTTAAAAAAAATAATAAATAAATAGTTGTAGATGTCTGGAAATCAAGTTGTCAAATTTAATTAGGATTTTTTTTATTTGTAGTTTTGATATTTCCTAAAGTGTTACTCTACGAGAGTACCTTCTGGTATAAATATTAATTAGGCCTCATTTGGTACACCCACTCATCTCATCTCATCTCAAAATTTTTTTGTTTTTTCCAAAAGTTTTTGTCTTTTCCAAAAAGTTTTTTGTCTTTCTGAAATTCAAAAAATTTACTATTCAACTTAAAATCTAACTCAAACTACTCCACAAACTCCTCTTAATTTTCATTTCTACGGGGAAAATCTGTTTTAGGTTACGTTTGGCATCTTGACTCAAATTGTACTTTTTTATCTTAATTTTTGTCTTTTTCTTAAAAAATTTTTGTCTTTTTAAAAAAAATTTTAACTCAAACTCATTCACGAAATTGACCTTTAATGTTGGATATGGACTTACGTAATAAGGTAAAACTGGTTTCGTAAAGAAACTATACGCTAAATTGTTTTTTTTTTTTTAATACCCTTGAAGGTTATCAAAAAAAGCATACTTATATTTTAGACTATATCACATTACTTTCATATTTTGATTTCATGGTCAATTTTTATCTTTTTTGGGAAAGGTCGGTTTTTTTTTTTTTTTTTGCCCCGGAAAGGTCAGTATTTTGATTGCAGTAAAAGCCAAAACACCCTTGATCGGATTAAAACCACATCCAACGTGGAAGGATTCAATGCGTGGCCCCCGCAGACTTTTTAAATGAGTTGACGGAAGCACAAATTACAAAGTTGAAATATGATTTTATTTTTTTTTAAATTTTAAGTTGAAAAAAAAAAAAAAAAAACTCCCCCAACTTTTATTCCTTTTCCCTCTTCTCCGTACTTTTCCTGTTCATTCATGGCTTCCTCATCTTGCCTTCTTCAGATACCAAAGAGTAACTCTACTACTATTTGGTGAAACGGTTTGAGTTAAAATTTTTAAATTTGAATTGGTTGACTTTTTAAAAATTAGTTATGATTTTTGTTGACTTTTCGAAAGAAGACAAAAATTGAAATGAAAATTTTTAGTTTAATATAATTTTATTAAATAGAGGCTAAGTTCTTGTTATACTTATTTTCTAAATTTTCATGTAAAAATCTAAAGAAAAAAAATACATTCAACGAATAAATTTCTTGATAATGCCAATGGACAAAACAATTGTTTCATATTTTTTTCCTTCACTGGAAGTTTTTTTATCCAGATTTTTTTTTTCATTCTTCGTACATTCATGTTTAAGCAAAATAATTTTTGTTTTGAATAATTAATCCAAATAATCCATGAATCCATGAACTCTTTTATAAGGTGATGATTTAGTCTTCTTTTTTTTTTTTTTTGACCGAGATGATCCTAAACTATTTAAATATTGGTAATTATATTAATTTTAGTCCAAATCTGTTAAATTTTTAACTAAATACGTGACGTGAAATGCATATGATATAATTTTAGAATGTATATTAGTAAATAATAATTTATTTAATTTATAAAAAAAAAAAAATCCTAGGCTAACCTTTTCTTTCTCTCTTACCTCTCTCTCTCTTTCTTTCTCTCCTCGTCCCAAAACCCATTTCTCTCTGTGTGAGGTGAGGGGCAGCAGGGTTCGCACAAGGGTGGGTGACGTTGACTTGAATTAGCGTAGGGGAGGGGTGACAACGACAACGTCCCTGGCAACAAACTAGTCGAGGAGCCCTGGGTACACCTCGCGGACGTGGATCACAAAGCTCTTTGGCCTTAGGAGGTCCAGCGCTACCAGAAGCTTCTCCACCATATCCAGCCACTGTTTTGGCAAGCCCAGATTGGGCGACAAGCCTAGATCGCGATAGGGGGTGCTATGGCTTTTCAGTTTGGCAATCACAGATCTGGGTTTGGGGGGGGGGGGGGGGGGTTGACTCAGCGTGGGGTGATTACGCAGGGGTGAGAGGGAGTTTCCTTCTTCGTTGGGGTGGGGTAGAGGCGCCTGAGCTCACTGGCGGGGGTGGCGAAGTTTGGCATAGGGGAGAACCGGCGGGAAGGGGGAGCTTGGTGATTTGAGTCAGCTCTCTCTCTTTCTCCTTTTTTTTTTCTTTTTTTAATGTATATTGGATATTGTTTTTTCAAAAAATAAGGGTATTTTCATCTTTTATTGATTAATCTAACTCATATAACATGTCACATGACTTTTTTTGTTAGAAACTTAACAGAATCAAACAGAAAAAGGCTAGATTATCACTATTTAGAAAGTTTAGGGTCATTTCAGCCCCAAAAAAAGGGATTAAATCATCACATCTTCAATAATTTAGAGGCCATTTATGTCAATTACTCCTTTTTTTTTTTTAATAGATAAGCACCCAACACTGCTTTTAAATTGATCTAATGTACACATTTTTTTGTTACATTTGTCAATGATCGAATCTTGGACTTACTAGACCTAACCCTCAACCCTCATTCCTTCACCAACTGGGCTAACCTGAGTGGCTTAATTTGATTGAATCATTGCATATTATTTTTTGTGAGTTGATTGGGGCAGCCAATTTATTAAAACAAAGAGCAAAAAAAAAAAAACCAAAAAAAAAAAAAAAACAAGAAGAAGAAGAGTTGGGCTGGGGAAATTAGGATCGAGAGGAGATCACATGGAAGGGAGAGCTTGGGGCTCCAGGAGATCGCTAACAATGAGTGGAAAGACGAACTTAAAAAAAGAGGAAGAAGTTTGGAAAAAAAAAAAAAAAAAAAGCTGGTGGTTTGCTCAATGGTGGTTTGCTCATTTTGTAAATACATATATTTTACAAAATGTGGATGTGTTGTTGTTATTGATATTATTTTGGTTGAATCTTTTTCTACTTGCTGAAGGTGTTTGTGTTAATAACACAATATGATATTGGTTATTTGTGTTGATGTGTAGTTATTTGTTTTTGACATTGAAAATGTGGTTATGTGGTTATTTATCTGAGACCATCTTGTATTTTTATAGATTGATCATTCTTATGATGACTTATTAATCATAAATATAATTACTCTTTCTTGTTATATTATTACTGTAGGTTTAGTTTATGAGGCGCATCCTTGATACTAAAATAATCTTCACAAAGATTAATACCTTTGTCAACATTGGGGAGACAATGGAAAATATGAGGGAATTGTTGTCACTCGATCAATACAAGATGTTGATTAGTGCATAAGATGGTCAAAATGGTCCAATTTATGGAACTAAAATACATGGATGGTCATTATGAACTGATCCTTAAATACCAGTACCTACTAACACTTAAAACTATATTTAGGTTTAATGTCAAACTAGATGCAACAACAATATAAACATTACAAATAAGTAAGGAAGCTATAATGTAAATGACATAATTGTTCAAAACTTTTTTATACATCATTGGTTGAAGCTAACTACTCAACAAGTCATAACATAAATTATCCATTGGTCATTATGAAAATGACCTATTAGTTATTTCTGTCAAATGTCAAACTTGATGCAATAATAATATTGACGCTACAAATAACTTAGGCCGACTCCAATTTGTTCGTTACAAAATCCTTTCTTACATCAATAACTGAAACGAATTATTGAGGTCATTATGAAAATGACCCACTAATAATGTATATAATTACTACTTTACACTACTAATTCTTAAACTGTATATCGGTTGAATGTCAAACTTTTTGCAACAATAATATTGATTTTAAAATAATTCAGGCTGTTGAACATTTATGCATTTCAAAACTCTTTTATATATCATTAAATGAAAGTAACTACCAAGTAAGTCATTATGAAGATGACTCATTGGTCAATAGGAATGACCTATTGCAAAACTAGATGTAAACATAACAACAAATAGGAACACATGTACTAAATTCAAATATGATAACAACAATTAAACATTGTAGAAATGAATACAATTTCGGCCACCGACTCATCAATACATCAATGCTAATTGGGAATTTGCTAAGCACATGAACATCTTTCTTCTTCGGTTGTATGTATAAATTAATGTCAGTATCAGACTGTATCCTTATAGAAGACATTCCAGATTCAACAGCGTATTTGATGACTATAATCTTCTCTTAGCCTCTTAATTCAATAACACTTCATATCAACTGAATAAGACCACCATAAGTTGTGGTAAAGGTACCATTATTTCCTCTATTTCACCACGAATATATCTTGATACACCGTTCCACTAACCATTATGCTTGATAAAAACACAAATCGTAGCCATTTGTAAACGAAATAGTAAGATGTTAGTCAATATAATAATTACCTTTTGGTTAAAAAATTATTGACCAAGTAGGCCATCCTAATAATGACCCACTACTAAAAATTACAGTTTACACGACGGTTTTTGACTGTCGTGCAAAGTTTACACGACGGTCACAGAACCGTCGTGTAATCCACCGTCGTGGAAGATATCACGACGGTTATATGAACCGTCGTGGTATGTCAATTTTACACGATGGTCGTTGACCGTCATGTTATCATGTATTTAAATACAAAAATCGTGGTGTAAAGAGGACTTTACACGACGGACATAACGAGGATCGTCGTGTAAAGCTATTTTTACACGACGGACATAACGAGAACCGTCATGTAAAGCTATCTTTACACGACGAACATAATAAGGACCGTCGTGTAAAGCGGACTTTACACGACGGACATACCGAGGACCATGGTGTAAAGCTGACTTTACACGACGGACATACCAAGGACCGTCGTGTAAAGATCTCTTTACACGACGGACATAACGATGACCGTGGTGTAAAGCGAACTTTACATGACGGACATATAAGACCGTGGTGTAAAGCGGACTTTACATGACGGACATACCGAGGACCGTGGTGTAAAGCGGACTTTATACGACGGACATATAAGACCGTAGTGTAAAGCGGACTTTACATGACGGACATACCGAGGACCGTGGTGTAAAGCGTACTTTACACGACGGACATATAAGACCGTGGTGTAAAGCGGACTTTACACTGTGACGCCCCGAACCACCCACCTGACACCCACGCGGGGCCGACCGCGCGGATGCGGGGCGCCGGAACCGTCACCTTCATACATAACTTACTTTACCTTGAAAATGCGGAATAAATTTTTTTTTTTTTGAAACTTCTTTTGAACATCGTTTTAAAACTTTCTTTGAACTTCATAATTTGGATTTCATTTTAAAATCTTGACTTGAAACCCATGCACTAAAATTGTGCATCGTACATTGAACATTTCATACATAAATAACTTGGCTTGATACTTAAACATACATAAAAACTTCATAACTTTAAACATAATGCGGAAATTATTGCGTAGTGGTATCCCACACCGCCCTTTACTCGCTGCATCATCTCCAAGCCCACCAAGTAAAGCTACAAGCTTTTTATCTCTACCTGCAGTATGGAATATATCTGATGAGCTGACGCTTAGCAAGTACAAACGCGATCTCACAAAACATTTTCATTTAAACATCTTGAAACATACTTCATCATAAAACATATGCATGAACCATTTATGTCCATTTATGCATTTCCTTTTTAACTTGTACTTATCTTTCATATGAGCCCCATAGTGTGCGTACCCTTAACATATAGCGCGCCTCTAGATACAGTTAGATGGGTTTGCAAGTCCCTAACTGCTCCAGGAAAACATAAGTGATTACACCCTCTTACATCAACGAGAGGGCGAATCCATAACTTTAACATAAAAATCCTCCACCTTGAGGGAGGTTGGTACGACACTTTACTTGTGTATTTTTACCAAGTTTCTTATCAGTAGTGAGCATACTTTATGATGTCACTATATCATACATACTTAATATTTCGTTCATAAAACATAGCATGGCATCTTTAAAACATGACATTTTTAACACATGACATCTTGAAAACATCTTTAAAACATGGCATCTTTAAGCATTTTAACATATCATGAAACATAACATATTTGAACATACATATTATTTTTCCATACCACAGGTGAGGTTTGTACTTACCTTAAGTCCTATGCTCTTGACCCATCATTCCTCATGATATCTCAACAGGTTCATATTCCTGTTTCAATCAAAGGAGGTGTAAGATAAGGTTAACTTATCTTATCATAAATCGTGACATATGATGTTGGTATCCTTACCAACATCTATGAGCAATCCTAGATGTGTGTGTTATATGTCCTCTCTAATATCTCTTGTAAACTTGATTGGTTACTTCCTTCTTCTTGGGCTTATACTTTACTTTTTCTTGGTTCATAATCCATTGGGTTATTATCTCTTCAATAACCCTAGGTCTTAGCACATTTCATAAATCTTGGTATCCTTTAGGGTTATATTGGGTAACCCTAAAGTCAACTCTTGGTTAACCCAAGTCAACATATGGTCAACTAAGGTCAACCCCCTTTTTGGGTCTAACGTTGGGCTATGGGCTTAGCCCAGTAACTCGGATATAATTCCGGTTACCGTTCGTAATCGGTTTGATTACCCATTTTTACCTTAAAACTCCATTTCATTATTTTTGGAAAACATTATATAATTATCTTCCAAAAATCCATTTATTTACTTGTAAAAACTCTTACTTCATAAATCTTGAAAATACTTGGCTAAAATCATTCTTTTCATTACTTCTTGGAAAAATGTGGAATTTCAACTTTAAACCTTAAAATTCCACTTTCTTCTTGAAAAATCTCATTTTCCTTTAACTTACGGAAAATCTCAATTTTCTTCTTAACTTGAACACTTTGGGTAAATAATCTCAAAAACTCTTAAAATTCATTTTCCTTAAAACGGAGCTTCATAAAATCATTTAGGGCCGGAAACCATCTTTGGAACCGTTTCCGTAGTTAAAACAATGGTCTAAAAACAATTTTACACTTTTTAGAAACCATTAGTAAAAATCAAGGTGCATACATTTTCGGATTCCCTGCGCACCCTTCACAAAACGCTCCCAGTTTAAAATGGAATCCGAATCTGAAAAACTTTTCTTCACGAAAGTTGTAGCTACCAAAAAATGCTAAAACTTTCGTGTTTGCACAAAATCCAGTTCTAGCTAGATCAGTACCAGTTTTTATTTGAAAACGGGTTAACTCTGAAAAACTGGGTGGAGAACGTCCCAGGGTTCAGCCACGGGTTTCGGGTAAAACGGAGGCCTTTGGAGCCTTATTTTGAGATTTTGTCCACGATGTCCTCTAGTAAAAGTTGTTCCGAACAACTTTCGTGTTTTAACTTTTATCCCGTTCGGCCTCTAAGGGCCTGATATTTTCTCTTTCCCGAAACTGGCCAGTTTCGACTCCGAAATGTCAGTTTCGGTTGTTAATCCGGTTTTACGTCCTAGTTCGCGGATTCTAACTCGACCGATCACATCGGGAGCTTAAACATTAAACAAGCAACGTATCTAACGTCCCATGCACTCATCCTTGTCCATTCATCACGCCCATGCAGCCCACAAAAACGTCCTTGGCTGCATGGTGTTCTATCCTTGCATCCATTAACTAGCATCACATACATCTCTTTCTTCAACCAAATCAGCCACTGCCTTAGGGCTGATTTGTGACCAAAATTTAGGGGACTTAAATAACACATCTAGCATGCATCCTAGCCATTTTCAAGCATCAAAAATCATGCAAGCAACATCATAAAATAAGCCAACCAAACCCTAACCCTATCAAGCACATACACCGAAAATCTTGGCTGAAAAAGGAGATGGACTTATGTCCTTACAAACTCATCTTGAATCACCATAAACATGCTTAAATGAGACTTAATTTAAGCTTGGTTCAAGAGGTTTACCTTAACCCAAGTTAGGGTTTTGAAAATCCCATTTTCTTCTTGGCTTGCTCACCCACGGATTTGGCTCCTCCAAGGGATCCGAATCCTCCTTCATGGCTCACGGATTTTTGCAAGAAAAATGGAAATCCAAGAAAATTTGGTTAGCTCTTTCTAGCTCATCAAAACCGAGCCTCATAAGATGAAAAATCCAAGTTTTCTCTTACCTTTTTCCTTCTCTCAAGTCCACGGATTTTGGCTCCATGAAGCACCAAAAAAAATCTTCTCTTGGCTCATCACACCAAAACCGAACTCATCACATGGTCTAGCCCTTAAGATTTTCCAGATTTTCTTCCTTTCTTTCACTCCCTTAACCCACGGTTTTGTGCCAAAAAATGGGTCTCCATGGCTCACAAAAACTCTCTCCTTTCTCTTGTCCAAAACCGAAGAACACACAAGCATCACCCTCAGATTTTTTTTTTCTAGATTTCTTCTTCTCTTTCTCCCTCTCTCTCCCACGGTTTTTGTCTTGAAAACTGGCAGAGAATGAGAGGGGGAGCTGCCGAATGTGATGAGGGAAAAGGGAGGGTTGGTTGTCTTGCTTTTCTCCTCAAAAGATGGCTTTATGTCATGTCCTCTTTTCTTCCCTTAGCTGGCCGAAACTCCAAGGGAGGGAGTGGCTTGCTTGCTGCCGAAAGTGAAGGAGAAAAGGAGGGGGACAAGCAGCTAATTTTGTGGGAGGGGTTAGCTTGCTTTTGTGGTTTTGTTGACCAACTTTTCTCCTTAATTTAAGGCTTTCTCACATACTTTCTCTTCCCTTGTGTGCAGCCGAATGTGATGGAGCAAAAAGGGGCATGTGGCTACTGCTTGTGTCCGGATTTTTGGGGGAGGTAAATGGCTGATGGGGGGCCATGGGGAGGGCTTGTTTGACTGAAAATTTGGACAGCCAAGTGGCATCCAATGGGTGGTCACTTTTTCCTCAAAAAATGACTTTATCACATGCCTTTCTCTTCCCTTGTGTGCAGCCGAATGTGATGGATAAATGGGGGGCCTTGTGTCCGGATTTTGAAGTGGAAAAAGGAGAGTGGTTGGACAAGGGTGATGTGGAGGCTCCTAGGCCTTTCCTTTCCCATGCTAGCTCACACTTTTTCCTTGATTCAAGGCTTTACTTTTGTGCTTTCTTTTCCTTGTCTTTTCCCCTTGAATTGCCGAATTTTTGGAGGGGAATGGGAGTGATGGCCGAACCTTAATGGAATGGAAAAGAGCTCAATTTCTTTACTTTAACTAGACCACATTTAGTTCCCTTCTAGTTAGCTCTTTAGGGAGACATCATCCCTTGATTTAAGGCTTTATTTCATGCCTTTTCTTTTCTTTCTTCTTTCCTTTGTGTCACACAGATATTAAAAATATTGTGCTCCATAATTTGGTCCAAAAATTCTTCCTTGAAAAATTGAACCGAAAACTTTCTTTCTCCAATTTTTCGGAGACCTTTTTGCCCTTTAATCTTGATTCGGTGTGCTTGATTTCTAGGGTGGTTTTTACGGCTTATTCTTACTTTCTTGACCATAGAAAGTCTTTGCAGTCTCTTCTTACACTGCATTTCATCATTTTTCGGGGTCAACATTTTTGACCCGTCCTTGGTCAAACTTTGACTTTTTGGTCAACCCTTTGACTTTTTGGTCAACTCTTTGACTTTTTCGGTCAAAGTTGACTTTTTCGGTCAAACCTTTGACTTTCTTAAAATTTCATCCTTTTTCATTCTTTTTCTTTCATTTTCGTTCTTTTTGGCTCAAAATTCCGTTTACCAACCTTGGCAATTTTTTTCGAGTCTCGTAGCCGGTTTAAGAGAAAATTCTAACTTTGGCTAATAAAATTACGAATTTCACATGTGATTCATAATTTTCCATGAAATATCATAAAAACATAACATGCGGACTTCTACTTTCTAATAAAAAGAGAAATCGTAAGTCCGTGAAAATTCCGGGTATTACATACACGACGGACATACCGAGGACCGTGGTGTAAAGCGGACTTTACACGACGGACATATAAGACCGTGGTGTAAAGCGGACTTTATACGACGGACATAACGAGAACCGTGGTGTAAAGTGCCACTTTACACGACGGTTCTCCGTAAAACCGTGGTGTATTGTCCACTTTACACTATGGTCCGGAATGAACCGTCGTGTAAAGTTTCGGAGTGAACCGTCTTCTAAAGCCACTGTTCTCTTGTGAAATGGCAAAAATCATAGTGACAATCTGGAATATTAACAACATTGATCCAGGTAAAAACATACCAATTATTTTATATTACAAAGATTACATGTCATAATTAACAAATTCCATTACATGACCGCACCATTCACCCCTAATCAAATCCAAATCATCAGAAGTGAAAAATTCTTTACTTTCAAGTGCGTTAATTCCATTCAACACTATTTCCCTCATAAAACCTAAAATAAAATAACCACACTTAACACTTCCCTCTTGGAGAGGACAAGGCCGGTTCGAGATTTTCGTTTTACAATCTCGTCTCTTTTTAATTCCTTCGCCGACCGTAATCTTCCAATCCGTTAAGGCCCTAGCAAATTGGTCAAGTTCAAACTAATTAAGATGCATATATTTAAGATTAACAAAAAAAAAATAACATACTAAAATAGACTTACATGTAAATGAGTTCAGTAAAATCGTCTCGTTTCTTCTCTCGAAGAGGATCAAAATAAAGGATGAGGTCCTCCCATGGGTCAATGACTCCCAAAACCCAATGTCTGCCTCTATTATGTGGCACAAGAAAAAGCCGTCCTTTTGGTGCGTCCTGTAAAAATGTTAGAAGACTATCGGCTCGCTCTCTCATGCCAGCATCTTCAGTATCTACACGCACCGGTGAGATCAAGGTTGGAGACACAAAAACAAACTTCTCTGCTTGCCCGTTAATCCTACATAGTTCTTCCAAATAACTACATAAGTGTAACAAATTTGTTATTATACCTAATAATATGGAAGAATGTCCAGAATTAATATATTCAGAGATAGAGTGTCGTACCTCATGTAGACTAATATACAATTCGCACTGATTTCTTGTAAGTTAATGAACTCATAAATATCGTCGAAGCTCAAATAGACAGGCATCTGAAAACCCATGATCGTATACGGTATTGGGACCTCTATCTGATTACCTTGACGCATGGAATTATGTGCATAATAAGCCAAAGGCTTCATCGCCTTGTTCATTTTAATAAATTCGAACAAAGGTTGTTGTTGTTGCACAGCCTGTTGTACCTCAGTTCGAGAGTCGATCGTATTCTTTCCAACTTGTTTTTGACGTTTTTTTTCTTGCAACTGCTGGGTCAGGAACGTGACTAGGCCCTCGACTTGCCTTGTTCATACTTGTGTCGATCTCGACCAATGTTATAGGCCAAGCAACAAACCCATTAACAGCATCCTCCACAGTGGTTGCCTCGTCCGTCGGTATAGGTAATGCTGCTTTTTTTAATTTTGGCACGACGATTGACACCCGCACGTTCCCTTCCCCCAATGGAATCCCATGCACTGTATCAATTGGAAGGCTCCCTAGCCATGCTCTTCCAAATGCAACAAGCAACTGACCACCTTGAACTTCATCGAAGATATATAGCTTACACTCCTGACTGTCGATCGGCACGGTTGTCGGATCAGTCACTTCATGTTGTTTTTCTTGGACAGAGCAACTAGCCTTAAAGCTGTTGTGTTGGTCCACGGTTGGCACATTACTGTTGGGATCAAACGCCGGCTGCACATTTTTGCTCGCATATAGACCACGAACCAACGCCTTTAGTTCTTCAATTTCACGTCTCATTAATAGTACTTCATTATCTTTGCTCGAACTTCGACCCATGTTGAAGTACTGAGAAGGCTTTACGAACTTTGATTGGCCACGGATACGTCCTCTGTGTTCGGGTCTAGATAATGCGTGCGACAATACATCATTAGTGCCAACTGATTCAAAAGTGCCTTGGCTCTCCTGTGTGTTGTACTCCATCTACAAGATAATTGCAACATAACTCATTTCAGCTTAAGGGTACGTTGTAATTATAGTAGTGCTAAATAAGTCATTGTTAGTTGGTAAACTTACGATCAAGTCGCTTATATTTTTACATGCTGGATCTTTCAACTCTCCATCTACGCCTGTCTGTTGCTCCAGCCACAAAACATCTCTTGTTTCCCATTCCCCAGTCTTCTTATGCTGTAATATAACATCGTTACTATACATGAGAATATACTGTTGTATAAATTTACATAAGATTTAGAAGAAACAAAACTATTTGACATACCTTTTCCTGGTCGAGCTTTCTATATCCGTCTCGGCCTCCTCTCGATGAGTATTCGTGGTGAGCTCTTATTTCGCTACCACGATCCGAAAGTTGTTGGAATTGGGCGGATGTTCTATACTGAACGAATTTCGCCCAATTCTCTTCTTCTATACTCGGGTAGTTGTCAATAACTTTTTGAGGCCATTTCCACACACTCTCATCAGATACATATTCCTTCACAAACGTCTTGTAAAGATCATATCGAAAATTCATTGCAGTTTCACCGCATGATTTTAAACAAGCTGCACGAAAGCTTTCATCCATGGTGAAAGAAGTAACAGTTTCTTTCCAAATTATTTATTTCATTCTATCTAAATCACGGGATCTCCAATCTTGTATCCATATTGGAACGTGCTCTCGAGCGAGCACACCAATCCAGCTCATCAATTTATCCCCGTGCTTCCCTCCCGATTGTCTTTTCTCGTCAAATGTGACTTCAATTCGTTCACCTTTCTTCCTTGCTACATGAACACGTTTCATTAAAGTTGCCCTTCGCTTTCTATCGCCCGTTAGATCAAACGGGTTTCTCCTTCGTGTTCGTGCCTTTTTTGATTTTTCCATTGTATTTTTTTTTTAAAAAAAATCACCTATTTATTGCAACACGGAAAAAAAAAAAATTGAACCCGTCATGTAAGTTATAATGAAAACAAATTCTCTTTCACTACGAAGCACACATTTCATGTGTTTTGTAGAATAACGAAAAATTTACACAAACAAATCAAAAAAATTCTAACAAATTTCATTTAAATTTAAAAAATATATATATTTTTTTACAAAGTTTGACTAAAAAAATTTTAGTCAGAATAAAAAAAAATATTGTTAATTTTTTTTTTCATTATGAAAAAAAACAAACTTTTTTTTCGGATGTGGAGGCACTAGCCCAGGGCGCCACTGGCGCCCCTTGCTAGCTGGCGCCCCCACGGGCGCTAGCAAGGGGCGTCACTGGTGCCAGAAAGTGGCGCCCGTGGGCGCCTGGCGCCTATGGGTGCCAACAAGGGGCGCCAATGGAGCCCCACCCTGGGGCGCCTTGGTGCCCAACCACGTCCCCAGACGCCCCCACGGGCGTTGACCACAAGTTATATACGATTTTTCAAAACAAAAACTCATTTCGGCATTTGATCGAGCATGTTGTGGGCGGACAAAATCCGGGTTCATAAATGTGGGTATATTCGGTCATCAATCCCATTCGCAAACGTAAAATTGAAAAATTTGTGATTGTTGTCATCAATCCCATTCAAAACATAAAATCTCATTCACAAAGCAAGCAAGAATCTCCTAAATAACCATTGTGTGATTGTTGTCGAAAGTGCAAGAAATGGGATTAAGGGTGGAGAGATGTCACCTTGGATTTTTTGAAAAAGATAAATGTGACGTTGAGCTTGGAGAAAAAATGCGATTGATGACCCACGGAGGTAACAGCGGCGGCGGCGGCGGCGGCGGCTTCGGCTTTACCGGACTTGGGGAGGGTAACCAAAGTTTGGAAAAATTTTGAGAGGTTGGAGAATATATGAGATGGGCGGCTTTTTGTGTGGTGAAGGGAGAGTTTGTGTAAAAATAATGTGTTTCGGCACGGAGTTCGAACACGAAATTTGAAATTTTTAACAAAACATAGCATAAAAAATTTGAAATTTCGGGGCCTTACACGACAGTCTTTAAATGACCGTCGTGTAAGCTCGGGATTTTTTTAAGAGATTTTTAGCGTGGTATAAGGAAAAAAAATCACTTTAAACGACGGTCATTTGACCGTCGTTTAAGCATTACACGACGGTCAAATGACCGTCGTGTAAGCTCGAGATTACACGACAGTCAAATGACCGTCGTTTAAACTCGGGCTTACATGTCGGTCATTTGACCGTCGTTTAAAATGATTTTTTTTTCAAGACGGTAAAAATAGTGCAAAAATTTGAAATTTCACAGAAATTTTGAAATAATTCACAAAATTCCGCCAATTTTTTGAATTGACTGATGTTAGAATCGTAAAAAATTTTTTGTCAATTATTCCTGATTATCACTGACCCATCATATATATATAGTATTGAGTCCTGTTCAATATATAATACATAACGCATGCATCTTAATTGAATAAAATAAATAGTAATTAATGTTGTACAAATTTAAGGAATGACATAATGTTCAAGTTTTCTTCTTTTTCCGCTTTGCTTGCTCAACACGTGTCCATTCTATATCTGGTCGAAGCAAGTGAGAAACATCGTCATCGAAATCGTCAATCTCCTCAACCGGTGGCAATCCCTGTGTGAATGTTGGAATATCGGAGCAATCTACCTCATCATCTTTGTGACCATCACGGAAAAATTTTGGCTTCATCGGCACAACTAAGGACAACTCTTCATTGCTAGGATCCAGTGTGTAAAATACCTGGATTGCTTGTGATGCCATAATGAATGGATCATTTTTGTAACCCAATCGTCGAAAGTCCATGACTGTGATTCCGTCTCTATTAATCCTTACAAAATTATTGTCTGCCCACTTGCACTTAAAGAGTGCTACATGAAAACCACAGTATTCAAGTTCCCAAATATCTTCAATGAAACCGAAGTAGTTCATGGCTGCATAAACTGGATTCTTGTCATTTGCAGATAAAATATGCATGGACTTAGTACGAATACTAACACCACTATTCTGAACAGGATGCTTCTCATCTCTTTCGCGAGTGTAGAATGTATAACCGTTGACGAAATATGATGTATACTGAGTAACGACCGTCGACGGTCCTCCAGCGAGGTTCATTAAGTCGTGCGAAAAGCCGTCCTTCTCAAAGACATGTCTTCGAATCCACGTACGAAACGTCCGATTGTGTTCATCTTGTAATAACTTTTCATTTCTTCCTCTTCTTGGATTTTTATCTCTTAATTCCTGCAGGTGAACCTCAATAAATGGCTCCACTTCAACCCTATTATGTAAGGTATAGAGACAAGCTTTCTCCCATTCACCTCGATTTACCGAAGATGGAGTGCCGACCGATAGTCCTTTCGATTCAATGTTTGTAGTCTTGGCAACCCAATCGCTTCCGCTGTAGACAAATACTCGGAGCAAAATTCGACCGATTCCTCCGCTATGTAGCTTTCTACTATACATCCTTCCACCCTATTTCGGTTCTTGACATAACCCTTCAAAACTTTCATATACCTTTCAAAAGGATACATCCATCTGAAGTACACCGGTCCATATAACTTCACTTCCCGGACTAAGTGCACCGTTAGATGAATCATTATGTCAAAAAATGAGGGAGGAAAGTATTTCTCAAGCAAACACAATGTCTTGACTAATTCTAATTGTAGCAAATCTAGTGTCAATGGATCAATAACCTTGGAGCAAATCGAATTGAATTGAAAAATGAGTATAACTTGGTAATTGCGAATCTCACATCACTCCTTAACACTCCTCGCAAGGCAAGAGGTAATAACTATTGCATCAAGATATGACAATCATGTGTTTTCATTCCAACCAACCTCAGATCCTTCATCGACACCAACCTTTTGAAGTTGGAAGAATCGGCACTTTTACAGCAGCGAACCACTCACAAAACTTTCTTTTTTCTTGTCTTGACAATGTGTACTTTGTCGGTGGTAAGTAAGTGGCATTCCCTCTTTTCGTAGGGATCAAGTTAAGTCTAATCTTCAAATCCCGAAGATCCAGCCGTGTCTTTTCACCATCTTTGCTCTTATTAGGAATGTCAAGCAACGTGCCCACTATTGATTCACAAACATTTTTCTCAATATGCATCACATCCAAGCAATGACGAACGTAAAGCGTCCTCCAATATGGAAGTTCGTAGAAGATTGACTGTTTTTTCCAAGGTCCATCAACCACCGGATCCTTGTAACTCCGTTTTCTTTTCCCGAGCACCACTTTCAAATCCTTAACCATCTCGAAAACGTCTTCGCCCGTCAAAACTCGAGGAGGGATTCTTTCATCCGTATTACCATTGAAAGCCTTTTTTTGTTTGCGGTATCGATGATTTTTTGGTAAAAATCTCCTATGACAGAGGAAAACGGTTTTCTTGCCATTCTTCAAACGGATGGAAGATGTTTCTTTCATACAAACGGGACAACCGATAGAACTCTTTACTGAATAACCAGATAGGTTTCCATAAGCGGGAAAGTCATTAATTGTCCACATCAACATTGCATGGAGTGTGAATGTCTCTTGACGGTAAGCATCTCTAACTTCGAGCCCCTTTTCCCATAAGATCTTTAAATCATCGATCAGCGGTACCAAGTACACATCAATGTCATTTCCTGGTTGTTGAGGACCCGATATCAATAAAGTCAACATCAAGAACTTCCGCTTCATGCTCAACTTCGATGGGAGATTATAATTGACAAGGATGACGGGCCAACTACTATGCCTACTACTCATATTACCGTGTGGGTTCATTTCGTCCGCTGACAAACCAAGACGTAGATTTCGTGGTTCCGCACTAAATTCAGGATGATCAGCATCGAAGGTCTTCCATTGTGGTGCACTGGCGGATGTCTAAGCATGCCATTTTCAACACGTTTATCATGGTGCCAAGTCAAATTCTTCGCATACTTGGCATTACGGAATAAACGCCGCAAACGTGGCGCTGGAGGAATGTACCATAACACCTTTGCTGGCACTCCTTTGCTATCATTCATTGGCTTCTTGCCCTTCTTCCATCTTAACTCCTTACAAACTGGGCATTCATCCAAATCCTCATACTCATTTCGGTAAAGGGCGCAATCATTTGGACAAGCATGAATATTTTCATATTCCATTCCTAAAGTGCTCAACGTCTTCTTAGCTTCATACATACTAGCCGGTATTTTATTATCAACCGGTAGAACCTCTCTTAGAAATTCTAAAAGAGCCGTGAAACTAGAATTTGTCCACCCTCCCGAAGCCTTCATGTTCCATAGTTTGACTAATGCGGACAATTTCGTATATTTACTACACCCGTCGTACAAGGGCAACTCGGCATCATTCATCATTGCATCAAATAACTCCGGCCGATGCACAAATTGTTTTTCCAAATCATTAACCGTATCAAACAAATTATCTCCTACTTCTTCATCAACAAGAGGTTCTTTTCCTTTCTTCTTGGTAGTTGGAATATTCAAACACTCCTCACCATGTAAATACCATGTTTGGTACGAACAAATAATCCCACGAGCAAGCAAATGTCTTCTAACTTCATCAACGGAATGAGATCTTTGATTTCCACAATCCACACAAGGACATCGAATCTTATCATTCTTCATGTTAGTTTTGGCAAAGGACAAAAATTCTTCAACACCATCTCGATATTTTCTAGTCAATCTATTTGCCCACATCCATTTTCGATCCATTTCCGAGAACCTGACCTAAATTGAAATTGAAGATAATACAATTTAATTCAACAATAAAGATTTCTCCACTTAAATAACATACAACACCCGAATTAAGCTTTCCAAATAATTTAACAAATCAAAATGTAAAAAATAAAAGGAAAAAACAAGAATTTACCATTAATTTAGATATACATCGACAATAATTTATCAAAATAAATTTAATTAATTAATAAGTCAAAAGCAGAAGAAGTACTTACAAATAATTACTAGATGTGACCGTGATAGTTGAGGAGATCTGGTTTCGAAGACCTTCAGTTCTGTAATTTTTCGCAACAGCGGGATCTGTAATTTTTTCCGTGGCGGCGGAATAGTTCTGTCCAGATTAAAAAGAAGAGGCAGGATTTAAAAAAGCAGGAAGATTACACGACGGTCAACACAAACCGTCGTGTAACCTAGAAGATTACACGATGGTCAGATAAAGGACCGTCGTGTAATTCCACATTACACGACGGTCAAAAGGGGACCGTCGTGTAATACTAACTTTACACGACAGTCATCTGGACCGTCGTGTAAGCTCAGCAGACATGGGATTACACGACGGTCACCTGGACCGTCGTGTAATCCCCCGTCTGGGGAGATGAACCCCAGATTGGGCCTTACACGACGGTCTTCTTGGACCGTCGTGTAATCAGAATGGGCCTTACATGACGTTCCCTTGGACCGTCGTGTAATCATTACACGACGGTCCAGGGGACCGTCGTGTAATCATCTTACACGACGGTCCTTGACCGTCGTGTAATCCCCCTGTTTTGGCGGGATTACACGACGGTCAATCTGACCGTCGTGTAAGGTCCAACACTTTACACGACGGTCCAAAGGAAACCGTCGTATAATCCCCTGATTTTATGGGTACTTACACGACGGTCACTATCGACCGTCGTGTAAGTTCTGATTACATGACGGTTTTCTGTGAACCGTCGTGTAAAAATGATTTTACACGACGGGTTTTGGAAACCGTCGTGTAATCCCTGTCGTGTAATCTACTGTTTGTAGTAATGACCATGTTGTTTACCATTACTATTGTTGAAAATTTTCTAGAATGGGAAATCTTAAAGTAAGGTATCAAAAAACAAAGGAAATCTATCTTATTACCACAAAAGCTACAAGAGACAACAGATATTGCAAGAATTTACCCTTAAAAGTTTAACATAGTCATTTTTTATATTATAATCCAAAACAAAAACCCATTTAAAGCATTTAAAAACAAATAAAACAAAAGAACAAACACCATTATCTTAGATTTGGACTTAAGCTAAACTAGGATGAGGCTGTTGTAGAGTGAGTTGAGCTGCAAGTAGACCAGTAGATAAGTTGCAACCTTCTTGAACTATGGTGAAGAGAGAAAGCGTGAGGTGAATAAAGAGAACAAGGACGGGGAGGGAGAGTGAAGGTGAGATGAGATAGTTGAGCTACAGATATTCAACTATAGTGAAGAGAGAGAGCGTAAGAGAAAATAAGGAACAAAAATGAGAGAGAGAGAGAAAGTTATAAATGGTGGTCGGGGAGGAGAGGCAGGCGGGCCAAATAGGTGTAGGTGGGAAAGTAGGGAGATTTTAAGGTTTAGGTTTGGCTAAATAAGTGGGGGCATTTTCGATAATTTAAAGTCACCTCAATTACAGAAAATGACTTGATAATGCTAATATTAAAAGAAAACAAAAGTGGTGCTAGTTCTGACAACATTTTTCCTGCAAAAGCTATTTATAGAATTAATCCTATTTATATATTCATATATACAGGTAATTGATTGGAATCTAACTTTGACATGAATTTAACTTAGCTCGATGAATTCATAGAAGATAGCAATAATACAACTTTCTTCTTTTCTTTTCTTTTTTTATTTATTTTAATTTAATAATTAAAATTTGGGATGAGGGTTATCAGCTTATGGACTTATCCGCTTTAATATATCCTCTTTAGCCCTTTTCTTTTAAATTATTGATATGAATGTTCATTAAAAACCTTAATAACGAGTGCTTACTCAACAAGAAACGTCTCATTTCAGTCCACTGAATATGCTAAAACTAATATATTTTGTAATACTAGTACAAAAATAGGATATCATGACGGTTTTTTAACAATTTTGGTATTCAGGATCATGGAATTTATTTGGATTTTATAATGGTTTTTTAACTGTCGTGGAATAAACGAAATTGTCGCAAAATATAAGGTAGAGAGGGCTATTCCACGACAATTTTTAGAGAAAACTGTCATATTATGTCAATTTATCACGACTATTTTTAGTAAACACGATTGTGGAAAGTTTTGCGCTAGGGAGATTCTATGACCGTTTTTAAGGAAAACAGTCGTGGTATGTTAACATAACACGACGGTACGACGGTTTTTAGAGAAAACTGTCGTGTTATGTTAATCTTCTACAACCGTTTCTAGTAAAAATGGTCGTGGAAAGTTTATAATGGAAAAAAAAATTTCAAAATTCATGCAATTTCCCACAGATAGTAAATCCTGTGTGTTATCTATTGCATAGTCTAAATTAAAATAATAGTTAATCAGTAATTAAATTTGTGTGCAATGGACAACAATTATTACAAAAACATGCACTACATTACAAAATTTATATATTGTCCCCTAATTATATTGGATGAATTGTATTACAAAATTAGTTTACTATTGTCTTACTAAACTCACCTCAACGTTAGTATAAAAATCCTTAGTTTGAAGCAAGGATAATCCATCGAAAAACATAGTTATTTCCCACATAAAGGCTAAAACAAAATAACCGCATTCAACATAACTTTCTTATGGAGGACATAAAATGGTATGAATCAATGTTTCATAGTTCAACTCCTTTTCCCACTGAAATCTTCCAGTTATTAAGCACCATAATAATTTAACAAAGTTCAAAACAATTAAAGTTAGAATAATTTAATATCAAATCATAATTTGAAATATAAAAATATACTTACAACTTAATTAGGTCTTTAAAATCATCAACCGGTTCATTTGGAAGAGGATTAAAATACATGACCGAGTCATCTCATGGATCAATAACTACCAAAATTCAATGTTTCCCGCTGTTATATGGCATGAGAAACAAATCCTTACCTAAACACATAAAAAGCACAAAATCATACAATAAATCTATCTATAATAAGTCACCCAAACACCCAAAAATCACACAAAATCATATGTAAACCAAATCTTAACATAATTACATAAAAAATGCACAATCGTACTAGCAGGCATTTTATCAAACATGTAATATGCAAAAACATAAATCACAAAATCAACACTTTTTTTGGGCATTTTGTCAAAGATGTAATATGCAAAAACATAAATCACAAAATTAGAACTTTTTTTTTTTTTTTTTCTAGAAAACAATCTAAACTAAATCCTCACCCAAACATTTTAGTACAATCTAAAACAAATCCTCACCTATACACGTAAATTTAAGCTACAAAATCATACTTGTGGCATTTTATATCAATCTAAACTAAATCTTAACATAATTACGCAAAAAATACATCATTATACAAAAAGGGCATTTCGTCTAACATGTAATATGTAAAAACATAATCAAGTTATCAACACTTTTTTTTTTTTTTTCCAGAAAACAATCACCCAAAATCACAAACACAATTATCAATCACCCAAAATCACAAACACGATCAACTAAATGAACTTCCATAATATGTGGGGCTCAAAGAGAGCAAGAAAGAGAGAGATTTACTAATTCCATGGGCGTGGACATGCGTTGTGATAGCGGGGTAGGCAGCGGATGATGGTTTTCGAGGAAGAGATTGGAGGGAGGAGTTGTGGTGCAGAGTGAAGGCAAGAGAGAATGAATGGTGGAGTCACGGTGGGGATTGGAGGCGAGATAAAGAGGGAGAGGCGCTAGAAAGAGTGGAGGGAGGAGTCGTGGTGGAGATTAAAGGCGAGGTAGAGAGGGAGAGGTGTGAGAGAAAATGGAGGGAGGAGTCACGGCGGAGGATATGGGTTTCAAGGGAGAAATTGGAGGCAAGAGTGATATAGACACGAGAGAGAATGGGTTTCGGGAAGTAATGAAGTTTTATTATTATTATTATTATTATTATTATTACTTTAAACTATAAAACCAGAACTTTAGAAAAAAAATTTTAAAAATAAAAAAACATACCACGACTGTTTTTCCAAAAAACGGTTATGGTACATCCAACATTAGACCTTTTTTTTTTTTTTTTTAAATCGTCGTCTAATGTTGGTTTTTTTTTTTTTTTTAACATAACATGACTGTTTTTCAAAAAAAAAAAAAAAAAAAAGGTTCGTGGTATGTTAAAAAAAATTCAGAAACCGACAATTTAAAAAAAATAAAAAATATTTATATACCACGACCGTTTTTGGAAATCCAGTTTGGCGGCGTGTTTGTGATGTACTTTTCATGGCCGTTTTTAAAAAATGGTCATAGAAACTCCGTCGTGGAATTCACGTTTTGTAATAATGTAAGAGCATGATCTCAATCTATTAAATCTGAATATTACGCTGACAGAAATAAATCAGAACATATAATACTTAAAAAAAACCACATAATACTCAAACTTTAGATGAAACATCCAATAATAATAATCCTCTTTTAAGTTACTACTTGAGTGCAAACTTTCTCCAAAAGGCAAGTTGCTCAATGTCTAGTAAATTACAAGAAAGAAGCCGAATAACCATTGCAAAATCAGACATAATAACTTCTTGTAACAGAATTAAACAATTAAAAAGCACACCTCCCTATTTTAGAAGGTGATCATTAAATTTTGTTTTAAATTCTCATTATTCTTTTTAGAAATTTCTACAACCTGTTATTTAAGTACATCCTAATGCATTTTATACTTTGTTTGATATTTAAGTTTAACTCCAACTTAATTGTATTTTTTCATATTAGTTTTTATCTTTTTCTGAAAAGTCAACAAAATTTATAACTAGATTTTGAAAAATCAACTAACTCTAACTTAAAATTTTCATCTCCAATCGATGAACCAAACGTAAGCTTAATTACTAAGTGAGGGTTTCAATAATCTCAACCATCAAAAGTTTTGTAACTTTTCTTAGTTCATAGTTGACAGCAACAAACCAACTTCATTTTCAACCGTTCCAATCATCTAAAACCATAATCTAGTGGTGCAAATTTAGGATGCCCAAAAACTTATTGCGAATAATTACAAGTACACAATATCATAATTATGTAAGTAATAAAGTGATAAGTAAAGTATTGTTCTCACAAGGACTGTCATTATTAATTATTGAAATTATATTAACTCCAACTTATTTGAATAACCCAAAAAAGATTTTTAAATAAAAGTAACAAAACAAGTAAAAAGATAAAAGACTCAAAATACTAAAATTTTCGGGTTTTTTTTCCATGTTATTGATAGAAACAAGGGTGGTTGGTCTCTAATTGAGTTGGAGTTATTTTGTTTGGAGTTGAGTTGAGTTTTATAATTGTGTGTTTGGTTGAAAATGGACTACTTAGAGTTAAAAAGTATAAAACTTGAAAAGAAAAATATCAATTTGGATCTTATTTCTTTCATTTCAAAACTATATGCAATTTTTTGAAAACAAAAATCATTTTCATTTCAAATTGAAATAACAAAGTTATGGGATTTAAAATTTGAGTTTTTGAGTGAGAGTTGGAGATGTGAATAATGAAATTGAGTTTACTTTTGATGAAAAAGACAAAAAAAAAAAAAAAAAAGGAATTATTTAGTTGGAGAGAACGTGCCAAATGCCCAAGTCTTCACAACAACACAACAGTTCAAAAGGGTGCGTTTAGGGGAGGTTTTCCAAATCATGTTTCCAAAACTTTTTTTCTTTTTTTCTTTTTGGTCTTTTATTTAACTTAAAAACTACTTTTTTGAGCCAAAAAAAAAAAAAACTCAGAATTACTTCTCATTATTCATATTTCCAAAATATTTAAGGTAAATTCAAAATTTAAAACGTCATAACTTTTTTATTTCAATTTCAAATGAGATTTAAAAAAAAAAATTATATAGGATATGGAGAGGTATGAAATAAGTTCCATATATATATATATATATTTATCACATTTCAAATTTTTACACTTTTTCACTCTAAAATAGCTTTTTTCAACCAAATACATATTTTTAAAACTCATCTCAACTCCAATCCAAATGTCTCCAAAACTCCATCTCCAATGCATCCTCACACGCTCCATTTAAAAAAAAAAAAAAAAAAGTTGAGGCTCCATTTGGAACGCATGCCCATTTTCAGAAAGGAAATTTTTCTTATTTAAAATGAGAAAGTCATTTCAATTTAAGAATAAGATAATGTTTGGATATGTAAAAAAAAATAATTTAAAAATAAAAAGTTGTTTGAAATAAGTAAAAATGGTGTTGGAAATGGTTTATTACGAGAAGATTTTAAAAAATTTTTTTTTCTTTTTTCAAAAGATAGGAAAAATTTACTTTTACAAAAATTTTCTAATTTTTGAAATTTGGACATGAGATCCAGATCCAGCGTAAGAAACTTCTCATTGACTTTGAGAATCCCTAATTGCACGTGAGGTTGGACAAGTGTTCCCCACGTTCGGGGTGAAGCGCGTATGGTTCTTATGGTTCTTGAGATTGCACTTTTTTTTTTTACCTTCCTTTTTGTTGAAGATTAAAGTACGCACAACTTTTAAGATTAAAAAAAAAAAAAAAAAGAAAGAAAAGAAAAAGAAAAAAAGCACAAATGCATTACGGAAGCTCCAATGAGATCCTATTGGTTCTTTTTTGCCGGGAAAAAAAAAAAAAAAAGAAGTAAAAGAGAAGGAACACAATCGGATCGACCAATAAGAGCCTCCATGCAAAGAAAACCAATTGGATGTTTTGCATGTAAACCAAGCAACTTTTGAGAGACAAAAAATTATCTTTGAGTACTCCAAGAGTGCATGGCACTCAAAGTACAAACTGAACTGCTACCACAAGACTCGAGACAAATTGACCACTCTCCTACTACCTTTAAAAGTCTCAACATAAAAGATATTTGTTTGGTCCCGGTAATTGAGATCAAGGGTCCGTTTGATAAATGAATTTAAGTTGAAATTTTTAAGTTTGAATAGTAATTTTTGTTGACATTTTAAAAAAGACAAAAAACATTTTCAAAAAAGATAAAAAAATTTTTTCAGAAAAAGATAAAAATTTGAGTTTAAACTTAAGTTTAAATTTTGACACCAAACGGGCCCTAAAATTCAATGAATGAGGGGAGGTATTTGGATAGCAGTTTCCGAGTTTGAGATTTATCTTAAAATTACGAATTTGACTCATTTGTATTCTTATTTGTGTTCCTTTTTATGTCTTTTATGGCTTTACAATCAATGTGATGCAATCATTTAATTGAAATATAAAGTCACCTAATATTATTGAATGGACAAGAATAAGACAAGAATTAAAAAAAAAAAAAAACACATGAGATTGAATTTCAAAATTATCATTTCATATATAGCACCAATAAATGCTAAGGATGTAGGATGAGATTTCTCTTTTAATTAATAATAAAAAAAAAAACCCACCAACATCTACACGTGCATATTTAAAGAGAATTAAGTAGTACAAGGATTCGAATAAAATCGTATTATTACATTGAACTTAAAACAATTTAATTAACTCTGAAACTTTTAATTTTTGGATAAATACAATCAAACGTGAGGACGTTTTCTTTCAAATTGCAATCTATCCTTCATTAATTTTTGGATTACTCTATAATATTATACAAAATGCAATAGATGATTCATTAAAATTAAAACGTATACGAGACAACTAGCAATTGGAGTAAAAATTCAGAGGTAAAAGAGTCAAAACATAATAGTACTTTCTTCACTCTGATACAACGACGGTCATAACTTAAGCTTAAGCATCACTAGACCTTTACCCAGAACAAATAAAAATAAAAAATAAAAAATAAAAAATAAAAAAACACTAGACATTTGGTGCCTTTGGGCCTCCTAGCATGAGTTGGCTTGAGCCTGTTGTCGTCGGGCAAAAATTATCCAAATAATCACCTTTTTTTTTTAATTCATTTCGTACCATTTAGGTAATCTTTTTGCTGCATTATCTTCAATATTGGCAAATAATTAATTTGTTACCTATCATGTTAGACAGTGTCTCATTTGTGTCTCTGTTTTTTTTTTTTTTGGCGCATGTAAAATATAAGAAACAATATTTAGGTGCCGTTTATTTCGTTGGTTCATTTCAAACTTTTCATCTCAGTTTTTGTCTTTTTTTGAAAAAATTTTTTATCTTTTCTTAAAAAAATTTTTTTTTGTCTTTTCTGAAAAGTCAACAAAAATAACTATTTAAATTTAAAGTTTCAACTCAAAGTGGTGAACCAAACGGATTGTTAGGGTGATAAATAGAATGGGTTTATTTTTCTTTGTGGGACCCACATTTATCTCCTATTACGAAATGACAACACGTGTAAACGATGACAACAATGAAATTGTCTAGAACACGTCAAAATTCCATGGTTTGTGAATGACCGAATTTGTTATAGTTTTCTGTGACAAGATTTCGAAAATAATAAATAAACAAATGAAAGAGCAATAAGGACATTGCTCCTTTTTGTACTGTATACTGGTATAGTTGTACCTTTACCCACTTGGGGAGCTTAGAATATTAAATACATTTTCATTTGATGGAATAATTGCAATATTGATAAGTAATTAGTTGTCCCCATCAAATAGATAAATAAAAAGAAATACATGACATGATCATCATGTAAGGATTATATGACTGTCATGTAACAAATAAAGAAAATAATTAAATATGATCAAAAGAGTTATTGATTCTTTTAAATATAGGTAATATTTCTATTTATTGGTTCATGGTTTTCACTAGAATTCATACATGCCATCACCAATCATCTTCTTGACAGTTAGTATATCCATACATATGTAGAGAGAGAGAGAGAGAGAGAGAGCCATAAGGAAAGAGTAGGAAACAAATTGTCAATTAAGCCTTGGGTGCGTTTAGAGATTTTTAAATTACTTGATTTGAAATGTATATGGGGTAGTCTAGACAAGCATACAAGGGTATTATTGTATGAAGCTAAACTTTTTTCTTTTTTGATAAAATATGAATCTAAACTTGTTTCTCATTTTATATGGATAGATTTCAATTGAGAGATGAGACAAGGAGAGTAGCTGACTTGTTGTTTTTCATTTTATACTAAGATTTGACTTTGATGTATTCCCCCCCCGCCGCATTCCCTGTCTCAAAAGTTTCAAATAATGAAAGAAGTTCAGACTCCGTTTAAGGATATTTTTCCAAATGTTAGAACACCGTCTGATTTGCAAATGAAAGTTTGGGGGATTTTTAGGTTTCAAAAAGTCTTTTTAAAAAATTTATTATTTCACAATTTTTTTTATATAAATATCAACAAAATGCGTACTAAAAAATATATATTTTTGCAATTATTCTTCCACTAAATATAAAATTTCAAAACAACTTTTTTTCTAAAAGTTTTTACCTTAAACCCACATTTTCAAATTTCATCTCAATTCCAAAAATCCCGATGGAAAAACCCCGTCCCTAGAAGTCCTCTCAAGCTCTTTTAGTAGCATTCATGACCAAACTTGGATTATACCACAAACACTGTCACTTGTGTTCATATTTTGATACGTTCCTTAAAAATTCACGTACATACCATGGATTGGCCAAGCATATCTTCAAATCCAAACCAAATATAGTTACACCTTCGAAGTTCAAGTATGATTCTCATTGTTATAAGCTTTCCCAAAAAAGCATTTGGACCTTAACACTCAAAGTACCTCTTGCATTTTTTTTTTAATTTTTTTTAATTTTTAAGGTTTTGTTATTATTATTATTATTATTTTATAATATAGGGTCTTTGGCTCTTATTTATTACATAGAAATTAAAACATTTTTAGATTTTAAATTCACGAGCTCCTATCCAAATCCATTCCCTCCCACCTGCTTAGCTATCCCACCTCGTGCTTATTTATTACATAGAAATAAAAATATTTTTAGATTTTAAATTCACGAGCTCCTATCCAAATCCATTCCCTCACACTAGCTTAGCTATCCCACCTCGTGCTTATTTATTACATGTACTATTCTCCTCAGAAAGAATACAACGCATGAGGAGAGAAGAAAACAAATCAAATGGCGACGGAAATAGATTCGCAAGATAATGAGACAAAGGAGAACTTTTCACGCTTTCTGTTTGTCTCTCTGTTAGGAATATATATAAACAAATTATAAATATATGCATATTATTGTAGATACGCCATTAATGAGAAAGGGATGGAATTTTGGAAGGGTACCAAAGCCACAATCTCAAATTAATTCAAACAAACTCTCAATTTTCACATTGAAATTGACCGTAATTTACCTACTTGTTGGAGAAAGACGCAAGCTAAAACTTGAAATTACCTTTGATTTTCCGTCACAAATTGTTATACTAGTTTCAGGGACGGATTAGGAATTTTTCTCCATAAGAGCTACAATTTTATGTTAAAAGAACAAAAACTTAATATGAACAAAAAGTTTAATAATTTTTAATTTAATCTTGGTCAATATGTTATAATTATTAGCTAAAACGTTTTGAAAGCATTGTAAAATTTGTTCTTAAACTTTACCTCAAATATCTAAATTATGATTAAAAAAATAAAGGGTTATTTTTTGCCTAAGAATCTGTTATAAATTATATCAGTTTTCTTTATTTTTTTTAAAATTAAAATTAAAAGTCACTTTTATTTTTGTCACACCATTATTGTTTTAAGCAAAGTATATATTAATGTAATGCTAGAAAATGGAAAGTAAGCGTGAAGGTTTGGCAGAAAAAGAAAAAAGACTGTTGACTTTTTTTTTTCGTCGCTGCAAATTCTTTTACAAAAACAGTTACAAACAAATTTATACATGTACACTTTTCTTAATTTGTTAAACGCCTACTATTAATTTTGTAGGAACTTTCATATTTTATCATTGTTTGATATTGTAGTTTTGATTGTTAGATCAATTTTTTAACAATCTGATGACTCTAATTTATAAGTATGAGTAATTTTGTGTTACATGATGTATACTTTTTCTGATTATAATCAAACTATTAAAGAAATTAATCAAATGATTAAAATTACAATTCCTAATGATAGTTATATACAAAAATAAAAAATACAAAAATTCTAATGATAATGAAAAAAAGATGGTTCGTACCATCCAAAAGCGGACAAAAGAAGGAGATGTCTATGGTAGGAACTCTCATTTTTCATTTAACAATAGGAGTTGTAGTTAGTTTTAGCCGTTCAATTAACTTTTCAACGGTTTGATTTATGAACGATAAGAATTTTGAGTCACGGGCTGTAAATTTTTAATGTGCACACTTACAAATCAAACAATTGAAAAGTTAATTAATTTCAACTATTAAAACTGTAGTTCCTATCATTAATAAAGTTTAAAAAAAATATATTAACAATTCCTACCCTTAAAACTCAAAAAATAAAAGATGGAAAAAAAAAAATTGGAAAGGAGCTATAAAATCAAGATCCAAGAAGCTCATTGAGAATTACAGCTGGAGAGAATTGTAACTCTCTAGATCAATGCGAAAGCTTTACTTGGAGTGGAACATGCACGTGATTGTCTAATGTATATCTCAGTAGTATCTCTTAAGTTAATTTCAACTTAACTGGCAAGTCACATGCATTGTTTCATATATATATAAGTGTAGCCATATATATATATATATATCTATATATATATATATATCCGTTGCAACCAAAACTTTCTCTATAATAACAAATTGCATTTCTCTAAAAACAAAATGCCTAGTATGTTAAAATTATGTGAAAACACGCATACACACAACGCATAAAAATATGTCATATATATTACATATATACATCTTTGTGAATCATTTAATCAAATGGATGTAACAATTCTTATTTATTTTGCTAAACGTGACAATGACTATTGGCAATTGGTGAGAAATCATGTCACTACCAAATCTCTTATTTGGAGAGGGAATACTGACGTTTTCTTTAAATAATAATAATAATAATTAATATTATTATAATAACTATATATTGAACTGACCTAACAAATAACCTGTCTATGGTTATTACTGATTAGTTTCTTGATTTACTACAATCGCAGAATTTTAATTATTTTTTAACATACTACTAGTGTACAATTGATAATGAATATTACTGAAATTATCCCCTTTTTTATAATTACTTCTAGTGGGCTAAATCGAAATTTTATGTTATCTGAAATATTTTACACAGTAAAACTGTGTAATGAGCCACATTGAGAGAATAAAGGGAGCGAGTTCCTATTTATCACAAAAAATGAAAACATTTTTAGGTTTTGAATTCATGAGCTCCTGTCCAAATCCATCCCCTCCTACTTGCTTAGCTATCCCACCTCGTGCTTATTTATTACATGTACTCTTATCCTCAGAAAGAATACAGTGCATGAGGAGAGAAGAAAACAAATCAAATGGCGACTGAAATAGATTCGCAAGATAATGAGACAAAGGAGAACTTTTCATGTTTTTTGTTTGCGTCTATGTTAGGAATATATATAAACAAATTATAAATATATGCACATTATTGTAGATACGCCATTAACGAGAAAGGGATGGAATTTTGGAAGGGTACCAAAGCTACAATCTCAAATTAATTCAAACAAACTCTCAATTTTCACGTTGAAATAGACCGTAATTTGCCAACTTGTTGGAGAAAGACGCAAGCTAAAACTTAAAATTACCTTTGATTTTGTGTCACAAATTATAATATATACTAGTTTCAAGGACTGATTGGGAATTTTTCTCCATAAGCTACAATTTTTATGTTAAAAAAACAAAAACTTAATTTGAACAAAAAGTTTGATAAATTTTTAATTTAATTTTGATCCATATGTTATAATTATTAGATATAACTCTTACGTTTCGAAAGCAGTGTAAAATTTGTTCTTAAACTTTATCTCAAATATCTAAATTATGATAAAAAGTAAGGGTTAATTTTTAGCCTAAGAATCTGTTATAAATTATTTCAGTTTTCTTTTTTTGGTAAAATTAAATGTCACTTTTATTTTTGTCACGCCATCATTTTTTTAAGCAAAGTATATATTAATGTAATGCTAGAACATGGAAAGTAAGCGTGAAGGTTTGGCAGAAAAAGAAAAAGGACTACTGACTCCCCCCCCCCCCCCCCCTGATGCAAATTCTTTTGCAAAAACAATTACAAACAGTTTTATACATGTATACTTTTCTTAATTTGTTAAACGCCTACGATTAATTTTGTAGGAACTGTCATATTTAATCACTGTTAGATATTATAGTTTTGATCGTTAGATTAATTTTCAACAATCTGATGACTCTAATTTATAAATACGAGTAATTTAGTGTTACGTGATGTATACTTTTTATTATTATAATCAAATTGTTAAAGAAATTAATCAAATGATGAAAGTTACAATTCCTAATGATAGTTATATACAAATAAATAAATACATAAATAAATTTCTAATGATAATGAAAAAAAGATGGTTCATACCATACAAAGTGGACAATAGAAGGAGATGTCTATGGTAGAAACTTTCATTTTTCACTAACAATAAGAGTTGTAGTTAGTTTTAGCCATTCAATTAACTTTTCAATGGTTTGATCTATGAACGATAAGAATTTTTACTCGCGGGCTGTAAATTATTAATATACACACTTACAAATCAAATTATTGAAAAGTTAATTAATTTCAACTATTAAAATTACAGTTCCTATCATTAATAAAATTTTTTCAAAAAAATATTGACAATTCCTACCCTAAAAACTCAAAAAAATAAAAGATGAAAAAAAAAAAAAAAAGAAGAAGAAGGAAAGGAGCTATAAAATCTAGATCCAAGAAGCTCATTGAGAATAACGGCTAGAGGTAACTTTCTAGATCAATGCGAAAGCTTTACTTGGAGTGGAACATGCACGTGATTGTCTAATGTATATCTCAGTAGTATTCTCTTAAGTTAATTTCAACTTAATTGACAAGTCACATGCATTGTTTCATATATATATACATATGTATAGGCATATATATATATATATATATATATCAGTGGCAACCAAAACTTTCTCTAATCAAATGGATGTAACAATTCTTCTTTATTTTGCAAAACGAGATAATGACTACTGGCAATTGGTGAGAAATCATGTCACTACCAAATCTCTTATTTGGAGAAGGAATAGTGACGTTTTCTTTAAAAAGCTAATAATAATAACTGTATATTGAACTAACCTAACATATAAAATTCAAAACCCTGTCTAGGGTTATTACTGATTAGTTTCTTGACTTGTTACAATCGCACAATTTTATTTATTTTTTAACATACTACTAGTGTACAATTGATAATGAATACTACTGAAATTATCCCCTTTTTTTTTTTAATAATTATTTCTAGTGGCTAAATCGAAATTTATGTTATCTGAAATATTTCACACAGTAAAACTGTGTAATGAGCCACATTGAGAGAAATAAAGGAAGCAAGTTCCTATTTTAGTTACATTACTAAAAATTATGTTTTAGTTACGTTTTTAAATGTAGCAAATTCCTATTTTTGTTGTGGTGTGGACTAGGATCACCAAAAATAACGATAGCTATGGCCAAGGAGTGCTTCTGAAAAGTAAGCAAAACTCTCGGTAAATCATTGATTAAAAGCAAAATGGAAGCATAGATAATCTCTTAAACATCCCATCAAATAAGTTGAAGACTCGTTAAATTGTGAAACGTTATCCTGTCATAATGTGATGTGCTTCCAATGCCAATAAAAAGTCACCCATCTAATGGTATTTAACATCCAAAAAACCGCCAAATAAAATGTGTCCCAAGCCGAAATATCACAAGTCTTGTGGCTGCAGGATTGGTTCTGGTAGAAAGCTCGCCGGAAGTGAGAGAAGAGAGTAGTAGTGAGGGAGAGGGTTTTGAGAGAAATTTTTAAGTGTTGGCCTCTATAGAGAGTGGGGATATTTTCTTCACCGGATAAGTGACATTTGGGTAGAGTCGAGAAAATGATGAGTTGTGGCTATGGAGGGAAAATTTAGGAACCCTCATGGCAATCTCCCCTCTATATGATTCTCTCCCTGCTCCGCGACACCGCTGCACCCACACAACTAGATCTCGTAACACGATCTCGGTCACGTCTCCTCCTCCATGATGCTACCATGGCCAAATCAAGCCACCGATTCCTGTCCATGCACCATTGAAGACATTAAAAATATATATATATATATATATATATATTTGAAAATAGAATTTTTGAGTTGTTATGCTAAAATGTAGTTCTCAACAAGAAGTTATTCTATATTCCCATACTTTATCTGGAGTTTGGAATACTCTTCTTGACTAACAAACAAATCCTGATTCTAGTTGACGACCAAAAAAAAAAAAGAAAGAGAGAAACACATATAGAGGAATCGTCTCTTGCAAGTAGTTGTCTAGGCTTCATAAAGAATAGAAAAACTAATGTTGACGTCATTGAAGATATGATAATGTTAGTTACAATGCCAAACAGAACACAGGAGAGTCCAACAAACACCATTATTATTCATGGATCAGTTGACATTTGGATTCAATTTTTCCATTATTTCAAATCCGTAATAGTGCAAAAAGAAGGCCCTACTCCAAGTTGTTCAATAATAGTGACGTTGAGTTTCTCGAACCTTTGCCTTAGTATTAGTCAGTTTTATTTCTCGATGGGGGACAAAGGAAGGGATATAACTCAGTGAAGTTGTCTGTCTAACAGGGCAACTCCAATATTCCATTTTAAACAAATCTCGAGTCGAAAAGAGGTGCTAGCATTGAAGCTTTCGGTACTCAACTGCAGCATGCAGCATACAGCATACAGCATACAGCATACAGCATTGAAGCGAAATCAGTCTACATTTCATTATTACTTATATCAGAGACAAGGAAAAAAGAGCAGTAGTTTGCGTAGCCTCACTCACCTCATTCTTGCTTTTGGAACCGCCTTTTCCGCAGCTTTCTTCTTATTTGTCCCATCTCTTTGCCACTGCAACAACAACAAAAGGAAAAATATGTTATAGTTTTCTGATCGCATCAATTGTACCCCCCTTTTTAACTTCTATTATTATTCAATTCTTACCTATTCTTGTCAACTACGTACAGTAGCATGGCTCGTCAAAGACTTGTCAAAATGGCAGCAAAAGCTTTGCATCTCTTGTTCTTCATCTTATTTATAGCTCTCCTGTCAGAACCGAATTATGTTTCTGTGACAAATATAGCAAGTAAAATGTAAGATTTTCTTTTGACTCATTAACTACAATAAGTGCATTATGAAATTGCATATAAAAAGTGCAGTTTCCACAAAACTTGGCTCCAACTTAGAGAGAGAGAGAGAGAAATTATTACCTGGCAATCTTTCAAAAATTATTGTGCGATCACCAAATCTTGAATCGAACAACATTTTCCAGTTTGTGAGTCTCATAAGTTTGTTTCTCCACCGTGTAGTTCATTATGTTGAGCATGAAAAATTTCAGCAGAGTAGTCTACCATATTCATCTGGCAAGGAGATTGAGCCCGTCAAAGGAGCATAAAAGGAATGGATCGAGACAAAAAGAGAACAGAGGGATCAGGGATGTTGCTCTTGTGATATTTTACCACACTAATACATTAAACACACACACACAAATGAACAAAGAGAAATAGAAAATCCAAATCCTAGTAAAGTTTTGTTAAAATGTTTCTGAAAAATTCAAATCAGCTGCTGAAATAACAAGGCACAACAAGAACGAAAGAAAAGTTACAGAGAAAAATAATTAACCAAAATAAATGGAGACAGGCTTTTCATTTCACAATAAGAAAAAACGCGGAAAGTTGAATTTTTTTTTTTCTTTTAATCCCCATCTGCTTTGATTGGTGATTAATTATAATGTATTTTCAGAAGATTGTCCTACAATATTCTCACCTTTAATTTCCACGCGAGATATGTGATTGATCTTGTGCCAATCTTCCCCATTCTCTCTTTGGCACCGTCTTTCCAAGGAAGGACAATGATGGATACGTAGAAACGAAAGACAAGGGGGTAGTCTCTCTTCTGGCAAGCACCGAAGCTTTTCGCATCTCACAATAGACAAGCGCTCAAGAGAGGTGAGTTGTTGAAGGCTCTTACCATTCAGCAATTCTATATATTCAAAATCATTGATGCTGAGAGAAGTGAGCGTGGTTGGAAGTAGGCCCTCCTCAGGAAACGAATCCGCCACAGCATCATAACTCTTCATAAGTTCCAACGATGTGAGACGAGTGAATCTATGCAGATCCCAGTTCTTGCGGAGCGCAAAGAGCTTCTCACAAGACCAAATGTGGATTGATTGTAGTCTCGAGAAGGATCCCCATTCTAAAAATGTCTCTAGCATTGGACAGTACTCTATACGTATAGTCTCGAGGGATGGAAATGGGGTATGTGTCTGTTGTTGCGGCGCCCCTGATGGCGCACGCACAAGTTGTTTGCAATTCCAGATATAAAGACATGTCAAGGAGGGAAAAACTCTGACTTTTCCATCAGCTCTAATTAATGACCACTCTTTCCAACTCCTCATATCTCTAAACCACAACTTTTTCAAGGACTTGAATGGCTCGATCGAGGAAGAAATGCTACTAGAAAAAAACTCGTTACCTATTCTTTTCAATTCATCGAATCCACTGACGTAGAGTTCCTCGAGAGATGATAGCTGCCCAAGTGGAGGCATTAAGCGACAGCGTCTGCAACCTTCCAGATGCAAGCTTGTAACGTTAGAAAATGAAGTGTCGCCTAACCAATCTGCAAATCTTATACCACCGTATCCTTGGATGACTAGAATTCTCAAATCTGTGTGAGGTAGTAGCCTCTCAAGTGCCACTCTTTCCAATTCTAAATCATCATTCTCACTCCAATCGTTCCATCTCAAAATCAACTCAGTGACGCACTTCAAATCCTTCAAAATAGTCTCTGATATATCTCCAACACCAACAATATTCTCAAGTCCTGAAATACGAATTGTTCCATACAAATGAAGCAGCTTTTGTAACTGGTTAATGCTACACCCATTATTTTTACCCACAACAAAATTAGGCAAGAATTGCAGACTTTTCAACTTATACAGGTCTTCTGGCATATCCTCCAAAGGTGTCGATGTAACATCGAGATGTTGCAAGTTCGTCAAGCTTCCTATTTTGTTTGGCAAATGAGTAAGCTCGCGACATGACGACAACAATAGTATCTGCAAGTTATGCAAATTACATACTGTATCAGGTAGCCTTTTTATTTGGCTTTCGGACAAATTCAAATACCTTAGATGTTTCAAGTCTCCAATCAAATCGGGCAAATCCAGATAAGGATACTTCCATAGAGAGAGAACCCTTAAGCCTTGAACTACAGACAACAAGGATGACTTTATTCCCCATTTCGAAGCTAGCAGCGTACGCAAAGACTTTGCTTGAGATAGAGCCTCAAATGCATTGACGTCGCTTATATTCTTACTCAGATACAAGGGACGAGCTTTGCTTATGGGTGTCTTGGAGTTGTTAACATCCCAACTCAAACAAAATTCCGCCGATACAAATTTAGCTAAATCGCTCACCAGGTCATGCATAACATATTCTGAATTCCGTGCTCTTCGTAACAGTGACCTTGCAACGAGATCGTTGAAGTAGTCCTTCCCAACCTCTTCCGGTCTCTGTCCTTTCTGGATTGCCAAGAGATGTTCTGCCCTCCATAGCATGATTAACTCTTCTCTGCCAAATTTATAATCGTGAGGAAATAATGAACAATATGCAAAACAACGCTTTAGGGGAGTGGGAAGATAATGATAGCTCAACCACAAAGATGGAAGAATTTCCATATCATTGTTTTTGTGCATCTCCCAGACGTCGGCATTCAATATCTTTTCCCATTCCTTTGGATTTGGTTGGGTGCGTAAGAGACCCGCAAGAGATATCACCGCTAAAGGGACACCTCTGCATCTTTCAATGATTTTTCTCGAAATTACTTCCATGTTTGGATATGAACTTGAGGACTCATTACCTAAAACCTGTTTTTCTAACAACTTCTGACATTCTTCGTCAGAGATTCCCCCAGTTGATGAGGTTGAACATTAGGCGCCACCATTGATGCAATTTTCTCATCCCGTGTTGTCACGATGAGCTTACTTCCACGTGCTCCAGTTTCAAAAGCGCGCATAAACTCATGCCACAAGTTGTATTTCTTGTTCCAAACATCATCAAGAACAAAGAAAAACTTTCGTCCTTTCAGAGCTTTCTTTAATGCTTCTTGCAATTGATTCAAGTCCTTGTTATCCTGTGCTTGGGACCCCACCACGTTCTGAAGAATCGTTTTTGTAAGTCTCAAAGTATCAAAATAATCTGATACAGTAACCCATGCATTGACATCAAAAGAGTTACTGACTCGATCATTATTGTAAACGAGTCCAGCAAGCGTAGTTTTGCCAATCCCACCCATCCCGACGATGGGAATCACATGTGTCTTGCAGCCACTATCGTCATTTGACAGCAACAAATCAATGATCTTCTCCTTGTCATCATCTCTGCCGTAGACATCCGACTCTTCTACCACAGAAGTTGCGAGTAATCTTTGCGAATTAAACATTCCATTATGAACACTTGTTTTTTCTAAACCCAAGTGGGTTTTTTGCTCAAGAAGCAATTTCAATGTCTCAATAATCTCCTTCATCTTTGGTTCTATATCTTTTTCACAAGCAGTATGACTAAAGACAGGTAAGCTAAGCCTCCTTACCTTGCTCGGTCTGCTCGAAGATTCACATTCGACGTCGGTTGGCAAACATTCATCGCAGATCTCAATCATCAAGTCCTCTGCCGCGTAAATGGCTTCTTTGAGTTGAAGAAGCCACTTCCTCACGTGTGGATTGCCGAGTTGCTTGCCCTCTGCATCATCAAGAACTGCATCAGCAGAAATCAACAGAATCTCCAGGTTCTTGAGCAGCCCCGGGTTGAGTTTCTTCTTGCGAAAGAAGTCCATGACGTCCGAAGAAGCCATCTTATCGAACAGAGCCTGGAACATAGATGAGAAAAAAGCTCCACCAATTAGTTGAAGAGCCATGTTAACCTTGTAGGTTTCAGTAAAAAGGGAACTGAAAGATGAAATAAAGGAATTGTAAAAATCTTTCGATCAAGAACAGCAGGAGATCAGAGCAAGGGATTTTGGGAAGCGTAGTATCAAAAAAAGCTTTGAGGACTAGTTTTTGTTTTGTGAAGTCAACGCATATCTTCCAGGAAATTAAGCTCAACGCATATTCCATAAATTTTAAAACAATTTTCTCGATTCAAATTTGTCTATAAGTCTACACGCTATATATAAAAGCCCGAATAGCTGATTTCATCCTTTGATTTTTAGGTGCCACGTGACAATCACGTGTTGATCAGGTTAAAAAGGTCCCGAAAATCGTGGACTTGTCCACTATTTGAATGACTTGATCCTTTCATTGACGGCTGTCTGTACAATTGATCTGTTTGATTAATGAATTAAGTTTAAGATGAGGTAAAATTTTTAAATTTGAGTTGAGTTAACTTTTTAAAGTCCACTATTTGAATGACTTGGTCCTTTCATTGATGGCTGTCTGTACAATTGGTCCGTTTGGTTAATGAGTTGAGTTTGAGATGAGGTGAAATTTTTAAATTTAAGTTGAGTTAACTTTTTAAAAAGTAGTTATAAACTTAATTGGCTTTTCAGAAAAAAAATAAAAAAAAAAATTAATATAAAACAATATAATTTAATTTGAGTGAAGTTGATTTATCAAATAAGGCCAATGTATGAATGTACAAGGGTAGCATTTAGGTCGTTACTTTCGTTATGAAAAGCACAAGGATAATCTACATCTATATGGGCCATTTCTATAGGAGCACGTGCATTTTCTAATTACAAAAAAAAAAAATCTATTTTACAGTATTGTTTTAAAATATGTATATGATTTAACAATATTATGTGAATATATATTTTTAAAGAAATAAATATCTGTATTACTTATTTTATCCTTTTATTATAATTAATATTATTTCTTTTTGTACATATTCTTTTTTTTTTAATTTGTTTTTTGATTTAAGGTTATTAAAATTTAATCCAATGGACAAGATATTGAGGGTGCAAAATAATTTAAAAAAAAAAAACACTCATCTATTGGATCATAGAAAAAGAAAAAAAAAATTAAATCCCTTCTTTTATAAATATTTTTTAATGAAAAATTAAAAATTGAAAAATAAAAAAAATTGAAAGAAGGGCGCCGGGGACAGTGGAAGGCTGCCGGTGAGGACCCAACGGTCACCGGATAGGTGATTTCATTAGCAAGGGTGATTTGCGAATAGGTAATCATGGGGGAGGGGGGTGGGTGGGTGCGATTTCGTCGACGTGATGGGGGGGGAGTGGGTGATGTGTTTTTTTTTTGGTTGGGGGGGGGGGGAAGGTGATTTCCAACAGGGGGAGGTCGTGGGTCCAGTGACGGTGGGTGCCAGGAGGTCGGCAAGGGTGCGGCTTTTTTTGCCTTCTCCAATTTTTTTTCTTCTTTTTTTTTTTTTTCACTTACTCTATAATATTGTGGTAGTACATACAATAACTTATATGCACCCCAATTTCTATCCCATCCTATAAAATCCTAATGGCCTAAAAAAGGAGCTCTACCAGTAATGACCGATAGTGACTCTCAAAGAGTCTCTATCATAGCCTTGTCCTTTATTATAATTGACATCATTTCTTTTTAGGTAAGTCTGTGATAGAGTCTCATTTATATACCCTATCATAGAGCTCATTTTTAAATCGTTATGATGTAATCGAATGGCTAAAATGTTGTTTGTGCATAATAACTATAATGCACAATACTTCATAGTATTATATACTAAAAGAAAAAAGTTAAAAAAATTCAAAGAAACTAAAAAAACAAAACTGGCCGGCAACCGTCTACCAACGGAACCCCTCACGCCAGCGATGAGCGTCCCCCCTAATGCCAACGGAGACCCCTTCCCTCCCCCAGACACCGATGACGAGTGCCAGCACTTTTCCCCAACACCGATGAAGATACCCTCCCTCCCTAAACCAGATCTGCACCCCTACCCCCCATCGACACAGACGAAGGCTCCCCCTCACAAAACCAAATCTACGGCCACGCCCCCCCTTCCCCCACTAGCCAAATCCACCATCTAGCACCCCCCTCCCATGACGACGAGGCCTTCCCTTTCCGATGCTTGCAAAACCATAGGCAACAAATCACCCACCCACGAGCTCGACTCTCCCACACGACAACCTATGACCAACTACGCAACACCCCTAACGACGACAGGTCCCCTAACAGTTATGACCGCTTCTCTATTTCACTATATAGAGTAGCGGTCATAACGGTTATGACCACCCGGTCATAACCGTTATGACCACCCAAATATTTATATAAACTAAAACACTAATTTTATGTTATAAAATCAGATAAAAATACTAACTTTTTGTATTTTAAGCAAATATTCGGGAGTAATGTTTTTCTCAATCAATTTCGTGACTTTCGACATAGGTAGTTTTTGAAGATTTTCCGACGTTCACAGACTTTCAAGCGGTTTATAGAGGGCTTTCGCGGTGGTTTCGGACGGTTTTCGAGTGATTCCGGTCGGCTGCAACTCTTTCTCTCTCTAGATTTTAGTTTCTCTCTCTAAAACACTATAGATGTTGGTTTGAAAATTTTTTAGGGGCATATGAAGGAGAAGAGGGTAAACTTGGAAATTTACATACATTAAATGCTATTGGGCCCCACATATCTGAAGTGATAGTGCTAGAATTGAATGAAATAAAAAGTGGTGCTGAATTTAATATTATTTTCTCTAGAAGTGCTATTAATGAAATTTACCCTAGTAATTTTTGTTGATATTTTAGATAAGACAAAAAACTTTTTCAGAATAGACAAAAAACTTTTTGAGAAAAGGACAAAAACCATGATGAAAAAGTACAGTTTAATTTAAAATGAGATGTTTTGCTAAACAAATCCTTAATTTATGTTATGATCCATTTTAGTGTTAAATCAGTCTTAATCCAAAGAAAGCAGTGAAAAAATAGAAAATATTAGAGGGACGTAATTGTAATTTGTCCGCTTTTTGAAAGTAATTATCTCCAACATTATCTAATATTTAATACTAACGATCCATTTTAGTCTATCTAGTTAAAAAAAAAAAAAAAAAAAAATCCATATTAGTCAACACACCAAGCAAAACGAGTAGCTTCCCAAACAATATTTACAAATCCAAATATTAGGGTCAAAATGAATTAGTGGCTAGGAAGCAAATCAATGGTGACACTTCAACAAATTCTTATAATAATATTGCACTGAAATTTCACCTTCACATACTCTCTCTCTTTATACACCATACATTCAAATTCAATCTTATAAGAGTGGTTTTATTTTTTTCCCACACGTTATCATCATGTTAGATTTTCCAATAATTATAATGACTTTCACATATTATAAATGTGTCATTATAGTAATTTCGACAGATTTTAGAGTGTGGTTAATTATAGGTAACTAAAGCTATTATCTATGGTAATTGCTATTATAAATAGAATCATTAAAAAAAAAAAAAAAAGAAAAGAAAATCATAACCAAGGCCATCTTGCGAAAGTGATAACTTGTGAGAATGTAACATTTCCACACGCCATCAAAGATATAAACTAATCGTCAAGAAACAATGCTGCGGTTTTTTTTTTTTTTTTAATTAATTATTTTTAAATTTTTTAAGCAAACAACTCTTAACTTTGTCCTTTGGCATACGAAACGTACATTATAAATTTGATTATAGATTGAAGTTTCGCAAATAACTTATTGGAAGTGCGCGCGTGTATATATATAGATATGAAAAAATATATATGCATGACATAAATCTAAATATCATTATATCAATATGACATAAAGATGTGACAATAGATAAATATAATATAAAATTAAAAAAAGTAAATTAAAGTTCATGTCATATGTTGGTCAAGATGAATGAATTTATTTCATATTGATCAATAGATAAAAAAAAAAAAAAAAGAAGATAATTTGGGTAATTTTCTCCATATTATTATTTTTATATATACATAGAATTAGGATGTGAGTGTTAACCATATGTTTGAATGACATATCCAATTTCTGAAATTAAAAGATTTTGTAAAAGAGTGTTTTTTTCTAACTTTTTTCCATCCTTCTCTTATTTTGAAAAATGAAAATTATCTAACTTTTAAACTTATTTTGTACAGTAAATATAAAATGAATATTTTTTAAAATATTTTAACAATACATTATTCTCAACACCACTTTTTCTCATTCTAAACAACTTTTTGTTTTTAAAATGAAAATTTTTTACACATCCAAACACCATCTTATTCTCAAAATAAAAAGACTTTCTCATTTAAAATAACAAAATTTTCCTTTTTCGAAAATGAATATGTAATCCAACAGATCCTAATTTTTTAAAAACATTTTAAACATCTTTTCCCGTCTCGAATATTTATTTTTTAGGTATTTTTCTTTAAATTCCTTATGTTGAAATGATTTTTTTTTTCAAACGTGTTATCATTTAATTTTTCTTTTCTTACAGCATTCTTAATTACTATTTTTTCATATGTGTCTCTCAAGTAAATTTTCATTAGACTTATCTACTAAAATCTTTATTTCGCAAATACGTTTTATTTGTTTATGGAAATGTAATATTTAACTGGGAAAAAATGTTTAAAGGGTGGGACACATTTTTAAGAACATGATTCTAGAATAATAAAGTTGAGAAAAGACGTTTATTAGCATAAAATATAAGAATTAGATAAATTAGATAAATTGAACAGAAAAAAGAAAATCAAAATGTTTGTCTTCAATCTAAATGTAAGAAAATCTGCTAGCAAAATCTAATATAAGAAAATCAAAATGCTTGTTTTCAATCAAAATATACCATCTAACCTTTTTTTCTTTTTTAGAAAAAATTTTAATGTAGAAAGTGTTATTTACTTTTTCATATCTTGTATTTTTAAAATTATTTTAAATTTTAAAATAATTATTTTAAATTATTTTTAAAAAAATGCTGACTTAATTAAGATGTTTTAGGGCCCGTTTGGTGGAGTAGTTTAAGTTAAGATTTTTAAGTTTAAATAGTAAATTTTTTTGAATTTTCAGAAAAGACAAAAATTTTTGAGAAAAAGACAAAAATTTTTGGGGAAAAAAACAAAAAAAAAGTGTGAGTTGAATGATTTGATCCATTCAACCAAATACCCTCTTAGTATTTCTATTTGTTCTGTCACTATAACTTATATAAATTTAAAAAATATATATTGATGCTGTAAAAAACTACAAACAAAGAAGAATTAAATTCAAACGGGTATGAAACAAAAAGAATTTGATAGGAGCTCTTGCCTCTAATATCTTAATTTTTTTAAGTGGATAAAAGTTATAAATCTCATATCATAATTTTTTAATTATCTCTCAAGATTTTCCGTGACCATAAACCTCAAAACTTGAAATGTAGAGGGTGTTTGGTTGGTTAGTTTGAGTTGAAATATTTTAGTTGTAATAGTAAATTTTTTTGAATTTTCAGAAAAGACAAAAAATTTTTTGGGAAAAAGATAAAAACTTTTTAGAAAAAAGATAAAAAATAATACAGTTAGAGTTGGATTCAGATGATGAAACAAACAAACTCATATTTTTCTAAGAAAAAAAAATAAAACAAAAATCAGGAAACGTCAAGTAAATTCTCGAAAATGTTTAATTGGTGGGGTTTCTTCAAATCTAGGTAATGTAAAAAATATTTATAAATTATTACCTAAAAAAATGTCCGTTACTTATTTAAATTACCAAAAGGGGCTTTTGGCCTTTTCTTGGTTCCCCTGCCTGTCCACTTTGCCTTCCATATTTCACGTCCCATTCTCCCCTTGCAGCGATTCCACCACGCCAAAAAGATAAAAAAAACTCTCTCTCTCTTTCTCTCTCTGCGAATTTCTCTCTCTAGGGTTCGGTTCTTCCGAGACACCCATTTTTTTTGCTTCTTTTTTTCCGTTTTATTATTATACGGACGAACCGATTCGCCACAAAAAGGTTTGCAATTTCTTTACCATCTTCAAGAATCCGTCGTTTTTCTTTCCAATTTCGCCCTTTTTTTTTAGCTTTTCTCTGATTTCCCTAATCTCGGCTGGCCGTGTTGATTTTCTTCAATACAACACATTTTTCTTTACTTTTCTTTTCTTTTTTTTTTTTTCCCCCGAAACAATGATTTTTTTCTCTCCTTTTCCTCTTATGTATCTTTTTGCTGAATTTATATTTTCTTCAATTAGTAATGAATATCGTAATCTGCGTCATTGTCGTGTATATACATTTTCTTCATCAAGATGATAATCCCGTAGATACTGAAATTGATTTGAATTTTTTTGAGAAAAAAAATTATATGGACTTTGGAATCTTAAAAGAGGAATGTCGTTGCTTTTATTTATTTTTTTTTAATTTTTATTTTCATTTATTGTTTCATGAATGTGCTTTTTACAGGTTTAATCTGTATTAAATTTGAAGTTTTCTGGCCTGCAAAAAGGAATTTTTGAGTTGTGCTGTCATTTTTATATGTGTGTGTGTGTGTGTGTGTATTTATATTTTACAATTATCAATTGAAGCTTATTGAACGGCATATTACAATGAAAACAGGTTTTGGGGTCTGAAAACTGAGCCAGGGATTGCTCTTCTTGGGGTTCAAATTCAATAAATTGCTTGGCATGGATACTAGCATGGATTTATTGAGTTGGCTTGAATATGACATCATTATAAAGATTCTTGGGTCTTTGGAGGATCCAGCTGATCTCGTTCGGATTGGTGCTGTGTCACGATCTTGGCGATGTTTTGGTGAGTCAAAACTTTAGTTAATTTATTTGTTTTTCTTTATGTCGTAATTTTTCTTGAGTTGAGTAATAACTGAGGAGTAGGACTTGGGTATCAAGTTGTTTGCCGAATTTTGGATACCAAGGGGTGTGGACATTGTTTATAGAATGCGATTGATTTATAACATTTTTTTTGGTTATGCATGGAAATTGACAAGTAAAATGCCATACCAATTGCTGTCCATTTAGGGAATAGGATTTTCAGTATATGACATCACTTTGTTTGGTTGCACATTTGAGATTTTATCTCAGATTTCCTGAGAATGTCATAATTGTGTTTGGTCGCACGTATGATGTTACATATTTTTACAGTTCTTTAAAATTTATTAACGATAGAAATCAATGTGGTACCAAACCTACCATCAGTTTTCCTATCTCAAACTTTAACATGGAGAAGACACTACGTGCCTTATTTCAAATCGTTTAAAATTGTGTAATCAGGTATCAAGGTGTTTTCTGTTCGTGAGTTGAGGCTTAAGCCTGAACGTGCTTTGAGGCATAAGCCTCAACATAACACCATAAAATAATTCAAAAAATGATAACAATCCTAGTTGTTATAGATCATTATTTAACATCATAAAAAGTCTAAAACAAACAAGTTTCATAAGTAATAATTCTAAAACAAAGAAGCCGAAACACATCCTAAAAAAACTGGTTATGACTCGTAATTCAAAAGTCATCTCCATTCCCATATAAATCGCTTGAGCAACAATGAAAAACGGCTTCTTTTTTTTTTCCCAGTTATTCTAGGGTTTTTAAAGCAGCAAAGATGAGCCCATGAGCTTCAAAGAACAAAAATGGGCCTGGGCTCATTTGTTTGTATTTTGGGGTCCTTTGGGGAATGGCTTAAAATGAGCACATCTCTAGAATATTGCCCCTTGTTTCGGATTTTTGCACTCTTACAATGTCAAATAAAAAGTGATTTCAGGGAAAACAATCCGAACCATGGGGCAAAAATCCTAAACATGTGCACTAAGGCAGCTATTCCCACAATTTCCTCTTAAATTTTTTTTTTAATCTTTCTGAAAACTTAAGCTTGGGCCTTGGGCCTTTGAAAATACTGAGATAATGCCTCCGCAATTGTGCAATATTTGCACTCATCTTCGTGCGCCTCAAGTGGTAGAGGTGTGCGCAATTTTTTTCCCTGTGAGGCTTGGGCCTCAAGACCATTTTCGGTTGCCTTTCAGTGAGGCACGTGCTTTGATTGCACAATTTTAAACAGTGTAATTCAAACAGCCCCTAAATGTAACTTAGAAGTGTGTTTAATACCAGTACTTGGTATTTTTACTATTTTGAACCGTTGTGCTTCCATAGAAATGTTAGTTTAAGAATATTTTTAAATATGATTCTAATTTGAGAATGATGATTATTCTTTCTTCAAAAAAAGGAAATATTTTTGATGATTTTAAATATTGTTTTAGTTAGAATATATCGCATTAATAGGTTATGAACTTCTTAATATTCTGCAGTGGTAGAAAATGGCCTGTGCAAGCAGCTGTGCTTGAGATTGTTTCCTCAGCTATCTACAGTTTCCCATGTTGTTGAATTAAACCAACATGAAACAGAAGATCATGTGGAAGTTGGATCTAGCAGCAATTGGATGGAATGGGAAAGCATGATCAAGGATCATAGGGTTTATGCTTTTCTGGCCCAGTGTTGTAAATCATTGGATGCTAAGAGCTGCATCCAAGAGGCGATCAGTGCTTCCAGCACTGATAATGATCCTGAGGAAAGCATTAGTAATACTCTGGAAGCTGGAGACGTGGTTGCATGGAGAGCCTCATATTGGTCAAGTGAAGGACAGACAGATATTCGGGTTCCTGAGACACTGACATACAAGTTGGTCTCTGATCTTTGTGTAATAACTGAAATCAATATTCAGCCTTTCCGAGGTTAGTATTTTTAATTTTCCCTGACACCATGCATTTAATTTTTTTCCGCAGAAATAATTATTTTTTCCAATGATTAAAAATACATGCTTCTTGTGCCAACAGTTTTTTTCGAGCGGGGTTTGCCCATATATTCAGCTAGAGCTGTGCGATTCCGAATGGGCCATCCAAAATCCCCGAATTTTGAAGGTGATCCTATTGATAAGTCATGCCATGACGATAAATTCGTGTGGACTTACACATCACAAGAATTTCCAATGGCTCAGGTAAATTCTAGTACCTTAGCCATTTATCTTTCTTGCCTTTATGTTTTTGTATTTGGGGGCATTGTAACAATTACTGATCAAAACTGAAAGTACGGTACAAGGCAATTCGACTTAATTAGTCAGATTCTGAGTTTTTCTTCAGACTCTCATTGTGTGTTCACCTGCTGATTAAAACTTCCTTTCAAGATCCCATTAGAGATTTTAAATTTCACCTCTCCTTTCCCTTCCGATTCTTATATTATAGTTATCGATTTTTTATGCACGCACGTTTGAAAGTTGTCTCTCCATTCTTGATCTTATGCTCGCTTATATGTTGTTCCAACTCTGCTCAAATGACTTGTGCAGATAAGTCAACTACAGAAGTTCAAGCTTCCGGAACCTGTCCTTTGCATTGGTGGATATCTGCAGATTGAGCTCCTGGGTAGAGTACAGAGACACGAAATGAATGGCTTGTACTATATATGGTCCGTTTGTTATTCCTTTACTATTTACGTTTTTGTATATGCTGATTGTTCACAATTCTAGTGTCTCGTAGTGAGTTCAAGCTTATGAAGTGCTTATTCTCCTTGTATTCATGTCTCTTCGTAAATTCCCTTATAGTTCTGCCATACATGCATGGTCTTACATTGACTGGTATTTTGTGGAAAAGCTAAGAAAGAAATTAGTGGGCAATGTACTATGTAGATGTAGTGCTTATTTTGTATTTCCTAGATGCCGGAGATGATCTTTGCAGTAGGCGGTTCAAAAACATTAGGTCCTACTCTCATATAGAAATATTTAGGGATGCAGATATTTTGTGCATTTATCGTGTTCATTTCTCAGAATGTTATAGATCGTCTTTTTCCATGAGGTATTGTGTTTGAAGACAAGATCAAATTAGATAACAGATTTTAGGCTGTAACTACTTGCTATGTCTACAAATAGGTTCGATTTGATGTGTTCTAATCTCAATTTTATTTTTTTGCTGCAGTGTTTCTCATGTTCAAGTTGTAGGCCATCCATTAGCACCCACACTAGGCGTGGAAGTTATTGATCCGTCTGGTAAGTTTGTTTTGAAGCACGACCTACAAGCAGGCAATTCCCAACCAAACTTACTGGAGAATAAGCCCTGTTTGATCTCCACTGCTCATCTGGAGAGACGCGTGGGAACTTTGGAGCAGATTTTAGAGATGTTGCGGGGAGATGAGATTGAGTATGACGTTCCAGACGAAGAAGACGATGATGATGAATCAGATGAAGAGTTTGTTCTCTAGTTCAATGGAAGAAAGCTGCTCTAGGGATGATTTTTCTGGGAGGCTTTTCAGATTGAGACTGATATATAATATAATGTGGTGAACCTTTTTACTTTGTGCTTCTTTTGTTTTTCTTTTAATTTTTGGCTCAAGTTTTTTGCAAGGCCTTACCTTTAACTGAAAGGTGATTGTGTACAGTATTATAATTTTACAAATTGAATTCTAGGCGTGTTTACTCGTTAGGTTCCACTGTCTTTGAACCGAGACTCCCCCCCCCCCCCCCTTCGGGTTTTTGCAGCATTCAAGTCTTAATTCAAGTAAGGACAAGTCCTTATCATCGGCCGATTGGGATAGACGGGCCTACCTCGTTGCGGGTCAGCACATCGGGCTCTCTTTCAACACATCGGGCTCTCTTTCATAAGATTCGTGTAGTCAACCCCCAAAAGAGCTCCACATTTCAAAGTTATTTGGAAGCAGATTGATTAATTGCTCGAAAGAGCTTGACCTAGCTAAGGTAAGAAGCATCCAAGGTTGCCAATTCATTGGCAGTGAAAAAGCAACAACATTTCTAGGAAAAGTGAATTGAGTTTTTTATTTTAAATTTTAGTATTTAATTTTGTATTCAAGAATTAAATGTTATGGACCGCGGCTAAAAATAAGAAATTATGTTCCTTGATATGGGGAAGTTGTCTCCCACCTTGAGAACAAGATTGACTAACCTATCTATCATGTATATCCTTATTTAATAATATCGATATCCTTATTTTATAACGATATTATTGTGACCACATCTATTTTATTTCAAATCTTTTGAATTTCTTAACATAGTAGACATTAGTACAGGAATTAATTTTTCATGTAATTTTATTTCTTAATAAATTATTAAACATTTAATAAAATTCTGAAATTTAATTTCATGTAATTTATTTTCTACTCCTTTAATTTTTATTAGTTAACGCACTTTCAGCAAAATCTTGATATATTATTAACTGGTAAAAGTATTAACCTCAGATGTAAGTTTTGCGATATGGACGTGAGGCTTACCCAATAACTAGTGATTTATGAATTTTTACCCAAAAAACAAAATCATGTATTTTGGAAAATCTATCCTTTTTTCCCTTCTAAACTTGAGTGTAGGGAATTCAAACTCTATATCTTATAATGCAATTAAATATGAAATTATTATTTGACGGTCAACGTTTAAACAACTGGAAACTGTAAGAAACAACTGATCAAAAAGTTGGAAGTGTTGGGATCTATATGTGCCCTAAGGATAGAAAATCAATATTAGGGATTTTCTGTAAATATGACATTTTGATATTAATAAGAGGAAGTTATTCATGTTTATTAAGTTGTGTCCTATTTACTTTCATTTGTTGATTGTATGATTACTTTGAACAAATATAAAATACTCTTAGGCTGTTGGTAATATATCGAATTACATATGTATACGGGGTATGAACAGAAGACGTGATAATTTGATAACAGTCTAAATAAATAGTCCGCAATCAACGGAATAAGATTTGGGGATCTTATTCATGATAAGATTGTAAAGGTTGTCTACTTCCTTGGAGGGATGGTTTGTCTTGACCATCGGATAGGTTCCGAGTAGAAATTTTAATGTATACCAGTATTGAGGTATGACATTGGACTGGACCTAAAGTGTTTTGATTCGATTTAATAATTCCGTTTATAAGAATCAATGATGCTTTAATTATCATCCTGCATTAATCTTAACCTTGAAATGATTACTTGAGTTCGTATTCATGACTTATGTACTTTGATGCATTAAAGATGAGACACTGTTAATTCATGGTCAATATATTTGTGTTTTGGGTGCATGACTTATGGATGGAGAAATCAAGATTCATAGATACGGAATCTATAGTTATCTTAACGATAGTAAATGTTATCTATTTAAAGGCATTATTCGGGGATTGAAATATAGTATAACAAGATCTTTGCCATCGGTTTACTTTGTATTCTCTGGTGGTTTACCAATTGTATGGTTTTACAATTTGTGGTTATTTCAATGGAGAATAATTGAACTTTAAGTTAAAATGATTGAAAAGGTAAAACGGAAAAAGTCCTTAATTCAATCATGGATAACATATAGGGATTAAGCAAGCGATAAATAAATCATGAAAAGAATAGTTTTCGTAATAGAAGCCTGATCATTATCAGTAGCAATAATAAGATGAGAAACGAATTGCTCTTCAAAGACAATGTCTCTAACCTTATCTACCCCTACAAACTGAACTTCCTTAAGAAATTTTGCATTTTCCATCTCGAAAAATGTTTAGCAGTGGGATCCAAAAAGTTAAAACCCCTTGACCGTTCAGAATACCCAACAAAGTAGTAGCTTACAGTTATTGAGTCCAGTTTTTTTTCATTTTGTCTGTAAGGCCTTACCTCAGCTGGAAAACCCTAAATGTGTAGATGCCTAATATTAGGCTTCTTGTCTGTCCATAGTTCATAAGGGGTTTTGGCTACCGCTTTACTTGAAACCCTATTGAGGATATATGCTACAGTCTTTAGAGCTTCACCCCAGAGGGATTCTAGTAAAGAAAAATGATTAATCATAGTTCTTACCATATCCTTTAGCATTCTATTTCGTCTTTCAGTAGCACCATTCATGCTAGGTTTGCCAAGTATTGTGTATTGCGGGACTATATTTTATTCCTCTAAGAATTTCGCAAAGGTCCTGAACGTTGTTCATCGAATCCATCATATCTACCATAGTATTCACTACCACGGTCAGATCTGATATTTTTAATTTTCTTGCCAAGTTTATTTTCAACTTTAGTTTTGAAGACCTTAAATACATCCAGGCATTGTTACTTCTCATGAATCAAATATAGGTACCCATATCTTAAATAGTCGTCTATGAACGTAATAAATATTGTTGACAATTCCAAGAAGCTATAAGGAATGGTCCACAAATATCAATATGAATCAGTTCTAAGACATCAGAACATCTGTTGGCACCTAATTTCTTAATATTTGTCTATTTCCCCTTTATACACTCAATGTAGACTTGGAAGTCTGTCAAATTAAGAGGATCAAGAATCGCATCAGACACAAGTCTCTGAATTCTCTATTTAGAGATATGGCCTAAATGCTTGTGTTATAGTGTGGCGGAATTCCTGTTAGTTAATTTTTGTTTTGTACTACGTGAACTTGCATGCAAGGTTTCATTAAATAAGGCAATTGTATCCAACAGATATAGGCTATCATGTAAAGATAAAGAATCGGTACCAATAAGATTCAAATCTTGAAACAGACTAAATTTATTACTTCTAAATGAACAAGTATAATTGAATTTGTCCAAAATAGAAATTAAAACTAAATTCCGTCTAAAAGACGGTACTACATAAGTCTCTTTCAAATTCAAAAAATGACTGGTCTTTAACAATAATCTAAAAATTCTTATAGCCTCTACTACAATTGTTTTGCCATCGTCCACATAAATGAATCTTTCAACATCACTTAGCTGTTGGCTCCACAGGCAATCCTGCGTAGACATATTTATGTGAGTAGTAGCACCAGAATCTATCCATCAAGTGTGTCTAGGTATAAAAACTAAAGTAACTTTAGAATAAACTAAAGTGAGAAGCATACCTTTCTTTACATGTTACTTGGTGTACTTGGGACATTCTTTTTTTCTTGTGTCCAGCTTTCTTGCAAAATTAACAGGTAAACTCCTCATTCTGTTTCTTTTGTACCTTATGCTGTGATGTCCCAGCGGTAGCTTTTTTTTTTTTTTTTTTTTTTTTTCCTCTTTTCCTTTTATTGTTCTTAGAGGCGGATGCTAAGTCAGCATTTTCAGTTCTTTCTCGCTTCAACCTTTCCTCTTCTTGCACACAATGGGATATGAGCTCATTAAGAGTCTATTTTTCCTTTTGAGTATTGTAACTCACCTTAAACTGACTGTATTGTGTAGGAAGAGAAATCAAATCTAAATGCACCAGCAAGTCATCAGACAACCTTTAACTTTAGTGCCTTTAGTTTGGAAGCGATATGAAATATCTTCATGATGTTCTCTCTTATGCTTCCTTTTCCTTTATACTTTATTAAAACAAGGTTAGCTAAAAGGGTACTTGTTTCAGCCTTTTCGTTTTTTGCAAAACGCTATTCTATTTTCTCAAGGAACTTTGTAGCATCATTCTCTTAGGACATAGATCCCCTAAAGGTTTCTGGAATGGAACGTTTCATGATCATAAGACTCATGCGATTAGAACGATCCCACCTCTCTATATTCACTTTATCATCAGTGGAACTTTTGTCACTAAGAGGTGAAGGCCATTCTTCCCGAAGCATAAGGTTAAGATACATGCAACTGAGAACAATCATAATATTGTCTTTCTAATTCTTGAAGTTCATGCCATTAAGCATGTGAATGGAATTAATATTAACAGATATTGTTGAAGCAGAAGCAGTAACTAAATTGAGAACAAAATAAAATAACAAGCTCACAATCAATAATCATGTCGTAAAACAAGAATACTGAATTAATAAAACTATACATGACATGATCAAGCAATTCACATAATGGTGGGCCCTATTACAAGACACCTAGCACAACATTGACATTTAGTTTTTGGACAGAAATATCAACTGTAAATGGTACTCTCTATGTAGTAATCAAATATTGAAAATCAATCCTGTTAAACGAGAAGCTTTTCTTTAGACCAACTCATTACTCATATAGAAAAACCTAACAATCGTCACACATCTATTACCATAGGTATGCCTATTATTTGGCCAAACAATAACCTTTCTTTGGGCCGGTCATTATTGGCATAAATAATAAACATACACGTCTTAATATTCCAAAATAAAAAAATTTACATTATAAAGGTTACTTTAGCAACATATAATTTCAATCAATTTATTTTAAAATATTAGACAAAACAATTTTTTTTTCGTCAAACCAGACGGTCCACGATCAACGGTCAACGCTCAACATTCACAATCAACGGGTCTGTGTTGACCAGGTTGGGGCTGGACCGGGTTGGGTCATCCCAATCTAGATCCTTATCTAGCCCAAGATCCTTTACTACCAGCCAAAAAAAAAAAAAAATTTGGGCTCATGGCCTAGAAAGCTTTTGAAAAGAAAAAAAAAACAAAAAACCCTTTCCTTTTTTTTTCCTACCGTGTAGCCACCACCACTATCCTTTTTTTTTTTTTTTTTTTCTCTCCTTCTGAAATCAATTGATATAAGGATTATTGATTTAAACAATATCACAAATAGCAAGTAGAAATCCTTTTCTTTCCCAAAACCAAAATCGGAAAACATGAAAGCAAAATTCAAGCAATCTTTAATCTGTATATATATACCCCAAAGTTGAATCCAGAAATAAAAATAATCACAAAAATTTTCAACCTCAACATTTAACGCCAGAAATTGTCAAATTTAAATACACCAAAATCCAGACTTCATCATAATACATAATATTATAAGGGTTGTGGTACTCAAGTCAAATCATAATACGTAATATTTGCTCTCCTTGTCCTTTCCTATTAAGAGAGAGAGAATCGACAGAGCACCTTAGGAAACTAAAGAGATTTGACTGGGAAAGACTCCATCATTTTTTAATTTATCTTTATGGATTCAAGTATGCTTCCGATTAATTTTTCTTGATGATTTAATTTGAGATCTTGAATTTAGTGATAGTTTTCATCAATTAAAGTTTTTCCCAATAATCACTCCTTGGAAACCTTTGGAAGTCCAATAGTTTCAAGTGGGCCTCTCTACCTTCTTCTCCGTCAGGCTTTAGGCCTTTGAAGACCGAACTAGAGAACAAGGTGCCCTATTATACATTGAAACATTTGGATATTCATGGTATTCACAATAAAGCTTTTTATAATACGTATCATTGGTCTTATATATTTCTGCTTCTTTATGACTCTATCCATAGTATCGTTTTTGTGTAAGGGATACATTTGGGTCGAGATCTAGAGGTAGGTAGATAGATAGATAGATATACCGTTAGCCTAGCTTAGGAAGAAAAATTATCTACATTCTTATGCAATGAGAAAAGTATCATATATTCAAAGTGCAGTAGAAAATAAATTTGAACAGAAAAAGAGAGGCAAAACTGCTAAGAAATAAATAGATAAAGTTCCAATCTTGGTCCATGATTGTATGGACAATAATTACTCAATTCAGAATATTTATAAAATAAAAGACATAGAAGGCAACAAGTTAATTCATGACTCATGAGTCACAGGAAAAAAAATAATAAGCAATAAAAATTATTTTTATGATAAAGAAAAAGTTTAGAAAGTGGTCTTTTGGGTGATAAGCAACTAAGACATTGATATAAATTTTATAAGTTAAAGGTTATACTCTTCAAAGGCCTCTCAAAACATACTAACGATAAAGATAAGTCAGTATGTAGTCTCAAACATTTTATATCGAGTGTTAGACAGCTAGAAAATATATTTTAACATTTAATATCTGTTTTGCCTTCGAATTTTCTATCATTACAATAATTCTTTGTCGTTAGACATCATAATCTTTTTTTTTTTTTTTTGGAAAGCTAGGCCATCGTATTTGGTGATATAGAAAAGCACTTCACATAGAAAGTCACTTTTGTTTCTTTAAAACAACATTAAAAAGGAAAAAAGAGGAAACTGCAGTTTGAACGACTCCTGAATTATGCCACATCAGGTAGGTTCCTATCTATTAGGCTTCGTTTGGTTCTTTAGTTGAGTGTGAAAATTTTAAATTTTAATAGTAATTTTTGTTGACTTTTCAGAAAAGCAAAAAATTTCAAAAAAGACAAAAAAAATTTTCAGAAAAAGATAAAAATTAAGATGAAAATTTTGAGTTCGAACTCAAATCCCAAACATGATCTTATTCTTTGAAATTTTCTCTTCTGAAAATGAAAATTTTAACCTAGTTAGTGTCCTAAATTTATAAGTACTCTAACTTTGATGGACACGTGTACAACTATAATTGTGGGAGCATTACAATGTTAATGGTTTGAAAATTGATTGATGATGACTTCCAAACTTAGAACTGCCGACACAAAATGCAAATGGATAATAGTTCTTAAAAAATATATATATATAAAAAAAAAAAAAAAAAAAAGGCAAATGGATAAGAGTTGTTTCTCTTTCCTCCTCATCTGCTGCTGTCTAACGCGGATGTGTTACTGATGTATTCTGTTGCCACGTGTCCTTTTGCTGAATCAGCTCCACCAAGGCAACACTTCAACCTTACTCTAAATGATCATTGTTACCCCTTTGTCAAAGCTTCCACTAAATTGGCATCATTAGCTTGGATGCCAAAGTTGAGAATAAGATATTACCAATACATTATATATGGAAAAGAAATATGAAAATTATTTGCAGTTATAAAGAAATACTGTACGGCTATACAGTTTTGAATTATTAAATTTCAATCATACCTTGTTAAATTTGTTGTATATTTTTTCAATTTTGTGATTTTGATTTGATCATATTGCAAAAATTATGTTCGTTTTTTTTTTTTTTTTTTTTTTTTCTCTTGACAAGGAACTTTTTCATATTCTATCACAAAAATTTTCCAACCTTTATTTGTCTATTTATTTATTTTATTGGCGGAAAACTTTCCTCGACTTAATTAATTTCAAACTCTCTCTCCTTTTGATTTATTTAAAAGTAGTGATTCAAGAAAAGAGTAGGTGGAAAGTGTAAAAGGTAGACACTTGTGATATTTTTTCAGAGAGAATATGTAATAGAGTCCTTTATAAATACACTATTTTTAGGATTTCATCTAAGGGTTGATATTGAGTTGGTTTTGATGTATAGGGCTCTAATTTAGTGCAAACCTGAGATTGGTTGCACCAAATCTCCTTTCTCTCTCCTTTCTTTCTCTCTCATCCTCTCTCTTCTTTCCTACCTTCCCCCTTCGCTGCCAATCCAATAGGCCTGTCCATGCCTAATCTGATCCGAGCAAGCACTCCGACATGCTCGCTGAGAGGGGGCAGAGTCCACTGTCGTCGTAGAACAATTCGAAGCTATTACTCTGCTCGCCATCTCCATTAGCAACGGATTCGTTGGTCATTTCGTAGAGAACATTACCAGATTGAAAGCAAAACATGCGAGTGGAGCTTCGGCAAGTTCATGGGTTCCAATGAGTTCTATGAACTCAACCCATCTCTCTCCTTGTTGTCGTAGATCTTGCCGGCGACCTTTGCAAGAATTTCTCCGTAGGTGCCTCAAAAAGTGGATCTCGTGAGAAATCATTGTAATCCATCCAAACTTCGAATTTTGAGCTCCAATCAATCAAGAATGGCGGAAAAAGATAGAATAAACCTTAATTTTAATCAACACAACATCAAATCTTAATCAAACAACCACAAAAAATATATATATATATCCAGAAAAAAAAATCCTCGAAAAATCCAAATGCTAAGATTTCTTCAAGGAAACCTTAGTTTGTTCAACCATGGTAGAGTTCTGCCTTTCTAAACGTCAGTTAGAATCTGCTACCTGTGATGGTGGAAGGTCAAGGGAGAAAAATGCAACCTTTTTTTAGATTTTTTTTTCTTTTTTCATTTTTTTCATTTCTCACTCTACAATACTATGAGGAAGCGTGTTCTATAGTTACCATACACACTTAAAATCTCCGTTTTTAGATTACATCTGGACGACTTAAAAATAAGCTCTATGGATAGTTACTCTCAATGAGTCTTTACCTTAGCCACCCCCTTTTTTTAATCATTTTTTTAATTAAATCCGACGCTTGATGATTGTGAATTTTAATGAAATTGAACAAATGACATTTTTTTTAATTTTTTAATTTCTTGACAATAGTTTTTTCCTCTCTTTATTCCGAAATAAGGGTGAGTCCTGTACGTCAGTTTGTGGATCGTGTTCTCACGCACTAATCCTTATAGGTGATCGTAATAGGCTGGCTGCCCTAAGTTAATCCGTCATTATATTGGTCTCTAGGCCCTATTGTTGGAAAACTCGGCTTCAAAACTGTGAGCTTTCGTAGATAAACTCTGAAGGAAGAAAGGAGATTGAAATATCAATATGCATCTCTTGTTGAATTCATCCGATCTGATAGTATCCATGTTAAGATCATCCAATGCCAAAATCATGTCACTTTTGCTAATTTCCTAATTTCTAACAATAAATTTTTTTCCCCCAAAAAACATAAGTTAGCCCTTGGTTAGCGTGAAGGGGAAACCTAGAAATGTCATAAGCAGCCTCTAGGTTTTGGATAAGGCCATGAATAAACTAATAATATTCAACAAAGAATGATTGACCTAGAGTTGCTTTAACTAGATTGGCCTACCTGTGTTTGGTTCATTTAATATTGATCAATCAGCTTTGTTCTTTTGCCATAAATGGAGACAAAAACTTTTGTTTTGGAATATGATGACGATCAGAAGGTGAAAGCATTAGATTCTGTGGTGTATCGCGTATACGAGGAAGCTTCTCAAAGGCCTATTTGGGTTTTGGATCAATTATTTATTTATTTATTCTATGTCCAAATATGACAGTAGAAATCACCAATGACCATCATATAACAGTTGAGAATATATTTTTTAGATCTCTTCAAATTTCTGCATTAGAGGGCGATTAAATTTATACTTTTTTATTTTAAGATCCAGTTTTCAAAGTGATATATATATATTTTTTATAAGATTAATGGACGTAAATTTATATTGGACGGAGTAACTCAAATTGTGTTTAATAAGAAAATGAGTTGAGTCTTAATACGGTTTCGTATGTGATTTTATTAGATTTTCAAATGGATAAGGACACCTTCGATATTTTTCTTACAATGAAAGAAAAACCAGAAAATGAAAGTTATATATGTGAAAATACTCGAAAATTGGCTCTTAAAAATTATGCTGTCCTTTCCAAATAAAACGTGTATGAAAGGAAAGAAAACAACATAAACAGATTATGCTGGCCACTTTCATTGGAAGTGCAATTATGTAAACCGAAGTATTGTCCAATTTGGCAAGTGAAACGAGAAACGTCTTGGATTCGAATCCAATAATTTAGAAACTAGCTTCTTTTGACCCGCAATGATAAACTCCTTTTTTTGTTATTTTTTATTATTTATTTTCCCGGTTTGTTATAGTGCTCTTGCAAGAAGATGGCACCTATGAAAAGAGAGGATAAAGAGCCTTTTGATTATACTAGTAGTATTATATGTGCGGAACAGAGAAACAAAACAAAATTAAAAAAAATTTAAATTTTTTAGTTTTTTTTTAAATCAATTTTCTTTTATTTAGAATTATCATGTAACAGGATGAATTATTGAGAGACAAGAACGAAAGGCACTAAAACATTACCTTTCATCCTTTTATAATAGGTAAGGTAATAGATATATAAACAATAATAGACATAAAAGGACGAAAGACACTAAACATACATATTGAGAAGGATAGGGTTTGCTTTTTTTTTTTTTTTTTTTTAAAGAAAGAAAGGATGCTAGGTTGCAACGATGGGTATATGGTACAGAGAGGCTAATAAGGGCCGGAGAGTTCAGCTCAGTTCTCTAGTCATTCAAAAATCAATTAAAAAAAATCATAAGAAGGATTAAAAAAAAAAAAAAAAAAAAATGGGTTGTAGCTAACATTATAAGTCGATCAAAACAAGTCGGAAATGGGATAAGAAAAGAGAAAAAATTTCACAGACAAGCGAATTTGGAGACATTTTTACCTTCTTTTTATTTTTTTCTTCTGAGAAGTAGTTTATCAATAACATGGGGGGGGGGATTTTCACCTTCAAAACAAAAATGCATCTGAACTGAACAACACATGATAAGATGTGGAAGGTTATGGAAAGAAAATAAAAAAAAAAAAAAAAGAAAATTAAAAGGAGTTTTGAGGAATATGTTATTAAAAAAAAAAAAAAAAAAAAAGAAAAGAAAAGTAGACCATGAGAATGAATTTTATTTTCTTCAGCCATTACTTAACTATATCTTAATTATAAGACACAGTCAAGTTAATTTCACAGAATTATAAATTATTCGTGAATTGGTGCTTCTGAATTTTTCTCTCCGCTAACTTTTTTTTTTCCCCTTCCCCTCCAAGTTTCGTGGACTGAACAAACACTAATAATTAAAACATTGTTAGATAGACAATTTTATGACAGCACGATAACAATATTTCTGTGAGTCTTCTGCATGTCATCCTTATATTGGATCATATCAATATTGTTCTTATCGTTCTAATCTTATCTTATGTTCGGGAAAAGATAATATTTAAGCTTTTATCATACGGATAAATATTAGATTCTTTGAACATATAGCAAAATCTAACTTATAAAATATCAATATAATAAACAATTTTTTGAAATTCTAGAAATAGCAAGAAATCACATTATTATTAGTTATTATGTCAGTATACATTATAAAGCTTGAAAATCATAATAATAATTATTATGTAATACACGATTTTATAATAATTACACTTTTTTCAGAATATTTAATAAAATTTTCCTGTATTCTTTTTTTTAGAATAAAAAATTTTCCTATATTCAATTATATGTAATGTAATTTTTCAAAAATAATTTTTTTAATTTCATATAAATTTATCTTATTAAGAAGGGTATTTTTCCCTAAAAAAAAGAATTTTTCAAGCCAAAAAAAGTAGAGAAGCTTGTTTTTTTTTTTTTTTGGTCCCTGGAAACTAGGGGTGGCAATACGGGTCGCGACACGACGACACGAATCGAAAACGACACGAATTTTACGAATCGAAAACGACACGAATAGTGAACGGGCCAAATTCGGGTCACCCGAAATTGACACGAAAAAGAACGGGTCGGGTTCGGGTTGGACCGAACACGACCCGAACACGACACGAATGGCAAAATGCGTCGCGACACGACAACACGAATCGAAAACGACACGAATTTTGTGAATCGAAAACGACACGAATAGTGAACGGGTCAAATTCGGGTCACCCGAAATTGACACGAAAAGAACGGGTCGGGTTCGGGTTGGACCCGTGGACCCGAACACGACACGAATTGCCACCCCTACTGGAAACGTTTGAAATAATTTTTTTGCAACAATTCTCATGCGATGGATTTTTCTGTACATCCATTCTCATCTACAACGTAAGAAAATCCAATATTTTTACCAAAAAAAAAAAAAGAAAAAAGAAAAAGAAAAATAAAGAAAGAGGGTTGCAAAGCCAATCCTATTCCATAAATTATTTCAAACCAAAAAAAAAAAACAAACAAACAAACAAAACAAAACAAGAAAACAAAAAAACAATAATTCCAAGTTGCAAAGACGGACAGCTCTGACTAAAGCAGTTTCCAAACGCGCCTTGTTCAGCACGTTGACCCACGCTCCAATCGTTTCCAGCATCTAAACATGGAGCGTGTTAGTCACGCGTCACAAAATACGACAAACACCAAATCCCAAGAAAAAAAAAAAAAAAAGAGGAAAATCTCGAAAAAAAGCCATCGTACTGGATAAGAGAGATCCTTCCTCCGACTTCCTAAGATCTTTCGTTTTCCGTTCCATGTTTTCCTGAATCCCGAGAAAAAAACACTCTCACACACCACTGTCGTGTTTCTGGCGTCCGACATATGTCGGCCGTCCCACACGTGTTTCTACCCTTTTTCCCCATTAAAGTTTAAAAGCTAAAAGCTCGAAAAGCTCATCCTCCAAGCTTAGATATTCTTTATTTTTCATTTTCTCTCTCGCCAATCAGAATTTCTCTGAACTATCTTTATGAGATTTGTGGTGGGATTTTGGTCGCCGCATTTGAAAAAGGTTATGAAAATCTTGAGAATATTAAAGATTCAGCTCCTGGGTCTTGGAATTCCCATGTCTTTTTGCACAAGTTCTGGGTTTGATCCCGTTGACCTCGCGTTTCTCTCTCTTAATCTCTCCCAGAAAATCTACAAGTTCAGGTTCAAGTTCAAGGCTTAGTTATCCAATTCCGTTTCTGGGTTTTGCGTTTTCTTGTTCTTGTTTTTGTCGAAGATTTTTTAATAGCTAAGCTTCGATGGGAGCTAATGTTTCGGCTTCAATGGCGGACGAGGAGGGTGGTCCGCAGAGGCCGAGGTTGGGGGATATACCGGAGAACTGCGTCGCATTGGTGTTGATGTATTTGGACCCACCAGATATTTGTAGATTTGCCCGACTGAACAGAGCCTTCCGAGATGCTTCGTCGGCGGATTTCATTTGGGAATCCAAGTTGCCATCGAACTACGGCTTCATAATCGGCAGAGTGTTTGAGGATAAGACGTTGGTGGAGAAGTTGGGGAAGAGGGAGATCTACGCTAGGCTTTGCAGGCCTATTTCCTTTGATGCTGGCTCCAAGGTGAGTGATTTTGGTTGCGATTCGCGGTGTTTTGGAAATGATTTTGTTTTCTAGGTGAAAATAGAAATGTGAGTTTTTTTTTTTTTTTTTTTTTGGAAATGATTTTGAGATTGTTTCTGAGGTTGTGTTTAGTTATGTAAGCTGCAGAGATTGGAAAACGTTTTGTCTTTTGAGTCCCAAAAGATCGTTTTTATTTGAGATTTTGCATTTTACAATGTGATTATCTAAATTGAGTTGGTTTCTTTTTTTATTTTTTTCACTGAACAGGAAATCTGGCTGGATAAAAGTACGGGTGGAGTATTTTTGTCGATTTCGTCTAAAGCGTTGAGGATCACCGGGATAGATGATCGGAGATATTGGAATTTCATTTCAACTAAGGAATCTAGGTGAGGTTTCTGTACCTTCAATGTAATTTATTTATTTATTTTATGTGCTTTGTTGTGTGGCCTTTTCTCTTGTTTTTGGTTGTTGGGTATCTTTCAGGGGAAAAAAAAATCTATCCATTCTATAGCTCTCTATGCTTGTATGAATTTGTTTTCGATTTGGAGCTTATATGGTTATTATAATTCAGCCTTTCTTTTGGTGTTCTGCTTTTTGTAATGAAGTTGAAGATACAGCTTATTCTGATTCTTATGATTTGGTTAACTTATTGTTGACGGCAAAAATCTGTCAACCTCGGATGGAGCTGAATAAGCTGAATAAACAAGCAATAAATGCGAAAATAAAGAAGAAAACACCAAAAATGCACTATCACTTATGTGTAGTCATATATTACGAATTCCATTCTGCAAAAAGACCAGCCAGCGTTTGATCTGTCTGGTATTCTCTTCTAAATACGGATTGGTTTTTAATGTTCTTGAACATAATCATCCAAGACATAAACAGAAGAGCCTTAACCTTATTTTCTCTCTTTCTTCAATGTCAGATTTCAGACAGTTGCGTATCTCCAACAAACCTGGTGGTTAGAAGTGGAAGGAGAAATCGAGTTCCAATTCCCTGCAGGACACTACAGCATCTTCATTCGACTCCATCTCGGCAGGCCCTACAAGCGACTAGGACGGTGGGTCTGCAACTTGGAGCACGTCCATGGCTGGGACATAAAGCCTGTAAAGTTTCAGCTCACATCATCCGATGGTCAACGTGATGTATTGCAATGTTGCTTGGACAACCCCGGAACTTGGGTAAACTACCATGTGGGAAGTTTCTTTGTTGAGGATCCAGACGCTTTGATGAAGATCAAATTTTCAGTGACACAGATTGATTGCACACACACGAAAGGCGGGGTGTGTGTGGACTCTGTACTGATATGCCCTGGCAGTTTGGGAAAAGAGGCTAGCTAGATCGCAGTTGTGGGATCAGAGCTGTACAAATTACAACAAATTTGCTGCCAAATAGACGATTTTTGGCAGCTGAGCAAGGAAGAAGAATATTCAAGTTGTCATTAAAAGGGGCATGTGTTGTGATTTTTAGGTAACCGTGTATATGGGGATATGATTTTTTCTTTTTGTTTTTGTCCTTTTTCGTTTTTTATAAGATCGTTGTTTTGTTTTTATTTTTCCACTCCAGAATGCAGATTTGTACTTTGTACCATATGAGAAATAGAATGCAGATTTGTCGAACAGTTTGTACTTTTGTAAGCCTCTACTGGAAAGTTTTTTTGATACTTAGAATGCTTATACATATATATATATATATATGAGGATTCACGTATATGGCAGTGGCGGCAACTCATCCATGGCCGTTAGATGGAAAATGAAGGGCACGATGAGAGGGAGAGAAATAGCCGGGACACAACCCAAGAGAGAAAGCGAGAGTGTGTCACCGAAGAGAGAGAGTCGCCGGAGAAGCCTCCACACTGCTGCTGCTGCTGCTCGTCCTTGGGGTTCAGCTTCTGTCCTCGAGTCTACTTCTTCGCAGGAGCACACTGCAATTGGGAAGGTGAAGAAGGCTCAGCAACAACCCTCCATCGATGGTGATGACGAGGAGAGAGGACCACATGTCCGGCTTGGCCTTTTCGCCAGTGACAACGGCGGTGACGTGGGGGGAGGACCAAGTGTCTCTATATTTGTCTCCAGTGACGATCATCACAAGCTACCAAGGAGCTTCCGGCTTGGTCTCTTCGTCGTCGACGACTAGGAAGTCTCCCTCTTTGTCTCCGGCAACAAACATCACGAGCTACCAAGGAGCTTCCAGCTTGGTCTCTCCTTCGTCGACAACCAGGAAGTCTCTCTCTCTGCTGGACATCCGGCTGCCGTATGCAAGACTTCCAAATATTTATATAATATATATAAGTGTGTGTGTGTGTAGATTCTCGTCAGCAGCCTCTGCCTCTTCCTGATCACAAAGTTGTCAAGAACAACACCTAAAACTAGCCCCCTGATTTAGCCTGAAAAAATAAATATCGACTCTAGTACATCATGGTGAATCCAAATCGGAATCATCATCCCTGCCCTCAAGCATCTGAAGCCAGCGGCAATGGTGGCGTCAAGGTGCTGCATTTCTGGATTATCTGCTAACGAATTGCCATCGAATGTAGTCAGTTTAGGCCTGAAAGCTTGAAAGGCATGTAAGCTTCAAGAGTTCCCTATGAATCTTTTTCAAGGTTTGATAACTTCCCTATGGATGTTAGCATATGACCAGTGAGCAACTTGAGAAATCAGAGCTGCAAATTTTTTTCGGATCTATCGATAGTTTAGCTCCATGCCCTTCTTCACAAGTGCCCAAGTCTGCTGCGAAATTTAAGTACTTCTCATTCATATCAAACCTTGCATCACTCTATTGTTTTGCAGAGTGAGGAGTTTCAATGGAGGACGAGCGCCTAACCAAATGGGGAAAATATCAACTAAGCTGATCATTTGCAAGATCACGATACTCAAACGTAGTGCATGTTTCAGCCAACAATCACGATGGTTGGCCCTGAAATCTGTTTTAGCTGAGATCAATCTTTCCTTAGATTGCTTTCATTTGTACATGCAAGAGGAATGAAGCCTCCAAATAAGCTACTCCTTAAATTCAGAGCTGCGAGAATATAGTCGAAATCTCCCAAACATCACGGAATTTCGGTATTGAAGTTGCTATTTGACATATCAAGAATCCATACATTGCATCAAAGATTCTACACTTTTGTGTTCCACATCCATTAGGGTACTTAGACTTTAGATTTTGCTCTTGCAAAGGTACAAGAACTCGGGTTTATTTTTTGATGTCTGAAGAAATATGGGAACTCACTTATGTTGCAAGAATAAAAACCCTAGAGCCTAGAAATTTGAAACAGTTGCATTTGCGTTTTCTCCTCAAATAGCAATGACTACTTGTGACCTCATAATTTGAGGCTGGTGAGGCTTCCCGTGTCGAAAGAACATGCCAATTTCACACTAATTGCAAGCAGATTGTTAGCAAACAGCAAAAGAAACTCCAGATTCATGAGTTTGGTACATAATTGCTGTTTACGGTGAAAATTCGCCGATGATGAAGAATTCTCTTGTAATGTCATCATGGATTTCTCACGTAAAAAAGTAAAGTGCAAAAATTAGAGAAAATAAGAATTTACAGGGATTCGTCTTCTAAAAAATGGTTACGTTATATCATGGATAATTTCTCATGTAGAATAGTAAACTAAAGCGCAAAAGAGTAGAGAAAACAATAATTTCCAAGGATTCACCTTTTATAAAAAATGGTTACATCCTCTTTAGTGTTAAAGACGGTTTCAGTATTATGATTAGTTACAAATAAGAGTTATGTTTGCCAAAAAGTGATTAGGGCTGGTTTCGTAGGGGGCCAAAAAAGCCTATTTATAATCCTCTAAAAGATAACTCTTTCTATTTTTAAATTTAAAAATTCAAATAAATAATGACTATGGCTTTGGACCGTGTGTCTATCTCGATCCTTATCATGTATCTCTATTTGAATTGCATTTGATAGACCTCCTCAAGTAAATCTCGTGATTTATGAAGTTTGAAAAATCTTCACATCCTTATGGCCTTTATTATTCGTGGATTTAATCTAAAACCCTTTATCTTAGTGTTGATTGAAGTTTGTCTCCATAGCTGAATAACACTTAATATGTGCCGGTAAGAACTTTACAAATCTAAATCTCCCGTTTTATTTTTGGAGTAGAGAACATCAACTCGGCACCCTATCATTAATTGCTTTACCGAACCACGAAATTTGTTTAGTGTGGTCAGACATCAACTAATCGGATAAGATTTTCTACGCAAGTCAGGATTAGACTGGTAGTTTGATTTCAAGAATGAATTAATGTGGTAAGTTGAGTGAGGCTTTGAAGAGAAGATGGGATGCAACTACTGAAATCATAATTCCTCAACCATAAACCTCTTGAGTTGGTTGATTTTTCCTAGCCAAGAAGGCCAGGGATGAGGAGAGCCAGTCAATTGATTGTCATTGAGTTTCAATGAAACGAGTTGGTTGAGGTTTTGATGTGAAGATGGGACATTTTCTGCTAAAAATTGCGCTCTTGTTTCAGTAACATTTAAAGAACTTCTAGGGAGTTGAGCTTTTCAATTGAAGAAGGCATATCACCCCAAAACCAGTACCTACAACTTTAAGCTTGCGTTTGGTTCACAGGTTGCATATGGAAATTTTAAGTTAGAGTTGGTTGATTTTTTAAAAATTAATTATAATTTTTGTTGATTTTCATAAAAAGATAAAAACTGAGATGAAAAGATACAGTTTGGTTGAAAATTGAGTTGAAATGCTAGACGAAGCATAAATGTTATAAGAGGATTCTTTTTAAACAAAAATTAAGGAAAAAATGTTGTTGACACTAAGGATGTATTTACTTCGCATAAATGGGAAAGAAAAACTATGCTTCTATCTGTCATGTATTCATGTGTTCACTTAGAAAATTAAAATCTAGAATTTAATGTGGGCATAAAATGAATGCGTTATCAGTTTCATCGTAAAACTTAGTTGAAAAAAAAAAAAAAAAAACCTTTCAACCAAAAAAACAAAGATAAAAGTATTTAAAGGGAGACAACTTTTTATTTAAAAGTTTAGTCATTTTTTTTTTTTAATGTGAAGGTGCCAAAACGGACCATCCCATTTAATTTAATGTTTTTCCTATTATATTTAATAATTAAAAGAGTATTCACTATTTAGCAATCTCAAACAAATATTATTTTAGTTATGATCCATTTTAGTCACATCATAAAGCAAAACGAATAGCTTCTAGTATTTTAATTATGTTATGATCCATTTTAGTGTTAAATCAATCTTAATCCAAAGAAAGCAGTGAAAAAAAATAGAAAATATTAGAGTGACGTAATTGTAATTTGCCCGCTTTTTGAAAGTAATTCTCTCCAACATTATCTAATATTTAATACTAATGATCCATTTTAGTCTATCTAGCAAAAAAAAAAAATTCATTTTGGTCAACACACCAAGCAAAACGAGTAGCTTCTCAAACAATATTTACAAATCCAAATATTAGGGTCAAAATGAATTAGTGGCTAGGAAGCAAATCAATGGTGACACTTAAACAAATTCTTCTAATAATATTGCACTGAAATTTCACCTTCACATGCCATCTCTCTTTTCACCATACATTCAAATTCAATCTTATACGAGTGGTTTTAGGATCCGTTTGTCTCATCATCTCATGTCAACTTAAATTGTACTTTTTTTTGTCTTTTTCCCAAAAGTTTTGTCAAAAAGTTTTTGTCTTTTTCCCAAAAATTTTTGTCTTTCTGAAAATTTAAAAAATTTACTATTATAATTAAAATATTTCAACTCAAACTAACCAACCAAACGGACCTTATTTTTTTTCGTGCACGTTATCATCATGTTAGATTTTCCAATAATTAAAATGATTTTCACATATTATAAATGTGTCATTATAGTAATTTCGACAGATTTTAGAGTGTGGTTAATTATGGGTAACTAAAGCTATTATCTATAGTAATTGCTATTATAAATAGAATCATTAAAAAAAAAAAAAAAAAAAAAAAAAAAAAGAATCACAACCAAGGCCATCTTGCGAAAGTGATAACTTGTGAGAATGTAACATTTCCACACGCCATCAAAGGTATTAAACTAATCGTCAAGAAACAATGTTGAGGTTTTTTTTTTTTTTTTTTTTTTTTAAATAAATAATTGATTTTAAATTTTTTAAGCGAACAACTCTTAACTTTGTCCTTTTGCATACGAAACGTACATTATAAATTTGATTATATATTGAAGTTTCGCAAATAACTTATTGGGAGTGCGCATGCGTGTGTGTATATAAAAGAAAAGTATTTGAATAATATAAATCTAAATATCATTATGTCAATACGACAGTAGACGAATATAAAATAAAATTAAACAAAAGTAAATTAAAGTTCATGTCATATGTTAGTCAAGATAAAGGAATTTATGTCATGTTGATCAATAGATGAAAAAAAGTGATTATTTGGGTAATTTTCTCCATATTATTATTTTTATATATACATAGAAATAGGATATGAGTATTGACTCTATGTTCGAATGACATATCCAATTTTCGAAATTGAAAAATTTTGTAAAATAGTGTTTTTTTTTTTTTCCAATTTTTTCCACCATTCTCTTATTTTGAAAAATGAAAATTATCCAACTTTTAAACTTATTTTATACAGTATCCTTTTAGAAAAATAAAATGAATATTTTTGAAAATCTTCTAACAATACATTATTCTCAACACCACTTTTTCTCATTTCAAACAATCTTTTGTTTTTAAAATGAAAATTTTTTATACATCCAAACATCATCTTATTCTCAAAATAAAAAAAACTTTTTCATTTAAAATAACAAAATTTTCCTTTTCCAAAATGAATACATGATCCAAACGGAGTCTAATTTTTCAAAAATATTTTAAACATCTTTTTCCGTATCAAATATTATTTTTTAGTTATTTTTCTTTAAATTCCTTATGTTGAAATGATTATTTTTTCAAACGTGTTATCATTTTTTTTTTTTTTTTCCCTTACAGCATTCTTAATCACTATTCTTTCATATGTGTCTCTCAAGTAAATTTTCATTACATTTATCTACTAAAATCTTTATTTCGCAAATACGTTTTATTTGTTTATGGATATGTAATATTTAACTGGGAAAAAATGTTTAAAGGGTGGGACATATTTTTAAGAACATGATTCTAGAATAATAAAGTTGAGAAAAGACGTTTATTAGCATAAAATATAAGAATTAGATAAATTAGATAAATTGAACAGAAAAAAGAAAATCAAAATGTTTGTCTTCAATCTAAATGTAAGAAAATCTGCTAGCAAAATCTAATATAAGAAAATCAAAATGCTTGTTTTCAATCAAAATATACCATCTAACCTTTTTTTTTTTTTTTTTTTTTTAGAAAAAATTTTTATGTAGAAAGTGTTGTTTACTTTTTCATATCTCGTATTTTTAAAATTATTTCAAAATTTTGTTTTCTAAGATTCCGAAATTTTTTAAAAGATATAATTATTTCTTTTTCAATAGTGCAAATATAATCATTCTTTTATTATTGATTTCGTAAATGATGAAGATGTTAAAAAAATACCGACTTAATTGAGATGTTTTAGTATATCTACTTTTTCTATCACTATAACTTATATATATAAAAATATATATTGATGCTGTAAAAAACCTAAAAATAAAGAAGAATTAAATTCACGGGGTATGAAACAAAAAAAATTTAATAGGAGCTCTTGCCTCTAATATCTTAATTTTTTTTAAACAAATAAAAGTTATAAATCTCATATCATAATTTTTTAATTATCTCTCTAGATTTTTCGTGACAATAAACCTCAAAACTTGAAATATATATTTTTCTAAGAAAAAATAAATAAAACAAAAATCAGGAAACCTCAAGTAAATTCTCGAAAAATGTTTAATTTGGGTTTTCTTCAAATCTAGGTAATGTAAAAAATATTTATCAATTATTAACTAAAAAAAATGCCCGTTAATTATTTAAATTACCAAAAGGGCCTTTTTGGCGTTTTCTTGGTTCCCCTGTCTGTCCACTTTGCCTTCCATATTTCACGTCCCATTCTTCCCTTACAGCGATTATCACCACCACGCCAAAAAGATAAAAAAGAAACACACACTCTCTCTGTCCTCTCTCTCTCTCTCTCTCTTTCTCTCTCTAGGGTTCGGTTCTTCCGAGACACCCATTTTTTTTGCTTCTCTTTTTCCGTTTTATTATTATACGGACGAACCGATTCGCCACAAAAAGGTTTGCAATTTCTTTACCATCTTCAAGAATCCGTCGTTTTTCTTTCCAATTTCGCCATTTTTTTTAGCTCTTCTCTGATTTCCCTAATCTCCGCTGGCCGTGTTGATTTTCTTCAATACACCACGTTTTTCTTTACTTTTCTTTTTTTCTTTTTTTTTCTTTTTTTTGGCCGAAACAATGATTTTTTCCTCTCCTTTTCCTCTTATGTATCTTTTTGCTGAATTTATATTTTCTTCAATTAGTAATGAATATCATAATCTGCGTTATTGTCGTGTATATACATTTTCTTTATCAAGATAATATCCCGTAGATACTGAAATTGATTTGAATTTTTTTGAGAAAAAAAATTATATGGACTTTGGAATCGTAAAAGAGGAATGTCGTTGCTTTTATTTTTATTTTTATTTTCATTTATTTTTGCATGAATGTACTTTTTACAGCATTGATCTGTATTAAATTTGAAGTTTTCTGGGCTGCAAAAAGGAATTTTTGCGTTGTGCTGTCATTTTTATGTGTGTGTGTGTGTGTGTGTTTTACAATTATCAAGTGAAGCTTATTGAACGGCATATTACACCATGAAAACAGGTTTTGGGGTCTGAAAACTGAGCCAGGGATTGCTCTTCTTGGGGTTCAAATTCAATAAATTGCTTGGCATGGATACTAGCATGGATTTATTGAGTCGGCTCGAATATGACATGATTATAAAGATTCTTGGGTCTTTGGAGGATCCAGCTGATCTTGTTCGGATTGGTGCCGTGTCGCAATCTTGGCGACATTTTGGTGAGTCAAAACTTTGTTTAATTTATTTCTTTTTCTTTATGTCGTAATTTTTCTTGAGTTGAGTAATAACCTGAGGAGTAGTACTTGGGTATCAAGTAGTTTGCCGAATTTTGGATACCAATGGGTGTGGAAATTGTTTATAGAATGGGATTGATTTATAACATTTATTTTGGTTATGCCTGGAAATTGACAAGTAAAATGCCGCACCGATTGCTGTCCATTTAGGGAATAGGATTTTCAGGTATATGAGATCACTTTGTTTGGTTGGACATTTGAGTTTTTATCTCAGATTTCCTAAGAATGTCATAATTGTGTTTGGTTGCACGTATAATTTTGCATATTTTTACAGTTCTTTAAAATTTATTAACGATAGAAATCAATGTGGTCCCAAGCCTACCGTTAGTTTTCCTATCTCAAACTTTAACATAGAGAAAACACTACGTGCCTTGTTTCAAATCGTTTAAAATTGTGTAATCAAGTATCAAGGCATTTTCTGTTCGTGAGTTAACGCTTAAGCCTTAATGTGTTTTGAGGCGAAAGCCTCGACATAGCACCATAAAATAATTCAAAAAATGATAACAAACCTAGTGGTTATAAATCATTATTTAGCATCATAAAAAGTCTAAAACAAACAAGTTTCATTAGTAACAAGTCTAAAATAAATAAGCCGAACAAGAAGTTTGAAAGAAACACATCCTAAAAAAACTGGTTATGACTCGTAATGCAAAAGTCATCTCCATTCCCATATATATCGCTCGAGCAACAATGAAAAATGGCCTTTTTTTCCCAATTATTCTAGCGTTTTTAAAGCAGCAAAGATGAGCCCATGAGCTTCAATGAACAAAAATGGGCCTGGGCTCGTTTGTTTGTACTTTGGGGTCTTTTGGGGAATGCCTTAAAAAGAGCGCATCTCTAGAATATTGCCCATTGTTTCGGATTTCTGCACTCTTACAATGTCAAATAAAAAGTGATTTCAGGGAAAACAATCTGAACCATGGGGCAAAAATCCTAAACTTGTGCACTAAAGCGGCTATTCCCACAATTTCGTCTTCTATTTTTTTTTTAATCTTTCTGAAAACTTAAGCTTGGGCCTTGGGCCTTAGAAAATACTGAGATAATGCCTCAGCAATTGCACAATATTTGCGCTCATCTTCGTGCGCGTCAAGTGGTAGAGGTGTATGCAATTTTTTTCCCTGAGGCTTAGGCCTCAAGACCATTTTCGGTTGCCTTTCAGAGAGGCATGTGCTTCGATTGCACCATTTTAAACAGTGTAATTCAAGCCTCCCCTAAATTTAACTTAGAATTGTGTTTATACCAGTACTTGTTATGTTTACTATTTTTAACCATTGTGCTTAAATAGAATTGTTAGTTTACGAATAATTTTAAATATGATTCTAATTCGAGAATGATGATTATTCTTTCTACAAAGATAGGAAATATTTTTGATGATTTTAAATATTGTTTTCGTTAGAATATATTGCATTAATAGGTTCTGAAATTCTCAATATTCTGCAGTGGTAGAAAATGGCCTGTGCAAGCAGCTGTGCTTGAGATTGTTTCCTCAGCTATCTAGAGTTTCCCATGTTGTTGAATTAAACCAACATGAAACAGAAGATCATGTGGAAGTTGGATCTAGCAGCAATTGGATGGAATGGGAAAGCATGATCAAGGATCATAGGGTTTATGCTTTTCTGGCCCAGTGTTGTAAATCACTGGATGCTAGGAGCTGCATCCAAGAGGCAATCAGCGCTTCCAGCACTGATAATTATCCTGAGGAAAGCATTAGTAATACTCTGGAAGCTGGAGACGTGGTTGAATGGAGAGCCTCATATTGGTCAAGTAAAGGACAAAATGATAGCCGGGTTCCTGAGACACTGATATACAAGTTGGTCTCTGATCTTTGTGTAATAACCGAAATCAGTATTCAGCCATTCCGAGGTTATTATTTTTAATTTTCCCGGAAACGATGCATTAATTTTTTTTCCTGGATATAATTATTTTTTCCGATGATTAAAAAATGCATGCTTCTTGTGCCAATAGCTTTTTTCCAGTCGGTTTTGCCCATATATTCAGCTAGAGCTGTGCGATTCCGAATGGGCCACCCAAAATCCCCAAATTTTGAAGGTGATCCTAATGATGAGTCATGCCATGACGATAAATTCGTGTGGACTTACACATCACAAGAATTTCCAATGGCTCAGGTAAATTCTAGTACCTTAGCCATTTATCTCTCTTGCCTTTATGTTTTTGTATTTGGGGGTATTGTAACAATTAATGATCAAAACTGAAAGTACAGTACAAGGCAATTCGACTTTATTAGTCAGATTCTGAGTTTTTTTTTTTGGGACTCTAATATTGTGCTTACCTGCTGATTAAAACTTCCTTTCAAGATTTCATTAGAGATTTTAAATTTCAGCTCTCCTTTCCCTTCCGATACCTATATTATAGTCATGGATTTTTTATGCACGCATGTTTGAAAGTTGTCTCTCCATTCTTGATCTTATGCTTGCTTATATGTTGTTCCAACTCTGCTCAAATGACATGTGCAGGTAAGTCAACCACAGAAGTTCGAGCTTCCGGAACCTGTCCTTTGCATTGGTGGATATCTGCAGATTGAGCTCCTGGGTAGAGTACAGACACAAGAAGCGGATGGCTTGTACTATATATGGTCTGTTTGTTATTCCTTTACTATTTACGTTTTTGTATATGCTTGGTTGTTCACATATCTAGTCTCATAGTGAGTTCAAGCTTATGAAGTGCCTATTCTCCTTGTATTCACATCTCTTCATAAATTCCGTTATGGTTCTGCCATACATGCATGGTCTTACATTGACTGGCAATTTGTGGAAAAGCTAAGAAAGAAATTAGTGGGCACTGTACTATATAGATGTAGTGCTTACTTTGTATTTCCTGGATGCCGGAGATGATCTCTGCAGTAGGTGGTGCAAAAACAATAGGTTCTCCTCTCTCATATGGAAATATTTAGGGATGCAGATATTTTGTGCGTTTACCGTGTTCATTTCTCATGATGTTATAGATCGTCTTTTTCCATGAGGTATTGTGTTTGAAGACAAGATCAAATTAGATAACGGACTTTAGGCTGTAACTACTTGCTATGTCTAAAAATAGGTTCGTGAAGTAGTCTAATCTTAATTTTATTTTTTTGCTGCAGTGTTTCTCATGTTCAAGTTGTAGGCCATCCATTAGCACCCACACTAGGTGTGGAAGTTATTGATCCGTCTGGTAAGTTTGTTTTGAAGCACGACCTAGAAGCAGGCAATTCCCAACCGAACTTACCGGAGAATAAGCCCTGTTTGATCTCCACTGCTCATCTGGAGAGACGCGTGGGAACTTTGGAGCAGATTTGGGAGAGGTTGTGGGGAGATGAGACTGAGTATGACGTTCCAGACGAAGAAGACGACGATGATGAATCAGATGAAGAGTTTGTTCTCTAGTTCAATGGAAGAAAGCTGCCATTGTACGTTTGTTCTAGGGATGATTTTTCTGGTAGGCTTTTCAGATTGAGACTGATATATAATATAATGTGGTGAACCTTTTACTTTGTGCTTCTTTTGTTTTTCTTTTAATTTTTGGCTCAAGTTTTTTGCAAAGGCCTTACCTTTAACTAAAAGGTGATTGTGTACAGTATTATAATTCTACAAATTGAATTCTAGGTGTGTTTACTCGTTAAGTTCCACTGTCTTTGAACTGAGACTTTTTTTTTTTTTTTTCCTCGGGTTTTTGCATCATTCAAGTCTTAATTCAAGTAAGGACAAGTCCTTATCATCGGCCGATTGGGATAGACGGGCCTATCTTGTTGCGGGTCAGCACATCGGGCTCTCTTTCACCACATCGGGCTCTCTTTCATAAGATTCGTGTAGTCAACCCCCAAAAGAGCTCCACATTTAGCACAAAGTTATTTGGAAGCAGATTGATTAATTGCTCGAAAGAGCTTGACCTAGCTAAGGTAAGAAGCATCCAAGGTTGCCAATTCATTGCCAGTGAAAAAGCAACAACATATCTAGGAAAAGTGAATTTAGTTTTTTATTTTAAATTTCAGTATTTAATTTTGTATTCAAGAATTAAATGTTATGGACCGCATCTAAAAATAAGAAATTATGTTCCTTGATACGGGGAATTTGTCTCCCACGTTGAGAACAAAATTGACTAACTTATCTATCATGTATATCCTTATTTAATAATATCGATATCATATTATTGTGACCACATCTATTTTATTTCAAATCTTTTAAATTTCTTAACAAAGTAGACATTAGTACAGGAATAAATTTTTCATGTAATTTTATTTCTTAATAAATTATTAAACATTTAATAAAATTCTGAAATTTAATTTCATGTAATTTATTTTCTACACCTTTAATTTTTATTAGTTAACGCACTTTCAGCAAAATCTTGATATATTATTCACTGGTAAAAGTATTAACCTCAGTTGTAAGTTTTGTCGATATGGACGTGAGGCTTACCCAATAACTAGTGATTTATGAATTTTTACCCAAAAAACAAAATCATGTATTTTGGAAAATCTATCATTTTTTCCCTTCTAAACTTGAGTGTAGGGAATTTAAACTATATATCTTATAATGCAATTAAATATGAAATTATTATTTGACGGTCAACGTTTAAACAACTGGAAACTGTAAGAAACAACTGATCAAAAAGTTGGAAGTATTGGGATCTATATGTACCTAAGAATAGAAAATCAATATTAGGAATTTTCTGTAAATATGACATTTTGATATTAATAAGAGGAAGTTATTCATGTTTAATAAGTTGTGCCCTATTTACTTTCATTTGTTAATTGTATGATTATTTTGAGAAAACATAAAATACTCCTAGGTTGTTGGTAATATATCGAATTACCATATATATACGGGATATGTATAGAAGATGTGATAATTTGATAACAGACTAAATAAATAGTCCGCAATGAACGGAATAAGATTTGGGGATCTTATTCATGATAAGATTGTAAAGGTTGTCTACTTTCTTGGAGGGATGGTTTGTCTTGACCATCGGATAGGTTCCGAGTAGAAACTTTAATGTATACCAGTATTGAGGTATGACATTGGACTGGACCTAAAGTGTTAATTGATTCGGTTTAATAATTCCATTTATAAGAATCAATGATACTTTGATTATTATCCTGCATTAATCTTAATCCTGAAATGATTACTTGAGTTCGTATCCATGACTTATATACTTTGATGTACTAAATGTGAGACACTGTTAATTCATGATCAACATACTTGTATTTTGGGTGCATGACTTATGGATGGAGAAATCAAGATTCATAGATACGGAATTCATAGCTATTTTAACGATAGTAAATGTTATCTACTTAAAGGCATTATTCAGGGATTGAAAGATAGTATAACAAGATCTTGGTCATCAGTTTACTTTATGTTCTCTGGTGGTTTACCAATTGTATGGTTTTACAATTGGTGGTTCTTTCAATGGAGAATAATTGAACTTTAAGTTAAAATAATTCAAAAGGTAAAACGGAAAAAATCCTTAATTCAATCATGGATAACATATGGGGATTAAGCAAGCGATGAATTAATTATGAAAAGAATAGTTTTCGTAATACGGTATGTAAACAGAAGTTCAGCTTCAAACTTTTAGTGGAATAGTTTTGAAGTTGATAATTGATGGATAATTAATTTGGGATTAATTTTTCACAATTATAGGAGTCTCTTTACATATTTCCATCGGGTCCCTCTATTAGCTCATATAGTTCCACGAAGCGTCTCGGGATTTGTTCCTAATGAGATCGATAAATTATAAATGGAATTTAGAAATGTCTATTAAGACATGGTACTCTCTAACATGCAATCCAGAAAGGATTGGACATATGAAATTTGTAGACAAATGATTTGTCAACATGTGATTGGTTAATTTGAATTTTGAAAATAAGATTGTGTTTGAATTTTGAAAAACAAAATTTTTCTCTCCTAATTAAAAGAGGTGCACGTTTTTTTTTTTAATTGTGTGGAGGGAAGAAAATTTTGTTTCAAAATTTTTTAAATATATTCCTAACATTAAATTATTAATTGGTTTAAATAATGGAGATTATTTCATGGATTTTTCTTTCCTAATTAAAGAGGTGCACGGTTTTTTGTGAGGAAAGAAAATTTGAAATATTTCATTGATTTAAATTAATTAATATGGATAATGTTTATGGAAAATATTTATTCAAATATGTGAATCTTATTTAAATTCGAAAAGGTTTAAAAGAAGTTTGAATCTAGATAGGACTAGGATCTTTTGACTAGTCTAGATTCTTGATTTAAAATTTGAACTACCAATCATGATTTATCTCTAAGTGTGGCCGAATTTTTGAGGAGTGATTTCCTCTTGAAAAATTGTTTTTAGGTTCAATGAATCTTAGCCCTAAAGTTATATGATCTTTTGGTTCAAAATTTTCTAGAAAAATAATTATTAATTATTTTTCAAGAAGGAGATAAATTTTGAAAAGGATTGGAATACTATATAAAGGCTAGGAGTTCTTGAAAAACTAGGATTTGATTTTTTTATTTGGGAAAAACGTTTTTTAAATAAAGGGAAAATCAAATTTGTGTTTCTTCCACATCAAGAAATTCGGCTATCTTATGAGAGAGAAAAAGAAAGAAAATTCCATTGAATCAAAACTGTGAGGAAGGTTAAACCGAGTGATAATTTTTCATAGGAGGTTAACCGGTTCCTGTTTTGTAGTTTTGAAGAAAGAAGTTGGATCAAATTCTCAACGAGAATCATCGGAATTGAGAAGGAGGTATCTAGACTTCGGAAAGTATTACCGGTAGCTTGGATTCATAGAACGTGTGCCCACACACACTCTGAGACGTGGAACTCAAGAATAGTAGAGAAGACACGTTGGTCAAACGCTCTAGCAATTCCGGAATCCAAGAAATAAGGTACACTTGATCATGAATTTAATTTTATTGTTATATGCATCATGAGCTTCTTTTCCGGAAATGCATAAAATTTTAAAACTTCCGTTGCGCTGTAACTCTGATATCGGATCCGATTTTTCCAACAATTGGTATCAGAGACAACTCATGATCATGCATATAACATAAATTATTTGATCAAGTAAATTTATCTCAATGCATTAATGAAATATTTTAGAGAGTTGGCACTCTATGTTTTATTTTGAGTATGTTAAATATATTATGAATAGATGTATGGATAAATGAATGCTTTATATTATTTTGATAATATATGACACTTGTTCCATTTTGCCGGTCATGATTCCATAGAGGCTAGAATTTGTATCTAGGTTTTTCAAGTGTAATAGATACGGTCTATTATCATCGCTAGGTCATTTTTTCAATTCCTAGAATTTTTGTAAGCCGGAAACGGCATAGGAATTTTTTTTTGTAAAATTCGGGGCTACAATGGATTCAAGGAGATTGAAGATGAACAAAGGTATGGAAATTTTCAAAGGATATGATTTTTTTTTTGTTTTTTGGTATTTTTTCAATTAAAAACGTTTTTTTTAATTAAAAAAATCACAAGAATCTTTTTGAAAATTTAATTTTCCAATGATATGTGATTTTGATAATTTGGAAATCAAAATTGAAAATTTAAATTTAAATTTAATGGATATTATTATGAATTTTAAAATTTTGATTTAAATTTGAGATTTGGAAATTTCAAATTTTAAATTTTAAAATTTAATAAACCGGATTTTTAATTTAAATTTTGATATTTTGTAATTTTGATTAAAATTAAAAATCACATATAATCTTTTTTAAATTTAAAAAGATGTGACTTGGAGAAGGGAGACACATTGAAGAAGGATACAAGGCATGGATCTACAAATGAAGGCCGATATCTGTTTCGATTAAATTTTTGTAAATTTTTGTAATTTTCTTTTCTCTAGGATGGAATCATGATCCACAGCTATTTATATATTTTGTAAACCATGGATGATGAGTTGCTAGCTGAATATGATATACTATTTCGTGATGTATTAATAACATGCTATGTAGACTAGAGAGTGCCACTCAATAAATATTGTTTATGCATGAAAAACAAAAACCCTAATTTAAAAGATTGAGTAGGAGAAGGTTTTACACACTAAGACATACAGCCTCCATCATTGGTCCAATAGTTATGCATGGTAGTGCCTACCACTTGGTTTCGACTCCAGAGTTCCCTTCGGATAGGTATCTTACATAGAGCGCACACTGATTTGGATTTCTGAAAGGATAATAATTTTGGGCATATTTTATGTTTAGATCACCCATCGGTGGCGGATGTAAAATATGGATTCAAAATTAGAAACGATGGTTATACACTCATGCTACTTTATTTATTAACCCTCCCTCGAGGCTCTGTTATGTAAAGTAGTGGCCAAATTAACGATAGTTAATATATATTTAATGGAGTTTGCTCCATAGATGAATATGTATTAATCGGAAGGGATTCGTGTTCTTGGCTAGTTATTTTATGACTACCCCTCGGTAGCTTAGAAAGCGGTAGCTAGGAATTATCGTTGTAAGGTATGTGTTTTAAGGGTTTTACACATGAACATTTAAATTGCATATAGATCTTTTTGTTTCATTACAAAATCATATTTATAAATTAATAGGATGTTTGCTCGTACTTATTACATGTTTTCTTATTATAGATCAAAATGTCGAGCCCTTTATCTGTGATACTTATGCAAAATAAATTAACTGGCGAGAATTTTAATGACTGGAAAAAGACCTTGCTTACCGTCCTAAATTTTGAGAAACACAGTTTTGTCCTAACTCAACCTAGACCACCTACGCCTGTGATCGATGCTTCTGATAGGGATTTTGTAGCGCTTGAGCGCTGGGACAATTCCAACCTAAGTGCCATGTGCTATATTCGGCGAGCATGTCTAACATGCTCCAGAAACAGCATGAGGAATATCAAACTGCTAGGCAGATCATGGATAACTTGGAGGACATGTTTGGTGAACAAACTGTCCAGGCTAAAACTGATGTTATCAAAGGTCGCATGAACTGCAGGCAGAAGGTTGGAACTCCATCAAGGAGCACATGATGACAGTCATGACTTATTTGTCTGAGGCTCAGGCAAATGGGGTTGAGATCGATGCTGCAACTCAACTGGTTATGGTTTTCCAAACCTTATCTAAGGATTTCGATTTGTTTCAGGCATCCTACAACCTTAACCGGAAGGAGATGTCTTTAGCGGAATTGATGAAAGAATTACAAGCCTTTGAGAACATTTTTAAGGGTTCTAGATCTAAGGTTTAGGCAAATTTAGCTGAACCTAGTTCGGTTGCTCCTAATCCCAAAAGGAAGAAGGAAAAGGAGAAGAATAAGGGGAATAAGCCTGCGGTGAATGCACCTGCTTCTAAGAAATCTAAAAAGACTAAGAAGCGGAAGGTGGATCCCAAAAAGACTAAATGCTTTCACTGTGGGAAGAAAGGACATTTCAAGAAAGATTGTCGAGAATTCCTGGCTTTGCAAAAGTAGAAAGGGGTTCAAGGTAACGAGAAGTCCGCATGAGGAGGACTTTACGTTAAGAACCGGCGATGGGACCTTGATGCGAGTTGAAGCAGTGGGAGAAGTGCATCTTTATTTTGATGAATTTAGGTTTATTGTTTTGAGACATTGTTTTTATGTTCCTAATTTTAAGAGGAATCTAATTTCAGTAGCGTGTTTAATTAAAGATTCTTATTCAGTTTCTTTAAATAATAAAGTTGTTATTAGGAAAAACAATTCTCTTATCTGTAATAGATGGATACATGGAAATCTTTATTTTATCAAATCTAAGATGCACTCACTGCTTGATACAGAATTAGAAAAGAACTCTAAAAGACATAAGTCTTCTCACTCTAACAAATCAGATCTTTGACATTTACGACTTGGTCACATAAGCCTTAACAGAATTCAAAGGATGATAAAAGATGAATGCCTTGACTTGTATGAGGTTGAACCTTAGCCACAATGCGAATCCTGTTTGGAGGGCAAGATGACTAAACGGCACTTTGCTGCCAAGGATGGTCGTGCCGAGAAACTTTTAGAACTTGTGCATACAGATGTTTGTGGTCCCATGAACATAAAAGCACGTGGTGGGTATGAGTATTATATCACTTTTATTGATGATTACTCAAGGTATGGATATGTCTATTTGATGACCCACAAAAGCGAAGCCTTTGATAAGTTTAAAGAGTTTTGGGCTGAAACGGAGAAACAATTAGGCAAGTCCATTAAGACACTTCGATCGGATCGAGGTGGAAATACCTATCGGATGAGTTCTTAGGATATTTGATAGAGAATGGGATAAAATCCCAGTTGACTACACCTGGTACTCCTTAACAGAATGGTGTAGCTAAGAGAAGGAATATGACTTTATTGGATATGGTTTGGTCTATGATGAGTTACTCCACTTTACCTTTGTCATTTTAAGGGCACGCCATACAAACTGCATGCTATTTTTTGAATAACGTTCCATCAAAATCGGTTCCTAAAACTCCTTACGAGTTATGGATGAGTAGGAAACCTAATTTGAATCATATTCGAATTTGGGGTTGTCCGGTACACGTCCTGGATAAGGAAGCAAAGAAATTGGAGTCACGATCAGAAGTGTGCTTGTTTGTTGCTATCCAAAAGGGATAAAAGGTGGTCTGTTCTATAATCCGAAGTAAAATAAAGTATTTGTTTCAACACATGCAACATTCCTGGAGGAAAGTTACATGGAAGATTTTAAACCTCGTAGCAAAGTAGTGCTTAAGAAAATGACTTTGGGTTTGGATGTTCCTAAAGTCACAGAAAACCCTATGGAAAAATCACTAAAGGATCAACAACCACAGAAGCTTCGTCGTAGTGAGAGGATTATCAGGGAACCTGAAAGGTACATGTTCAGTGGTGAAGTTTATGAAGCAGTATCCATAGAACATATTGATGATTCGGCTACGTACAAGGAAGCTATGGAGGATGTTGATTCTAGTCTTTGGCAAAAGGCTATGAACACCGAAATGGAATCTATGGATTCCAACGGGGTCTGGAAACTTGTAGACTTATCCCAAGGCATAAAACCGATTGGGTGTAAGTGGGTATACAAGAGGAAGAGAGGTGTGAATGGGAAAGTGGAAACTTTCAAGGCAAGACTTGTAGCGAAGGGCTATACGCAGAAAGAATGAATCGACTATGAAGAAACCTTCTCGCCTGTAGGAATGCTTAAGTCAATCCGCATTCTTTTATCCATTGCGGCTGCTCTCGATTATGAGATCTGGCAAATGGATGTCAAGACAGCTTTCTTGAATGGCTCTCTTGAGGAAGATATCTATATGATACAATCAGACGGGTTCAAGGCAAAGGGTCAAGAAGACAAAGTATACAAGTTGCTTAAATCCATTTATGGATTAAAGCAAGCATCTCGTTCCTAGAATATTAGGTTTGATCAAGCGATCAAAACTTATGGATTCGAACAAAACATTGATGAACCATGTGTTTATAAATGTATCAAGAACGAGAAAGTGGTGTTCCTTGTATTTTATATGGATGATATATTGCTAATTAGAAACGATGTGGCAATATTATCATTGCCAAAGTTTGGTTAGTCAAACAGTTTGACATGAAGGACTTAGGAAAAACTAGTTATGTTCTTGGTATTCAACTCTTTAGAGATAGAAAGAACAAAACGATAGCACTCTCCCAAGCTTTATACATTGATAAAGTACTTGAGAAGTTTTCTATGAAGGATTCCAAAAAAGGTGCTCAACCTTTCAGGATTAGAATCAAGCTTTCTAGAGATGACTGTCCCAAGACATCGGAAGAAAGGGAGCATATGAAAAATGTACCTTATGTATCAGCAGTAGGTAGTCTTATGTACGCTATATTATGCACTAAGTCTGACATTTGTTTTGCGGTTGGTATGGTAAGTCGATATCAGTCGAATCCGGGACCGAACCATTGGGCTGTGGTCAAGCATATACTCAAGTATCTACGGAGAATGAGGGATTATATGCTAGTGTATTCCGGTCAGAACCTTGTTCCTATAGGATATACAGATTCTAATTTTCAATCAGATCAGGATTCAAGGAAATCAACTTCAGGATCTGTCTTCACCCTTGGAGGTGGTGCCGTTGTGTGGAGGAGTGGTAAGCAATCTTGTATTGCTGACTCGACCATGGAAGCCGAGTATGTGGCAGCCAGTGAGGCATCAAAGGAAGCGGTTTGGCTCCACAGGTTCCTTAGTGACCTTGAGGTCGTTCCTGATATAGATAAAGTTACGGTGCTCTACTGTGACAATAGTGCAGCAGTAGCTAATACCAAGGATCCTAGGCATTATAAGAGGAATAAGCATATTGACAGAAAATATCACATTATCAGAGGCTTTGTTGAGAGTGGAAATGTGACAGTTTGCAAAATCGCATCGGAGGACAATCTTGCTAACTTGTTCACGAAGACTTTGGTGGCCAAAAGATTCGAAGAACATGTCGAAGGCATGGGGATGCGTAATATGTCATATTTACTCGTTTAGGGCAAGTGGGAGATTGTTGGGATCTATATGTGCCTTAAGGATAGAAAATTAATATTAGGGATTTTTTGTAAATATGACATTTTGATAATAATAAGAGGAAGTTATTCATGTTTAATAAGTTGTGTCCTATTTACTTTCATTTGTTGATTGTATGATTATTTTGAGCAAACATAAAATACTCCTAGCTGTTGGTAATATATCGAATTACCATATGTATACGGGGTATGCATAGAAGACGTGGTAATTTGATAACAGTCTAAATAAATAATCCGCAATCAACGGAATAAGATTTGTGGATCTTATTCATGATAAGATTGTAAAGGTTGTCTACTTTATTGGAGAGATGGTTTGGCTTGACCATCGGATAGGTTCCGAGTAGAAACTTTAATGTATACCAGTATTAAGGTATGACATTGGACTGGACCTAAAGTGTTAATTGATTCGGTTTAATAATTCCGTTTATAAGAATCAATGATACTTTGATTATCATCCTGCATTAATCTTAATCCTGAAATGATTATTTGAGTTCATATCCATGACTTATGTACTTTGATATATTAAAGGTAAGACACTGTTAATTCATGATCAACATACTTGTGTTTTGGGTCATGACTTATGGATGGAGAAATCAAGATTCATAGATACGGAATCCATAGCTATCTTAACGATAGTAAATGTTATCTACTTAAAGGCATTATTCGGGGATTGAAAGATAATATAACAAGATTTTGACCATCGGTTTACTTTGTGTTCTCTGGTGGTTTACCAATTGTATGGTTTTACAATTGGTGGTTCTTTCAATAGAGAATAATTGAACTTTAAGTTAAAATGATTGAAAAGGTAAAACGGAAAAAGTCTTTAATTCAATCATGGATAACATATAGGGATTAAACAAGCGATGAATAAATCATGGAAAGAATAGTTTTTGTAATAGAAGCCTGATCATTGTCAGTAGCAATAATAAGAAGAGAAACGAATTGCTCTTCAAAGACAATGTCTCTAACCTTATCTACCCCTACAAACTGAACTTCCTTAAGAAATTTTGCATTTCCCATATTGAAAAATGTCTTAGCAGTGAGATCCAAAAAGTTAAAACCCCTTGACCGTTTAGAATACCCAACAAAGTAGCAGCTTACAGTTATTAAGTTCAGTTTCTTTTCATTTTGTCTGTAAGGCCTTACCTCAGCTGGAAAACCCCAAATGTGTAGATGCCTAATATTAGGCTTCTTGCCTGTCCATAGTTCATAAGGGGTTTTGGCTACCGCTTTACTTGAACCCTATTGAGGATATATGCTGCAGTCTTTAGAGCTTCACCCTAGAGGAATTTAGTAAAGAAAAATGATTAATCATAGTTCTTACCATATCTTTAGCATTCTATTTCATTTCTTAGTAACACCATTCATGCTAGGTTTGCCAAGTATTGTGGATTGCGGGACGATATTTTATTCCTCTAAGAATTTCACAAAGGTCCTGAACGTTGTTCATCGAATCCATCATATATACCATAGTATTCACTACCACGGTCAGATCTGATAGTTTTAATTTTCTTGCCAAGTTGATTTTCAACTTTAGTTTTGAAGACCTTGAATACATCCGGGCATTGTTACTTCTCATGAATCAAATATAGGTACCCATATCTTGAATAGTTGTCTATGAACGTAATAAATATTGTTGACAATTCCAAGAAGCTATAGGGAATGGTCCACAAATATCAATATGAATAGTTCTAAGACATCAGAACATCTGTTGGCACCTAATTTCCTAATATTTGTATCTTTTCCCTTTATACACTCAATGTTGACTTGGAAGTCTGTCAAATTAAGGGGATCAAGAATCCCATCAGACACAAGTCTCTGAATTCTCTGTTTAGAGATATGGCCTAAACGCTTGTGTTATAGTGTGGCGGAATCCCTATTAGTTAATTTTTGTTTTGTACCACGTGAACTTGCATGCAAGGTTTCATTAAATAAAGCAATTGTATCCAACAATATAAGCTATCATGTAAAGATAAAGAATCGGTTCCAATAAGATTCAAATCTTGAAAAAAACTAAATTTATTATTTCTAAATGAACAATTATAACTGAATTTGTCCAAAATAGAAATTGAATCTAAATTCCATCTAAAAGACGATACTACATAAGTCTCTTTCAAATTCAAAAAATGACTAGTCTTTAACAATAACCTAAAAGTTCATATAGCCTCTACTGCAACTGTTTTGCCATCGCCACATAAATGAATCTTTCAACATCACTTAGCTGTTGGCTCCACAGGTATCCTGCGTAGACACATTTATGTGAGTAGTAGCACCAGAATCTATCCACCAAGTGTGTCTTGGTATAAAAACTAAAGTAACTTTAGAATAAACTAAAGTGAAATCATACATTTCTTTACATGTTACTTGGTGTACTTGGGACATTCTTTTTTTCTGTGTCTAGCTTTCTTGCAAAATTAATAGGTAAACTCCTCATCTGTTTCTTTTGCACCTTATGCTGTGATGTCCCGCGGTAGCTTTTTTTTTTTTCCTCTTTTCCTTTTCTTATTCTTAGAGGCGGATGCTAAGTCAGCATTTTCAGTTCTTTCTCACTTCAACCTTTCCTCTTCTTGCACACAATGGGATATGAGCTCATTAAGAGTCTATTTTTCCTTTTGAGTATTGTAACTCACCTTAAACTGACTGTACTGTGAAGGAAGAGAAATCAAAATTAAATGCACCAGCAAGTCATCAGACAACCTTTAACTTTAGTACCTTTAGTTTGGAAGCGATATGAAATATCTTTATGATGTTCTCTCTTATGCTCATTTTCCTTTATACTTTATGAAAACAAGGTTAGCCAAAAGGGTACTTGTTTCAGCCTTTTCATTTTTTGCAAAACGCTATTCTATTTCCTCAAGGAACTTTGTAGTATCATTCTCTTAGGACATAGATCCCCTAAAGGTTTCCGGAATGGAATGTTTCATGATCATAAGACTCATGCAATTAGAACGATCCCACCTCTCCATATTCACCTTATCATCAGTGGAACTTTTGTCACTAAGAGGTGAAGGCCATTCTTCCTGAAGCATAAGGTTAAGATCCATGCAACTGAGAACAGTCATAATATTTTCTTTCCAATTCTTGAAGTTCATGCCATTAAGCATGTGAATGGAATTAATATTAACAGATATTGTTAAAGCAGAAGTAGTAACTAAATTGAGAACAAAATAAAATAACAAGCTCATAATCAATAATCATGTCATAAAACAATAATACTGAATTAATAAAACCATACATGACATGATCAAGCAATTCACATAATGGTGGGCCCTATTATAAGACACCTAGCACAACATTGACATTTAGTCTTTAGACAGAAATATCAACTGTAAGTGGTACTCTCTATGTAGTAATCAAATATTGAAAATTAATCATGTTAAACGAGAAACCTTTCTTTAGACCAACTGATTAATCATATAGAAAAACCTAACAATCGTCACATATCTATTACCATAGGTATGCCTATTATTTGGCCAAACAATAACCTTTCTTTGGCTGGTCATTATTGCATAAATAATAAACATACACGTCTTAATA